>OX359245.1:59088451-60288451 GCA_947179485.1 Allacma fusca
GTACTTGCAGTTCACGGGTGGGACTATTGTTTTAGAAGTTTATGGTCTTAACGTTGACCTGTAAGCCAGTTTTTTAGCTTATTGTGAATTCAATATTAGTTCATGAAATTTCAAGTAATGTTCTGAGTTCATCGTTTTTGTCGTGAATTAGAAGTACAAGTGCAGGGACTTCATTTCATTTACAATTGAAAGTCTTGTCAGGATAGTATTTGAATTTATGTTTAACTTTCATGTAAGTACTATACTGTTACATGTGAGTGTTATGTTTTAGTCCCGTTGATAGTGCTGAATCTTGAATTACATAATTATGAGTCATGATTCAATTGTGTAAAATCCTGTAAGTAAATCCTAAAGGTGCAGCAACGTTTCGATCATTTCGTTTGAAATCATTATTTAATGTGCCATTTCATTACTGGAAATTGTACTCAGAGTTTATCTTTCCTCCTGTTACGTTTCTGTCATGAGCTTGTGTTGATGTGAAGTAACATTTTCTATAAGATATGGCCTGTTTGGGGTAGGTTAAGTTGATTTCAGCTAAATTATTATTTGAAATAAACTTTTCGTTCATTTTAAGGGCATTTGGTCTTGTGCCCCAATTAAAGCATATTTTGAATATTAATGACCAATCAGTGGTGAGCAGTCGTTGACGTTCGGATTCATTAGAATGTTAGTCGGATTTGATTTTTTAAAGGTGAGCACGTGCAGTATTAGTGCACACTAGTACCCATTAAGCATTATTCAGCATATTTCAGTATTTTTCATAATTTTTGAATTTGTACTTAGTACAGTAGAACTATTTAGAAATTAGCATTAGTGAGTCCAGAGTTTGAGCTCACACTTCATTAAAATCTAAGTGGTGTCTTTCTACTCTGTTTATTTATCTCTGTATTTGAAATACGGAGTGGGCAAACGTAACGGAGATAATATAAAATAATATAAATAAATAGAAAACACGTGACGTTCATATATCTTCAAAATACGAAATCCAAAATACAGTAGTTTTTGGTCTCGAAAAATTGCCAAATACAAAATACCTTAAAACTTTACAGTGATAAAAATACAAAACACAAACCGTATTCAAATATTGCCATATTTTAAAACATTCCACACCTCTGGTAGTAGTAGCAGCTTGTAGATACTAAGGGTATATCATTTGGTTACATAGTACTTACTGTAGTATTGTAGTGCCTAAAGTTGTCTCTGGTGCCCTTACCTGCTAGTTGTTTGCTTAATTGAACTAGTTTGAACCTTTTGGGTTTAAATAGTTAATAGTGTGACGAGTTGCTCACAGCTTGCCTGTTTATTAAATTTCAATGTGCTTCAAATTTGTGGGAATACTCGTAATAGTAATTTCCTGTCCCAATAATTTGAATTAGTTTGCAAGGTATAGTTTAAGTTTATTAATTTAAATTTAAATCATTCCTAGTCTCATTCAAACATTCGACTGGTGTCTAGTCTTGGTAGTTCCCGAGGTTCTACGGTTTCATTTTCACGAACTCAGAGTTTGTCCGTCCCTTGGTATTTTTCTATGGATCAGAACGCAATTAAGTTCAAGCTGCGCTCAGATGTTAGCTGTTAACCCAGTCCCTGGATTAGGAGAATGATTTCCAAGTCATTCAGAATATACGTAACTATGACGTGTCGTATGTTGCTAGGTTGGATGAGTTCAATAATCGATATATGCAAAGAAACTCAATCGTAAGTGGTTGATTGGTGAGAACCGACTTGTTGAAGGGCCAATAGGTTCGTTTGGTCTTATTGTCAGTAGAAGTATATTTATAAACTGGAATTAACAAAGATATTAACGATTTTTGGGTAACATCCCTCCAAAAGAGAAAATTCTTTCTCATGCAAGAAAATAGCCTGTAACTCATCTGATTATATACAAGCATTACAACTAATTAGATAAAATGTCATAATCATTACAAACATACCGGGTATCAATCACACCACAACAGTCACGAGATTTTCATGCTTTAATACTTGTTACTGCATTACAAATTGCTATTGAGTTTGGGCTTCCATTTATGCAGCGCATCTATGCAATACTTCCATTCTCACTTAATCTCTCGTGGCTCTTTCACTCTGACATTTTTGTTCCTTTCACCGCCTACTCCTTCAATAGCAATCACACATACTCGGTCAGTTTGTAGTGACATATGCAGGTTTGAGACGTGACACATGCACTCTTCCCAATGTTCTAGCCGAAGTAGAACATTTGAGCTCACAAACGTTCGGCGAAATTAATTTGTGAATAACAAATGGGCCAGTACATTTCTTACAAAGGGAGCTAGTAATTCCTTTTTCAGCATTAGATATATTGAGAGCCATTGAATAAACTAAATTCCCTTCTTTATTATACCGGCTCTCCACGGTTTATAGAGTGTTGGGAATAACATGTACAGGGTGTCGTACTCATTTCTTCCCCTTATGCACGTAGGCACAAAGATAGGCTTGTGGGACAAACACCCCTCAGTCCATTCATCCCATTGAGAGAGTATACCATTAGTCTTTGCTCCATCCGAGGAAATATAGAGTAGGAGATAATTGGGAAGGAGAGGAGGTATTGGGTTTATTGAAGGAGATTAACGGACGCTCATTAGACTGGAATGTCTAGCGAGTAATGCAGATGGGCAGCTTCTCCTGCATCTTCTCCGTCTAAAGGATGTCCACTGCTAGTTCCCTTAGTGCATCCAGGCCATGGTTCCAGTCTTCAGAGTGCAAACCCCTTTCACGCCGTTCTCCTCACCCCACCCAAAGCTATTTTAGAATATAGAAAGAGCAGTGGAAATTATTCGAAAGTATCAGAGCTTTACTGGAATCGAAATCGACACCAGCAGCAACGAACGGGACGCTCTGACAACGCAGCCACCACTGCCTGGCTCCAAAAAGTAACTATTTGTATAATTAATTTAACTATTGTATGCTTGGAAAATACAGCTCTCTTTTCTAGAATTCCAAGTTCCAATGGAGGGGATTCTAACTCCTGAAATAATTGATCTACTGAAATATAATTACATTGCTGGAAGTTCAGTTCAAGCCAGTCCATACTTATGGAATCCCCAAGATCAGCTACCTAGAATTAAAACGTCCAAAATTCAACTATCGTTCTGGAAAATTAACTGCTTAGCTACTTTTCTTAACTTTTTATTTGTGATTGTGCGATGTGTCCAGGTATACGCGGACGCATCGTCGCCTGTGGCAATGAAAGTCTACATGCAATATATGATTGTAATGATCTCTATCGGAGTAATGTTTCACTTGATCAATGTTGTACATAAAACAGAATTTATAACACTAGCGAAGCACACCCAGGTTTTTCTGAAAAATTATGAAGGTGAGGAAATTTATATAGAATCAACTATATACAGTTATTATGTAAACTGTTCCATCACTGTTTTAAATCATAACTTGATAAACATTACAGTCATAAATGGGCCAGTCAATAATCCCGTCAGAAGAAAATGGACTCGTATAAGTCTGATTTTCTTGAAAGTTTGTCGAGCGATTATCACAGCAAATTCGTCTGCTTTCGCTCTAAATGCTCTTTTACGCCCAACATCTCCAGAATTCATCACATCTTAATGGGCTAATGGAGAGTACCCAGCTGTGGCCAGAATTTTCCAAATCTTAAACGTCTTAGTGTATGCCATTACATGTCGGGCATTGGGCCAACTTATGAGTAGTACTGTTTTCAGCTTTACAATCGCGTTAAGAATCATCCTGACAGAACTGAGGTTCTTGAGTAAAAATATCGACCTAAAATTACTACACGCAAACCAGGGGTCGGATTTTGTGGAATGACCAGGGAAAAAGGATTTCTGGGAGGGAATAGAAATAATAATAGGAAGGGATTTTTTTTGTCCGGAATTGTTTAACTTACTGACATCTTTCAGGGAAAATTGTTTTGCAAGCAGGGGTTTCAAAAACTGAAGACTTTTTTCCAGCACGAACTTAAGAATCGTCAGGGAAATTGAAAGTCCATCTTCTAGGGAGATTTACAAAAATCCGATCCCTGGGTTTCACCATTACACTCATCGTCATTTGTAAATATCTCAACGTTTTTCTTTGTTTTCTGGAGTTGACTCTGATTTCCAATGAATTTTCCTATAAACTTATAGAAGCCCACGTATTTTTATCACTCCAATATTTTTACTGAGCAATTGACAACTTCAAAATATTTTTTCCTATTTTTTTCAGTTTAGCAGCAGTAAAATGTTTTCAATGATTCATTCTATTTTTAGTGCTTACCCAATGTGTGAAATTAGGGATCTTTTAAACAGATGACTGGAAAACCAGTCAAACTTTATAAAACTAGTCTAATACTAAATCGTCTCTTGTGGAGCCATATACAGGCATGAGTTCTTTTTTAAATACATTAGTATATGACAGCAGCTAAACGTTCTCTGCAATGTTACGATTATTTTATAAAAAACGTATCCGTAAATAGGTTTCCATTATTTAGAGCTTGGCTCTGAATATGTATATGTATGTCTACAAAATCCAGCAATCTTGAAATCACTAGCTTCTGAAGGCAATTATATAAGTTAGTAATATCGCTCCTGGCACGTTGTTCGTCCCTATAACGGAGGCGTTTAATGATATTCGAGCAAGTTAATAAGATTCCATTTATTAATTTGACCCATTTAAATAATTCTGTATTGTCAAACCTGTAAGTGCAATTTTGATTTATTGAAAGGTTTTAGTTTTTCATTGTACGGAATTGTCTACACTGGTATGGGGAGAGTCGCGTGTTATGAATTTGATTGTTGATTGAAGCTAGTTCACTTTTCAGGTTTGAAACGGAGAATGGAAACGTCAACCAGTTGCAGAAGAAAAGTTCAATTTACAAACGGGTTGAATTGCTCATTATAGAGTTCAATCAGGTCTTCGGGTCTACGTTTTTTGTATATGGAACGCTCATGGCGATTTTCGTAGCCATGTTCTCGTGCTACGGAGCAATACGTTTCAATGGTGTTTTGGCTGCCACTTTAGCAGTCTTTGGTTGCAACTGTACCTTCCTGCTGTTTGTAATGTCTGGTTTTTTAGCGGAAATAAATAAGCAATCCGTAATGTTGTTGAGAAACGACTACCAGCACCTGTACTTATTCAAAATTTCTCCGGAAAGACTTCTGATGCGAAAATATTTACGAAGCTTAAGATCCCTTAAAGTCAATGTCGCAAACATGTTCTTCGTGGATATGTTCATGGTGTTAACACTGGCTAAAGTTGTATTTGACTTTACAACAAATTTTTTGCTCTTGTATTAGCAGGTGAACCTTCCATCCAATGATTTGAAACTGCCATATTCGTTGGCATAATATTTTACTTGATCTTTAATCTTGTAGAAAATCCACCACCTTGCAACAAGCAGAACTGTTGTCAATGAAACGCCTGGTTCCTAGGGAAAAGGTATGTGTCAATCAGGACTGAGTTTTACTTTCCCGGCCACAAATCATGTACCATGCATATGCCATGCATATACATGGCATATACCGTGCCACTTAATTTGTAGATCTTCGTACCCTCTAATAACAACTTAATTAATTATTAAATTTCAAAAATGACCTGGAAGTTCGGTTGATGTGCTATTAAATTTTATTGAATTTTTGTGACGCAATGCTATACAATGTCAACGAAATCCAGACTTCAAGCTATTATCCAAATTATGTAAAATAAACTTGTTTCCACATCGGCATGGTACATACATGGCTCATGCATGGTACATGGCTCATGCATGGTACATGGCTCATGCATGGTACATGGCTCATGCATGGTACATGGCTCATGTCATGCAGTGCATGGCACATTGCGTGGTATTTACATATGTACTAAATGACTTTATATAGGGTGGCATATGCATGGTACATGATTTGTGGCCGGGAAAGTAAAACTCTTAATGGACGTATTGCATGGAACAATTTACGTCATTCTTTGTTGTATGCTTTTATTTCGTAAATTGCGAATAGTTAATCTGGGAAATTCGTGTTTTGTATTATTTTATTAAATGCAATAAATAATATGTCAGTGTACTACTTTAACCTCAATCCTTGCTCATACTTGTGGCAACAGTTTAGAAATAAAAATTACTGTTGTCGATAAATGCAACATCAATTCCAGAAAAAGTTTAAATTATTTTAATATAAGGAAATATTTTGGCAAATTGGGACGAATTTGGTGCAGATGTTTCTGAGTTAGCATGCTTGCGGCCTTAAAGGCATCATTAGAATATTGAGCGCTTCGATGTCATAAAAATGATAAATATGATTCAATGGTATAATTTATCAACGGCAAACTATAATTTGAGCTGTTAAGTCAAATGCAAATTTAGTTACTCTATATTCGACATCAATGTTTTAAATTGGATGAAAGAATTAAAAAAATAATGGTTGAAGAAAATAATTTGGATAAGAAATACGCAGACTGCTAATAAGGTGATAAATATTGTAAATTTTATGTATTTCTTTCCCCGTTTTTGTTGTCCTCATGTAACTTATTCATGTTGAAAATAAATCATCATTGAATGATTAGCAAGCACCATCCTGAATCAATTTGAATCCTTCCTTCCGAAGCTGGAAACAAACCATTTGATAAAAAATGGATCACACCAGACCGTTGGCATCACTAGTCAGAACGTTGCAGAATCACTTTCGACTTAAACTAAGATGAAGCACACACAAAGTTGTAGTTGCAAGAATATGCGGAAAATTTATGCAAGCATAGACCATTTTGATTTTAGTAAAATATAAAGCTTGGACTGCGGTTAAATACGCACAGTGCATTTGATACCTGCTCATCCACATATGTAATTATTCATTTATGAAATTCGTGCATTTAATAGCTAACAAATTTGCTTCCCCAGTTTGAGCAAAACTTTTACCAGAAACTGTCATATTTAAAACCATTAGATCAAATATTCTCATTTGAAAGAACAGAAACCTTGTGAGAGACGCTTGTGGTTGGGAATATCGCAAATTATTTGCACTCTCGATGTTCTGAACATATTCCGACATAATAAATTACCGTGCGTCATACTCCAACACTCCAAAGAGCATTTTTAATTCGAACATAAAATAAAATCTTCCGGTGCTGAATTCATATTTCATATTTTTGCTCCGTATTCTGAAACGTGTTACATTGCTATATATACATCGATATAGGATGTAAATAATAATGAAAAACATATTGTAAATAAAAGTTTGAACATTTTGAATTAATTGACTGTTTTTAACCCGAATTTACACCACCAAATTTAGGCCTAAAATGAAATTTCACCAAACATTCTATCAGGAAAATAGAATAGCATAAGTAATTTCAGTTTTAAGAAATTCAAAAAGACGCGGAAAATAAAAGAATTCCCCTTGTTCTAGCTTTATCATGGATGGCCTGACATTAATAAAAACAATTGAAAATGTTGTGTTCGTGACAAATTTCAAGGAGGATTCATTCGTCTGTGACATTGCACTCCCATTTTGAAAACTGGTTTGAAGAATTAAAATCGTGAGGTAAACTCGACATTTTTATTGCAACTCGTTCACATACCCCGTTTGTCACTCCAAAAACCATCACTTATATCCACAGTCGAAGGTGAGAATCAATTCTAGATACAATTTATTATTTTTCAATCTAAATGCAATAATTCAATGTAAAAGTATAAAGGATCTACAGAAGAGACTTTTAATAGGTATACAAGCAGATAGAATTACTAGATACGGAGTTTAATCATGGACACACATATATGGATGTACGTTGCTCCTTAATGGAAAACTTTTACGGATTTTCAAAGTCGTGTTATCATGCTACAAACGAATATGCTTTCATGATGTTCTGGTAGTCATATTGTCAACTTTTTGTCTCAAATGTACTGCCTTCTTTCTAACGCATATAGTTTTTTGCGGAGCTAAATAAGCGGTCGGTTATGCTGTTGGAAAATTATTTTCAGTACCTCAATTTCTTCAAAATACATGTAGAAAAACTTCTGCTTTGAAAATAATCTCATGGTTCACTAGGTTATTATACATTGAAGCTTTTGAAAAAGTGAGCCAAGAAGAAGTACAAGTTTATCCAAGTTTGAAATACGGTTACTCATATTTACTGTAGGTACGCAACATTATGGCTTTATCCAACACAAAGAGCATTATTCAATCAAATACTACTGCAACTTAACAACCATGTATAAAACTATGTATAACTATGTACATATATACAACCAAGTATAAACTCTGTCCATAACAACAGCTTGGATACGTCATGTAAAACAAACGGTAAACGGGACATTACCTACTTATGACTAAATACCTAGACGTTTGTATATGCGTCAAAACCCAGTGAATTTAATTAATTGTTAAATACCTCGACTAATCTACAATATTAAAATATCACAAGTTGACAATGTTATTCCCAACTGCCTTATGAATTACAGCTGCAAATACTTTAATATTCGTTCGGGAAATCCAAAATAGAACTCCATACCGTTAACTTACATGTAATCAGTGGAAAATTTTAATTTAGACATGAACAGGAAAGATATATACATACATATAAAGACATACCTTTACACATTCAGCTATAGGGACATGCACTACTTAAATTCAAATGGGTTGAGTTAATCCCTTTGTAGGTGCCTGGAATGGTCATTACAACGTGAAGACCGTTCCAATTAATTTTGTATTCAATTTCAAAGCTCTGAATAGCTTTTATTTTTTAATACTTAATAATTTCAATATATGATCAGTTTAAAGTTTTTCACATATATACAATGTTATTCAAAAGAGTTCTAGCAACCTTCGAAGAAGTTTTAATGGACACGATTCTAACACCAACAATATTCGAGCAACTGAAATATCATTACAGATTAGTAAGTTCAAAATTCAAGGCAGTCCATTTTTTTGGAAGCACTAAGAAAATCTACCAGGAAATAAAATATTAAACGTTTGACTAGCTTTTTGAAAAATTAACTGTCTAATTTTATATTTGTAATGAGAAAATTAATAAAAAATATTTTGGGCAGACTATGTTACCTATGGAGAACTGTTCCCACAGATCCGTTTCAGCTCAAAACGAATGGCAACCCGATATGTCCAAACAATTCTGATAACTTAGCCTTGACCATTCTCTAATAGTAAACCAAAGAAATACTTCACATCATTGATTATCATTTCACGGCGTTAAACATGGGTCACTTTAAATAAGCGTCGAATATGTTCACAATTTTTTGTTCGCAATCTACTAAAGTAAAATGCCACAAGTTGGCAATGTCTTTTCCAACAACCTTATGAATCATGATTTTCAATAATATATTAATATTCGCTATGATTACCTTCCGAAAATTGAAACATCCAAAATTATAATAGCGTTTTGGAAGATTAATTAGCTATTTTTCTTAACTTTTTATTTGTAATTGTACGATGTGTCCAGGTCTCTATCGACGAAGCAGTGCCTTTGACAATGAAAATTTACATGCAATTTGTGACTATATTATTCTCTATCGGTGTAATGTTTCACTGGATCAATTTTGTATACAGAAGAGAATTTAGAACACTAGAGAAGCATACACTAGTTTTCCTGAAAAATTTCGAAGGTAAGAAAATGTTTCTAAATTCAATATAACTGTTGTAGTGTGAACCATTCCATTTTTTTGAAATCATAGCTTGTTTAAATTTCCAGTAATAAATGGGTCCGTCAATAATCCCGTTAGAAGAAAATGAACTCGGATAAATCTGATTTTCTTGAAGGTTTGTCGAGTGATTATCACAACAAGTGCATGTGTTTTCGCTCTAAATGCTCTTTTACGTCCGACATCCCCAGAGTTCATCACCTCTTTATGGGCTCATGGCGAATACCCAGCTGGGTCAGAATTTTCCAAATATTAATCTTCGTGTATGTAATTATGTATGTTTTATTCAGCTTTACAGTGGCGTTGAAGTTCATCCATGCAGAATTCAGGTTCGTGAGTAGAAATATCGACTTACAAATTTTATTCTCTCACTGTTTCTCCTATCATCATTTTTTGTTGTAAAATGGACTTAGCTCGTACGACTAAAGATAGGAATATCCCTTGGAAAAGACAGTCAAATCAAGATTTATTAGCAAGATGTTTTTATTTTCCGTGAAAACCGAAATCTTTACAGAGATGATATTGTGTTACTCACTCGTACTGTATCTTTTCACGAAATCCCCACACCATACGGATTTTTCTCATCACGAATGAACTTTGTAGGTAAAGTTCAACACCCATTGCTATTCTACGAACTAAATGACAAACGTATTGCTAGTCATGTGACAATGAAGTTCTCCCAACCGTCTCATCTCATTGCCTCTCTTGCACCCCAGTAGACTATCCAATGCACACATACATAGCTCACAATCAGCATTTTACATCAATTCATACCAGAGCTGCGTTCATGTTCGGTTCAAATAGCGATTCGAACATGAATATGACTCGAACATGACAATTTTAAATAAACCACGATCTGAACATGACCTGAGTACTTCAAGTTCACGTCGTAACTTGACCATGAAAGTATGATAAGTTCAAGTTAATTTCAGCGAACTTGAACATGGTGCTAACATGAAGATCAAGTTAGCTCCGTTACTTGACCCGAACATGCACTTGAACTTGAACATGACCACGAATTTAAAGTAATACGGGTACAAAATCAATTAAGGACTCAACATTGTAACCTTTTGGAATGCATTGCTATGTCAGCTTAAAATGCAATAGACAAAATTAATAACCATAATATTTTAATCAACATTCCCCAAAGGTTTTCTCTGAAACTTTGACCACCGGACACTTTTTCAGTCAACATTAATGTGGACCACTTTTAATTAACTTAGTTTTATTAGCTATTGATTTTATTTACTGAATTTCAGCTTTATGAGATGACTTTACTTTACCATGCGGTTGATGGGAATAAGCACGTTGAGTTTTTTACACATGCGTGTATGTATTGTAGATGCTCCTATTTGCAAACCGTTGAAATTTTAAATCAGGTACAAGCTGTAAATAAAGGAGATCTTGCAATCACGTTTTATTCATCATTTCTAACATCAACTTGAAATGACATGTTCATGTTCAAGTTTTTCCAGCTGGCTGAACCGACCATGGACATGACAATGTTGTCAAGTTGGATGATGAAGACTTGAACATGAACATGATTCGGACTTGAAAGTCAAGTGAAAATTTGACGTAAACTCGAACATGATGCTTCATGGTCAAGTTAAAATAATCGTCAAACCGAACTTGACATGAACTTGACCTTGACATGAACATGACCAGTTTTAACATGAACGTACATTTCCACAACACTTTTACTACATTCATTTTTTTGTGCATGCATTCATAGTACTACTACCTATATGTATGGTATTTTGCCCCTTAATCTGAAATATGTTACATTGCTGTAAATAGATCCTTGTAGGGTATAAACATTGCAAAACATATTGTAAGTAAATGTGTACTTTTTGAGTCTCAAAGCTTTTATCTCTACTTTACACCACAATTTTTGTTGCTGCAACCAGGCTTTTTGACTTAACCAAATGATTTTCGATTAGAATATAGTTCCAATTAAATACCCACTAAGCCTGCAGTGTGTGGATTGTTTCAAAACATACAGTTTGCTAGACCAATTAGTAGCTATTTCGTTTTCCCAAATCGAAAACTGGTAGCAAGGTTAGTGGTTCAATGCCTATACATTGAAGTTTTTAGAAAATTACTGCAAGAGGAAATTCAATATTATCTAATTTTGACAACTTACTGACTTACTATTCATATTCACTGTAGATACGCAACATATTGCTCCAACATACGCAAAGAACATTATTCAAAAAATTCGACTGTTACTTATTAAATACATTTACCTACATATATCACTGTTTCCCTAGCTACCGTTTAAGTAGACTATGCAAAACAAATGGTAAACCGACATTACGTAAAAATAATTATAACCTAACCTTGGCCATTTTCTAATCAAACAAATATTACACATCAACAAATATGGGCAAATGAAGTGCCTAAGCCTATAGCCTGCCTATTTTCTTTCAAAAAATATCGCCATCCTATATAGGCTAATAGGATGTTCCAACGAAAAGAAGAGCCTAAATACCACGGGTCAAGTACTCTGACTGCCTGCCTATTTAGCCTACTGTATATCTGTCCTAGTGTGCATTGCTTGCCTGCATATATTTGCTGTACAGCTTCTGACAGCGCTTTGCCAGCCTATATAGGCGTATAATTGTGAGCTTTAGATAGTGCAAGCCGTATACAATGATCACATGCAACATGCAATTGGAATATTAATGTAGGGGTTTGATTAATGCTGTAGTAAAATCTCAACATTACTGGCCGTATCCTGCTGTTATCTGTTATTTTAAAGCTTTGCGCGCTCATTTCACTATACAGCAAGCGGCTATGCTATGTTGTCCACTATTTGACTATATAGCAAGCCGCTGTGCTGTGTAGTATACTATTTCACTATATGGACAAGCAAGCCGGTGGTATATGCAGCAAGCAAAACCCGAGAAGTGAGAAGCAGGATAGACCAGTCTTAGACTGATGCTAAAGGCCAAGGTGTCTATTTTCGTAGACTCGATCATACAGCGGGTTTCCCACAGTAACAACCGAACGTGTCTCGTCAAGCGGAGCCTCATGTGTTATGGGCCGGTCAACTACAATTCCTGGGTTTTCATTTCCAGGTAATTCAGGGTTGAGGCTAATAGCTGCCTGCCTTGGAAGATCACTTTCCAATTCATCATCTCTGGATGCTGTGTCAACTAACGAAACCATTTCAATGTCTTCGTGCCTGGTCTGGGCGTTGCTGGAGACCGTGAAATTATCGGTTTGCCTGAGACGGTTGAAAATACACCTCCAAAGGAAACATCCAGTAACAAAGAACCCAGTTACCACCAGAGCGCCTAGCAAAATTAAAGTGTTATGATGAAGAGAATATATTTATTTGGGAATATTTTAACGCCACTCCAGCACTGGTTTGCACGTTTTTATTTGTTGAGAATACATTCCTAAACAACAACAAAAAATTAACGTACCCAATCCAGCGGCCAACAATGGAGTGAAACCAAGCTGGGCCACGCTAGTGTCAATAAGATTTGGGTCGTTTTCTGGAACAACTACTGGGCAGCTTGTCACATCCCGAAAAAGCTTGACAATCCCACCGTCAACATTTTCGAGGTCAAATGCGCAGCAAAAAGAGTCATTTGCCAAGCGACAGAACTGTCCCCCATCAATGAGGCATGACGGGCAGTGTCCACCACCCAAAGTATCGTAGCAGCCTAATTTCAATCCAAAACATAATACAATAAACCAGCAACCTGAAAGTCAAATTGGTACGTTTAAAAGCAATTGAAATATTAATGCCATGCAATACTTACTAAAATCTGGTAAATCAGACATGTCTCCTGCCACAGCTATTTTTGATAGGTTCTAGTCAATAACAAAGTCGTTAAAACGTGTATTTTGTTGTACGAAATAGAAAAAACGCCATTTTTTACGTCAGTGCATATCATTTTTATTGGTCAGAAATATCTGTCACACGAACTCGGGTGAACATGATCTTTCGGTCCTTCTTCAAGTAATAACACTAGGTGATTTGAGATAAATCTTTCTCCCATTAGGCACGTACGAGTCAAACACACACCCGGTGTAAAGGACTGTGCGAGAATTCGAGTAAGTGTACATGCCTTTAAATACAGACGCATAACCGCATTACAGAGACAACGATTAAAATCAATAAAACTTAAATTCGTATGCGTACTTCGAGCTATTTAGTCCTTCAGTATTTATTTCAGTCTTTCAGTCCTTATTTCAGTCCTTCAGTCCTTATTTTAGTCCTTCAGTCCTTATTTCAGTCCTTTAGTCCTTATTTCAGTCCTTCAGTCCTTATTTCAGTCCTTCAGTCCTTATTTCAGTCCTTCAGTCCTTATTTCAGTCCTTCAGTCCTTATTTCAGTCCTTCAGTCCTTATTTCAGTCCTTCAGTCCTTATATCAGTCCTTCAGTCCTTATTTCAGTCCTTCAGTCCTTATTTCAGTCCTTCAGTCCTTATTTCAGTCCTTCAGTCCTTATTTCAGTCCTTCAGTCATTATATCAGTCCTTCAGTGCTTATTTCAGTCCTTCAGTCCTTATTTCAGTCCTTCAGTCCTTATTTCAGTCCTTCAGTCCTTATTTCAGTCCTTGAGTCCTTATTTCAGTCCTTCAGTCCTTATTTCAGTCCTTCAGTCCTTATTTCAGTCCTTCAGTCCTTATTTCAGCTCTTTATTCCGTACTTAAGTTCTTTCTTCCCTACTTTTTATTTTTATTTTGGCGAGGTTATTGTAGTTTACGAATTTATTAAATCAAATGATATGATTTTTTTTCAATGACATTTTAGCTAATTTTTATGACTAGGGTTATGCTGAGCTGCAAAGTGAAAAAAACGCCCATCACTGCTACACACTTATTTTATTATTACACGCTTTATTTTAATATCTACATGCTTCTAGTTTTTTCTCAGACGAGCACGGATATTCTCATTACATTTGGTCTGAAATATTGTAACTGCACAGTCATCATCATCAGTTGCTGGCAAGGATACGTAATAAGGGTAACCCTATTTTTATTTTAATTGTATTTTAAAAGTGCTTACACTTCCATATAATGCAACATATAGTCATCAAAAGTTTATTATACCGGATTCATCAAGTTAATGAATATTGTCAGTTGTTAGTGCCAAAAAAATTGAATCTTGACGAATACAAGTGGCTCATATCCCAACCTGTTCCTTTTCACGCCGTCTCCGTCAGTAACGACCATGCCGTAATGTTTTCGCTACCACCAGAAGTCGAATTGGCCGAGCGAAAATATTTTGATTTGGACAGAATACAAGACCAATGCGTCGCCAAGTACGTCCAGCAATGTTCTTACAAGCCATTAAGACAAGCTGGAGTTTTCCGGAAGGAGGAGAAGAAAATCCAGCCCATCGGTCTGGTGTCCGAGTATCATCAAGGAGAATTGACAGGGCCCAATTACAACCCAGAGGATATGTGCCAGAATGGAAGGGATGTAGTAAAGATTGTGAATGATTTAGTAGAATTATGTGATGATACTAGTTGTCAGTACATAAATGACTTTGATCTGTCGGGGGAAGTTACTTCAAATTTTTTCAATCCATTTTCTTTGGCCAATCTAGAAGCGCCATTGTTTGCCGACAAAACTGTCAAAGGCATCGAAGGACTAAATATTCCCTTTAAGTATTATGGATGCCCGAACTCCTCAAGTAAGTTTTTAAAATTAACTATTATTTATAATGCTTGATTTTTTGGCTTGAATTATGTAACCCAGAACTGTGTAAATTCAAGAATTCCATTTTTTATTATTAACAGCTCCTATGCATCTGGATGACTACGGACTATCCACAACAAGCTTCCATGTAGCAGGAGCCACAAAAGTCTGGATTACCATTGCTCCCAAAGAAAAACTTCGCTTCCAGAAGTTAGTCGAATTAAGTCTTCCATCACAATTCAAGAAGACGGCGGAGGTATGCGACCGGAAATTGTCAGGTGCCAAACTAATGTTTACTCTAGAACTGGTGGAGAAATGGCAGGTTAAATATTTGGTTGTGCTACAAAATCCCGGGGACCTGCTCCTGTTGAACGGAAATACGTACCATCAAGTACATAACACGGGGTTCAACATTGTCCGTGGAATGAACCACAACGATGACCGGTACTTATCAGTGGATATCCGGATGTGTAGGTGCGAAACACTGGACCATGAGGACACTATTCCATATGATAGGCACGCTATGCAGAGAGCATGGCTCGAATATCTTCCCAAAAGAATCGGTAAGACTTACAATTAGTCATTTTATGTATGTAAGTAATGTCAATATGTAATCGAATTTATGTACCTACACGAAATTATTTTGACTTGTATTTTCTTTTAACGGCCCAGTTATTTAGATGTACATATAAAGAATGTCAAAAGTTTTTTATTATGCCAGCAAACTGAAAGAACATTTGCCCCACCAAGATAAATCTGGTAAGAGCATTTTTATAAAATCCAGTTCTAATTTGTTCTAAATGAATGAACGTAAAATGTAAAATTTGAATTGTTTTTTTACAGCCACGTTCCTGTGTGAGAAATGTGGCAAGGGATTTCCTAACAGTTCCAACCGAAACAAACACTCTCAAAACAACTGCAAAGGAGAAAAATGAGTTAGCAGTGGAATAAAGCTTAATTTTCTGTCAGTTGAAATGTATGTGCCTTACATTCAGTCAATATATTCCTCAGATTACCATAAAATGTCATGTCACCAATATTAATAGTCAAAAATCTCATCGTAAACATTTGAGACTGGAAATAAGTCTGATTTTGATAATATCTTATCATTTTAATTACTTCAATAGTTATTGTGGGTGTGGGTGGGAAACTATATTTCTAACTAAATAAATCAATGACAAAATAGTCAAAGGTAAACAAAATACCTTACAAAACAAAAAACTGATTCTCGTGTTAACAATTTTTTACCACATTATAAACCACAAATTATTTTCAATGAAACCGGTATACCCCTTAACTCCCATAGGCACCATACATGTCATTGACATACTCATAATGAATATTGTATGCATATAACTTCATCCCGTGATTGATGGCTAGGTCTATAGACCATTTAATCGGAATTTCACGGCCGTCAAATCCCAACAACGAAACGAACAAACATGGCCAGAGGGCAAATGCAACGAAGTTTTCCGTTAAAACCTTCTTCTAAATATTGGAGATTTTCGTAGTATTTTACAAAAGCAGATTCCAGGTCATCAATTGTATTAAAATGCAGCACTAGAAAATTACAAAAAATATATATTTTTGAAACTCTCACGCTGCCCTCTGGGACTGTGCCTGATTCCATTGACTCTTATAATAACTCTGCCTGACTGAGACTCATAGGAAACGGCAAACAGACTTAAGGACTGACTGACTGATCAGAAACTTAAGTCTGATTTTGAGTTGGACTGAAAAAGGTAGGGACTGGTGGATCCTGGTGAGAAGCAAAGCGAGCTGAAAAAGCTCTCCTCTGCGACAGAGTTTCAGCTCGCTCACTCGCTGTGCTTCTCGGCTGTATACCACCTGCTGCCAATCTACTGGAAGCTCAATAAAGCATACAATAATAAGCAATTTTAGATTTTCGCCATAATCTAAAATTCCTTATTGTACTCTCTATTGAGCTTCCAGTAGTAGGGCTTCTGTTACGGTGCCAGGATCGGGACAGTTTCGAGACAACAATTTTGCCCGATGTTATTTCGGGACTAAATCTGGACTTTTTTGTCCAAATAGATTTCGGGACGAGACGAAACAATAGATCAGGACAGGAAAAAATACCTGTACAGTATACAATTGCTGCAAAAATGAATATGTATATTAATCGTTCCGTTTAAAATTTGTTTTATATGTGAATACTTTTTAAAGTAAACTTTCGCTATTATTGGAGGTTCTTATAGAAATAGTGGAATTTGGAGCATTTCTTTTAAGACTGGGACTATAATCGGGATGGGCCGTCCCGAGTGTTTTGGAACAGGACAGGGATCGGGACCAAATTTTTGTCCCCATGTTATTTAGGGACTGATACGGAACGAACGTTTTTGTCCCAAGGATTTCGGGACGGGACAGAATTGTCGGCGGGACAACAAAAATATGATTAGGAATTAAGGATTGATTTGTAGGAACCATGGACTTTAGTAAAAATAGCAATTGAAAAGTGTTGTGCTAACATGAATTCCTTTCACTTTTCCTATTTTAAATTATCTGTGCGTCCAGTGTCTGAGGCTTCAGTTACATTATTACGGTACAACTGAGATATACACAAACTATAATGTAACATACAAAATCATATTTGATCACCACGTTGTGCTGATCCATTAAGGGGTGAAGCACCATACAGTGATGCAACAGCAAGATTTAATAACAATGTTGGTTGGTATTAAGAGAGTGTGCACATATTACGTTTCATTTTTGGGGGAGGGAGGGGGTCTTGATGCTGATGATTTTGTGTATACCCAGGGGGGGTGGGGGTAATCTTGCTGATGACGTTTCACCGATTCTCAAAAAAATTTAAGGAATAAACCCGGATAATTGTTAGACTAGTGTTTTTAGCAACAAACTTTTATTGGTGAAAGACCACTGATACATTTTATAAACATACGCAAGCCGTACATTAGTCCAAATGTCTGACAACCATGAGCATTCCAAAAACTCATGGCTTACGCAAGAATGGCTTCAAAATCACGTCCATCAATTTCAGTTTTGCAAATAGTTTGTTCTCATGATCTCAGTTGCTGTGGCCCTTGGCGATGCAACTTGGACAAATATTTAATATCGAAGTTTCTCCAGATTCCGGTGCTCTTTAAGCATGATTTTTCTGGAGTTCGTATTTGAAAACCCGGACGATTCATCTGCCTACTTTGGCGGTTTGTTGCCAAATGTCGTGCTAAATGTCTGGAAACTATCCCCGTCTACTATTGCCCCAGAATTCAAGGCAACCTTGAAATGCAAACCCACCATGCGTGCAATTACTATTTTGTTATCAACATTGCATATGAATCCCAGAAAAGAGCTGCTCATAGAAATTCATTAGAAAGAATCTCGAAAAGCATTGAATCTGTTGTTCAAAGTAATCAAATGCAATTTTCCACAGCATGTGAAGCGGAGTATTTGTCGGAAACACCGACGGAAGTTATTGTAAATGTGGCTGACTCGATACATAGCAAATTTGCTGATATTACTGACGTTAAATGATAATTTTATAATAATAATAGGCTCATTGCAAAAACAGTAATAATTGCAACTTCGCTTTTGTCAGAGAAGGAAAAACCAAAATAAAATGGCCGCGATCTAAAGTTTCCCAAACGGTATTCCTTCGTTTACTTTAATTATTATTTTTCCTTCCATCAAAATTTGGTTTATTTTGTTTAAGTACGAACATGTGGACCGATTTCAACCAATAACAAGCTCATCAATTTTGAACAAAATAGGTCGAGCATTTTCGGAGGAAAGTACAGATTTTTTTTACTGACCTGTTTCAATCGCCAGACATCACGGATAACACTATCTTATAAGTGGGCTAACGCCGCCCTAAAAATGCTACGGATTAAACTTATTTTTTGTCTTTGTTTTTGCTTTGATGACTTTTACAGGGGAGGGGGGTCAAGGAACAATGACGTTAGGATGACGATAGGGAGGGTAGGGTCCAAAAAGGGCGAAAAAATGAAACGTAATATGTGCACACTCCCTAAGTTGATCAAGCGGTTAGTTAAATTCCCCGTGTATAGCCAAATATTGAGTTTGGGAGAGAACTTTAGTGAGCTGGAGCGGTGTACCATAATTTTTTGATGATGAATTGCCAACTACCTGTTTGAAACGAATTGTTAGTCTTACAATTAATAGTTCGCATGTCTTATATGAGATTACTTTGCCCAGGGAAGCAGGCTATTAATATTAAGCCTTCTCAACATGCCATAGTGCATAGTATCCAGTGAGAATAATAAAATATGGGACGATTATGCATGTACTATGGTACACATTACTGGTAGCATACGCATATACTTTGGTAATTACTGGTTTCAAGTAATTCCCGCCTCATTGTCAGCCCGGCTCTGCAAACGTTTTCCCAACGTTTGTAATCCTGTCCTAACAAATTGGTGCTTTGAAAATGTTCCGCTCACCACTATAGTCTAGCCTTTACTTGAACGAACTTGTAGCCTGCCTGAATAGCCCAGTCCCTTTTTCGGAAATATCTGAATATCCTAAATTTTCCCTAAGCCTATATTGTAGTGGTGATTGCCCAGCCTAGAACCTCGCCTAGATCGATATCCCAACTTGCAGCATACTAGATCCTTAGTAGTACTCGGACCAGTTCAGTTCAAAACTGAAAAATTCCGATTCGGTTCAGTTCAGTTTGATTCATTATAAATAGAGTTCAGTTCAGCTGTTGAACAGAACTGAACAGTTCAATTCAGTATTTGAATCGAGCTGATCCATGTAATCCAAACTGCAGTTCAAACAGTTTGCAAACGGACTCCTTGCTTGAAATGTCGCCACCAACGTACAGTCTTATCTTTCATTCTCATATATAGTTATTTAACGAATAATGAACAAAACAATTTTTTCTTTTAATAATTCCATGGGACATTGCTATGTTGCTGGACCAAGCTAGGGGCTAAAGAAGTTGCATTTCGCACTACTTCATTTAAAACTTCAAAGGCAACTTAAAATTCTGGTTTGATTACGGAGCTGAAAAAATTAAAATTGATACGAATCCTAAGGAAAATGTAAATTGTAAATACTGAATTCGCCGAAAGCTGCAATACTAAAAGAAAGCAATGGATTACTAAACGTAGATTCTGAAACAGGGCCATTCCAGAGTACTTTACCGTCATCATAATTTGTGCATTCTCCAGTGCACTGATTGCTATGGTGAATGCGATTAGGAACAGGTTAAGAGGAAAAAGAAATAAGTTTTTTCTAGGATTGACTCGAATGACTAAATTCGGAGCTCTTTGTGTGTACATCCGCGATTGTTCTTGTTTACCAAACAGTGCAACTGAACTGTTTGATTAACCGATTCAGTTCGGTTCATCGGGTGAAACTGAACTGAACGGAACTGTTTTTACTTGAACTGAACTGAAACCGAATTTTTGTATCAGTTCACTGCTCAAACTGAACTGAACTGTTCCGAGTACTAATCCTTAGCCTATTATAGGACCTAGAATCCAGGCAGGCGCCCGTGTTTGCACATCAATGAATACCTAGACGTTTTTGTCAATTCTCAGTCAATTTATTTAAGCGTGTAAAGGAGCATTCCCAATGGTACGTCCGTAAGCAAAAAGTCTACCTCCGTAAGATTTTTCGTCCGTAACCGGACGAACCATTCCCAATCAGTCACCTCCGTAGCCGTAAGTTCTCCTCATCCGTAAGTAAAAACCTTACGGAAGCAAAGTTGAACCTAGAGTTTGAACTTTCAACTTTTCATCCGTACGGATGAAAATTTAAATTTTGCCTCTTGACAAGGAGAGCGCAAATGTACCGCCATATTTCATTGTTGAGTATTTTTCATTGCATATGTAGTTATTTCTATCTTTGCCGCAATTATTGGCACTCAATTTATTCATAAGTTCATTAATTATATTTCGAATTGTTAATTCCAATCATTATGGCAAATAAAAGAAATACAAGCTTGAGATGCATTGGCATCGATATCACTCCAGCTGTCGAAACAATGTTGACGATGGTAGAAGCTCGAGGATTCCTATACGATCCATCTCACCCTCTATTTCGCAATCGAGACATTCGAAAAGCAGCTTGGGATGAGATTTCGAAAGGAATTAATCTCACAGGTAAATAATGAAAATATAATATAATAAAGTAAGGCAATATTAATAATAAAATAATTCTTTTATATCCACTGCCATTATTAGCTGTAGCGGATGTATGTGAAACGTTGGACCCGGTGGCCACTTTATTAAAATTAAAACTTAATTAAAAATTAACCATTTCACATAAATCAGCTCAGCATAGCACTAAGAAAATTATGAATTTGGTGCGGAATTCTATTCTAGACAGAAAAAAATATTCTTATATTATCAAAATCCATCACGAATTACACGTGTTATGACCATAAAACAAAATAAAACGCATTTGTCAAAGAATAGGATGTTAATTCACACTTAAATTCTCTTCAAAACATATGCCTATTATATTAATTAAAATACCGTCAGGAAATTCGTGGTAAAAATCGTAATGGATTTGAAAAATACATTACAGTGTACCTACTGAAGAAATTGATAGGCAAATATTTATATATACATATATTACGCAATTTGTAGCAAAAGAAGCAAAGGATAAGTACACGTACTTACGTGATCAGTTCACAAGAAAGAAAAATCAGCGAAGCAAAAGTGGATCCGGGGCGAAAAAGAAAACTCGATTCGATCAAAGCGAAAAAACATTTATGTCCTGAATGGCTTTTTAGTCTGGGTTTGTCAAGTCCAGGCGAAGGTAGAAACAAATTAAAAACATAATATTGTAAATAATGTTGTTATTTACACATTTTACTGATAATAAAATTATTTAATGTGCCTAGTACGTCAGGGAACTATGATAGTTCTCCCGAACCAGATTCTGATGATCCTGAACACAATTTTGAGACAAGTTTCTCCGATGACGATTGTGACTTGCACGAAGCTCCGGAAACTCCAAATACAACTAAAGCCGAAAGTCCTGCCTTAAAGAAGCGTAGGCTGGGTAAATCTAATGAAGCGAGAAAGTAGCCCTTTATTATTGTATTACGACGACAACAAGTTTTATGCTGCTGGTACTACTGCTGCTGCTACAGATGCTGATTTGTTGTATGCACAGGATATGAAATTTCAATCAAAACTCTTGAGCGTTATTGAAAAACCAGATACAGAGGAGGATCTTTTTGGGGCGACTATAGCTGCAGGGCTAAAAACGTTTTCTCCGAGAAAGAAAGCATTGGCACAAATGAAGATTCAGACCATTATGTTTGAAATAACAACTCGAGGAACAGCGCCAATGTGTGAAAACACACATGGAAATATAGAAGAAGAAATCAATTCACATAATTTTATTATTCCATTTAATAAATATTAACGACAAATTAAATACAATGTTTAGTAAATATTTTGAATAAATATTTTAAACGGGATTCCACTTTGCATATTTGATATAATTCTCCTGCCATTCAACTGGATTAATGTTTCGAAAATAATTTGCTACATTTTCTCGAATCAGTTTTACTTTTTTGGTGTAGTTGTTGGAGCCAAGGTTACCCATAGGCTGTAATGCACCATCAACTCGCTTTCTCCAAGAACCTACTGTGATATTGTGCAGATTTGTGTCTTCCATGTCCAACTCAGTATCACCAAAAAAAAAGAATTAGTGCAGTTTAGAAGATCCCATGTGCGCAAAAAGTTGTGAAGACACCAGCAGGCTAAAATGTTAATCAGTTATTTTTAAAAAATAGATTACAAACAAAGTTTATAAGAATTGTACATGTGCATTTCAATTATCCATTACCCTTGATTATATAATCAATGTTGTCTGTTTTCCCAATTATTGGCGTACGAAATATTCGGAACCGGCTAACCATAATTTCGAATGTATTTTCGATTGTTCGGCGCGCTCTTGAGTGCCGATAATTGTAGATTCTTCGTTCCGTATCCAAATTTGTTTCCGGAAAGGGCTTCATAATGTTTTCTGACATTGGAAAAGCATCATCAGCCACGATTACGAATGGAAACGTTAGTGTGCTCTCAGGTAGCATAACCGGGATAGAGAAATTCATTTTTCCTGCGTACATACATGTTTGGCAGTTATTAGTCAATGAATTATTCATCTGTTACTTACTCCAAAAATTAAATAATTGTGGTTGATAATTACCTTGTAGAACCTTTGAACCAAATGGACTTTCCCGAAACACACCGCTATCATTTTGTCGTCCATACCCTCCAACATCAACCATTGTAAAGCGATATTTCGCGTCCCACATAGCCATAAGATTAATGCTAAAAGTTTTTTTGTAATTAAAATATAGTGAGCCTGATTTGTTTGGGCATTGAATGAGGACTTGTTTTCCATCCAAAGCGCCGACACAATTAGGATACTGCCAGATTGCCTGAAATTCGGTGGCTATGCGGACCCAATCCTCAGTTGTTGGCTGTGGCATAAAAACAGGAGACAATGTATCCCAAATAATTCTTGTAGTTTTAGAAATAATTTTTGAGACAGTAGCAAGGCCCAAACAAAACCCATCCGAAAGTGCTTGCATACTTATTCCATGTGCAAGGTATCTGGCGGGCAAAAAATATTAAAAATTAAAATATTGAATTCAGATTTATCATTAATAGAAATTGTTGCCCATTTTGTTTTTAAATATAGATATGCAATTTATTAAACTTACTTCAGTGTTACGTATAGCCTGACACGGGGTGAAATACTTTCCCTTTGACTTCTTTTAACTAGCCTTTCTTCTACCAACAACAACTCGTGTAAATCGTGTTTCTCTGTGAAAACGGTCTGGAAATTTGTTGTGCTTTATATCAAGTTTAACTTGATCGCCCAATCTTGACCGGAGTTTATTCATGGGGTGAACCCAATATTTGCGCTTCGTTTTATTAGACTTTTGCCAACTTAATAGTGCTGCTATCGCTTTTTTCTTTCGAAAAACCAAGAATCCCATTTTGGATTTTGTACAGCAAAAAATTGCGCCTATTGTTTGCATGTGATTTTCATCCGTAAGTTCTATTTCATTGGGAATGCAGGTTTTACCTTACGGACGAAAAACGTCTTACGGATGACTTCATCCGTAACCGTAAGCATTTTGATCCGTAACCGTAAAAAACATTTTTAATTGTAAAGGGTGCTTAATACGTCTAGAATTCTAATAAAGTAAAATGCTGCAAGTTGACAATGTCATTTAGAAAAATCACATGAATTATAACTTTCAATAGTACTGTAATATTAGTTCAGCAAATGCAAAGCAGCCCTGCATAACGCACGCATATAATTATTTAAGAGAAAATTTTAATTTAAACTTGAATACGACAGACAAATAACTATATGCAATCAGTTACAGGGGACGCTCGCAAGAATGGGAAAGTGTAATCGAAATACTTTTGCAAGCGAGAAAATTCATATTTAAAGCTAAGCTATAATCAGCCATTACCCCAACTATTAATTCACACTGTATGTAGATTTTGTTGCAAGCCGTACATTACAGTGCATGGAGTAGTCATTGCTTCGGAAGAGCAATCTATAGTTAAATTCATATTCAATTTCTGAGCCAAGAATTGCCACTATTTATTGTCTGCTACGTTTAGATTTTCCAGAAATATTTTCCTTTGGAGAAGTTTCAATGGAGACGATTCTAACTCCAGTAATACTCGAGATACTAAAATATAACTATAATGCCGGAAGATTCGTTCAAGCAATTCCATATTTATGGAATCGCCATGATCATCTTCCCAAAATTGAAACATCCAAAATTAGAATAGCGTGTTGGAAAATTAATTGCTTAGCTACTTTTTTTATTTTTTATTTGTAATTGTGCGATGTGTCCAGGTCTCTGTCGACGAATCAGCGTCTGTGCAAATAAAATCTACATGCAATTTATGATTATATTATTCTCTTTGGGATTATTGTTTCACTGGATCAATATTGCACACACATGAGAATTTTTTTCACTAGAGAAGCACACCCTAGTTTTCCTGAAAAAATATGAAGGTAAGAAAACTTTGAAGAAACTAAGAAAAAAGGGTTTACGAGTGATTTTAACAACAAATGCATTTTTTATCTTTCTAAATGCTCTTTAACGTCCGACGTCTCCGGAGTTCATCACTTCTGTATGGCCTTATGGAGAGTACCCAGCTGTGGTCAGAATTTTCCAAATTTTAAACTTCTTAGTGTATGTCACTACGGTTCGAGTGTTGGGCCTGCAAACGAGCAGCACTGTGTTCAACTTTACAATGGCGCTACGGATCATCCTTACGGAACTGATATTCCGTAAGAGGATCCGTATCATCATGTGACCTTTATTAGTGTTATGCACCTTACAAGTAAGCACATTGTAATCAGGGCACCCAGATTATTTGATTCTCAATTCAGGACTTCTATACGCTTGAAGCAATTAAATTTGACTGACCACTGTAGTACGCATACGTTTATTTGGAAATAATTACCATTTGCAACTCTGACCAGCTACCTAGA
The DNA here is from genome assembly GCA_947179485.1 of Allacma fusca. Lineage (NCBI taxonomy): Eukaryota > Metazoa > Arthropoda > Collembola > Symphypleona > Sminthuridae > Allacma > Allacma fusca. The sequence continues at coordinate 59,114,227 of OX359245.1, forward strand.
GTTTTAGTATTTATTTAAATTAAAGTTTTAACACTCATTAAATATATCCAGACCGAATTTACAAAAATGAAAAAACGGGTTACTTTATCGTTCCGTCTATGGTCTTGTGGGAACTAGCATGCCAGGATGCAGACTAAATGCTTAATTTCTCCAAGCTTTAAAGCGTTCTTGGGCTGTATGATACTCAGTCGCGTGGAATTGGTCATTACTATGTACATTTATAGCATTCTAATTATTCGTGGCCTATTTCAGATCCACAAATTGTCAATATTCTTTGAAATTTAATAATTATTATACTACCTGTTTCGTTTTAATATTTCCGGAATATAACTTCTCTCAGTAGGGTTGGCCATATCGGCTACTTTCGAAATATCTTTAATATTGTGATCGTTCACAAATATAACTGATAACGATATGGAAAACGATAAAAACGATATGCAATATAAATTGAAATTTTTATAAGGAAATTAAGCAGTACATTGCATTGAATAAATATTTCTATTAAAAGTTACATACAAATAGACCGAAATGATTACTTAATTTCGCTTATAAACTTTTCGAATGCCTTTTAACTATTCCTTGCAGTGCTCGGATCAACTGAATTCTAAATTAAAAAGTTTAAATTCAAGAAAAAATCGTAAAAAACAATGTTCAATTCACTAATTATTTTGACTTGACTCAAGATGAAACTAAGCCGCTTGATTCAGTTCATAATTTTGAATGGAGCTGAATCGTTTCACTGAAATAATTGTTATTCTGCCCCACTTTGTCAACAAAAAATGTACCGCTGCAAGCTGACCAGTATTTGTACCCTTAATTTAACTCTCTTGTACGTTTGGAAAATACAACTGTCGTTTCTAGAAAGCGTATTCTTTAAGTGCATTTGCGATAACAACTGTTTCCGATTCAGATCGATTAAATTCAAACCAAAATTTTGAACTAGTGTTTACCTGACTGAGCTGAATCGTTCCAAAAATGAATTCGTTCCAGTTCAGGTAACACTTTCTAGGGTATGAAATGTGCCTGAGTGCCCCAATATTTCCTTCCTAGACCGATATTACGATTGTACGATCAGTGTGTGAAATGTACGAGAATTATCGTAGCATATCGTTCTTCTAAACTGAACGATATCAACGATAATACCTTATCGTTATATCGGTATGACCAACCCTTATTCACACTTACTTATCACATGACTCATAATAACCTTTGTGGTAGTTCCTCATTTCAGTTCCTCACGCATTTAAGTATCCTTCCTTAAATAATCAAAGGAAAACCCAATCAGGTTAATGGTTTGGTCAATCAAATCATTTAATAAACAATATTGTATTCCATTTTCTTCCCCTGAATGCCATTATCCTGCTTTGGAATTTTAAGCTCTTCTACATTTTCGGTGGCAAGAGCTGGGTTATTGTAATTGGTGTAAATTCAGTTTTAAGTCGCAACAATTTATATACAAATGACTGATTACTTCCCTTACGTTACTAGTCAAAGTAATTATATATAGTTTGGTTACTTTCATTTGGGAATGAGTTTTTGATTTCTCGAGTTCAAAGAATGATTGTCACAATCTAATATCATTCTATTTATTATTGTATTCGAATTTGAATTTGAAATAATTGCTGGAAATATCTTCAGCATTAAATTGTTAACATTTTTGAGCCCTTTCAAAATATTTTTCTTCACATCATTTACAGACAAACTGTAAAGACATTGAAATGAAGACGATTCTTACTCCAGCAATACTTGAGGAACTGAAATATCACTACAGAGTAGGAGTTTTTGTTCAAGCCAATCCATATGTTTGGAACCACCAAGATAATCTACCTGGAATTGAAACATCAAACGTTCGACTGGTTCTTTGGAAAATTAACTGTTTAGCCACTTTTCTTAATTTTATATTTGTAATTGTACGGTGTGTCCAGGTCTCCACAGACTACACTTCGCCTATGGCAATGAAAATCTACATGCAATTTATAATTTCAGTTTACTTTATTGGAATATTAATACACTCGATCAACGTTCTATACAGAGGTGAAGTTATAACGCTGATGAGACACACCATGGTATTTATAAAAAATTACGAAGGTAAGATTCACCTAAAGTTAACTGCACTTATTATATGATCTGTTCCATCACTTCTTGAATCCTAACTTGTTAACCTCTGCAGTCATCAACGGTGCATCCAACAACCCTGTTAGAAGAAAATGGACGCGGATAAATCTCATTTTCTTGAAAGTTTGCCGCGTGACTGTAATAACAAATGCATCCATTTTTGCTCTAAACGCTCTTCTACGTCCCAATTCACCAGAGTTTATCACATCTTTATGGTCTCATGGAGAATACCCAGCTGTGGCCAGAGTTTTTCAAATTTTAAGCTTCTTAGTGTATGCCATTACAGCTCGGGCGTTGGCGCTACAAATGAGTGGCACTATTTTCATCTTTACAGTGTCGTTAAAAATCATCCTGGCAGAACTCAGGTTTTGAATGGAAATATCCAACTAAAACATTACACACTCACCATTACATATACCATAATCGATTTCATTTTAATTATGTCCAAGACGTTGTCGACATTGGGAGGTAGGGACTAAAAAATTATGAATTTGACAGAAGATTGACACTAATTTTATTTTCAGGTTTGAAACGAGAAATGAGACTTTAAACCAGCTGCAGAAGAAGATTTCAATTTACAAGCAAATTCAAGTACTTGTTAAGGAGTTTAATCAAATCTACGGGTCCACGTTTCTCTTATATGGAAAGCTTATGATAATTTTTATAGCTGTTTTCTCATGCTACGGAGCAATACGGTTCCACGGTGTGCTGGCAGCCACTTTAACAGTTTTTGGTTGTAACTGTACCTTACTGTTCTTTGTAATTTTTGGATTTTTAGCTGAAATTAATAAGCTGTCCGGACTACTGTTGATAAATTATTATCAGCGCCTCAATTTGCTCCAAATGTCTTGGGAAAGACTTTCGCTGCGAAAATATTTGAAGAGCTTAAAGTCCATGAAAATCATTGTCGGGAATATGTACTTTGTGGATAAGTTTCTTGTATTAACCCTAGCCAAAGTAGTATTTGACACTACAATTAACTTTCTTCTGTTACACTAGCAGGTGCAATATTAATGCATTTCTTGTAAATTTTTAATATTTGTTCATATCATTTTGCTTGCTACATTTCTTACAATTTTTATTAGGAAATGTTGTCCGTTCACAAAATGTACCATCTGGCGGGAGATAATTATCTTTGCAGTTCGTGGTCTCTGTAGTGGTGCTGGAAATTGTCTGTTCTGGTTCATGCGCTGTACCATTCATTAAATACCTTATGCACTCTTGCACCAAATAAGTTGTACGAAATGGTCTAGTTCATGCGTCCGACACGGCCAGTTCATTTGGACCAAACATGAGTGGCAGTGAAATATGTTGAAGCAAAATAAACAATTACGCTTTAAGCGTTTTAAATGTATATGTTTGTCATGACGCATGTTTAATTATTAATATGTGGGATATACAGGACGGTGTAACTCCTGCTAATATAAGATTCATGGACATATCTAAATTTAAATTAGACTCAAAGAAAAACTCAATTATATGATTGGTAATTGAGAGTAAAAATTTCAGTAATGGAAATGATTGTCAAGTAAACGGAAATGCTTTAGAATCGAAACGAAGCTGGAAGTTCCTATTATGTTTGGCTGCCTGTCCGAAACATATAAGCATGATAAATATTTTATAGGAACAAATTGAATAAAAAGGATGAAGCTTATTATTTGAAATATATCGGGTCATCTTCTTGATCTCAAAAAGTTTTACATACAAAGTAAGTCGCACATAAATAAGTGCAAATTCGTACGTGCATAAATTTCATTTGAATTATTTTTTTAGTTTTTCACATGCACTAAATAAGCACTTGGATTCAGTTAATTACTTTTTAGGACCCTGGAATTGTCGTTACTACGTAATGAGCATTCTTATTACTTTTGTATTCAATTTCAGAGGTATGAATTGACATTATTTTTTGATACCGAATAATTACGATATCTTATCTATTTAGATTTCTCCAGAAATGTATGTTCCTCATACGAGTTCGAACAACCTTCAGAAAAGTTCCAATGGAAGGGATTCTAACTCCAGCTATAATTGAGCTCCTGAAATATAATTACAATGCCGGAAGTTCAGTTCAATCCAGTCCGTATTTATGGAATCACCAAGATCGTCTACCTAGAATTAAAATATCCCAAATTCAGCTAGCGTTTTGGAAAATTAATTTCGTAGCTACTTTTCTTAACTTCTTATTTGTAGTTGTACGATGTGTCCAGGTATACGCGGACGCATCATCGCCTGTGGCAATGAAAGTCTACATGCAATATATGACTGTAATGTTCTCTATCGGAGTAATGTTTCACTTGATCAATGTTGTACACAAAACAGAATTTATAACACCAGCGAAGCACACCCTGGTTTTCCTGAAAAATAATGAAGGTAAGAAAATAATTATATCTAAATTCAACAATACAACTATTATGTGAATCGTTCCATCACATTTTTAAAATCATAACTTGCTAAACCATACAGTCATAAATGGGCCAGTCGATAATCCCGTCAGAAGAAAATGGACTCGGATAAATCTGATTTTCTTGAAAGTTTGTCGAGTGATGATCACAGCAAATTCACTTGTTTTCACTTTAAATGCTCTTTTACGCCCCACATCTCCAGAATTCATCACCTCTTTATGCAATAATGGAGAGTACCCGGCTGTGGCGAGAATTTTCCAAATTTTAAACTTCTTACTGTATGCCATTACATTTCGGGCATTGGGCCAACTTATAAGTAGTACTGTTTTCAGCTTTACAATGGCCTTAAGAATCATCCTGACAGAACTGAGGTACTTGAGTAAAAATATGGACTTAAAATTACTACGCTCTCACCAGGGGTCGGATTTGTGTGGTAATACCATGGAAAATTAATTTGTGGGGGGAAAATGTTAGTAACACGTGAATTTTTTGTGACGAGGATTTTTTAAGTTACTGACATCTTTCAGGGAAAATTGTTTTGCAAACTGGGATTTCAAAAACTGTTGACTTTCTTCCAGCGGGAACTTAAGATTCAGCAGAGAAATTAAAAAAACTATCTTCTAAGGAAATTTACAAATACTGACCCCTGGCTGTCACCATTACTCTCATCATCATTTTTCTGTATTAGTGCATCGTTTTTTTGCTTTGTTTTGTGAAGTTGAATCTAATTTCCTATGAATTTTCCTACAAGCTGATAGACGGCCGTAGATTTTTATCATTGCATTAGTTTTACTGAGCAATTACGGATTAGCTCAATTTTCATTTATTGAAAATTTACAAGGTTTTATTTTGTCATTATAGCGAATTGTCTACATAGGGATGGGGAGAATCACATGTTATAAATTTGACATGAATTGAATTTAAAATTTATTAAAACCACCTTTTTTTAGGTTTGAAACAGAAAATGAAAATGTAAACCAGTTGCAGGAGAAAATCTCAATTTACAAACGGATTGAATTGTTCATTATAGAGTTCAATCAGGTCTTCGGGTCTACGTTACTCCTTCACGGAACGCTCATGACGATTTTCATAGCCGTGTTCTCATGCTACGGAGCAATACGTTTCCATGGTGTTCTGGCCGCCACTTTAGCATCTTTTTGTTGCAACTGTACCTTCCTGTTCTTTGTAATGTTTAGCTTTTTAGCGGAAATAAACAAGCAGTCCGAAATGTTGTTGAGAATTTCCTACCAGTGCCTGTATTTATTCCGAATTTCTCCGGAAATACTTTTGATGAGAAAATATTTACGAAGCTTACAATCCCTGAAAATCACTGTCGCAAACATGTTCTTTGTGGATATGTGCATAGTGTTAACGCTGGCCAAAGTTGTATTTGACTATACAGCAAATTTTCTGCTCCTATACTAACAGGTGAGACCCTCATTCAATTTGTTAACTGTTATATTCGTTCCTATTATATTTTACCTGATATTTAATCTTATAGGAAATCCATCCCGTGGAAACTGCTCCATCAATAAAATTAACGCTTTTGAAGGAGAACTGTTGTCAATGACACACTAACCTGGTATATATTATACATGATTTAATTGTGTGTAGTGATATGAATGATGACTTCTTTAGGAAGTTTTACTTCATTGGAGAAAACAAAGGTAGACAAATTCTTATTCAACAGTTTTAATTTTTCTCTTTAAAATGCATTCCATTAGAATTTCCTTCCTTTCTGAGTTCGGAGAGAATTCCTTTAAAGTTGTCTGTTTCCAGTTGATAACCTAGTGAAGGGAATTTTCATAGTTGAAGAAAATTTATGTCTGGAATCGACTCATTTGAGACTGCTTAGAAACCTTTGGACAGTTGTGGTTGGGAATATTGCAAAAAATTCGTTTTCTCGATATTGTAGACATCTTCCGATATGCACTTTGGTGGATTGCAAGGCAAACAACTTTTTGCAAAAATTCAATCAGTTAGTTTGCATGTATTTGGAGAACCTGAAACAAACTCAATTGTTATATCAGGTATAGATATTTGTATTCCTAATTCCTCCATTCTACGTGTTTAACACAGGTGTAAACCGTAAATTGCAGGTTGCTGGTTTGTTTATAAACATGGTTTCTTTGAAACCTTATTGAAATAATAAATGATCATGCGTCATAGTTTTGTATATTCCATCGAATATAATTGGTTTGAACACCAGAAGATATTCTTCCGTAACAAATGACAGCTTTAAAATGTAAATACTATGAACTTTCCTAAGTTCATTCGAAGTCTAAGGAATTGTGTACCTTAACGTGAACACATCTACCAAATTTGAATACCAAACAAAATAACATAAGAGGCGGTTGTTAATATTTTAATTCTCGTTTAGACACCCATGTAAGACTAATATAGAAGAATATATGCGAATTGTAATGCCTTTTCATATGTAACATGTGATACCCCAATTTGTGTTTAGAATAAATTCTAGTTTGAAATAGCAACATAAATGTGAATCCCAAGTTCCCATAAGATTACATGTAAATACATGTACACATGTTGTAGCCTAAAACACAATTTTTTTCATAATTGCTTCGAAAAACAATAAGTATTAAATCATTAGAGTAAGCATCTTTTAATATCCCTAAAACAGAAACATTATTTGTGTAACATTACATGTAATTGCTGTAAAGCCAGTTATAAATCACGACAATTTACAGACACATGGCTAATTACATCCGTTACTTTAATATTTGTATTAAAGCGAATACAATTTTGGAATACGTTCTTGATTTCTCGAGTTCAGGGAACGTTCGTAACTGTAATATCATTCCTGGGGTCGGATTATTGTATATCTCCCTGGAAAATCATTTCTGAATTTCGCTGCTTAATCTTCTGTCCCTGCAGAGGAGTCCTCAACGAAATCAAAAATCTCTGCTGAAAAATGGTCACAGATTTTCAAAATACCTGTTGGCAAAAATAATTTCCCTACAACACGTCAAATCCCTGCCAAATAAGGTAAACTAATCTAAAAATCCCTGATTGCATAAAATTTCCGTAAAACACGCTAATAAATTTGAAAATTCCTGAATTTGAAATAAATCTGATTTTCTTGACAGCTTGTCGCGTGACTGTGATAACAAATGCATCCATTTTTGTTCTAAATGCTCTTCTACGTCCCAATTCACCGGAGTTCATCACTTCTTTATGGCCTGGTGGAAAATACCCAGCTGTGGCCAGAGTTTTCCAAATATTAAACTTTTTAATGTACGTCATCACAGCTCGGGCGTTGGCACTACAAATGAGTGGCACTATTTTCATCTTTACAGTGTCGTTAAGAATCATCCTGGCAGAACTCAGGTTTCCATATGTACATATATAACAATCATTTTTATTTTATTGACGTCCGGGAAGTTATTGACATAGGGGATTAGGAATAAAAAGTTATGAATTTGACAGAAGATAGACACTAGTTTCCTTCCCAGGTTTGAAACGAAAAACGAGACTTTAAAAGAGCTGCAGAAGAAAATTTTAATTTACAAGCAGATTCAAATACTTGTTGTGGAGTTCAATCGAATCTACGGGTCTACGTTTCTGTTATATGGAAAGCTTATGCTAATTTTTATAGCTGTGTTCTCTTGCTACGGTGCAATACGGTTATACTTAACCCTGGCCAAAGTAGTATTTGACACTACAATTAATTTTCTTCTTTTACACTAGAAGGTGGAATATGCATGCATTTTTTGAAAATTTTAAATATTTGTTCATATCATTGCTAACTAAACATCTTACTATTTTTATTAGGAAATGTAGTCCATTCAAAATATGGAGCATGTGGTGGAGAAAATTGTTCGTAGTTCGTAGTCTCCTTTAAGGTCTTTATAGTTGTGTAAAATTTTATTAATTTGGAATGCGCTCGTGTTATTAATGCAACTAATCCTAAGCTCTATCGTATGATTATTTAAAATATAAACTAAGCTTGAAGTCAGTTTTGTGCCTGTACGACACATATATGTGCATGTAGACATGATAAATGCCTTGCATGAATTAATTAAATACCAATTATAAACCCTATTATTTGAAGTTCTTCGGGTTATCTGCTTTACCTCACAAAATTTCACATAAAATTGCATGCAAATTCGTACGTGCATAAGTTGTGTTGTGCATAAAGCTTGCAATCATATACTGGAGGATTTCTTATTTACATTAAATTCTGAATAATTCGTATAAATGTAACACGATCTTATACATATGTATATCAAACCCAAATGCATTGCGAGCAAGTGTGGAAATGAATAAAATCTGAAAAAGGAACTGTTTTGAACTACATAATACTAGTTAGCATCTTCGTACAAAATAAGTGATAACATAACATGGTTACATGTTTATACAGCATTAGGATTATTATGTTTTTATGTATTATACCTTATAGTTATCCATGAGACACGTCCTTAAGAAACTAGTTCACGCTACACAAGCTATAAAAAATAAATAAATAATTCTATAAATCTTTAAGTTTTGTTTATTTGGTCTGGGGTGTATTAGGAGTGATAGTATTATCTTTTGTGTAGTCATTTAGTAGGCGTTAATCAATGGTTTAATTGACATCAGAAATACTATTAGTAAGAGAATATATAACAAGCATTAAATTTAAGCTCCAAAAATTCAAAATAAAAGTAATCAAAATTGAGTTATTCGCGCATATCGAAAGCCCAATTTTGTCCTTTGTCGAATGCTATTTTCTGTGAGGAATTGCTGCCTTAATACCTAATAAGGAGGTACAATACTAAAATATAGAAAAAATAATTGTTTTTATTGCACACTGTGATCAACTCAGTTTATATTAAGGATTAAGATAATTACTTTTTAGGTTCGTGGAATGGTCATTACTACGTAAAGTTCATTCTAAATTACTTTTGTGTTCAATTTTAGAGCTATGAATTGCAATTTTTTTGTATACTAAATAATTACAATATGTGAACCGTTTAGATCTCGAGAAATGTAGGTTCCTCATACGAGTTCGAGCTCCCTGAAAAGAAGTTCCAATGGAGACGATTATAACTCCAGCAATACTTGAGGTACTCAAATATAGTTTCAATGTCGGAAGTTCAGTTCAAGCCAGTCCATATTTATGGAATGAGAAAGATCATCTACCCAGAATTGAAACATCCAAAATTAGACAAGCGTTTTGGAAAATCAACTGCTTGGCTACTTTTCTTAACTTTTTATTTGTAATTGTGCGATGCGTCCAGGTCACCGCCGACGAGTCAGTGCCTGTGACAATGAAAGTTTACATGCTATTTGTGATTTTAATGTTCTATATCGGAATCATATTGCACTTAATCAATGTTTTCCGCAGAAGAGAATTTATAGCACTAGCAAAGCATACCCTGCTTTTCCTAAAAAAATATGAAGGTAAGAAATTCTATCTAAAATCAACTATACTGTTATAATGTGAACTATTGCATCACTTTTCTAAATCATAACTTGTCGAACCTTACAGCAATAAATGGGTCAGTCAATAATCACCTCAGACGAAAATGGAATCGGATAAATCTGTTTTTCTTGAAGGCTTTACGAGTGGTTGTAGCAACAAATATGGCTGTTTTCGCTCTAAATGCTCTCTTACGTCCGACATCTCCAGAGTTCATCACCTCTTTATGGACTGATGGAGAATACCCAGCTTGGGCCAGAATTTTCCAAATTTTAAACTTCTTAGTTTATGTTACTACAGCTCGAGCATTGGGCCTACTTACAAGTAGCTTCATTTTCAGCTTTACTGTGGCGTTAAGAATCATCTTGACTGAACTCAGGTTCTTGAGTAGAAATATTGCCTTAAAAATATTACTCTTGCACTATTAACTGTATCTCGATTATTGACTATATTAGCGTACTTCGTTGTTGTGTTGTGAGGAGAAACCTGATTTTCATGAATTTTGGTACAAGCTTTTATAGATGTTCAAACATTATTACTATTATTATTTGTTTCCCCAAAACAATTGACGATTTGGAAATCATTTTCCCTACATATTCTTCCATTTAGCACGACATATTTTTTCAATGGTGCTTCCTATTTTTTAGTGCTGGCACTAAGTCTGAACAAGTGATCTATTGCGCGAATGCCTGGAATATCAAAGTTTATAAAACTAGCACGTATCACTTTGGCACTTTCATTCCAGCGCAAAACCCCTCCAGACTTGTATTTTCTAATAATTTATCATTTAATGTGGTGACCGCATTCAGGCTGTCACCATAAGGTAACGAATTATTTGATGGAAAAAGAGTTTTCCGTACATAGGCTTCTATTATTTAAAAATTAGCCCTAACCTTTTATCCTGGCCAATAAAAGTAATTAGCTTCTATAACATATGACAATTTAATGCATCTCCTTGCACCTTTTGTATTACCAAACCAATCAAGTAAAATTGGGATTCTTTGAGATTGTTCAACGTATTAGTTTGTCATTGTAAATATAGTGATTTGTCTGCATGGAAATGGTGAGAGTTACATTGACTTGTCTGATGAATTTGACTGTGAATTGAAGCTTATTTGTTTGTTTTTCAGGTTTGACACGGGAAATGGAAATGTAAACCACTTACAGCAAAAAATTTCAATTTTCAAACGGATTGAATTGCTCATTATAGAGTTCAATCAGGTCTTTGGGTCCACATTGTTCCTTTGTGGAACGCCTTTGATGATTTTCATAGCTGTGTTCTCATCCTACGGAGCAATACGTTTGCATGGTGTCCTGGCCGCCACTTTAGCGGTCTTTGGTTTCAATTGTACCATCGGGTTCTTTGTAATGTTTGGCTTTTTAGCGGAAATACACAAGCAGTCCGTAATGATTTTGAGACACTATCACCAGCGCCTGTATTTGTTTCAAATATCCCCAGAAAGACGTTTGATGAGAAAATATTTACGAAGTTTAAGATCCCTGAAAATCATTGTCGCAAACATGTTCTTCGTGGATACGTTCTTACTGCTAACGTTGGCCAAAGTTGTTTTTGATAAAACCATAAATTTTCTTCTTTTATACTAGCAGGTGAAGGTCCCATGAAATGCTTTGAAACTGTGATGTTCGTAGTTCGTAGTCTCCTTTAAGGATTTTATAGTTGTGTAAAATTTGATTAATTTGGAATGCGCTCGTTTTGTTTAATGCAACTAATCCTAAGCTACTATCGTATGATTCTTTAAAATATAAACTAAGCTTGAAGTCACTTTTGTGCATGTACGACACATGTATGTGCATGTAGACATGATAAATGCCTTGCTTGAATTAATTAAATACCAATTATTAGGGAAGTTAGGAAGAATTATTTAGGATAAGTAAACTATTGTAAAATAAATTAAGAAAATGGAAGCAAAGTTGTCAAGGTCAATGGCCCAAAGAAGACTGAATAAATAAATATTATTATTCTTAGTGGTTCACAAAAATTATAAATCTTGGAACTTTAAACAAAGTGATCAAAGACGAAATTCAAGCTGATCTAATTTCAAAGCGGCATTACTCGCATTTGCTTCAATAATTACTCAATATTATTGTTCCATCCTAAAGAAAATCGTAAAGACCATTATTCTAACAAATACTGCCGTACTTAAGAATTATACATAACGCTGTGACCATAGCGACCACTTGGATTGCAAAAAAACGGTAACGTGACATTACCTACACATGAATAAATGCTTAGACGTCTTTCTATGCGCCAATACACAGTAAATCTATGTGTTGAATACACTTAATTAAAATATACCAGATTTGGCAATTCCATTCCCAACTACCACGTGTATTGAACTGTAAATACTTAAATATTCGTTAAACAAGTTCAAAGTAAAACTCCCTTTGGATTGCAAAACAAACGGTAATGTGACCTTACGTACACATGATTAAATGCTTACACGCTTTTATATGCACCAACACCCACTCAATTTAATTAAGTGCTTAATTAAGTGTTGAATACCTCAGCTAAAAAATATCACAAGTTGGCAATGCCAATTCCAACTACCAGGTGTATTGAACTGTAAATAATTAATATTCGTTTAGCAAGTTCAAAATAGAACTCCATACCATTAACATATAGTTATTCAGTTGAGATGTTAAATAAAAAATGTTAATTAAAACATGAACAGAAAAGAGATATGTATATATAAAAATTCATCTGAAGGGATATGCACTATATAATTACATGCCTTGAGTTAACCCTATTTTGTCTGCCGGAAATAATAATTATGGGTGTAAAGAGCGTTCTAATTAATTTTTCATTCAATTTCATAGCCAGGAATTGATATAAGTTTTTTCTTGAATTCTTTTTTTTTTTCTGAATAATTACGATATCGCATTCGTTGGGATTTTTACAAACATGTATGTTCTCCAAACGAATTGGAGCAGCCTTCGAAGAAGTTCCAACGGAGACGATTCTAACTCCAGCAATACTTGGGCAATATTTAAGTATAATTGCATTGTCGGAAGTTTAGTTGAAGCCAATCCGTATTTATGGAATCACCAGGATCAGCAACCTAGAATTGAAACATCCGATTGAATGTGAAAGCATAAACACCTCGATTTCTTCAAAATATCTATCGGGAAAAACTTTTGCTTCGAAAATATTTACTTATTTTTCCTGAAATTCATTGGTGAGACTACATTTTCTTGGACCAATAGTTGGATCATACGTTAATTAAGAGTAAGAACCTTTTGGAATCAAAACATTGATTTTAGTGGTATACGCTCTTGTTCACTATATTTTTGCATTTCCTTTTTCTACTTTCATAACTGGGATGTCTTCATTATTTTGAGCGTTTAAATTTAAAGAAAAAACCATCTTTTTTCGGCAATTTCCATCGTGTATAATTTTTGCGGTATTTGTAGGAATTGTTTCCCTTTTTATGTCCTGAATATTTTCGTTGTTGAAATGAATCTTGATAGAAGCTATTAATTTAAGACGTAAGTTCTTTAACATATTCTCGCTGGGAGGAAGATCGTAGTTCATTCCAATAACAAAACTGCCTTTTCTTCTTAATTGATGTTGTATGAGCCGATATTGATGACATTTTCCTCACGTTTTGGTAATGTTTGCAAATTATTGGTCGTAAATGTAGAATTTGTGGATTTGTTCGAATTCTTGTTTGTTATCCGTTTATTTTGCAATTGATATAATTTCCAGATTTGTTCTGATTTGATTTTATCAAATTTCTGGTGAAAATGTTTGTCCACACGTTCTAGTGTGCATTGGAGCACCTCTTTTGCAGGAGAATTTAACTTTGTTTTGCATGTTTCAATGTAATTGTTTGTTGATTTAAACTCTTTATATTTCTTTGTTATTGTTTCATTTAAAATGAATTCGAAATTTGCAGAAATCTTGGTATGAAATTATCAAATTTGCACTTCTTGAGAAATTGAGTGACATTTTTAATTTGTGCTGATTTACGTGAATGTTTCTGTAAAGTAACCAAAATATCTCGAAATTCCCCTCCAATATACATAGATCGTTATGTAATTTTTAAAATCTTTCAAACAAACAACTTAATAAGAAGCGTATTATTTGAAATATACCCGGTCGTATGCTTGACATCAGAAAGTTTCACTTACAAAGAATTCACACATAAATAGGTGCTCATAATTCACACCTGCTTAAATTCCGTTTCCATTATTTTTTTCAGTTTCGCTCATAAACTTTTTGGATTGAGTTGATTACATTTCAGGTCCGTGAAATTGGCATAACTACATTATGAGCATTCAAATTACTTCTGTATGCAATTTCAGAACTATAAATTGACATTATTTTTTTACGACGAAAAATTACTATTTCTAAACTATTTAGATTTATCCAGAAATCTGTCAACTCATACAAGTTCGAGGAATCTTCAGAAAAGTTTTAATGGAGGGGATTCTAACTCCAGAAATAGTTGAGCTACTGAAATATATTTACAAAGCAGGAAGTTCAGTTCAAGCCAGTCCATATTTATGGAATAAACAAGATCATCTACCTAGAATTAAAACATCCAAAATTCGACTAGCGTTTTGGAAAATTATTGCTTAGCTACATTTGCCAACTTTATATTTTCAATTGTGCGATGTGTCCAGGTATACGCGGACGCATCATCGTTTGTGACAATGAAAGTCTATATGCAACATATGGCCGTAATGTTCTCCATTAGAGTAATGTTTCACTTCATCAACGTAGTATACAAAAGAGAATTTATAGCACTAGCGAAGCACACCCTGGTTTTCCTCAAACATTATGAAGGTAACCTAATAGGTAAATAGGTAATAGGTACCTGTTACAGCCACTACTTGGTGTAAATATAAATATTTCTCAAACTCTTATTGTTAGAAACTTGTATTGCGAAGGACCAGCACTGCCCTTGCAGTGCACGTATACTTCAATGCAACTTTCTCTACCTTTCCAAAGACCCTTGTAACAGCGGTAGCCTTTGCTACCCTACGTGAGTGAAAGTAAAGGGATTAGTGTAGAGAAAATTAAAGAAAATTAGTCAGCTTTATTTGACACAAAGTAGAAGTTTTCTCACTCACGCTCAGAATGCTTATGAACATTTTTTCCCTCCATCTCACACAAATCAATGACATAATATCGACAGATACAAACTTCCAATCATTCTTCTCAATACATTCAATACATTCCATCCATAATTTACAACTATTGTCTACGTGTATAGCCAAACACTATGGTAACTGCTGCAACAGAGGAGAGCTCCATATAACCACACTGCAAAACCGCTCTCTTCTGTTCCTCTCTTTGCTTTACTCAATGCTCTCGTCTGTTTCTCCCTCTACTGCACAATGGTTTCCTTCTGTAGACGTTACATCTCTTCCCCCAGATGAAGGACTTGGTTTTTCATCGATACGAGTAACGTCAAGCACACAGATCTTCACCACTGGCCTCCTGTATGTACCATCCTTGGTCTTGACATCAACCAGCCGTATTTTGCCGTCTTTACCGGGGTACACGTTGGTAATACGACCTAAAGGCCACGAATTTCTGGGTCCATCCTTGTCAACAATCACTACTATATCTCCCACTTTGATTGGAGATGAGTGCTGAAACCATTTGGTCCACCTGGTGAGGGTGGGAAGGTACTCCTTCACCCAACGAGTCCACAGTTTCTCTGTCAATTCTTGAACTAATCTCCATTGACTTCTAAGGTTGAAACTACCTTCACCAAACTTTCCAGCGACATTAGGACCGAGTTTTCTACCAATCAAAAAATGATTAGGTGTTAAACACTCCGGGTCTGTAGGATCCACAGACACATGGGTAAGTGGGCGATTGTTTATAATAAACTCCGCCTCCATGAACAGCGTAATCAAAACATCCTCTTTTGGAGCTTGTTCTTTCAGCGTGACAGAGAGAGCAGTTTTGACGGACTTGATCATCCGCTCCCAGACTCCTCCCATGTGTGGTGATGGCGGAGGGTTAAACTTCCAAGTCATTCCCTTTCCTGCAAAGGTTTGTTGGATCTTACTCGTATCCAGTTCTGATAGCGCTCGCTGCAACTCTTTATCAGCTCCTCGGAAATTGGTCCCATTGTCAGACCACATGACTTCTGGAACCCCTCGCCGGGCAGTAAACCTTCTGATGACATTAATAGCCGCATCCGTAGATAGATCCGGTGCTATTTCGAGGTGTATGGCTCTGATGGAAAAACATGTAAATAGCACCCCGTATCGTTTTACCCGCTTACGCTGCTGACAAACCAATAGTGGGCCAAAATAATCCACACCCGTGAATCTGAAAGGCGCTTCAGCTCGAACCAGTCGTTCCAGTGGTAGTAATCCCATCTCCGGTGGTACTGGACGCACCTTTATAATCTTACATTTCTGGCAATTATGAAACGCTTTCTTGACAGCAGCCCTAGCATTTATGATCCAATGGTTGACCCTGACTTCATTCAGTACTGATTCCACTCCTTGGTGAGCAGCCTGTTCGTGCAAATGGGAAATCAGGAGCTGTGAATACCTGTCACGCGGGTCGAGAATTACTGGATTTTTTGACATGAATGACATAGTATCAGCTAGATTAGTTGTTCCTTTCATCCTGAGAACTCCATCACAATCTAGAAACGGGGAAAGAAATCTAATTCTGCTACTGTTAGAAATAGTCCCACCTTTTCTCAGAGACTTCAAGTCTTCCTGAAAGTAGCTTTCCTGACTTAATTTCCACCACATAACTTGCGCCTTCTCTAATTCAGTAGCAGTGAGTTCTCCTGATAAGTCTGAAGATGGTGTAGTACGAATTCTCCCCAGAAATTTTCTCAAACTACGGTTAAACCAGGCTGTTGCTCTCACTAATTTCAACCACGAGCTGAACCTGGCTGAATCCGGCAAGTCTTTGTCAACCATTTTCTCAGCCAGCACGAAAGTTATTTCTGGGTTTGGTTCTAAGTCTGCCTTTACAGATTCCACTACCCTTTCCGTTGGCCAGTGCACCTCGGGTTGTTGTAAAAAGTTCGGGCCTGAGTACCACCTGGTGGATGGACGAAAGTCAATTTCTGGATTCGATCGGGTTGCCTCGTCAGCAACATTTTCCTCTGTTGGAATCCAACGCCACTCTTGTACATCAGTTGCTTCCAGAATCTCTCCTACGCGACTGGTTACAAATTGCTTCGGACTTGGCGAATCAGATCTTATCCAGGCTATGACTGTTTGGGAATCTGACCAGAATATACATGATTGAATGGTTACCTGAATTTCCTTCCGTATTGTCATAGCCATTCTCGAACCAAGTACAGCTGCTTGCAGCTCTAATTTGGGAATTGTAAGTGGCTTCAACGGAGCTACTCTTGCTCTGGCCAGGACCATCCCAACATGCACTTCACCTTTGCATTCTATACGTAGGTAGGCTATGCTGGCAAACGCTTGGCTGCTTGCGTCTACAAATATATGAAGTTGAATGTTGTCGGCTTCCCCCAGGTACGGAGAGTAACACCTGGGCACGCTCACATTCACAATGTTTTGAAGTTCGGTCACCCACCATTTCCATTTTCTGAACATTTCTTCAGGAACACTGTCGTCCCATCCAGACTTCAATAGCCAGGACTCTTGAAGTAGTATTCGGCCTTTGATGGTGAAATGAACTACATAACCTAGAGGATCGTAGACAGACATGACGAGCGATGCAATCTCACGTCTCGTTGGTGGTCTGGAACAAGTCAAAACTTCCTTTTTAACCTTTGGGAAATTTGTGATGAACACAAACCTGTCTTCTTCAGCATTCCAATTCAATCCCAGTACTCTCTCTATTGGTAGTAAAGCTTCATCCGAAATTGAAACTAGACTTTTCGCTCTAATTTGTGGTGGTAAGGAATTAACAACATTCCGAGAACTACTAGCCCAATTCACAATAGGAAATCCGCCAAGCTCAAAAACTTGAATGATATCTCGAATCCGTTCCACAGCTTCCTTGTCACACATGGCCCCATGTAGATTATCATCCATATAGGTGTTTTCAATGATGTTTTTTGAGACCTCTGGGAATTTTTCTGAAAACTCTTCTGCATTTCTGTTTTTCACATACAAGGCTGAGGCCGGTGAACAAGTAGCTCCAAAAATCATTACCTCCATGACAAACTCTTCCGGATCAGCATTTCTGTCCTTTCCTCGCCAAAGAAACCGCTGACTGTCCACATCCTCCGGAATAATTCGGACTTGATGGAACATTTCCCTTATGTCTCCAACTATACCGACTCTGTGACGTCTGAATCGCATTAGAACTCCGGGCAACGGGTTGAGCAGGTCCGGTCCTTTAAGAAGGCAATCATTCAGGCTGACTCCATGGGATCGGGCAGCGGCATCAAATACCAGGCGTAGCTTTCCGGGTTTATTTGGGTTAAATACCCCAAAGTGCGGAAGGTAATAAGTCTTTGGACCTTTTACCTTCGCCTCCTCCTTTGATAATTTCCTACAATAGCGTTTGTCAATATAATCCTGGATTTTGGAGCAATATGCATCTCTAAAGGCCGGGTCACGATCCATTTTCTTCTCCATACAATGAAGTCTTCTAATGGCATTGTTACGACTCTCCGGAAGTTGTAGGCTATCCGATTTCCATAATAAACCCGTTTCAAACCTATCAACAACACGTCTAGTTGTTCTCTCCAAAATCTGCAAAGCTCTTACATCTTCTGATGACTGTCTACTCTGCTCCAAAGGACGAACTCCAAACGATTCGGTTGAAAAGGAAGCTTTAATAAGCTGATTGAGTTCCTCTTCCCCCGTCGGATTTGCACACACGTGAAAGCTGTAGGAGTCTCCTAATTTTCTTCCTCTCGGAATGCTTCCGTGAACCACCCAACCAAGCCAGGTCTTCGTTGCGACGGGATCATTCCAATGACCCTGTCGAAGTTTCCTACTTGTAATAAGGAGCAAATTATCGGAACCAATGAGGATTGTTGGAGCAGCATTTACCATTGTCCGGAATGGTATGTCTTTTAGGTAAGGCCAACTTGTTTTTAGAGTTTTCATATCCACCGACTGCTTTGGTAAACACAACTCAAGCACTGTTCTGGCATTATACAATCTGAATCTCTTCATCCCTTCTGCTTCTCCTGAAATTTCTACAGTGACTCTCCTCGATTCTGGTTCCCTTCGACAAACTTAATTGGTCCATTGTACACACAATGGATCAACATCTCCGGTAAGTCCTAACAATTTGGCAGTACCATCATCTATCATGGTTACAGTTGACCCCTCGTCTAAGAGTGCATATGTGACAACTTTGCCTTTAGAACCATATAGATTGACGGGAATAATACGCAGAAGAACTTGCCTGTTGTTTTCGGAACTCTTAACATGCCCAGCCCACTCACCGACTTTCTCTTCAACAGGTGCGTCTATCTTTGACATTGACTTGTGCAGCAGCTTGTTGTGAAGTTTATCGCAACCATCTGTGCCACACGGGGTTTTCTTTCGACAGTCAGAGCTTCTATGTCCTGGAATGAGACAGGAATAGCACACACGGCTGTTCTTTACAGATTTCCATCTGGTTTGTACATCTGCACTTAAGAACCCCTTACATTCTTCCAGCTTGTGACCTTCTTGCGAGCAATGAAAGCACTTTCTGTCTTCCTTCTGGGCTGCAGTGTCGACAATTTTCTTGTTTTCCCTCTTGACTTCAGAAGTCCTCTCATTGTTAGTAGGGAAAGAACATGGCATCATTCTAGCCGTCGTAGCTGCATCCATGAGCCAAACCTGAAAGTTTCCGAGTGTTGGTTCCTCAGGTAAGCGTTTTGCCATGTCACACCATTTGAATTGAAGCTCGACTGGCAACTTTTGTACTAACTCTTCAAGTAGTAACGGGTTGTACAGTTGTCCCGATCTCTTCAAATTTCTCATAGTAACAACCAGGTTAGATACCAAATTTGAAAAGAGAATGATAGTGTCGGGCTTACTACGTGTACAAGCAGGTATACTTTTCACATCGGCTATCATGGACTTTACTATCTGGTCAGGACGGCCAAATGCAGATTCCAATATTTGCAAGATCATTCCTACATTATCCGGAAATCCGAGAAGCGATACCACTTCGTTCCGAGCTTTGTCCTTCAAGCACTTCATTAGTCTCACCATATTTTCATCATTTGAAAGTCCACAGAGCTCAGTTGTACGAAGATATTGATTGTAGAACATGGGCCATTCTGCTGGTTTTCCATGAAAGAAAGGTAGATCTTTCGAAACAGCTTGTCGGGACAATAATTTCTCCAATCTCCTATTCATGTCCATCAATGGGTCTGCTCTTGATTCAGCCAATGCTGTTTCCCCCGGCTTGACAGGGCTCACTTTCATATGCCTGGCATACGTCTCAGTTTCCATGGGAATCTGAACTGCGACCTCACTATGCGGGACGTGTTGTTCATTGTGGTGATTCTCTTCGATCCAACTGTTCACTCGCTCTCCAAACCCAGTTTCGGTTCTATCAGGAACTCGTTCCGGTTCCTCAACTTAATCGTCAGAACTGTCTGCTTCAAACTCAGCTCCTATCTGAAGATTAGTCATCTGGAGAAGTTTTTCTTCTATTTTCTTCTCTCTTTCCAACCGTGCAAGCAGAACTTCTTCTTCGGCTTTTCCGATTCTCTTCATGGACTCAATTTCTGCAATGATTTTCTTTTGCATAGCCTCGCTATGACAACTTGATTTAGAAACTACACTTCGTTTGCTCGATTTTCTAGAAGTTGCTATGGTGAAAATCTCGTCAGTTACCGTTTGTTGACTGCCCTTCTTGAATTCCTCAGTAGGCTTCGTAACTTCTTTCCGTAACTTCAGCAAAGGAGTCCCGAAAACCTCTGGGTCCTCTCTCATTAGCCGTCTACTTCGTCGGGTACCATCGTCTTCACCTTCCATTTTCTTTCCAAAACCTCGTACAAACTTAGGAATGTAAATCCTCTTTAAAGGTTCACGTTTAGATCCGGTTCGAAGGACCACTTGTTACAGCCACTACTTGGTGTAAATATAAATATTTCTCAAACTCTTATTGTTAGAAACTTGTATTGCGAAGGACCAGCACTGCCCTTGCAGTGCTGGTCTTCGAACCGTATAAACGTTCAAAACGTATACTTCAGTGCAACTTTCTCTACCTTTCCAAAGACCCTTGTAACAGCGGTAGCCTTTGCTACCCTACGTGAGTGAAAGTAAAGGGATTAGTGTAGAGAAAATTAAAGAAAATTAGTCAGCTTTATTTGACACAAAGTAGAAGTTTTCTCACTCACGCTCAGAATGCTTATGAACATTTTTTCCCTCCATCTCACACAAATCAATGACATAATATCGACAGATACAAACTTCCAATCATTCTTCTCAATACATTCAATACATTCCATCCATAATTTACAACTATTGTCTACGTGTATAGCCAAACACTATGGTAACTGCTGCAACAGAGGAGAGCTCCATATAACCACACTGCAAAACCGCTCTCTTCTGTTCCTCTCTTTGCTTTACTCAATGCTCTCGTCTGTTTCTCCCTCTACTGCACAATGGTTTCCTTCTGTAGACGTTACAGTACCTATTAGGTAAACCTAAAAGTCATACATGGGCAAGTCAATAATCTCGTCAGAAGAAAATGGACTCAGATAAATATAATTTTCTTAAAGGCTTTTCGAATGATTATCACAGCAAATGTGTCTGTTTTCCCTATCAATGCTGTTTTACGCCCGACATCCCTAGAGTTCATCACCTGTTGATGGAGAATGCCCAGCTTGGGCCAGAATTGTCCAAATTTTGAACTCCGTACTGTATGCCATTACAACTCGAGCATTGGGCCAACTTATGAGTAGTACTGTTTTCAGCTTTACAATGGCGTTAAGAATCATCCTGATAGAACTGATTTTCTTGAGTAAAAATATCGACCTAAATTTACTACTCTCACACCAGGGGTCAGATAGTAAAACGAAAAAATAATTTGTGGGAGGGAACACATTATTAGCAAGGGATTTGTTTGTGACGGGGATTTTTTTAAATACTGACATCTTTCAGGGGAAATTGCTTTATAAACAGGGATTTCAAAAACCGTTATGAATTATCCTGACAAAACTGAGGTTCTTGAGTAAAAATATGGATTTAAATTTACTACGGGGGGTAGGAAATGTTAATAGGAAGAAAATATTTGTGACGGGGTTTTTTAAATTAGTGTACATATTTCAAGGGATAATGTTTTTCAAAAAGGATTTCAAAAACTGTTGACCTTTTTCCAGCAGCAATCCGACCTCTGGCTCTCACCATTACCCTCAGAATTTTTCCCTATTAGTGAGCCACCTTTGTTTTGTGGAGTTGAATATGATTTCCCATGAATTTACCAATGAGCTTAAAAATATCAACAAATTTTTATCATTCCAACAAAATTCTATTAGTTACTAGTAACGTTCCTTGCACTTTGTACTACGAAGACACAGAATGAAATTGTACGCAGTTAATAAGATTTTGGCTTATTGCAAATTTACAAGGTTTTACTTTGTCATTTAGGGCATTGTCTACATGGAGAGTCACATGTTATAAATTTGACTGTTGATTATAAGTATCTTATTTTTCAGGTTTGAAACAGAATATGGAAATGTAAATGTAGGATGCAGCAGAAAATTTCGATTTACAAACAGGTTGAATTGCTCATTATAGAGTTCAAATAGGTTTTCGGGTGTACATTCCTCCTTTATGGAACACTCATGGCAATTTTCATAGCTGTGTTCTCGTGCTACGGAGCAATACTTTTTGGTGGTGTTCTGGCGGTCGCTTTGGAACTCTATGGTTGCAACTGTACCTTCCTGTTGTTTGTAATGGTCGGTTTTTTGGCGAAAATAAACAAGCCATAATGTGTTTGGAAAACTACTACCAGCGCCTGTATTTATTCCAAATATCTCCGGAAAAACTGTTGATGCGAAAATATTTACGAAGCTTGAGATCCCTGAAAATTACTGTCGCAAACATGTTCTTCGTGGATATGTTCTTGGTATTTACACTTGGAAAGGTTGTATTTGACAATACAACAAATTTTCTGCTCCTATACTAACAGGTGAAACTGTCAGGGAATTTTTTAAATGTTGTATTCGTTCCCATGATATTTTACTTTATCTTTAATCTTGTAGGAAATCCACCCACTGGCAACTGTTCCATCAATAAAATTAATCTTTTGAAGTAGAACTGTTGTCAATGGCGCTTCTGGTTCCTCGGGAAAAGGTAAAATTGTCATTCAGTTACTGTTACTTTTCGTACTACATGCAATAATTGATATCATGCTTTCGTTTCGTGTTATGTCAATCGTTAATTTTGGCAATTTGTTGTTTTTATTATTTATTAAATGAACCGAATAAGGGTAATAGATATGACGTTGTGTATCACTTTTGCCGCCTGTCGTATACTTTTGACAGCAGTTCAGAAATAAAAATTATTTTCGGGAAATCATTTGATTATAAAGAAATATTTGTATTATTTCACGTCGCGTGATTGGGATATTCAAAGTACTGGAACATGTTGTCAATTATTAGCACTAGACAGAATTTAATACAATTCTGTATGGCTTAAACGACGACTTGTAGTCCTCAAAATACCTTTTATTGGCCGTTGTGTACTGTATGGATTTCTTTGGAGATTCTGGAACGAACTGAATTTTTGTATCAAGTAGATATTTTTATTCCTATCACTGTCCTTCATTTTAAGAGTTTAGTACAGTTGTTAGCAATAAATAGCAGTTTGTTCACTTGTTTAAACATTTGTTTTCGTTGAAACCTTATGTTACGTGCATGTACATATATATAATAGAGAGAGTGAATGTGATGACTCTCTCCCCATCATGCAATAGTTAAGGAATGCAATACATAAGTAATTAGTACAGAATGTTATTGTTATTATATGTACATATGTAAACATGAGGATCACATATAAGGGTTGAACCTGCAGTTTAATCCTCAGTTCTGATTTAACTCTTAACTCATAATTAGTAAAAGATCTCTCATCCAAATTGTATTTATTCCAACTTACTTATTATTTGATCACGTACAGTATCACTCCAAGCTTGAGTCCTCAACACCCCTATCACCAACATTAGCGTACATGCATACCAGTATCTCGCACTCATACACAAATCATCCCCATCCCCCACATAACACTTATTGAAATAATGAACTTGTCATAGGTTTGTGTACTCCATCGAATATATTTAGTTTGAACACCAGAAGATATTCTTCCGTAACAAATTACGGAAGAGCTTAAAAATGTTAGTTTTAAAATGTTAAATACTAAGTACTTTCCTAAGTTCATTCAAAGTCCAAGGTACTGTGTACCTTCGCATGAAAAAAGCTGTAAAATTTGAATACCCAACGAAATATTACATGGATACGGTTGTTAATATTGGAATTCACGTCCGGACACCCGTGTAGACTAACGTTGAAGAATATAGGCAAATTGTAATTCCTTTATATATGTATGTAGATATAATAATTATAAAAGCTTGTGATAACCCAATTTAAGTTTAGAATAAATTCTGGTTTGAATTAACAACTACAAGTGTGATCCTCAAGTTCCCAAGAATAAATATGTAGATATGTATGTTCATAGATAAGTATTACATCATTAAAGTAAGCACATTCAGCATTGTAATCCGGGCCCCCAGTTCGCCCCCAGATTATTTGATTCTCAGTGTAGGACTTTTACACGCTTGAAGCAATTAAATTTGACTGACCTCTGTAGTACGTATACGCTTCTTTAGAAATAATTACCATTTGCAACTCTGACCAGCTACCTAGAGTTTTAATATTTATTTAAATTAAAGTTTTAACACTCATTAAATATATCCAGACTGAATTTACAAAATTAAAAAACGTGTTCCTCTATCGTTCCGTCTATGGTCTTGTAGGAACTAGCATGCCAGGATGAAGCCTAAATGCTTAATTTCTCCAAGCTTTAAAGCGTTCTTGGGCTGCATGATATTCAGTCGCGTGGAATTGGACATTACTACGTACATTTATAGTATTCTAATTATTCTTGGCCTACTTCAGATCCACAAATTGTCATTATTGTTTGAAATTTAATAATTACATTGTCTGTTTCGTTTTAATATTTCCAGAATATAACTATTCTTAGTAGGGTTGGCCATATCGTCTACTTTTGAAATATCTTTAATATTGGGATCGTTCACAAGTATAACTGATAACGATATGGAAAACGATAAAAACGACATGCAATATAAATTGAAATTTGTATAAGGAAATTAAGCAGTATAACGTATTGAATAAATATTTCTATTAAAAGTTATATAAAAATAGACCGAAATGATGACTTAATTTCGCTTATAAACTTTTTCGAAAGCCGTTCAACTATTCCTTCCAATGCTCGGAATTCTAAATTAAACATTTTAAATTGAAGAAGAATTCGTAGAAAACAAAGTTCAATTCACTACTATTTTGACTTGATTCTAGATGAAACTAAGCCGCTTGATTCAGTTCATAATTTTGAATGGAGCTGAATCGTTTCATTGGAATTAATGTTATTCTGCCCCACTTTTTCAACAAAAAAGTTACCCTGCAAGCTTACATAACAGTATTTGTATCCTTAATTTAACTCTTGTACGCTTGGAAAATACAACTGTCGTTTCTAGAAAGCGTATTCTTTGCGAAAACCACTGTTTCCGATTCATTTCGATTAAATTCAAACCAAAATTTTGAATGAGTGTTTACCTGACTGAGCTGAATCGCTCCAAAAATGAATTCGTTCCAGTTCAGATAACACTTTCTAGGGTGTGAAATGTACCTAAATGCCCCAATATTTCCTTCTTAGACCGATATTACGATTGTACGATCAATATTTGAAATATACGAGAATAATTGTGGAAGCATATCGTTCTTCTAAACTGGACGGTACCAACGTTAATATCTTATCGTTATATCGGTATGACCAACCCTTATTCACAGTTACTTATCACATCACTCATAATAGCCTTTGTGGTAGTTCCTCATTTCAGTTCCTCACGCATTTCAGTATCCTTCCTTAAAAATTCATAGGAAAACCGAATCAGGTTAATGATTTGGTCAATCAAATCATTTAATAAATTATATTGTATTCCATTTTCTTCCCCTGAATGCCATTATCCTGCTTTGGAATTTTAAGCTCTTCTACATTTTCGGTGGCAAGAGCTGGGGCATTGTAATTGGTGTAAATTCAGTTTTAAGTCGCAACAATTTACATATATACAAATGACTGATTACTTCCCTTACGTTACTAGTCAAAGTAATTATATATAGTTTGGTTACTTTCATTTGGGAATGAGTTTTTGATTTCTCGAGTTCAAAGAATGATTGTCACAATCTAATATCATTGTATTTATTATTGTATTCGAATTCAAATTTGAAATAATTGCAGGAATTATCTCCAGCATTAATTTATTAACATTTTTGAGCCGTTTCAAAATATTTTTCTTCACATCATTTACAGCAACCTGTGAAGAAATTGAAATGGAGACGATTCTAACCCCAGCAATACTTGAGGAACTGAAATATCACTACAGAGTAGGAGTTTTTGTTCAAGCCAATCCATATGTTTGGAACCACCAAGATAATCTACCTGGAATTGAAACATCAAACGTTCGACTGGTTTTTTGGAAAATTAACTGTTTAGCCACTTTTCTTAATTTTATATTTGTAATTGTACGGTGTGTCCAGGTCTCCACAGACGACACTTCGCCTATGGCAATGAAAATCTACATGCAATTTATAATTTCAGTTTACTTTATTGGAATATTAATACACTCGATCAACGTTCTATACAGAGGAGAAGTTATAACGCTGATGAGACACACCATGGTATTTATCAAAAATTACGAAGGTAAGATTCACCTAAAGTTAACTGCACTTATTATATGATCTGTTCCATCACTATTTGAATCCTAACTTGTTCACCTTTGCAGTTATCAACGGTGCATCCAACAACCCTGTTAGAAGAAAATGGACGCGGATAAATCTCATTTTCTTGAAAGTTTGCCGCGTGACTGTGCTAATAAATGCTCTAAACGCTCTGTGCGAAGATTACATATACAAAGCATTTATATGAGCACTCATGTATGTATGTATGTTGGCACGTGTCATTTGCCCACACGTCCTACCTCGCCCGTTCCTGTCTATTCTTGTCTCAACAGGAATAATCCTGTCTCAACCTGCACTCACAATCTTTACCATTGTAGGGCCTGAGAATACACTCTCATGCCCACGAGGACTCTTCCTCCGACTCTCACACTTTACACACCTTACCTATCTCTTCCCACCCTCTTTACACATTCGGACTTTCTTGGAATAAACTATAATCTTTCCTATTCTACAACGTCGTTATTCTCATCATTCATTTTCCATTCACGCTACCTCACGAGAATAATACATGGTGACAGCGGTGTACGAATTTTACGCCAATTTTTCGAAGTTTTGACGGGAATTCATCCAAAAGTGCGATAGTTCTCAAATTTTCAAGATTGATTCCATCTCCAAGTGAGAGAGAGAGACGCGTGGCACGTGCAAGACAGTGTATACTTAGACTTTTCGTGTGTGCACTTCAGCCACCCTCACTGTGTGAGCGGAGGGAAGAAGCAGAAAACTATAGCAGTCCGCCTGCTCTGTATATTACATACAGATTTGCCGTATAGTGCATATATACGGGATATAGTTTTCGAACTCGTGCATTGTAAGCGGACAGTTTTCTCACCCTTACAACTGCATCTTCTACACTTTGTGCGTGTAAATTGTACTTTCCGCAAAGTTTTCTCAAGTTCAACGACTTTCAAGTCCTATTTTCTTCACTTTTCAAAATGTCAAATCCAGTTCCACCACCTCCAAATTCTTTATCCTTGCCTGACCCATTTCCGTACGATACTCCTACGGAATGGACGTCCTGGATACGAAGATTTCAGAGGTTTGTTAATTTAACAAAAATCACAGACGAAGAAGAAAAGATAGAGTCTATGCTTTACCATATGAAGGGAAATGCGGATGACATCCGTGATGCATTTCAATTGAGTAAAGCTGACAACAAGGACTTTGATAAAGTTTGTGCAGCATTCCATGCTTATTTCATAGGCAAAGTGAACGTTTTAGTGGAACGAGTCATGTTTAACTCCCGAGTTCAGAGGGAAGGAGAAACAGTTGAGGAGTTCATCACAGCGTTACATAAATTAGCCAGCACCTGCAATTATCAGTCTTTACAAGATGAGTTAATTCGTGACAGAATACTCACAGGTTGCCAAGACTGAACTGCGTCCATGCAATTACAAGCTAGGGACAAGCTTACTCTTGAAGAGGCAACCACTTATGTCAAAATGCAAGCAAAGCTAAAACTACAGCGAGATGTTATTTCTGGGAAAACTTCGGACGCGGACAGAGTCTTCATGAAGAAAGGCTCCCGGTTCAAAGGAAAACCTAATAACAAGACTACAAACAAATGGGAATGCTACAACTGCGGTGGAGCAAATAAACATTCTAAAGTAGAGTGCCCCGCTAAGGAAAAAAGTGCAACAATTGCGGCAAATTAGGCCATTACGGAAAAATGTGTAAGTCCAAATCCAAATCTAAACCCAAGGTACATGAAGTTGCTGAGGAGGTTACAGAAATTACGGATGACGACTCAGACCACAGTGCTTTTACGGGAGAAGTCAGCAGGATTAACGGGCGGTCAAGTACAACCCCCAACTTGGCTGAAGATCATCCCAAGCGTAGCTGGTCAACTGCAGTCACGGTGGGAAATGTCCCCATCATTTTCAAACTGGATACCGGTGCGGATTTTACAATAATTCCGGAACACATTTTCCAAACTTCACTATCGAGGGCGATTCCTCACCTGAGACCTACAGACCGTGCATTTAGAGCAGCTAACGGTACAGCTCTGCAAATCACTGGTAGGTTTAAAGCTTTATTATCTTACAAGGCCCACACAACCAAGGCAGACATTTACGTTGCCATGGGTCTTAGACAGCCGCTATTAGGGCGCAATGAATGCTTGGATTTGAAATTAATCAAGCTTACAAATAATTCAATTGATATGGTAGGAAGCTACACTAGCGTAGTTCCTCAATCAGAATTTCCAAAATTATTTGAGGGTTTAGGTACAATGTCACAACCCTACACAATTAGGCTTAAAGAAGGAGCTCAGCCGTATGCCATAGCTCAGCCTAGAAAAGTTGCAATCCCACTTCTTGATAAACTCAAGGCAGAGTTAGACAAGTTAGTGAAACAGGGGGTTATCAAACCCATAGATGAGCCCACTGATTGGTGCTCACCCATTGTGGTTGTTAAGAAACCCAATGGGGAGATAAGACTTTGTAAGGATTTCACAAAGTTAAATGAATCTATAGCTAGGGAATACCACCCCATGCCAATAGTCTCAGAGACATTAGCTAAGATTCAGGGAGCAGTTATTTTCTCCAAAGGTGACAATCGTCAAGGATTTCACCAGATTAGACTAGCAGAGGATAGTCAGAAATTAACTACCTTTATCACTCCTTTTGGGAGATTTTGCTGCTTGAGACTACCCTTCGGTATTAGCAGTGCTCCAGAGCACTACCAGAAGAGAATGTCAGAAGCATTAACCGGACTACCTGTCATACATCATACTGATGACTGGCTTGTGTGGGGACGCACACAAGAGGAACATGACCGAAACCTTAGACTGGTTTTACAACGTCTCCAGGCCAAAGGCATTACATTGAATGCCGACAAGTGTGAATTCGGTGTCAAGCAAGTTAAATTTCTAGGGCATATCGTATCAGCCAACGGAATTAGCATTGACCCTAAAAGGCTACAAGCCATCAAGAATTTACCTACACCAAAGGATACTTCTGATGTACGAAGTTTCGTAGGATTTATTATGTATGTGGGACAGTTCATACCGAACTTGTCCACAACAATGCAACCCTTATACGCAGTGTTACAAAAGGATGCAGAGTTCAAGTGGGGAAGTATAGAAAAGCAAGCACATGACACGTTAATAAGCTTATTAACGTCCGCCCCTGTGTTGGCAATCTATAACCCTAACTCTCCAACTACAGTATCCACTGATGCTTCATCGTATGGCTTAGGAGCCATACTCAAGCAGAAGCAACCAGACGGCAATTGGAGATTAGTTGCGTGTGCCTCTCGCACACTCTCCTCAGCTGAGAAAAACTACGCGCAAATTGAGAAAGAGTGTCTCGGAATCATCTGGGGATGTGACAAATTCCAAACATTTCTCACTGGTCTACAGTTTCAGGTCGAAACGGACCATAAGCCACTACTGGCTATACTGAAGACAAAACATTTGGACGAATTGTCTCCCAGACTCCAGAGATTTAGACTTCGCATGATGCGATACGACTTCAGCATATTCCATACGCCAGGGAAGAACTTGATAGCAGCCGACTTTTTATCACGGCACCCACTACCTACAGTGGGCAATCAAGATTTCACTGCAGATTGCGATGCCGCAATCTCATTATTCATTGATTCTCTACCAAGCACCATGCTTACCAAGCTAGAGGAAATCAAGGAGGCTCAGCAGAAGGATGCTATATGCCAACAATTAGCAGAATACAGCCGATCCAACTGGCCTCCCCTCAAGAAATTACCGGATAATTTGAGGAAATTTTACGCTCATAAAGAGGACATTACAATCCAGGGGAATTTACTGATGCGAGGCAACCGCCTCATCATTCCCAAGATTTTACAATCAGAGCTCTTACAACGTGTCCATGCAGGACACATGGGAATTTCCAAGGCAAGGGCCAGGGCCCGCACTTCCGTGTGGTGGCCCGGAATTTCGAGAGATATTCGCAAGTTAATTAATAATTGTACAACTTGCATCCCTCACCGAAAGGAGAGGATGGAGCCACTAATTTCAAGTGAGTTCCCGACCCGTCCATGGTCAACCATAGGCATGGACCTCTTCCACAACGAAGGAAGAAACTACTTAATAGTCTCCGACTATTACTCAAGATACCCGGAGATATTGCCATTATCGAGTACCACCTCAGATGCAATTATCCAACATTGCAAATCAATCTTTGCCAGACACGGCATACCAGACATTGTCAGATCAGACAATGGGCCTCAGTTCCAAGAGGCATTTAAATCATTTGCAACCAAATGGGGATTCCAGCATACTACATCCAGTCCTCATTACCCACAAAGCAATGGGTTCATCGAGGTGATGGTCAAAACCATCAAACAATGGCTAAAGAAAAATCCTAAAGATTTTCAAGAAGCGTTACTAGAGTACAGGAGTACTCCACTGGACAACGGATACAGTCCATCTCAGTTATTGATGGAACGCCGCCTAAGGACTAGCTTACCCACAACTCAAAAGCTACTTCACCCCAAAGCAGTGAATGCAAAGAAAGTTCAAGACTTTGAGGTTTCCAAGAAACTGAGGAGCAAGGAGAATTTCGACAAGCGACATGGTGTAGTCGAAAAACCAGACCTTTCAATTGGACAACAAGTCTGGATCAAGGACAAGCAACTGTGGGGAACCATCCAAAGTCCAACGAAGGAACCAAGATCGTTCAACGTTCAAACTCCCCAGGGAACATACAGGAGGAACACTTCACAACTATATCCCATGACAACTCCAGTCAAGAAACAAGAGTTTGTGACACCTCCCGAAGAACCACCTTCAACGCCAAGCCCGGCGAAGACTGAGATCATCCCGTATAGTACGACTCCCAGTCCCTTCAAACAGGTCAAGACTCCGAGTCCTATCCAAGCCAAGGCATCTACTCTCCCAAGACCAAGTAGATCCGAGCCAGTACAGAAGACCAGATCCGGAAGAATTACGAAGAAACCGGATAAATATGTAGCATCATAATCATTTTCACATGCTATGTTATTGTTTCAATTCTTTTACATTTACAGATTTTGCAATCTTAAAGGAGAGGATGTGCGAAGATTACATATACAAAGCATTTATATGAGCACTCGTGTATGTATGTATGTTGGCACGTGTGATTTGCCCACACGTCCTACCTCGCCCGTTCCTGTCTATTCTTGTCTCAACAGGAATAATCCTGTCTCAACCTGCACTCACAATCTTTACCATTGTAGGGCCTGAGAATACACACTCTCATGCCCACGAGGACTCTTCCTCCGACTCTCACACTTTACACACCTTACCTATCTCTTCACTCCCTCTTTACACATTCGGACTTTCTTGGAATAAACTATAATCTTTCCTATTCTACAACGTCGTTATTCTCATCATTCATTTTCCATTCACGCTACCTCACGAGAATAATACACGCTCTTCTACGTCCCAACTCTCCAGAGTTTATCACATCTTTATGGTCTCATGGAGAATATCCAGCTGTCGCCAGAGTTTTTCAAATTTTAAGCTTCTTCGTGTATGCCATTACAGCTCGGGCGTTGGCCCTACATTTGAGTGGCACTATTTTCATCTTTACAGTGTCGTTAAAAATCATCCTGGCAGAACTCAGGTTTTGAATAGAAATATCCATCAATAACATTACACACTCACCATTACATATATGTAGCATAATCGATATCATTTTAATTATGCCCAGGGCGTTGTCGACATTGGGAGATAGGGAATTTTGATATAGGGATATTTTTATTTTCAGGTTTGAAATGAAAAATGAGACTTTAACCGAGCTGCAGAAGAAGATTTCAATTTACAAACAGATTAAAGTACTTGTTATGGAGTTTAATCAAGTCTACGGGTCTACGTTTTTACTATATGGGAAGCTTATGATAATTTTTATAGCTGTTTTCTCATGCGATGGAGCAATACGGTTCCATGGTGTGCTGGCAGCCACTTTAACAGTTTTTGGTTGTAACTGTACCTTACTATTCTTTGTAATTTTTGGATTTTTGGCTGAAATTAATAAGCTGTCCAGTTGAGCTGTTGATAAATTATTATCAGCGCCTCAATTTGTTCCAAATGTCTTGGGAAAGACTTTTGCTGCGAAAATATTTGAAGAGCTTAAAGTCAATGAAAATTATTGTCGGGAATATGTACTTTGTGGATAAGTTTCTTGTATTAACCCTACCTAAAGTAGTATTTGACACTACAATTAACTTTCTTCTGTTACACTAGCAGGTAAAATATGTATGTTTTTGAAATTTTTGAATATTTATTTATATCATTGCTTACTACATATCTTACTATTTTTGTTTGAAAATTTAGTCCGTCCACAAAATGTTACATGTGGAGGCAGATTTTCTTAGTCCTGTCTTCATAAGTCCATGGTCTCTGAGCTTGTGCTGAGAGTGGTCTGTTCTGATTCCAGCGTAGGACCATTCCTTACGCTATTTGATACACTCTTGCATCAAATAGGTTGTTCCAAATGGTCTATTTCATGTGTCCGAAACGACCAGTTCATTCGGACCAAACATGAACAGTGAATTATGCTGACGCAAAATAAATATTACCATTTAAACATTTTATATATTATGTTTGTTATGACACATGTTTAATTGCTAAACTGTATGATATATTTAATTTTTTTATTTGGGGTTTATACTCCGATTTCTTGCCCTTAAGGCCTTACAGAGTTTTCTTTACCTCCTTTATTCTCTTTTTAATTTATTTACAAATTGGAGCCATTCTGGCCCATTAGCTGCGTACTGTGAAGTGGGGCGGCCGCCCATTCCACACTTACTCAACCACAGGCCTGCATGTAAACTCGTCATTATATGACTAATAACCGAAGGTAGAGGTCTAGGCCCCCGCTACGTGTGCAGTCCGCTATACATTAGCACATACAGTTTCAAAGCACATACCCGGTGTCACACACAGCACCCCCGCAGTCTTGCAAGCATGTATATCACCACACACATACGCAGACTTAGCTATAGAGAGAGAGAGTGAAATGTGAAGCTACAGGTAGAGACAAAGGATATGCAGACAAGGGAGGAGACACGGGACATGCCACGGACACAATCTTATCCGAGATATCAGCAGTCGAAGTATATACAAATACACCAATTCATCTTACGAATCATTATCAGTGTACGGCACACACTACTCCTGCTGATACTCTTCCAAGAATCCGCAACATGCCTCCAGACCTCATTTGCATATCGATAGTGTATAGAGAAAGATAGAAATGACCTGAAATTATTTTGGGGTGAGCTAGAGTCGAAAGCCGACTCTTCTGCAACCTTACAGATTCACTACACCACCAGACCGCAGGCCCGGTCTTGTATGATATATGGGAGAGTATCTAAATTTAAATAAGGTTCTATACAAAATTCCATTATACGATTCGTAATTCAGAGTAAATATTTCAATGATAAAAGTAATTTAAGTTAACGGAAATTCCTTAGAATCGAAACGAAACTGGAGTCCTTATGATATTTGGCTGTCTGTCCGAAACATTTAAACATGATAAATGTTTTGTAGGAATAAATTGAATAAAAAGAATGAAGCTTATTATTTGAAATATATCGGGTCATATGCTTGACCTCAGAAAGTTGCGCATACGAAGAGGTCACACATTAATAAGATCATATTCATACGTGCATAAATTTCATTTTCATTATTTTGTTCAGTTTCTCACATGCACTATGTAAACATTTAAATCGAGTTAATTACTTTTTAGGTCAGCGGAATTGCCATTACTATGTACAGACCATTCTGATTAATTCTGTCGTCAATTTTAGAGCTATTGACTTAATTTTTTGGTCCTGAGTAATTACTATATCTGATCCATTTAGATTTATTTAGAAATATTTTCCTTCGGAGAAGTTCCAATGGAGATGATTCTTACTCCGGCAATAATTGAGATATATAATTACAATGTCAGAAGTTCACTTCAAGGCAGTCCTTATTTATAGAATCAACAAGATCATCTACCTAGAATTAAAACATCCAAAATTCAACAAGTGTTTTGGAAAATTAATTGCGTATTAGCTACTTTTCTTAACTTTTTATTTGTAATTGTGCGATGTTTCCAGGTATACACGGACGCATCATCGCCTGTCGCAATGAAAGTGTACATGCAATATATGACTGTTATGCTCTCTATCGGAGTAATGTTTCACTCGATCAATGTTGTACATAAAGCAAAATTTATAACATTATCGAAGCACACCCTGGTTTTCCTGAAAAATT
This sequence comes from Allacma fusca, assembly GCA_947179485.1. Lineage (NCBI taxonomy): Eukaryota > Metazoa > Arthropoda > Collembola > Symphypleona > Sminthuridae > Allacma > Allacma fusca. The sequence continues at coordinate 59,149,306 of OX359245.1, forward strand.
ATGAAGGTAAGAAAATGTATTTAAATTCTGCAATACTGCTATTATGCAAACCATGCTTGCAACAAGTTCGTTCAGTGAACTAGTTCCTAAACTGAACTTTTCAAAAATATTTAATATTTTGAGTGAACATGAATGAACGGAAATAAATTAATAGAATAAATGCCTGAATGTAAACTGAACTATTTTTCACTTTGAATGAACTTGAAATTATTTACGATAAGTATAGCAAATCGCTGAACTGAACTTAGTTGAACTTCAGGAAATAATAGAGCGTGTAGTAACCGATATTATACATGTACTTGACAACAAGCTGTGTGCTGTTGACTCCTTTTCTTATCTTTGCTTATTATTTGTTTATTAGTTCGGATCTTGAGTGCTCAACTGTTGTATCTGAAATCAAATCTGAGAACTTAAACTTTGAAGGATCTTTTTGAGATTGACAAACAGACTTTATTAGGCGAGAATCCAAAATGCAAGTACAAATTAATTGTCATACGGCAGACGTTATATACCCAAACTATCTACGATTAGGAGTTGGAACATTGTTTGCATACGTGACTAAAATAAATCCCAGAAAGAGAGCTTCATAACAATTTAAGCTCAAAGTAAAGAGTAAATCGTAGCCTGTTTTGATGTAGGTCAGTCCAGATAACATAAGCATGAATCATGGACAAGATTGATTTACACAATATTCCTCACAGTATCTTCACGGTTGTTATAGCAAAAACATTTCATAATCATTAAATTCTGCTTTTCATTATTTGACGGGGTTATCTCATTAGTGTCGGGATTACCCTGAGCGGGATTATATACATCGGTCAAACTGGCAGAGGGATACTGTTTGCGGGAATAATACCAGCGGGATTATCGCTACGGGATTAGCTCTGAACTCCGAGTGAACGTCATATTTGTATTGGTACAGCGAACTGAGTTGGAATGAATGAGTTTGCAATCCATGGAGTAAGGAGTTGAACTTGAATTGAATTTTACCTCGAAGTTGCAAGCATGATGTTGACTTTCTTCCAGCTGGAACTTAAGATTCAGCAGAGAAATTAAAAAATCATCGTCTAGGGAAATTTGCAAAAATCCGACCCCTGCCTCTCACCATTACTCTATTCATCATTTTTTTGTATGAGTGCATCACTTTTTTGCTTTGTTTTGTGGAGTTGATTCTAATTTTCCATAAATTTTCCTAAAAGCTTATAGATGTTCGTAGATTTGTATCATAGCATCAGTTTTACTGAGCAATTACGGATTAGCTCAATTTTCATTTATTGAAAATTTACAAGGTTTTATTTTGCCATTATAGCGAATTGTCTATATTGTAGGATTGTAAAATGTATGAGTGAAATAGTGTAGGGTGGCTCAGTGGTAGAGAGTAGTAAAAATAGGTCAAGTTATGTCAAGAGCTAAACCAGGAATGATTCCCTTAATTTATTCAACCGAATAGATCGTAGTCATTTAGTTAGCTAAGTATCGTGTAGTAAGTATTGGTTAATATCTTTCATAATATTATAATTCATTATTTCTAAAACTAGCAATAATTGTTTGACTCAATAATAACAACTACAGTTATTCTAATAATGTCGTAACACTTCTCCTTCCCGGGGTGGGCAACGCATTAACTATTTCCAGTTCGCACTTTGTGTTTCACCCTTCAGAATACAGAGGGTTATGTTAATTAATACGGGCAAATATTTGGAAGGTAAACAATCTGTAAAATTATGGTGGGATGTCAAGTGGAAGGTCAAGTGGAAGGTCTAGTGGAAGGTGGAAATCCTGGTGGAAGGTGGAAGATCATTTTGTGGCCAGGAAAGTAGAACTCAGCGGAGCAAGCCTGTGGTATATATGCACAGCGAGCTACAGCGGGTTGCAAGTTGCAACTGTCGCAGAGCAGGGTAACAGAGGAGAGTTTTTTCAGCTCGCTGAATTTTAGTGTTAGTAAAGTCGCAAGTTCGTCAGTCCCAGAAGCGCTTTTTATACACTCACTCCTATGATATATCTACAGTGTGAGTCCAACTCAGTCTCAGTCCCAACGAAACTTTTTGGTTAAACTCCCACTCAGTCCCCAAGGATATAAAATGCTGCTAATTTTCATCATTGGGCTTTAATATATGGCGTGCAAATTTAAAAATTGTAATATTGTACGCGCACCAGTCACGCTCAGTCCTTGCACTTGAATCAGTTCAATCCGTCAGTCCCAATCAGTCTCAGTCCCAACCGTTATCATACATATTAGTCCCACTATCACTCCAATCCCACTCCACTCCTGAGCTGAGTCCCGTTTGACTAACATTAATGTATTTCTCGTCTATATACCAACTGGTTGCAGCTTAATGGAAACTCGCAATAGTACGCAATTTTAGATTATCACTTAAAAGGCGCTAATCATAATTATTATAAACATTAGTCATAAATCATCAAATTTAGATTAAATTAAGACTGGTAGTGAGACAAACTATGTTCGGCTACAGCACTGAAGAATTTGATAAGACGAGAATTTCAATGACTGAACTTTGTACACATAGTGTGGAATTCGTATTAGGAAAATGGAAATGAAAGTACTTATTGAAACAGTTTTCATATTTAACGTCCAATAAATTCTCGGAAATTCTATCGCTGAAGTTCTCGGAGTCTATGTATACACGGTACAAGTAGTTTCACATTGCAACATTTCCATGTTCCCATATTACATTTATATAATTAATTTTCACCTTTTCTGCTTTGCTCCGATTTCCTAATGTCACAGTCAATCTTTAAAACCACGAAAGGAAGGCCTCAACCATGTCAAACGTCCGTGCTGAAAACAAAATATTATACTAATTACAATTAAACCTCTTTGTAGTCACTACCGGCATAAGCAACTTTTCTCAATGGTCATAAAATAATTTGGCCCCAGCGATTCTCCGTATACTTTAATGTTAAATAATTTCCGAATAGTCAACTTCCCAATAGTCATGACATCTCTATTGTCCAGCATACTTTCCGTCCCGAGGAATCTGCAACTCTCCATGTAGTTACATTATTAAAAAAATGCGGGCCAAGGCGCGATCATAATTCCAATATTAACACACATTATATGTATATTCCAACCTTATTATGCAAATACAATGTGCACCACAACAGTTTATCAGTACATTGACATTTTAATTGCATACAAAAATAAAAACGTACATACCGTTCCAAAGATTTGTCCACCCCTTCGTCGACACCAGAAATTGACCCGAAATTGATTTCAAAAGGGACGGTCCACTTAAGATTTCAAAAAAATTATGCGTAGGCGTCCCGAGCAGCCCGAGTTGAAATGAGGAACCCTTGAGTTTTCCCTCCCACGCCAAGGGAAAGTCAAGGGTTCCCCATCCAACACAACAGGTGGCTCGAGTCACCCACGCACAGTTTGTGCCTACGGAGGGAAAGCCAAGGGATTCCCCATGCAGCACAACAGGTGGCTCGAGTCGCCTACTCACAGTTTTGTTCCTTCCTAGTAACAAAACTTCCGTCAGGAAAGCTCGCAACTTTCCCCCCTCTCACCTGCAGTAATTAACACCTGGGGGACGCGATGATCGATCAATAAATCGATAAATCACCTCACGTTCCCCCATAAATATATACTACTAATGTCGATGTATCCTGGTCTTCTGGCTGATCAGTGATTTTTTTAGGGCACTACGGCCATAAATTTTGAACTCCTGGGTCCTTCTACTAACTGTACAATCACAAATATTTACTCTTTTCGTCCGTTTGACTTCCTTCGTCAGCTCTGAAAGGCCTTTCTTCCAATTTTTTAACGCAGTTTTTTCAATTAACTGACCGATTTTTCCTGTTGTTTTCGTTGGTTGGCCATATATTCGTGCACTGGTTGTACATCTTAACTTCATCCAGCGGTTTATGACCTCTTAGACTGTGTTCCACTTAGTGTATAAATTTTTTGTAATTATTGCAATGGGAGCTCCATCATTAAACTACCTTACAATTAGGTCCTGGTAGTCAGGCGACAAACCTTAACCCCGCGGCATTAAATTCACTTGATAATTACCGCATACATATTTTACAATTAAAACAATAATTAAAAGAGATATTACACGCTTGGAAACAAAATACTGTACCTTTGAAGTGTATTTTGTGCAGACCGAACAATCTTTTATCCAAAAAATTTGTCGGTCTAACCACTCTTTCTCCAAAAATAGGAGCTAGTATTTCATTTAATTTCAACGATTGGCTATTTGGTAGACGTAGAAAAGTGAGGACTTTCATTTAAAATTATTTACCATAGAGAAATAATTCAATGGATGTTATGTTTGCCCTGGGTAAGAAATTATAAACACTATTATTTGAAGTACTTCGGGCTATCTGCTTTACCTCACAAAATTTCACATAAAATTGCATAAAAATTCGTACGTGCATAAGTTGTGTTGTGCATAAAGCTTGCAATCATATGGAAGCTCCAAGTTAGCCGACGGCCGACAAATATCGGTCCAAGTTAGCCGACAGATAACGGCTAAATATACAACTTGGCAGACGGCCGACAGCCGACAAACTGTCCAACCTAGCCGACAGCCGACAAAAATATGCCCAAGTCAGCCGTCAGATGTCGGCCAAACGTGCAACTTGGCCGAAAACCGACAAAATGTCCAACTTGGCCGACGGCCGACAACCAGCGATCCAAAATACATGTGGTTAAAATGTAGAATAATTGGTTTGTAACGACACAAACAACGAACATCTCTCCTTACCCTTTACAAATTCATTGCCAGCAAGTGTGGAAATGAATAAAATCTGAAAAAGGAACTGTTTTGGACTACATAATACTAGTTAGCATCTTCGTAGTTAGTTCGTACAAAATAAGTGATAACATAACATGGTTACATGTTTATACAGCATTAGGATTATTATGTTTTTATGTATTATACCTTATAGTTATCCATGAGACACGTCCTTAAGAAACTAGTTCACGCTACACAAGCTATAAAAAATAAATAAATAATTCTATAAATCTTTACGTTTTGTTTATTTTGGTCTGGGGTGTATTAGGAGTGATAGTATTATCTTTTGTGTAGTCATTTAGTAGGCGTCAATCAATGGTTTAATTGACATCAGAAATACTATTAGTAGGAGAATATATAACAAGCATTAAATTTAAGCTCCAAAAACTTAAAATAAAAGTAACAAAATTGAGAGATATATTTATTTATATCCAAAGCTCAATTTTGTCCTTTGTCGAACGCTATTTTCTGTGAGGAACTGCTGCCTCAATACCTAATAAAGAGACTTTTACGTTAGCATTACTTTTTCCAGTTTCACACATGATCTAAATAAACACTTGGATTGAGATAATTACTTTTTAGGTACGTGGAATGGTCATTACTATATAAAGAGAATTCTAACTACTTTTGTGTTCAATTTCAGCGATATAAATTGCCATTATTTTTGTATATTAAATAATTACAATATGTGAATTGTTTAGATCTCCAGAAATTAGGTTCCTTATACGAGTTCGAGCTGCATTTAAAGAAGTTCCAATGGAGACGATTCTAACTCCAGCAATAGTTTAGATACTAAAATACAGTTTCAATGTTGGAAGTTCAGTTCAAGTCAGCCCGTATTTATGGAATGAGAAAGATCATCTACTCAGAATTAAAACATGCAAAATTAGAATGGCGTTTTGGAAAATCAACTGCTTGGCTACTCTTCTTAACTTTTTATTTGTAATTGTGCGGTGTGTCCAGGTCACCGCCGACGTGTCAGTGCCTGTGACAATGAAAGTTTACATACAATTTATTATTTTAATGTTCTCAATCGCAGTAATGTTTCACTTTATCAACTTTGTATACAGAAGAGAATTTATAACACTAGCGAAGCACACCTTGGTTTTCCTAACAAATTATGAAGGTAAGAAGATTTATCTAAATTCCACAATACTGGTGTTATGTGACCCGTTCCTTCGCTCCAAACCTATTATAGTTTTATCTTTGATTTTGAAGTGTGCCACATCCCAGTTTTCCGTTTACCCGTTGGAAGGTATACTCATCAACTTACTGGAAAAACATGGGTGTGAGAGCGACGCACGTGCGAAAACAGAGTGATATTCTCCAACTTGTGATTGGAACGACTTTTAATGGTTTTCTTCTTTGTTTTTAAAAATATTTCCCACTAATTCGGAGGTTTTCAGTAAAATTTGGTATGGCAGCTATGCAATTAGCTAGTTTGAATGTCTTCGGAGATCCTGGAACCAACTCAACTGTTGTATCAACCAGACATTTTTATTCCTTGCACTTTTCTCATTTTTTCCAAGTATTTTGGAGGGTAAACGACTTAAATGGAGTAAAGTTTCAATAAATGAAAATGTGGGAACAGGAAAAAAAAATTACATCAAACACATCATGCAAACATTAATAATTAATTCAATCATGTGTGACGTTGTAGTAATCAAGAACAAATTTGCCGTGGACAATCCTGCTAGATAAATCGCCTTGGTATTCTAAATTGTAGGTACAACTGGTTTTGAAACCTGAAGCTGGCCAGATTCAATCCGGCCGTCTAAGGAGCTCGATTCTAGATTTGAATCCCGAACACTTGGAGCTTTGACGAGGAGCTTCGACGACTCCTTAAAATTAAATTATTATATTATCGAGGGCAGGAGATTTGCTAGATGACAGTCCCAATACACTGTTGTGTCTCTTCTAAGGTAAATACATCGTCTTACACAGTGTCGTACTTATTTCTCCAATCTGTCTTCCTGGTTGAGCATGCGTATAGACTATGTTCCAATTATTTAGAAAACAAATGCTGGCACAATTGATACCTTTGAATATCCTCACCGCAGCCTAGAAAATGGATGCAAAATCCGGAAAAGAATTTAGAAAAATGAAGAAAACTTGTATTTTCCTCAATTGTCCCTTCTATGGTGTTGTGGGTGCACGCATGCCACGAGACAGCCTAAATTGGTAATTTCTCCAAACTTAAATGAGTTCTTGGATTACATGATTTTTACATGACCTCCCATGGAATTGGTCATTACTATGTACTGTAACATAACTATGTTACTTTGCCTTAGCCACCGAACGGATGATCAGCTGAAGTTACTATTGATTGTTATTTTAAATTATATTATATTTAACTGTTCTTGTAATTGTGAATAATTTATTGGCCGAAGATCAAGGACCAATCAATTCATGTTATGAAAGGTATAAAAGGACCAGCATTCAATGGGTATAGTCAGTCGTACTTGGAAGTCGGGGTTAACTCTGACTCTTAAGGAAAGCTTAGAACGGCGGGGAATCTCTGCCTAATTACATGTTTAGGAAATTGTTGCATGTTGAATAAAAAGAGTAAAGTATGCTACTTGCAAATTAATGACAGAGTCTGTATTGAGCCATATTGACTTCTGTTATAGTACATATAATTATAGCAATCTAATTAATCTTGACCTATTTCAGCAACACGAATTGTCCTCATTCTTTGATATTGAATAATTAAAATGTCTGATTCGTTTCAATTTTCAGAATTATTCATTCACACTGTTATATGTCACATATCTCAAAGTATAACCTTTGAGGAAATTCGAATGGTTGACCATTTCAGTACAAGTCTTTCAGTTCTGATTAAAGTATTAGTAGGAACACCCAATCGAGTGAATGGCTTAGTCAATCGAATTATTCAGGAAATTATATTATTTTCTATTTATAACATTTTCTTCCCCTGAATGCAATTATCTTGCTTCAGAATTTTAAACTTTTTTTCAATTTTGGTGGCATGAGCTGGGACACTGTAATTGTTGCAAAGACAGTTATAAGTCACGACAATTTACAGACAAATAGCTAATTACTTCCGTTACTTTAATATTTGTATTAAAGCGAATACAATTTTGGAATGAGTTCATAATTTCTCGAGTTCAAGATACGTTCGTAACTGTATAATATCATTCCTGGTGGTCGGATTTCTGTATATCTCCCTGGAAGATCATTTATGATCGTCCCTGCTTAATCTTATCTGCCTGCAGGGAGGTCCTCAAGGAATATGAACTCTCTGCTGAAAAAAGGTCAACTATAATTTCTAAAATGATGTCCTTACAAGACAGCAAATCCTTTCCAAGTAAGGTCAGCCAACATAAAAATCCATGATTGGAAAACAAATTTCCGTAAAATATGCTAATACAATTTTAAACCCCTGCCAAAAATAAGGTCAACGAATTTGAAATCCCTGTTCGCAAAAACAAATCCTTTCCCATCTAGATTTTCCCTGTTAGAGATGTGTTTTCCCTGGAAACAATATTCCCGTCTTCCCACAAAAAGCCGACCCCTGCATTTAATTTTATTTTATGTTGGAATCAATTCTAAATGTGAAAGAATGACAGTAATTATCTTCAACATTAAATTTTTGAGCACTTAAAATATTTAAATATTTTTTCTTCATCACATATTTATAGTAGCCTGCGAAGAAGTTGAAATGGAGATGATTCTAACTCTAGCAATACTTGAGCAACTGAAGTATCACTACAGAATAGGATGTTTAGTTCAAACCAATCCATATGTTTGGAACCACCAAAATAATCGACCTGGAATTGAAACATCAAACGTTCGACTGGTTCTTTGGAAAATCAACTGCTTAATCACTTTCCTTAATTTTATATTTGTAATTGTACGATGTGCCCAGGTCTCCACAGACGACACTACATGCAATTTATAATTTCAATTTACTTTATTGGAATATTGATACACTCCATCAACATTTTATACAAAGAGGAATTGATAACACTGATGAGACACACCGTGGTATTTATAAAAAATTACGAAGATAACATTCGTCCGAATTTAACAGCTTTTATTTGATGAATCGGTCCATCACTTTTTGAATCCTAACTTTTAATCCTCTGCAGTCATGAATGGTCCATCCATTAGCTCTGTCAGAAAAAAATGGACACAGATAAATCTGGTTTTCCTAAACGTTTCCCGAGCGGCTGTAGCTATAAATGCGTCTATTTTAGCTCTAAATGCTCTTCTACGTCCCAATTCACCAGAGTTTTTCACATCTTTATGGTCTACTGGAGAATGTCCAGCTGAAACTAGAGTTTTGCAAATTTTTAACTTCTTAGCGTATGCAATTACAACTCGGGCGTTGGCATTTCATCTGGGTGGCACAATTTTCATCTTCACAGTGTCATTAAGAATCATCCTGGCCGAACTCAGGTTTTGTATAGAAATATCAAACTAAAACATTACAGACTCACCATCACACATACCATAATCATTTTTATTTTATTGACGTCCAGGAAGTTGTTTAAACTTTTAATTTACAAGCATATTCAAATACTTATACATATAGGTACGTGGAATCGTCATTACTACGTAAAGAGCATTCGAATTACTTGTGTAGGTATTAAATTTACATTATTTTTTGATACCGAATAATTATGATATCTGATACAAATAGATTACTCCAGAAATGTATCACCTCATACTAGTTCGAGAAACCTTCAGAAAAGTTTCAATGGAAGGGATTCTAACTCCAGCGATAATTGAGCCAGTGAAATATAATTACAATGCCCGAAGTTCAGTTTAAACCTGTCCATATTTATGGAATCACCAAGATCGTCTACCTAGAATTAAAATATCCAAAATTCAACTAGCGTTTTGGAAAATTAATTTCGTAGCAACTTTTCTTAACTTCGTATTTGTAATTGTGCGATGTGTCCAGGTATACGCTGAGGCATCATCGCCTGTGGCAATGAAAGTCTACATGCAATATATGACTGTAATTGTCTCTATCGGAGTAATGTTTCACTCGATCAATGTTGTACACAGAGCAGAATTTATAACATTAGCGAAGCACAGCCTGGTTTTTCTGAAAAATTATGAAGGTAAGAAAATTTATTTAAATTCGACAATACTGCTATTATGTAAACCTTTCCATCCCTGTTTTAAAATCATAACTTGATAAACCTTAAACCCATAAATGGGCCAGTCAGTAATCCCGTCAGAAGAAAATGGACTCAGATAAATCTGATTTTCTTGAACGTTTGTCGAGTGATGATCACAGCAAATTCATCTGTTTTCACTTTAAATGCTCTTTTACGCCCAACATCTCCAGAATTCATCAAATCTTTATGGGATAATGGAGAGTATCCAGCTGTGGCAAGAATTTTCCAAATTTGAAACTTCTTACTGTATGCCATTACATTTCGGGCATTGGGCCAACTTATGAGTAGTACTGTTTTCAGCTTTACAATGGCGTTAAGAATCATCCTGACAGAATTGAGCTACTTGAGTAAAAATATCGACTTAAAATTACTATGCTCTCACCAGGGGTCGAATGTTTGTGGGAATACCAGGAAAAAATAATTTGTGGGGGGGGGGGGGAAATGTTAATAATACGGAAATGTTTTGCGATGAGGATTTTTTAAATTACAGATATCTTTCAGCGAAAATTGTTTTACAAGCAGGGATTTCAAAACCTGTTGACTTTGTTCCAGCAGGAACTTAAGATTCATTTTTCTGTATTAGTGCACCACTATTTTGCTTTGTATTGTGGAGTTGAATCTGATTTCCCATGAATTTTCCTACAAGCTTATAGATGTCCGCAGATTTTTATCATTGTGTTATTTTTACTGAGCAATTAGGGATTTCAAAATATTTTTTCATTTTTTTTTTAAATTTAGCACCAGTCGAATATTTTCAATATTTCATCATATTTTTTGGTGCTGGCCCAAAGTCTGAACGTACGAATCTATGAAACGACTGTCTGGAGAACCAGTCAAAATTTATAAACTAGTCTACCTCTAAATCATTCCGGCCCTTGTGGCGCCAGATATGGGCATGAGTTTTTTTAAAATCATTTAATACAGGTACAACAGCTAAATGGTCTCCTAAATGTTACTATTATTTTATTGAAAAAACGTAAGAGTAAATAGGTTTTAATTATTTAGAGCTTTGCTCCGAATATGTATATTCGTGTCAATAAAATTTAGCAATCAGTAACTTCTGGTGGGAATTATATCAGTTAGTAATATCGCTCCTGGCACGTTGTCAATCACTATAACGGAGGCACAAAATGAAAGTGGCTGCAGTTAATGAGATTACATTTATTAATTCGATCCATATAAATAATCTTTTATTGTCCAATCTATTACGTGCAATTTTCATTTATTGAAAATTGACAAGCTTTTATTTTGTCATTATAGGGAATTGTCTGTATATGGATGGGGATAATCACATGTTATAAATTTCACTGTTGATTAAAACTAGCTTGTTTTTCAGGTTCGAAACACAAAATGGAAACGTAGACCAGTTGCAGGAGAAAATTTCAAGTTACAAACGGGTTGAATTGCTCATTATAGAGTTCAATCATGTCTTAATTCGGGTCTACGTTACTCCTTCACGGAACGTTCATGACGATTTTCATAGCCGTGTTCTCATGCTACGGAGCAATACGTTTCCACGGTGTTCTGGCAGCCACTTTAGCATTTTTTGGTTGCAACTGTACCTTTCTTTTCTTCGTAATGTTTAGTTTTTTAGCGAAAATAAATAAGCAGTCCGCAATGTTGTTAAGAAACTCCTACCAGTGCCTGTATTTATTCCAAATTTCTCCGGCAAGGCTTTTGATGCGAAAATATTTGCAAAGTTTACAATCCCTGAAAATCACTGTTGCAAACATGTTCTTTGTGGATGTGTGCATAGTGTTAACGCTGGCCAAAGTTGTATTTGACTACACCGCAAATTTTCTGCTCTTATACTAGCAGGTAAAGCTACCATTGAGCAGAAATTTGTTACGCAAATATTTACGAAGTTTAAAACCCTTGAAAATGATTGCCGCGAACATGTTCTTTGTGGATATGTTCATGTTATTAAAGCTGGCCAAAATTGTGTTTGACGACACAGCAAATTTTCTGCTCCTATACTAACAGGTGAGACTCCCATGAAATGTTTTAACTGTTATATTCGTTCCGGTAATATTTTTCTTTATCTTTAATCTTGTAGGAAATCCATCCCCTGGCAACTGCCCCATCAATAAAATTAAGTCTTTTGAAGAACTGTTATCATTGACGCACGAACCTGGTATATATTATAGCTGATGTAATTGTGTGGAGCATGATGATTTCTTTAGGGAGTTTTACTTCATTGGTAAAAACAACGGTTGACAAATTCCTATTCAACACAGCTTTAATATTTCTCCTTAAAATGCATCCAATTAGAATTCCATGCATTCCGAGTTCCGAGAAAATAAGGCTTCCTTTAAAGTTGTGTGATGCTCGTTGGTAACCTAGAGAAGGGAATTTTCATACTTGAAGAAAATGTATGTCTGGAATCGACTCATTTGGTGTGTTTGGAGAACCTTGAACAAACTCAACTGTTGTATCAAGTAGATATTATATAGATATAACAATGTCCTCCATTATACGTGTTTAGCACAGTTGTAAACTGTAAATTGCAGGTTTGTTTAAAATAGTGCATCGCATGGGTTCAAAACAGTCGAACCTGTACCTGAACCTGGACCCAAACTTTGGGTACCTCAAAAGCGTGAACCTGTACCTGAAAATGTACCCATTTCACAGGTTCAAATTTTTCGATCCTGAACCTGACCCAATTGCGTTTTTGTAGTACCCGCACCTGATTAGTACCTGAACCCGAAAAAGTACCCAAAAGACTACCTGAACCCGGGTATTTTTGGACCGGACCTGAATATGTTTGGGTACTTGAGAATCCAAACTTTTTTAAATTTTATCTTGTATTAAAAGTACAATTGGGTATTTGTAGTACAAAATATATTTAAAATGCATAAGAATGAAAGTTCACTGGTTCCTGGGACACCCTGCCATTGCTTTTGCGATGGAAATCATTTGAGAAGCTTGAATTCTCCGGCCTTTAACTTTCAATCAATGAACCCAAACATTTCAGGTCTTTTGCGATCAGGTTCAGGTCTTTTATGTGTTGCACCTGGTCCTGACAGGTAAAATCAAAACGGGTTTTTCTCTGTACCTGGTCCTGAACCTGAACCTGTACCCAATTTTACGGGTATAAAATATTGTACCCAGAAAGGACCCAAAATTATTGGGTCCAAAATAAATGAACCCATACTGAACCTGAACCTGGACCTGAACCCAAATACCCGGGTGCGACCTGAACCCATGCGATGAACTAGTTTAAAAACATGCTTTCTTTGAAACCCTATTGAAATAATAAATAATCATGCCTCATAGTTTTGTATACTCCATCGAATATATTTGGTTTGAACACCAGAAGATATTCTTCCGTAACAAATGACAGCTTTGAAATGTAAATACTAAGAACTTTCCGAAGTTCATTCAAAGTCCAAGGAATTGTGTACCTTAACAAGAAGACAGATACCAAATTTGAATACCCAACGAAATAACATAGGATACGGTTGTTAATATTTTAATTTTGTCCAGACACCCATGTAAGGCTAATATAGAAGAATATAGGCGAATTGTAATGCCTTTTCATAAGTAGCTTGTGGTACCCCAATTTGTGTTTAGAATAAATTCTAGTTGGAATTATCAACAATAAATGTGAACCTCCAGGTCCCATAAGATTAAATGTAAATACATGTACGCATGTTGAAGCTTAAAACACCAATTTTTTCATAATTCCTTCGAAAAAAAGTAAGTATCACATCATTAGAGTATACACGTTTTAATGTCTTTACAATATAAATATTATTTTCGTGACACGGTTGTATTTTAAGTCTATATATTCCTAGACCTCAATATATCCAATTGTGTAGTGTACTATAAATGGTATATGTTCCCACATTACTTATACATTGAAAGTATGAAAACCCTCAAGTAACCATGCTCACCTAGGCCTGGTATCCTGTTACCCGAATGGGCCCTAAAAATTAATTTAAGCTCCTGGTATTACATGCAACACATTTGCGTCGTCTGGTTTGCCTTAAACAAGTAATAAATAAGTATTTCTGAAATATAGCCTGAGAGGACACTGTTGTGACGTCACAGGGTCATCACGGGACGTTACTTATGGGAATCCTACAGGAGGTTCCACACGTCTGCTCCCCACACAAATATAACCTGAACATTAATGTATTTCTCCCCTAATGAATTCCTACAGCAAATAATATTTCAAATCTATAAAATTCAGTGGTTGTAGTAAAACAATTCTAATGTGTGAGATTCAGTTGCTATCTTCTGCGCAAGATTGTTCTTTAAATTTATAAAAAACTCTTTAAAAATGGGAAAATCTATACTTTTGTTGCGTGTATAAGCTAGCTAACAAACCATAACGTGTAATCCTATAAGTACATACATTCTATGTACTAATTAAAATTTATGAAAAAAAATCTGCCCCCTTTTTTGGACGTTCTGGAATGCCTGCAGCACAGTCAGCAGATCAGTACTGTTCAGTTATTATGGGGAGGTCAGCAGTCAGCAGGTCAGTTCTGGTCAATGTTTTAGGAGGGTTCAGGGGTCCAGTTATACAGTTTTTTAGTGTAAAAATCAGTAGTTCAGTTTTAAGTGAGACCCTGCTCATGCATATACAGTGAATTTCCCATATAGTGGTTTCCTCTTAGATGGCATTTCCTCTTTAGTGGCATCAAAAATCCCTCCCTAGAGGTTTGCAATGTTAAAGGTATACAATATAGTGGCACCCACTATAATGGTATTCCCTCTATAATGGCACCATTATGTGTTACGGTGGCTCGGCCATGCAAAATTATAATGGCAGTTGGCATAAAATTAGCTAGTTAATGGTATAACACGGTGTTATAAAACGTGCGGGAGGTAAATAATGTTTGTGTCGATTGGTTCAATTTTAATTCTAACTGTTACTGCATACCATGAAATTCTTATTGTGGTATACTGAAGCTCATGTATGATTAGCTGCAGTTACGTAATAGTATCATTGACTTAAAAGGTAAAACGAACGGTTACACAGCAAAGCATTGGTATTTTTACCTTGGCCCGCTTTTAATAAGTTTCAATTCGTTATTTATTTTTTAACGTAATTTAAACGTTTTCCATAATCTGAAGCCAAAATTCGGTGTCTGGAAGGACGCTGTATTATTTTGATGATGTTTTGGAAAGTGTACATGCCATCAAGATGTGGATTTCTTCGCAAGTAGCTCCGACCAATCGGTCTGGAATGGTGACCTTGCAGTTGAAAAGTTTGCTACTACTTACAATATTACCAGTGTGAGGGTACCTATATTTACTGAATATTTTAAACTTACTGACCTTTGCATACCTCATAGTTTTACGCATTCTGTACAAATAAATTATTTTATAAATATGTTTAGCCAGTTATTAGTTATAAACATTAATAGTATATAGTTAGCCATTAATACCATATAGTGGCATCTCTATATAGTGGCAGGAATTTGCCACTCCCTTGGAAACCACTATATAGGAAATTCACTGTACCCCACTTGTCATTCAGTAAAGTTTCACGGTGGCCAGATTCGAAGTTGAGAGTCAATTCTAGGTACAATTTAATATTTTACAGCATTGAAATTGAACATGAAAGTATAAGCCTACTTAGTATACCTATAGTTAGTATAATACAATATTAGTTAGTATAGCACCTCAATTAGTTAAAAATATATCGGAAGGACTTCTCCGCAAAAATTGTTGTTTATATTTTTACCGAAGATCTCTCAAAATTGTTGTTGTAAATAGTAATTTGTGGACAATTTCCTAGTGTTTACGCTAGCTCAAATTGTTTTTGACATTTCAATTAATTTTTAACATTATTGTATTCATGGCGTTTAATAATGTATATGGATTAACGTTCTTCCTTTAGGTCAAGCTTTTGCTGATATTTATATCAGTGTTCTCATTATACGGATCAATAAGTTTGCATAGTAACCTAGCAGCCGCGTTTGGAATTCTTGCCTCCAACTGCTCTTAATAACATAATCAGTTCTTCATAATATCATAATGCAGGCACTCCGGAATAAGGGGGACAGGAGGGTCATTGTCCCTCCCAAAAAACGTCAGGGAGGGACAGGCTATACTGCTGTCCCCCCCACTTTTAAGAATCAAATTAACGTTTTCTTATTTTATTTATGTCAAAACTTCTATGAAGCTTCATTTTTTTTAAATCCTCCACAAACTCTTCTAAACAAAAATGTTTACTCAAATGATAAATATCTTTTTCATCCTGGTATAAGCATGTTCAGATCGGCTCAGGCAACTACCAAAATTGAGTAGTGAAAGTAGTGGGTCATACTGCAGTCCGAATTAGATTTTTTAAAGCTACCGTTTTCATCCTTGACTTCCCCTTGCCAGATTGATCCAGGCTAAAATCTTGACTTGGATCAAAATTGCGAAAAATTTGAAACTTTGCTTTGGATTTCGTTCCGAATTAATGCCAGACCAATAAATCTGTTCCAAAATGTCGTACCAGACAGATAATACCATTCCTGTTTTAGGAGCTTAACGGAAAATTTGCTAGGAGCAATTTATAAACTCAATATGTTTTAGCGCGCCAATATTATTGAAAATAATGCTATTAGTATTAAAACGTCACCCAAGGAGCTTATTTCACGATATTAATAATTAACAGGAAATATTGTTGTTTGGTGAAACATTTACAACAAAAAATTCGCCGACACAAAATTTGGTATGTTCCAACGGTAGGAAAGGCCATGCACTTCTAAACCAGTAAATCTACTGGAGAATGTTCGTTGGACGAAATTTGTGGAACAAATCTAGAGGAATGGTTCTACACTTGGACAATGGAAGACCAAAATTGAAAGAATAGATTGAACCATTCCTGGAAATAGATCGCCAATCAGTTCAATGATTCTTTGGTATCTCTTTTTGAAATCAGTAAAATTTTGATAGTACTTAGTGCGTGTAAGAAAATGTTTCTAATATATGAGATTTAGTTGGTGTCTTCTATGAAAACTTGTTCTTTAAAAAAAATTGCAACAAAAATTAAAAGTTCTATATTTTGCATGCTTATATGAGCTAACTAACGAAAAATAATGTATAACCCTATGAATATGTACATACATACGTTTGCATGTGTCCAATAGCAAAGTAACGAAAACTAATTTTAACATGTTGTCCCCCCCACTTTCTTGGACGTTCCGGAGTGCCTGTCATAATGTACAGTTTTTTGGCGGAGATAAATCAGCGATCCGCTATATTTTGGAAAATTATGTTCAGCACATCAATTTCTTATATAAAATATTTTGGGAAAGACTTCTGTTTCGAAAATAGTTGCTTGGTGTTATATCCTAGTGTTAGAACTCTTTAATCATGAGTTTTTGATACGTTTTACAATTAAAACAAACATATCACTTATATCCAAATACATTTTTTCACTGAATAAGAAATGCTCATCGGAGAAGGGCAGTCAAATTTAGGGGTTACTTCAAAGGCGTGGGCACCCAGTCGGGAAAAAATAACCTGGTAACAGCAACATCTTGGTAACATTACATCACAAACTGAGCGTACGTGTTCACCGTGAAACAAAAGACGAGGAACTATTAAGAAAATCTTTGGAGCTTCGACGAGGAGCTTTGACGAGGAGCTTCAACGACTCCGTAGAATTACGTTTCGTAACTTATCGGGGCCAGGAGATTTTCTAGAAGCCATGCAGTCCCTTTACACTCTGTTGTATCTTTTTTAAGGTAAATATTTCGTCTCACTCAGTGCCGTGCGTATTTCTCCAATCTGTCTTCCTGATAGAGCTTGTTTATAGACTGTGTCCCAATTATTAAGGGAAACATAGCTGACACAATTGATATCTCTGAATACAGTGTCCTCACCGCAGCCTAGAATATGGATGGACACAAATTATGGGAAATCCGGAAAAAATTTAGAAAAATGAATAAAACTTTTTCCTCAATCGTCCCTTCAATGGTTTTGTGGATACACGCATGCCACGATACAGCCTAAATTGATAATTAGTCCAAACTTAAATGAGTCCTTGGATTTCATGATTTTCAGCCCCGTGGAATTGGTCATTACTATGTACATATAAAGCATTCTAATTATTCTTGACCAATTTCAGATATACGATATATCTGATATTGAATAATTAAAATATCGAATTTGTTTTAATGTTTTTAGAATTATCTATTCACACTGTTATGTGATACGTAACTCAAAGTATAACCTTTGAGGAAATTCCAATAGTACCCATTTCCGTATAACTCTTTCAATCCTGATTCAAATACCCGTGGGAACACCCAATCGAGTTAATGGCTTTGTCAATCAAATTATTCAGGAAATTATATTTGTATCCCATTTTCATTCTCTAAATGGCACTATATTTCTTTGGAATTTTAATATCTTCAATTTCGGTGGCAAGAGCTGGGGCACAGTAATTGTTGTAAAGCCAGTTTTAAATCACGGCAATTTACAGACAATTGGCTAATCACTTCCGTTAATTCAATATTTGTATTAGAGTGAATACAATTTTGGAATGAGTATACTTGATGTCTGGAGTTCTAGGATTGTTCGTACCTGTATAATATAATTCCTGGGATCGGATTTTTGTCAATCTCCCTGAAAGATCGTTTCTGGATTTCCGTGCTTAATCTTCTGCCCCTGTAGAGAGGCCCTCAACGAATTCAAAAATCCCTGCTGAAAAAAGGTCAAAGATTTTCAAAATACCTGTTGGCAAAAATAATTTCCCTACAAGACGTCAAATCCCTGCCAAATAAGGTAAACCAATCTAAGAATTCCTGAGTGCAAAAACATTTCCGTAAAACATACTAATAAATTCGAAAATTAATGCCAAAAAAAAGAATCCCTCCAGAATCCAAAATTCCCTTTCAGAAATTTATTTTCCCGGGGAAGAATATTCCCTTGTTCCCTAAAGAATTCGAACGCTGTATCATTATATTTAATATTGGATTCAATTCTAAATAAATAATTACAGAAATTATCTTCAATATAAATTTTTGAGTCGTTTAATTATTTAAAGATTTTTTTCTTCATCACATTATTTACAGGAGCCTGCGAAGAAATTGAAATGGAGACGATTTGGGAAAGCGTTCTTATATCTCGAGTTCAAAGAATTATTCTTTTTATAAAAAACAAAGAATAATTCTATTTATAATTGGATTCAGTTTTAAATTTTAAATAATTGCAGGAATAATCTTCAGCATTAAATTTTCAACATTTCTGAGCCGTTTCAAAATATTTTTCTTGATCACATCCTTCACGACAACCTGCAAAGGAATTGGAATGGAGAAGATTCTAACTCCAGCAATACTTGAGCAACTGAAATTTCATTACAGAATAGGATGTTTAGTTCAAGCCAATCCTGATGAGTAGTAATGTAATGTGCGTTTTGACCCCGAGGAAATCCTATGTAAAAAAAATGGAATGGGTGGTAGGTAGGACCCCACCCGCGTTATGGTTTTAGGGGATTAATGCGCGAAAAAAGGGGATGGGTTTGGGGGTAGGATCCTGACCCAGGTGATGTAATAATGTGAATAATAATAATAAATATTAATAATAATGTGAGCAATGGGTAATTATTATTGTTGAGATTTTTTCATTGAGAAAAATGGAATGAATGCGGAGTAAGTGCATGGAAGAAGGTGATGCTTTTAGTGTGCTGTGTATGTATGTGGAGGTATAGTGTAGCATGTATGGGAAGGGATATGATTGATACGCTGGTGCATACGGAGCGTAATAATTTTCATGCATTCTCTCCACAGACTCGAATTATTTAACACGGATTAGGAAAATTGGAAGTTAAACGTTTTAAATTATGAAATAAAAATTGAATAGGATTTTCTCATGAAATAACAACGCGAGTATTTTAAAAATTGATAAGCAGTTATTTATTTATTGCATTGATCTAAACATGAAATACAATATTTAATAAAATATACTAGTAATTAATCATCTAATTATGTAAAACACACTAATGTTATTTTTAGTTAATTAGTTATAATTGACCATATATTAAATTATTTTAATAGTTTATCTAGTAAATAATGCCCAAACGGTAAGCTTTAGCTGCATTTATCGGGCCATGGGTATACTCTTTTGATATCTATACCATGAAGTGCTAATTTATCCACAGATACAACGCATAACTTATGATAAATTGATCGGATTTATTTTATGGTTACTCGTTTTACCTGGTCATATAGTAGAATTTGTTTATACAGCTCATGTTTTAAATTCTTGATAAATTTAGCAGGGATGCCTTTGTTTTTACTCTCTTGTCGGTCCTCGGTGTAAAGTATCGAGTACTGTTTAGCTTTCAGACTAATAACTTGTGCAATCTGAAGTGTTTCGATTTTCCAAATACCGCTTTTGTTTGCATTGAGTGTTTTCAGATCGTGTATACCAGGAAATTCTTGAAAAACGGGATCATCTTCGGGAAGCTTCCTAAAATCAAAAAACTCTCGATGATTGACTAGATCGGAGTAAAATGTTTTGTTGGGATCTTTTATATGAACGATTGCAGAGTCGGTGTCTAAATATCCCAGAGTTGCTCGATTTCCAAAAATCTTTTTAATTTGTTGATAGTATCCGTTATAGTAAATCAGTTTTGCATATTCTAATATAGTGAATCCAGCATAAATTGATTTGTTAAACTGTTTTCTTCGGTTTTAGTTTAACAGCACTTAAATTCGGGTTTATGTATTTAAACTCTTTTAATCTAGAAGAGGCAATTAGACTTTCAGCTTTTACTTTACTCGGGCATAATTCCACCTCTATGAAATCTTTGACATTGATGAGTGAGCGCCCGTAGCAAATATTTATAGCTAACTTATGAAATGTTTTTCCAAAGGCTGTTGTGGCTTGTCTACGCTTCTCCAAATTGTATGATATGTATTTCTCAAGGTATGGTTCTTCATGAAACGATATTCCTTCATGTATTGCTTCAAGTGTCAAACCCATTTGCAGGTAATATTTCGAGACTTTGAATCTACTGCTTGAAGTTCAGACAAGGGAGCATGCTTGAAATTTGAATGGTGTAGCGACATTTGCATACAGTGTCCATACAAAGAATTGAAGTCCACATAGAGAATGTGTGATTGTTCCTGTTTGGGATTATAGGTTTTCATTCGTGGATTATTTGCCGATATAATTCTCTCACCCGCATAACAAGGACCTCCCCGTATCCCATCTTCAAGTAGGTTTACCATACGTATGTCTTGTAAATATTCAAGTTCGACTCTTGTATATTTGAGGAAACAATTGCATGAATATGAAGCCAATGTGATGTAGTATGTTGGATCAACACCGTAAGAATCAATTCCTGTATTACGAAAGTGCTTCCATATCTCAGCTAATAAAAGCGAATCCAAAATGCAGTAGATCCTTGTAAATTGTTGAAAATCTGGTATTTGAAAATGATTAGTAACTACCTGTACTCGTTCATATTGTTCATTGGAAACTTGTGTTCCATCCAGATCATTTGCAAATGATTCTCTTTTGGGTACAGGGAACCCGAATTTTAATACGTGAGATCCTTTTAAGGTTTGATATGGGAAACAAATTTTTTGTAGAAGCATGTCGACATTTTCTACTGCTGGTGAAAACGTTTTATATTTAAACGGATATGGAAAGCTCTGTTTGTTAGTGAAAATTTGTAACTGTTATCTTTTTTAAGAACTGAGAAAAGTTCTGACAAACTTGAATTCAAGAATTTATAGGAATCCAAAAACTGAATTGTCACATTGGTTGGCTTCCATGATGGTGGGTCAAGTGCAGTGGGCAGTATGGAAGGCATTTCGTTCCCTATAGTCAGATTCATATGCTGTTAGCAACTGTGGTAGTTTGTATTTGTTGGTTGTAACTTTTAACGAAATAAATTCTTCAGACGATCGTGCTACAATAGATAAACTATATAGTAGTACTTGTAATAAATAGTACTTGTGTCGTGATTTTTTATTCTGTTCACTGTTAGACACTGCAACCTCATTTGTATACGTTTCAAAATCCCATAGAATTATGTACGGCATAGGTAAAGTGGAACTATAATTCCTAAACTTTAGGGAGTACGCAGGATTGGGAAATTCAACATCCTCATTGATGACTGTAGGATGTTGCAATGACGTATGTTTCTCGAGGCGGGCAACACTGGGAAATCTTCGATAACATGTAGCATAAAAAACGATCGATGCGACCGCCCGAGGCAAAGAAACTTATTAAGGTTTGTTATGAGCACAAAATGGCACTCATCATCGCTTTCGATATCACGATTTTGACGATGAATTAAGAATAGATATACTCGTGTCTCTGCGACAAGGTCACTTTTTCGAACCAATACGATTTCATTATTCCTATGCAAAAATACAGTCACACCAATGTTATTCAATTGTTCAAACTTAGGTAAATCCTGATAAATGTTCAAACCATTTTCATTGATACAATTGAAATCGTTCATGTGTCTATCATAATATTTTGGGCTTGTTATTGCCGAATAACTATGATGAGTCTTTTTAACTGCTTTCCAGTATTTATTCGCAATAATACAGTATTGAAAACACTTGTAATTTATTGCGAATATTTAGATATCCTTTTTTGCTTTTAAATGGTAATGGGAGATATCCTTTCACCTTCACGTCTGTAAACAGTTTTAAGCTCGCAATTTGAACTTCCAGACTTTCTATTTCACGCAGTTGCCATTTTGATCCATGCTCGTTGAAGACACTTAGGCGAGTTATAACCTGTGAGGCACAACGGTAGATTAAATCCTCAATGCCATTACGGCTGAATAAATTTATGAACTGACTCATCATGTAAGACACATAAACTTTCTGATATTCGTCGTTCTCGAGAACCATGGGAACTCGAAATCTCACTACTATGCTATTGTGTACATCTAGACTTTGTTGTAGTAACTTTACCAGTGGTTGGTGTATTTCGGTGAAGTGATTCAACATCTTGCTCAACTTGCTCGGGTAAATAATGGTACCAGACTACAACTCCCATATGGCTTCTCTTAAATTCTTGGTCGATTGTCGTTAAATCCAAATGCCCGCCTCGTTGATTTGGTCTTTTGCAACTATGTTGTGGCATAGAAGAACAGATTAGTGCACAGTGCTCGCAGAAGTGGGATATTTCAACATGAGCTGTATAATCACGATCTAGGTGGCACGTAAAGTTGCATCGTGCCATCGGACACAAAAGTGTCTACGAAACGAAAAGATTATTCGTTTGTGTTAATGGTTTAAAGTACTTCATGATAAAGTAGTGTATATTCTAGTATCCAAACGAAAAAAGGAAAAACTTACTCTGTTGGAAGTCTTCTTTAGTGTAGGGTACAAAGTTTGTTCCTCGTACGGTCGCGTTAACTGCGTAAGACGCAGAAACGTTTTTGTTACGCCTGTTGTAGGCACAGCCATCAAGAGAGGATTATTCAGGTTGAGATGCTAGTACAAAACTGACGATATATTAAGTAGAATCTTGCATTTGAATCATAACTGCATCTCAGTGTGATTTTATTGGCTCCGTGATAATCCACGTGCCTCCCTCGTTGTTGATTTTATTGTCCAATAGAGGTGAATAATTATTTTAGAAAGTTTTATGGTGAATATTCCCAGGAGGAGTATTACCATCATATAAAGTACTGTAAGATTATTCCGTAACAGATGTTTGAATGTTTTGCGATTTAACTTTATAAATAGTTGCTCACTAATTAAAAATCTTACCAACAGGATGGTATTCCAAATGGTTTTGAGAATTTTCTTGTTGTTGTATATGATGCGATCTCAGTTGTTGGATAGTCCAAAGAAATAAATTTAGCAATGGTGAAGAATACCTTGAAGAATTTGTTCTTGTTGTTGAATTTTCGGTTATTGGTGTTAATTCTTGTAATAAAATTTTGTAATCCAAAACATCGTCGGTTTCTATGTGGTTAATATTATTTTATACAGTATTTTATTTATTCAGTATACCCATGTGCCAAAGCCAGTAGTATGAGAATGACACACGTAAAAATAAAGGTTTTCATTTTAGTATTCATTTTTGTGCTTGCGGCGGCTTTTTCATTTCTCTTTATACTGTATATGTTTTCCTTTTGCATTAGTTGATATATTCATGTTTTTTCGCCGATGTTTTGGTGTAATCTTTTTCTTTGTTGTGTTACGAGGGATATTCGGTTGGTATATTGTAACCAGTAATCGCTGGATTTATCATTATTATCAGCATTATCCGATTTACTAAAATGTTTTAATTCTTTTCGCTTGTATAAAAAAATGGGGACGTTAGGTTCCTGAAGTATATCGTAAAACGTTTCGATACCCTTTGGCGGAGTAGTGTAAATGAGTTTATTTGATTGGATTATAAAACTAATTAAATCTAAAATATTTGATTTCGGAATTAGCTGGCTTTTGTATTTCACTTCAAATGTTGGTAGCCATTGGAAATCTGGTGATTGCATTAGGAAAGTCAAAACTTTATCAGCTTTTGATTGCTGATTTTTTCCCAAACAGGACACCAGAAAATTTTTCGATTGAAAGTGTTTTATCGGTTCACTCGTGTGTTCTAGTTGTGTGTTTGAATCAGATAAGGATGCATTTTGAAGAGACTGCAATGACCCGCCATCGTTTGATGTATTACTATATACTTGCTTGTTTTCATCGTCTTGCTGCTGATGTTGTTTAAGATGTCGATCTAGGTTCATTAACCTCGTATACAAGGCAGGATCGATTAATTTCATCACTTTGGCCATACTTACATATCAACATAATTATTTCGTTTCGAATTATCTCTTGAAATATTCTGGCAAGTAACCCCTGAACAATGTTGCTATACGTTTTAAGTAGCACTATTGTCTTGCCGTTATTGCAGCTTCGTAGTTTTTTGAATAATTTTCATACCGAGTTGTTTTTGATTACTTCAGTTGTACTTGCCTCACCAATAAAAAAAATCGATATTTAGCAAAACTTCACAAATGGAATAACGCTTTTCCTCTGAACTAGTTTCAATAGTTTTCTCAAATGCAAAATGTTTTGAATTTTTTGATAGTTTATGTAGAAATGCGATGTTCTTATAAAATATTCTGCTCATTTAAAATTTCTACTTAGGGACGTACACCTCACAACTTTCATTGGGTATATATCAGAACGTACCCAGTACTTGGTATTGTCAAGCGGGTGGAAATTTAAAAACAAATATCCAAATTGTTTCTTGCTTACAGCTCGATTAAATGCTGACTCTAAGAATAAAATTTGATGAGGACAGCATTGACGGGCAAAATTAACAATCATGTTTTTATCACGTTTTTGATTAAACAGTATGACGTAATGACTGTTGATGGATATGTTTCGAAATTGTTTCTCAAAAGCGTTCTGGCAGATCAACACGATAGTCACACCAAGATGGTGACCACAACGCAAAAAGTATTTGGTAACTAAGTCACGGATGCATTTGTTATTGGCAATTTGATATTGAAAGTCGTCAATGACAACTAAACAAGAACTATAAACCAATTCGTCAATCTGTAAAATATCTGCACTTAAAACTATATCGGGCTCTGTTTCTTTAACTGAATCGAAAATAGGTTGATAATCGTTGTAAATGTAAACGACGTGTTGAGGAGGTCGATTTAAAATCGTTTCCCGATTTCGTTTCAAATCAAGAACAAACTGGGTCTTACCCACATTCGAAGGGCCAACTACTAAAATGTTACTGGGATGAATCAAAGCAGTGTTTAGTAAGTCCATGCTCTAATGATGAATAAAACTCAAATGGAACTCGAGAAAAGATAATCGGGATATTTATTTAAAAAACTAATGACATATTTTTACATAAAACTTACAATTTCTTTTACAACTATTATATTGCACGTATTTACAATTATATACACTAGTAGGTGAAAAATGTGGTATACCTTTTATAAACCCATTAACTATAAAGTCATTATGAAATAAATTGCCCGTAAATTTTGATATAAACTGTCGATATTTAATTCCAAGCAATCTACATGTAAGAACGTATATACAATATGCACCACAATAATACGACGATGGGTGTTGTAGCTGTCGTTGGCTTTCTTCACGAATGTTTTTAGTTGGCCATTCAATTCAAGGGAGTTTTTCAATATCTTGAACAAGTTTTTTCTCGGCATCGGGACGATGCCTCTCCACATGTGCATTTTGACGGCAGGCTTCTGAAACGAGTCTTCTAAAATGTCTAGCACTTTACGTATGCATTTTGTTTTTACCAATAAGACGCAATATTTTAAAACACTTCTTTACCCTAATCTCATAATTTTCATGTAAGATCCAATTGGTTTGTTTTACAATGTTCTGTACTTCCATAAAAATCTAAGATTAGGAATTTTGCGTTCTAGTCATTGTGGTTCATATTTGCAGCACAACAGATTTTCAAGGGTAAATATCATGTCTCGAAACATAAAGAGAAAGGTTTTTAATGCCAATTGAAGTTTACACCGAGGTTTGCAATAGTTCAAAAACAGTTAACGAATTAGTAAGAAACTTGCTGACAAGAACCTTTTGTGAGGAGAAACTGAATGAATGGACTGCCAATTGACGAGAAGGAAGTTTGTATTAAACTTTCATAAATCATGTAATTTGGTTAGGTGCAGTTTTGCAAACTTTTGGGAAGATTAATGGTAGACGTGGTACAGGAAAGAGCATCAAGGAAGCATTGAGGGAGTATGAAGACGAACTATAAGTGAAGAGTAATTTTAATTTGTAGTCAGATTTTATTCAGAATTGCAATTGCAACTTTCTTATTTTTGGTTACCATGGTTACTAAATAAAATTGTGCACTTTACGTAAACATTCCGTATAATAAACGTATTTATAAATACGCCATATTGCTTCAGTTTTCACACGGTGGAGTCAACGCATTGTCTAAACTTCGATTCATTTTCACGTTTGTGTTACATATAATATACAAAATATGTGTACCGCCACATTCATACCATTATATTACCGTGTTTTGGTAAACAAATGCTACTAGGGCAGTGATGCGCCCGTTACGTTACTTTTACCGAAGAATAACGTAATAACGCCGTTTTTTAACGCAATGGCTTATATTTGGAGCAATCAATAACGTAACGGTAACGGAACTAGGGTGTGCTAAACATTTATCGGAATAACTATAGCGTTCCACGGTGCGTAAACAGAAAACGATGTTGTAACGTAACGCGACGCTATCAAATAAATGTATGCATGTACATACTTATTTTTGTCTTACGCATGTACAAACTTATTTTTGCATTACGCATTGACATCTATTATTGGCTTTACTTGGAGTGACTGTGCGGGGGAAATATTAACAACTTAACTTTGATGTGGACACCCTGATCCCAGAGCTTCATTTGTGTACGTTATTGAAAACATGGCAAATTTCAATAGGAAGTTTTTGCCTTTTATTTTGCTCAATCCACACGCTTTTGATAAAAAACGATGGTTGATCTGTTTACGAATCACCTTTTGGTTCTAACATAGTTTTTAGTAGATAAGAGCTAACCACGGAGAATACTGCTGCTAGTGAAAGGGGAAAAATGAATTTGTAAACAGGACCAAAACGGGTAGTCGGGATGCTGATCACATTGCAGGTGAATCAAGAACTACACAGAACCTGTAAATTGTCTTTTCGCTACATTTTCTGCATACCAGGTAAGTCTGGCAACACTAGTTGTTTGAAATTTTTGTTTATAACGAGCGGACAATAATAGTAACGATAACGGAAAATAACGGCTAATTTATATTTTTTAATGGTAACGAAAATTAACGATGGAGTATTACCTTTGGCTTGTAGTAACGGAACGGTAACGATGAATTTTTAATACGATATTTAGTAATGTAATGATAATTAGCGACAATTTTAAAATCTATCGTAATAGTGTAACGTAACGCAACGAAATTGTGGATGCGCATCTCTGTACTAGGGAGGTATCTTTTGTGTAGTCAATTAGCAGGCGTCAATAAATGGTTTAATTGACATAAAAAATACTATTAGTAAGAGAATATATAACAAGCATAAAATTTAAGCCCCAAAAACTCAAAACAAAAGTAATTACAATTGAGTTATTCGCGTACATCGGAAACACTATTTTGTCCCTTTTCGAACGCTAATTTCTGTGAGGAACCTCAATACTTGACAAGACCTGCCTCATTACCAAATAATGAGATACAATACTAAAATAAAGCAAAATTAATTGATTTTATTGCACACTGCAATCAACTCAGTTTATCATCTTCGCTTCACTTATTTCGCAAACATACTTTTACGTTAGCATTACTATTTTCAGTTTCCCACATGATCTAAATAAACACTTGGATTGAGATAATTACTTTTTAGGTATGTGGAATGGTCATTACTATATAAAGAGAATTCTAATTACTTTTGTGTTTAATTTTAGAGCTATAAATTGCCATAATAAAATATGTGAATCGTTTAGATCTCCAGAAATTTAGGTTCCTCACACGAGTTCGAGCTGCATTAAAAGAAGTTCCAATGGAGACGATTCTAACTCCAGCAATACTTGAGATACTCAAATATAGTTTCAATGTCGGAAGTTCAGTTCAAGCCAGTCCGTATTTATGGAATGAGAAAGATCATCTACCCAGAATTGAAACATCCAAAATTAGACAAGCGTTTTGGAAAATCAACTGCTTGGCTACTTTTCTTAACTTTTTATTTGTAATTGTGCGATGCGTCCAGGTCACCGCCGACGAGTCAGTGCCTGTGACAATGAAAGTTTACATGCTATTTGTGATTTTAATGTTCTATATCGGAATCATATTGCACTTAATCAATGTTTTCCGCAGAAGAGAATTTATAGCACTAGCAAAGCATACCCTGCTTTTCCTAAAAAAATATGAAGGTAAGAAATTCTATCTAAAATCAACTATACTGTTATAATGTGAACTATTGCATCACTTTTCTAAATCATAACTTGTCGAACCTTACAGCAATAAATGGGTCAGTCAATAATCACGTCAGACGAAAATGGAATCGGATAAATCTGTTTTTCTTGAAGGCTTTACGAGTGGTTGTAGCAACAAATATGGCTGTTTTCGCTCTAAATGCTCTCTTACGTCCGACATCTCCAGAGTTCATCACCTCTTTATGGACTGATGGAGAATACCCAGCTTGGGCCAGAATTTTCCAAATTTTAAACTTCTTAGTTTATGTTACTACAGCTCGAGCATTGGGCCTACTTACAAGTAGCTTCATTTTCAGCTTTACTGTGGCGTTAAGAATCATCTTGACTGAACTCAGGTTCTTGAGTAGAAATATTGCCTTAAAAATATTACTCTTGCACCATTTACTGTATCCGAATTATTGACTATATTAGCGTACTTCGTTGTTGTGTTGTGAGGAGAAACCTGATTTTCATGAATTTTGGTACAAGCTTATAGATGTTCAAACATTATTATTATTATTTGTTTCCCCAAAACAATTGACGATTAGGAAATCATTTTCCCTACATATTCTTCCATTTAGAAAGACATATTTTTTCAATGGTACTTCCTATTTTTTAGTGCTGGCACTAAGTCTGAACAAGTGATCTAATGCGCGAATGCCTGGAATTTCAAAGTTTATAAAACTAGCCCATATCACTTTGGCACTTTCATTCCGGCGCAAAACCCCTCCGGACTTGTATTTTCT
Source organism: Allacma fusca (assembly GCA_947179485.1). Classification (NCBI taxonomy): domain Eukaryota; kingdom Metazoa; phylum Arthropoda; class Collembola; order Symphypleona; family Sminthuridae; genus Allacma; species Allacma fusca. The sequence continues at coordinate 59,178,857 of OX359245.1, forward strand.
ATTAATTTATCATTAAATGTGGTGACCGCATTCAGGCTGTCACCATAAGGTAACGAATTATTTGATGAAGAAAGAGTTTTCCGTACATAGGCTTCTATTATTTATAAATTGGCCCTAACCGTTTATCCTGGCCAATAAAAGTAATTAGCTTCTATAACATATGACAATTTAATGCTTCTCCTTGCACCTTTTGTATTACCAAACCAATCAAGTAAAATTGTGATTCTTTGAGATTGTGCAACGTATTAGTTTGTCATTGTAAATATAGTGAATTGGCTGAACGGAAATGGTGAGAATTACATTGACTGGACCGATAAATTTGACTCTGAATTGAAGCTTATTTGTTTGTTTTTCAGGTTTGACTCGGGAAATGGAAATGTAAACCACTTACAGCAAAAAATTTCAATTTTCAAACGGATTGAATTGCTCATTATAGAGTTCAATCAGGTCTTTGGGTCCACATTGTTCCTTTGTGGAACGCCTTTGATGATTTTCATAGCTGTGTTCTCATCCTACGGAGCAATACGTTTGAATGGTGTTCTGGCGGCCACTTTAGCCGTCTTTGGTTTCAATTGTACCATCGGGTTCTTTGTAATGTTTGGCTTTTTAGCGGAAATACACAAGCAGTCCGTAATGATTTTGAGACACTATCACCAGCGCCTGTATTTGTTTCAAATATCCCCAGAAAGACGTTTGATGAGAAAATATTTACGAAGTTTAAGATCCCTGAAAATCATTGTCGCAAACATGTTCTTCGTGGATACGTTCTTACTGCTAACGCTGGCCAAAGTTTTATTTGATAAAACCATCAATTTTCTTCTTTTATACTAGCAGGTGAATGTCCTATGAAATGCTTTGAAACTGTTATGTTTGTTTGCACAATATTTTAATTTATTTTTGAATTTTTAGAAAATCCACCTCAAGGAAAGTGCCACAAAAGTAAAATTTATGTTGTTGAAGGAGAGTCAATATTAGTGTATTCTCGTGTGTCATATAAGAAATATGACTGTATATATTACAGGCAACAAATCATATCTATATTTGGGGCCTGCCGTATTTTCGTGTATTAGTGCATGTACATATTACTTTTCACTTTTGGGGGATGGATGGGAATTGAAGCTGATAATTTTGTGTATACTAGGGCGTGGGGATAACCTTGTTGACGACATTTCGCCGATTCTCACCAATGTAAAAAATAAACCGGGATTATTGTATGATCCAATGTTTTCAGCAACAAAATTTTATTCTTAAGAGTTCTCTGATGCATTTTATTAAAATAATTACATGTCACATATGTATATATTAGCCCGAATTTCCATGATCACCATGCACTTCCGAAAACTCTTCGCTGGAATGGTGTTTGGTGAACTTTAGGACTAATTGTTAGTTATTTTGCAGTAGTGAAAGGACCAAGTGTGTTCCGTGCAAATGATGTATGAAGGGGAATCCACAATAACAAGAAAAACAGTTTAAGTTTATTTTAAATGTAACTTCCAAAATACAGCGGAAATTTTTTGCGAGAGCAGAATGTGTGTGTCTGGAAATTGAGGATGCGACTGTTCTCGTGTCTATTGAGTCTTTTAGTCTTTGAGTGTCTTTATGTGGACCATGGTCTCCACAATTGGCATCTTTTTCTGAAGGTTTAATTGATGGAGAAATATGGCATGAGGACAGGTTTAAAGCAGGGTGGCTTGATTTAAATCACGTTGATTTAAATCTTGATTTAAATCAAGATTTAAATCACTTGATTTAAATCAAGATTTAAATCACTTGATTTTTTTCAAATAAATCATTGATTTAAATCAAAATTAACTCTTCAACTTTTGCGGTTAGGTAAAATTTAATTTTACGTCTCTAAACGTTGTAAAACGTGGATTTTTTTGTTTTTACAAATTTTTGGTATAAAACCATTTTGGATTTTGATAATTTTCAGGGTAATTTGGACACGTTGACATATTGATTATCTGTCAAGCTGTCAAAGTGCCATAAAATTTGGATATGAGTGAGTTTTGAAGTATTGTATAATACTAGAGCTTCTGCTGGGGACAATTGTTATGCCCCACAGAAGATTCCGCCTCGTTTCAAAATCCAGGGACAAAAATGAATATCCCAATCCCGTCCTGAAATAACACAGAGACTATATTTACATCCCGAAAATGTCTCGTCCCTAACAGAAACACAGTAACTACAAAAACATCCCGATATCCAATCTTTCTAAAAGAGTACCGTTTAAAGTGGAAAGATTTGACAGTGAATGTTGCATTTTTTAAATGTTACTCTTGTACGGAGAGATATTCACACTTGTTTAAACGGTATATTCCCAATTTGCAAATAATTTTTCTGTCCCAACATACTCTACCATCCCATCCCGAAACACTGTATATGCATACACTGTGCACATTTTGTATAATTACATATAAATATATTTATGTAATTATACATAAATCAATAAAAATCCAAATGAGACAGCTGGTATCTGTCCTACACAGCGTTTGGCTTCAAAGACAACTTAATTCCGAATTGTTACAATATAAAAAATACTGTTGATCTTTGGAATTGGCCTTTAACCAGCTTTTTATTTCATATTAGGGGGCTGACTTGCCTTTTTAATTTTCTCTCAATACATTTGATTGATTGTTCAAGTTTCATTGGCGCCAACAGTGCACAATATTATTAGGAAAATTAAAATCCAAAAATTTGTATGGAAATTCTATCGTACTATAAAATTTTGAATTTAAATCATAAAATATTGATTTAAATCAAAAAAATCCGATTTAAATCAAATAAATCTGATTTATTTGATTTTTTTCAAAAACATCAAAAAAATCAGCAACCCTGGTTTAAAGTAATGTAAGAGGTCATTGAAAACAGATTAGGACAAAGTAGATTAACTTCCTAAATAAATGTTTCAGAAGGCTCAGGTAAGCTATACATATGTGAATAAGCCTAACATTTTTTAAAGATAGTGAAATAGTAATCTGAGTGCCTGCAGCACAATCAGCAGATCAGTACTGTTCAGTTATTATGGGGAGGCCAGCAGTCAGCAGGTCAGTTCTGGTCAATGTTTTAGGAGGGTTCTAGGATCCAGTTGTTCAGTGTTTTAGTTTAAAAGTCAGTAGTTTAGTTGTAAAGTGATTTAGTGAGACCCTGCTCATTCATATACCCCACTTGTCATTCAGTAAAGTATCACGATGGCCAGATTCGAAGTTGAGATTCAATTCAAGGTACAATTTAATATTTTACAGCACTGAAATTGAACATGAAATTATAAGCCTTCTTAGTATAGTTAGTATAATACAATAATAATTAGTATAGCACATCAATTCGTTAAAAATATCTCGGAAAGACTTCTCCGAAAAAATTGATTGAGTTTATATTTTTCCCGAAGATCTCTCAAAATTATTGTTGTAAATAGCACTTTGTGGACAATTTCCTAGTGTTTACGCTAGCTCAAATTGTTTTTGACAGTTCAATTAATTTTTTACAATATTGTATTCAAGACATTTAATCATGTATATGAATTAACGTTCTTCCTTTAGGTCAAGCTTTTGCTGATATTTATATCAGTGTTCTCATTATACGGACCAATAAGTTTGCATAGTAACCTAACAGCCACGTTTGGAATTCTTGGCTCCAACTGCTCTTAATAACATAATCAGTTCTTCATAATATACAGTTTTTTGGCGGAGGTAAATCAGCGGTCCGCTATATTTTGGAAAATTATGTTCAGCACCTCAATTTCTTCGAAATATTTTGGGAAAGACTTCTGTTTCGAAAATAGTTGCTTGGTGTTATATCCTAGTGTTAGAACTCTTTAATCGTGAGTTTTTGATACCTTTTAAAATTAAAACAACCGTATCACTTATATCCAAATACATTTGTTCACTGAATAAGCAATTTTTATCGGAGAAGGGCAGTCAAATTTAGGGGTTACAGATACTTCAAATGCGTGGACACCCAGTCGGGAAAAAATAACCTGGTAACAGCAACATCTTGGTAACATTACATCACAAACTTAGCGTACGTGTTCACCGTGAAACAAAAGACGAGGAACTATTAAGAAATCTTTGGAGCTTCGACAAGGAGCTTTGACGAGGAGCTTCAACGACTCCGTAGAATTACGTTTCTTAACTTATCGGGGCCAGGAGATTTTCTAGAAGCCATGCAGTCCCACACTCTGTTGTATCTTTGTTAAGGTAAATATTTCGTCTTACTCAGTGCCGTGCGTATTTTTCCAATCTGTCTTCCTGGTAGAGCTTGTTTACAGACTGTGTCCCAATTATTAAGGGCTAATAGCTGGCAAAATTTATATCTCTGAATATCCTCACCGCAGCCTAGAATATGGATGGACACAAATTATGGGAAATCCGGAAAAAATTTAGAAAAATGAATAAAACTTTTTCCTCAATCGTCCCTTCAATGGTTTTGTGGATACACGCATGCCACGATACAGCCTAAATTGATAATTAGTCCAAACTTAAATGAGTCCTTGGATTTCATGATTTTCAGCCCCGTGGAATTGGTCATTACTATGTACATATAAAGCATTCTAATTATTCTTGACCAATTTCAGATATACGATATATCTGATATTGAATAATTAAAATATCGAATTTGTTTTAATGTTTTTAGAATTATCTATTCACACTGTTATGTGATACGTAACTCAAAGTATAACCTTTGAGGAAATTCCAATAGTACCCATTTCCGTATAACTCTTTCAATCCTGATTCAAATACCCGTGGGAACACCCAATCGAGTTAATGGCTTTGTCAATCAAATTATTCAGGAAATTATATTTGTATCCCATTTTCATTCTCTAAATGGCACTATATTTCTTTGGAATTTTAATATTTTCTTCAATTTCGGTGGCAAGAGCTGGGGCACAGTAATTGTTGTAAAGCCAGTTTTAAATCACGCCCAATTTACAGACAATTGGCTAATTACTTCCGTTAATTCAATATTTGTATTAGAGTGAATACAATTTTGGAATGAGTTCTTGATTTCTTGAGTCCATGAAACGTTCGTAACTGTATAATATCATTCTTGGGATCGGATTTTCGTAAATCTCCCTGGAAGATCATTACAAAATTTGCCTGCTTAATCTTATGTGCCTACAGGGAGGTCCTCAAGAAATACAAAAATTTCTGCTGAAGAAAGGTCAACGATTTTCAAAATCTCTGTTGGCAAAAATAATTTCATTACAAGACGTTATATCCTTTCCAAATAACGTCAACCAATATAAAAACTCCTGATTGGAAAACAAATTTCGGTAAAACATGCTAATGCATTTTAAAATCCCTGCCAAAAAACACGTCAGCGAATTTGAAAATCCCTGTTCGCAAAAAAGAAGCCCTCCCCATTTAGATTTTCCTGTCAGATTTGTCAAAGATGTTTTTTCTGTCATGTTTTTTTCTTGGGAAGAATATTCCCTTCTTCCCGCAAAAATTCGACCCCTGCATCATTCTATTTAATATTGAATTCAATTCCAAATTTGAATTAATTACAGGAATTATATTCAATATAATATATTTGAACCGTTTGAATATTTAAATATTTTTTCCTTCATCACATTATGTACAGGAGCCTGCGAAGAAATTGAAATGGAAACGATTCTAACTCCAGCAATACTTGAGCAACTGAAATTTCAGTACAGAATAGGATGTTTAGTTCAAGCCAATCCATATGTTTGGAATAACCAAGATAATCTACCTGGAATTGAAACATCAAAAGTTCGACTGGTTCTTTGGAAAATGAACTACTTAATCACTTTCCTTAATTTTATATTTGTAATTATACGCTGTGTACAGGTCACCGTAGACGACAATTTGCCTATTGCAACGAAAGTCTACATGCAATTAATGATCTCGTTGTACTCTATTGGAGTACTGACACACTCGATCAACATTGTATACAGAAGAGAATTTATAGCACTGATGAGACACACCGTGGTATTTATAAAAAATTACGAAGGTAAGATTCATTCAAATTTAACTGCGTTTATTATGTGATCCCTTCCAACATTTTTTAAAATCTAACTTGCTAACGTCTGCAGTCATAAATGGTCCATCCAATAGCCCTGTCAGAAGAAAATGGACGCGGATAAATCTGATTTTCTTGAGAGCTTCCCGCCTAACTGTAATAACGAATGCATCAATTTTTGCTATAAATGCTCTTCTACGTCCCAATTCACCAGAGTTCATCACCTCTTTATGGCCTGATGGAAAATACCCAGCTGTTGCCAGAGTTTTCCAAATTTTAAACTTTTTAGTGTATGTCATTACAACTCGGGCCTTGGCTCTACAAATGTGTGGCGTTATTTTCATGTTTACAGTGTCGCTAAGAATCATCCTAGCAGAACTCAGGTTTTGAATAGAAATATCCAACTAACACATTGCACACTCACTATTACATATACCATAATCTTTTTCATTTTATTCACGTCCGGGGTGTTGTTGATAGAAGGGATTAGCAAAAAAACGTTATGAATTTGACAGAAGATTGACAATAATTTTATTTTCAGGTTTGAAACGGAAAATGAGACTTTAAACCAGCTGCAGAAAAAACTGTTAATGTACAAGCAGATCCAAATACTTGTTGTTGAGTTCAATCGAGTCTACGGGTCTACGTTTCTCCTATTTGGAAAGCTTATGATAATTTATATAGCTGTGTTCTCATGCTACGGAGCAATACGGTTCCACGGTGTGCTGGCAGCCACTTTAACAGTTTTTGGTTGCAACTGTACCTTACTATTCTTTGCAATTTTTGGATTTTTGGCTGAAATTAATAAGCTGTCCGGACTGTTGTTGATAAATTGTTATCAGCGTCTCAATTTGTTCCAAATTTCTGGGGAAAAACTTTTGCTGCAAAAATATTTAAGGAGCTTAAGCTCCATGAAAATAATTGTCGGGAATATGTACTTTGTGGATAAGTTCCTGGTATTAACCCTTGCGAAAGTAGTATTTGACACTACAATTAACTTTCTTCTGTTGAATTAGCAGGTGAAGTATGTATGGAATATTTCGAAAATTTGTAATATTTGTTCACATCATAGCTTACTACATGGCTTACTTCTTTTATGAGGAAATGTAGTCCGTTCACAATATGTAGTATGCGGCGGAGAAAATTGTTCGCAGTTCGTAGTCTCCTTTAAGGTTTTTAGGGTGGTGTCAGCCCGCCAGTAAAATAGCCATGTCCGTACGTCCGTGTGTCCTTCCGCACGATTACGCAAAAACCGCTGGTCCGATTTCAATGAAATTTTTTGTGGACATTACTTGTGTCAAAAGTAAGGCTAAGTCCGTAGTTGGTTGAAATCGGCCGGATTGTTTTTGAGAAAACAATTATTGAAATTTTGGACTTCAAGTCAAATGACAGTTATCTCCGAAACTACTGAATGTATTTAAATTAAATTTTTTGTGAATATTACTTATGTAAATAGTAATAGCTGTTGTTCATGTTGTTGAAATCGGTGTTGTAGGTTTTTCGAAAAAAAACTTGAAATTTTGAACTTCAAGTCAAATGAAAGCTACATACCTCTAAAACTACTGAATCGATTTCAACGAAATTGTTTGTGAATATTGCTTATGTAAATCTGAATAGTTATGGCTTATATGGTTGAAATGGGCCCATTTTTTTTTTAAAATCTGAAATTTAAAAAAAAAGCTCAAAATTTATGCTACTTTGACAGCGGTGGCTGACGCCATCCTACGCGAAGTTGAAAATTATCGCGCAGCGATGATTTTTGTAGTTAGAATCTTAAGCTACTCTCGTTTGAGGGCAATTCTTAAAATATAACCAAAGCTGGAAGTCACTTTCGTTCCTGTACAACACATATGTGCATGTATACATGATAAATGCCTTGCATAAATTAATTAAATATCAAGTATAAACCCTATTATTTGAAGCACTTCGGGTTATTTGCTTTACCTCACAAAATGTCACATAAAATTGCATGCAAATTCGTACGTGCATAAATTGTGTTGTGCACAAAGCTTTCAATCATATACTGGAGGATTTCTTATTTACATTAAATTCTGAATAATTCGTATTAATGAAACACGATCTTATACATATGTATATCAAACCCAAATTCATTGCGAGCAAGTGTGGAAATGAATAAAATCTGAAAAAGGAACTGTTTTGAGCTACATAATACTAGTTAGCATCTTCGTACACAATAAGCATGGCATAACATAACATGTTTACATGTTTATACAGCACTAGGAATATTATGTTTGTATGTATTATACCTGATAGATATCCATGGGACACGTCCTTAAGAAGCATAGTTCATGCTTCTCAAGCTATAAAAAATAAATCAATAATTCTATAAATCTACAATTTTTGTTTATTTGTGTCTGGGGTGTCTTAAGAGTGACAGTACCATCTTTTGTGGAGTCATTTAGCAGGCGTCAATCAATGGTTTAATTGACATCAAAAATACTATTAGTAAGAGAATATATAACAAGCATTAAATTTAAGCTCCAAAAACTAAAAATAAAAGTAATCAAAATTAAGTTATATATTTATTTATATCCAAAGCTTAATTTTGTCCTTTGTCGAACGCTAATTTCTGTGAGGAACTGCTGTATCAATATCTAATACTGTAGTGAGATAAAATACTAAAATAAAGAAAAAATAATTGTTTTTATTGCACGCTGTATTGAATTCAGTCTATCATCTTCACTTCACTTATTTCGCTAACATACTTTCACGTTAGCATAACTATTTTCAGTTTCCCACATGATCTAAATAAACACTTGGATTGAGATAATTACTTTTTAGGTACGTGGAATGGTCATTACTATATAAAGAGAATTCTTTTGTGTTCAATTTCAGAGATATGAATTGGCATTATTTTTGTATATTGAATAATTAAAATATGTGAATCGTTTAGATCTCCAGAAATGTAGGTTCCTCATACGATGATGAGCCAGGGATGACAGAAGGCTGTAGAACCAAGGTATGTGTAAATTGTGAATATGCAGTTTGATGGGTTAGTGCTGGAAGACAATAATGTGGACGACGTGAGACATAGGAAGTGTCCAGTCTGACTTAGTGAGTTTTTAGTGTATTAGAGAGAGAATACTCAGCTTGACCCTTACTCAAAGGCTCTCAAAATCGCTCTGCTAAAAAGGTTATTCCAGGTAAAAGGTGTGCTTGAACTAAAAATAAACAGCAAGCTACTATTGCCGTTGACGTCAAGGAAAATTACAGATAAGGTGGTTAGCATTAGAATCTTAACCTAAATGTAAAATAGCGTCAGGACTGGATTTATGCTTTAATGTTGAGCGTAGCGTTAACATACGAGTTCGAGCTGCATTAAAAGAAGTTCCAATGGAGACGATTCCAACTCCAGCAATACTTGAGATACTAAAATATAGTTTCAATGTCGGAAGTTCAGTTCAATCCAGCCCGTATTTATGGAATGAGAAAGATCATCTACCCAGAATTGAAACATCGAAAATTAGAATAGCGTTTTGGAAAATCAACTTGGCTACTATTCTTAATTTTTTATTTGTAGCTGTCCAGGTCACCGCCGACGAGTCAGTGTCTGTGACAATGTGTTTTTTTGCTATTTCTGATTTTAATGTTCTCAATCGCAGTAATGTTTCACTTGATCAACGTTGTATACAGAAGAGATTTTATAACACTAGCGAAGCACACCCTGCGGTTTTCTTAACAAATTATGAACGTAAGTAGATTTATCTAAATTCCACAATACTGGTATTATGTGACCCCTTCCTTCGCTTTTTTAATCATAACTCGTTAAACCTTCTAGTCATAAATGGGCCAGTCAATAATCCCGTCAGAAGAAAATGGAATCGGATAAATCTGATTTTGTTGAAGGTTTTAAGAGTGGTTATATAAACAAATGCATCTGTTTTCGCTTTAAATGCTCTCTTACGTCCGACATCTCCAGAGTTCATCACCTCTTTATGGCCTGATGGAGAATATCCAGCTGGGGCCAGAATTTTCCAAATTTTAAATTTCTTATTGTTTGCCATTACATCTCGGGCATTGGGCCAACATATGAGTAGCACTGTTTTCAGCTTTACGATGGCATTAAGGATCATCCTGACAGAGCTGAGGATCTTCGTAAGAAATAATCACATACAATTACTAAGCTGTCACCAGGGGCTGGATTTTTGTGGGAATACGGGAAGATCTGTCGGGGAAATACAAAATTTGGGTGGACAAGTTTTAATGGGATTTTTTTTGTGAACAGCAACTTTTTTAGCATCGATATATCAAAGTCTTGCAGGGAAATATTTGTTTGCAAATAGGGATTTCAAAAACTTTCCACCTTTTATTCAGTCGGGATTTTCGAAATCGTTGACACTTTCCTGCAGAGACTTAAGGTTCAGTATGAGAATTTAAAACTAGCTTCTACGGTGACTTCCAAAAATTCGAACCCTGGGTCTTATCAATGGTCGTATAAGAATTTTTTTGGTACATCACTCTTTTGTTTGTTTTGTGGAGATGAACCTGAATTCATATGATTTTTGCCACAAGCTATAAATCTCTGCACAATTTCATCATTATTATTGAAGTATATTATGTTATTAATTTTTCTCCTTTTTTTATATCCATTGTTATTATTTCCCCGTGGATGTTGTTGGTCCCCATTAAAGAGGAACGGCACGAAATTTATTGTAGTTAATTAAATTACAATAATTGTTAATTTGACCCATATATATAATCTTCGATTGTCAAACGGGTCTGTTTTTTTGAAAACGGCCACCCGTGAATCCGACTATTTTATAAAACACATTTATGGGGTCCAGTAGATGAAACGTTTGTTAAAAAAAATATCGAAACCTTTTTTTTAGCTAAATCCGAATAGGAAGGTTAAAAAACCGAAAAAACCCGAAAATTTCAATAATTTATTGTAGCTATACCGATTTGAATATAAAAAATTGGTCTATCTCAAACACATTATCTAACCAACTGCTACACTCGTGATTTTTTTTGGTATCGTGGAATCCAAATTCCGGATTTTTTCAAAAAATCACATGGACAATTTCGAAATTTCGGATTTTTTTTTGACTGCCGGCACATGCAAATGTGAAACTTTTAAAAACTCTAAACTCAAGGGAAGCACGAAGCTTACATTGTAAAATTTTTTTTAAGGTCACATTTGCGTGTGCCGGCAGTCAAATCGGGGAAAATCCGACACGGGTAATTTATATACATACCTAGTTAAGGCTTTGTGCACATATTACCATGCACGCATGGATTGTATGTGTATACATGCAGCCAGCATGCAAGCATGGCTTGCTCGCTGTAGTGGACGAGGAGTGGAGGTTCCTGCCAACGTAATATAAGGGCAGCGCCTTCGCCGTAAACAGAAAGCCCTATCACGCTCCATTCTTTGGGACCGTGTCGCAGCTCAACTAGTCCCAAATTATTTTTTTAATAATTTGGAATTGGTTGGTTATAGCCCAATAATATTTGGCCTCAATATTACCCACACTATTTAAAATGTATGTATGTACATTATATGTACATACTCAAAAAAAATGTTTCACTATGGGAATGGCTGTATTGAAAAAAACAGACCCAAACCTACAAAGTACAATTGGGATTTCTTGAGATTGTACAACGTTTTAGTTTGCCATTATATGGGATTATTTATACGGGGATGAGGGAGCTCACATGTTATGATTTCGACTGTGGATTGAAGCTATCTTACTTTTCAGGGTTGAAACGGGCAATGAAAATGTGAACCAGTTGCAGAAGAAAATTTCAATTCTGAAACTGATTGAATTGCTCATTATAGAGTTCAATCAGGTCTTCGGGTCTACGTTCCTCCTTCATGGAATGGTTATGACGATTTTCATAGGCGTGTTTTCATGTTACGGAGCAATACGTTTCAATGGAGTTCTGGCCGCAAGTTTAGCAGTTTTTGGTTGCAGCTGTACCTTCGTGTTCTTTGTAATGTTTGGCTTTTTGGCGGAAATAAACAAGCAGTCCGTAATGCTGCTGAGAAACTATAAGCAGCGTCTGGACTTATTCAAAATTTCTGGGGAAAGAATTTTGTTGCGCAAAAATTTACGAAGTTTAAAATCCTTGAAAATTATTGTCGCCAACATGTTCTTTGTGGATATGTTCATGCTATTAACAATTAAAGCTGGCCAAAATTGTATTTGACTACACAGCAAATTTTCTGCTCTTATACTAGCAGGTAAAGCTACCATGCAATGTTTTGAAATTGTAATATTCGTTCGCATAATAAATTACTTTATCTTAAATGTTTATGAAAATTATCACCCAGGAAAGTGCTCCATCAATAAAATTAATCCTGTTGAAGGCCAGCATCATTTTATGAAGCTTGTGGATCCTCGAAACGTTTAACTTTCATTCAAGCCCTTTTACTGTACGTTTGCATGTAACAATTGATCATCCTTTGGTGTATGCTTTGACAATTTGTTGTTTTTTATTATTTTATTAAACGATCAGAAGATGGCAATATATATGTCGCTCGTGTGACTCTTAGACTCCTGTCCTCTTTCTCATCATTTTGAAAAATTTGAGCAGAAATAAGCCAAATCTCAACATTATAGGAATTATTTTATCATATTGGTTTCGCATAAATACTATTGTTTTCACATTCACAACCGAAGAATTTCATTTAATTTTCGTTTTTTTTTTGCTTATTATACATATTAATGCACTCCTTCGACTTTTAGCTGTATTTCATTAATTGAAAAAAGGTTTATGTACATATGTACATTCATGTGGCTACATTTGCATTATTTTTCGGTTTTAATGTGAATATACGGAACAAATTATAGACGAATAGAATAAAATAATTAGTATAATGTTGAGATTTGACTTATTTCTGCTCAAATTGTGTACCCATGAAGACGGGACCAGAGTATTTTTATGGATGCACATGTTCCGAACATGTGTGAACATTGGCTTGGATTTTGTTCGAGTTCTTAAAATGGATTTTTCTTATGGGATTTAACATGCAAAAAGTCAAGCAAAGAAGGGCCCCCCTGTTATACTTTCAAAAAAAGCAAACTTTCAGATGTCCTACTACCCGAACCCAGAGGAGATGGAACCAAGTTTGTGGTTTTCGTGAATACTATTAGTAGTGGCTACAATTCGACCAATTTTCATTTAATTCTGCAGTTAACATCCCAAGACTTTGCTTGTAAGTTATATCCCATTAAGCCCGCCCTACACCATACCTTCCAATATACATGTAGTGCTCGGACCAATTAAATTATGAATTGGAAATTTTCGGTTTAATTCATTGTACTAATTTTTGTATTCAATTCAAGGTGAAACTGAACCGATTGATTCAGTTTGTAACTCCTTGTGCGGAATCGTTTTCCTTGAATTGAAATTCAAACGGTTCATTGAATTTCAACCGTTTGCAAACTCCATAGATCTTTTTAGTATGTTTAACGATTTGTTTAAAATTTGCTTCAAACATATCACCGCCAACGGATTTGGTCCGATTGATATGGTTAGACCGGTGGAACAAACATGCACTTCTAAAAAAGTAAATCCACATGAAAATGCCCATTGGGAAAAAAATTGTGGAACATATCTTGTGGAATAGTGCTGCGATTGGACCAGACCAGTTCTAAAATGAAAGAACAGAACTAACCATTTCCAGAACTAGTTCGCAACCAGTGAAATGATTCTTTCTTACCTCTATTTTAAATCCATAAAATTTTGTTAGTACTTAATTTTTGTATTGAACAATTTCGAATATATGAAACGCAATTTCTGTATTTGGTGATAGCTGTTTTTTTCTAATCTACCAGAAGACTCTTTAAAATAGCGAAGTTCTATACCTCAGATTCCTATATTCATATATGAGCTAGCTACTAGTTAACCAAAAATAATGTGCAACCATGTATCTACATACTTACCCCCCCCCCCACTTTTTCGTACATTCAAGAGTGACTACTATGTGGAACCCCAACACATACTACTAATTTTGAACATGTCAACATGTGAGTGATGATATAAACATTAACACACCGTATGCCTCTTATCAATATCTAATATTTCGATATAAGCCTAAACCAATACTATTCAGGAATGAAAAGAACTAATAAGGCATTTCACTGTCGCACTTTTCTTCCCAAATTGTCAATAAATTTTCGAATTGATCTCCAAATGTATACATTGTTATATGCAGTGCTCGGACTGGGTACGGGTAATACTCGGGTAAATGGGTACGGGTACAGGTATGGGTACTACCCGGGTACAGAAGTTGCGTACTCGCAAGTACGCGGGTACTACCCGGGTACTCTTGATTTTAGGCAATAAAGTGGGTACATGTACGGGTACGGGTATGGGTACTCACTCAGTGGCAATCGGGTAGTACCCAATGGGTACGGGTATCACTATGTAAAATGCCTGTACCCGTGGGTGCTGTACCCGAGTATTTTTGGGTACTTCAAGGATTCCTGATGGGATGGATTACTATGGCTAACAATAAGACCTACCAACCGTGGAGTTGCTTATTTCGTAGTATACAGATACTTGCGTTAGTGACAGAGCCAAGTGGCTTCGTCTCATTAATGATTACGTGGTAGTTGCAATCTAACGCTTCTAATAATTCATCCAAGGAATCTAATAAATAAATATAGCGTAGAGTCAGTGAAATCATCTGTTTATCGACTTAAATAGTGAAGCTCATCAACGAAGAATTTCAAGAGGGAAGTTCTTGGGATTCAATTTAATTAGCTTCATTGGGAGCGTAACATTATAATTATTTGAAGACGTATTACGGGATAAGGTCGGAATAAATATACATTTCTTAACGTTACAAGTACCCAGGGTTGCCCATTTGAAAACGCCAAGGCATTTTATGCAGGCAATTTGAGCATTTTCAATTCTGGGTATTTATGACACTGAGTATTTATTGAGGTGAATATTTATAACATTTTAGAATGAAAAATATCATTCCTTGCACGCAATATTTATATTTCACTCCCTTTGATTAATCTTGATAATTTTGATGTTAAAGAACTTGACAGACATCTGAACTTGGCGTTCAAAACTTCCATGGGGTTGCATTTTAGTCCTATTTTGCCTGCTTTTTTCGAAAATCTCCGTCTCGGGCTTCATAAATGTGAGAGACAGTTTACGAATGTTTGTTTTTGTCGATTAACCGAAAAAAGAAATTGTTTCTTGTTCTCCAAGTTGAAAAGCAAGTTATGGAGAGTTTAGTATTAAAGAATCCGTCCCAATTCCAATTAGCGAGAACACATTTCATTTCATTCAGCAAGTTATTATTTTGGGGTAGTAGGATTTGAATTTCGTCAGTGTTTATTAAAAAAAATCCCAAAATGCCTTAAATAATTTTTTTTAAATTCAAATAGGATGTCTTTAACGCCTAGGGAAAATTCCCAAAATCCCGGACACTTTTAATGGAGGTCAAAAAATTGAAAACTTAAAATTTTTCAGCTGGGCAGGCTAATGTCGTCGGGGATTTTAAATCGGCCAAACTTCCAGTACCCGAGTAATACCCGGGTACACACAATAGATACTCGGGTACGGGTACAGGTTTTGGGTACATTACGGGTACGGGTAAATTGTGGGTACAGGTACTACATTGTATTTTCAGGTACGGGTACTGAAATAATTTACCCGGGTACTCGGGTATGGGTACGGGTATAGGTACAGCATTTTGTAGTACCCGATATTCGGGTACGGGTATGGGTACGGGTACACGGTTTCTGTACCCAGTCCGAGCACTGGTTATATGTTAACCACGATTTTGTCCAATTTGATCTCCATTGAAAATGCCGGTAATGCCCTTCCTCAATGTGCTATATTGTTCCGTTCTAGCCCTGATTGCCAGGAAATATTGGGCGCGAGCAAATTGACGAGCATTTTCCAATCGACATATCCCATTTATGTCTCCAAATGTTGACATGAATTTTCTTTATATCATTTAATGCACTGACCGCAGCCGGACAGTCTCTGCAAGGTTACAAATTATTACATATTCGATCTATAAAGAAAAACTTGTATTGTCAAACCTGCAAGTAAAATTCAGATAATTACTTTAAGATTATTCAAAGTTTTAGTTTGTCATTATGTATAGTATCGAAAAGTATTCCAAAATATACATCGGATTATTCTGTAATGTGCTGTTTAGTCATGTTGTCTTATGTAGCTCACTGTTTATGACGTATGACATGACTAATATTGTAATTTATCTAGATTTGTATATAAGAGTCATAAGAGGGCTTTTGGAATGCTTTTAGAGGTGTTCACAGCGGGAGTAAACTGTATTTACGGAATTCGACACGATCAAGGATAATTCTCAGTACGTGAACTAAATTATGTTAACTACGTTTTACACTGCAGGGTTTCTTTTTATTCTGGGCTACGTAAAACGCTTTATCACATAAACTCACATTCGCATTCACTTGCCTCACCAGACGAAAGCAATGCACTCCTTATTGTCTTTAACTACTTCCGACTTTAACAATCATTCAGTTTTTATGTCACATGTTAACCAGTTGGTTTCATCTTAACTTAATTTGCTTAATCTATGGACGAGAGATAACAAGATTATATCGAAGGAGATTATATCCCATAATAACCTGAGAGTGGCTGAATTTACTAAACTTTTACAGCCATTCGACTACAATATAACATTATAAGTAGAATAGAATCGAACGACTATTGTAAAACTTTGTAATACCAATATCGGGTCATGGGCAAAAACCTATAAGGTCTTAAATAAATGAATACAAATACATTTTACCGGCATCTACATATAATATTAATAAGAATTCAAGTCTCTAATTTTGAAACGGAATTATTCACGTTTACATTACGTACGCAATATTATAGCTCCATCCTACTTAAACATCCCTTTTTTAAACAAATAATGATGCTGAAACTTATGAACTATATATAATTATGTATATGTTACCGATAGAACTGTCTGCATAGTTACAGCTTAAAAGGCACATGCACAACAAATGGTAGCGCAACATTACATATTAATTATTATACTTAGCCTTGGCCAACTTTTAATAGCAAGCCAGCGAAATGTTATACATAGTTATACACCTAGATGATTATATGTACATACATATATGCGTCAATACTCAGTCAATTTAATTAATCTCCGAGTACCTCCACAATTCTGCTATGGTAAAATACTAGGCTGTCCCTATCATTTCCAACAACCATATGAATTATAACTTAGAATAATAATTAAAAACAATCGCAAATCTAATGTAGCCCTCCTGAAAAAGTTGGGGACAACAGTTTTTAATTATAATTTTAGCTACTTTTCCAGTCTGCACAAACTCTCTTCCGTATATATATAAAAAAAAAATCTCTTTATTGTCTTTAAGTACACATACTATGACAATCTTACAATTCATTGTTTACATTGCATGTTAATTGGGGGATGGGACGCAGCCCAATAATCTTAACCTAATTTGCTTAAACTATGGAGGAGAGAGAGCAAGGTAACATAGAAGGAGATAATATCCCACGACGAACTGTGGGTGCACTGTCAAGCTATGGCAGGGACACCACTATCCCAATGGCTCGGTAAATCCACTCACGTTGAAGTGAGCGTTGGGTGTGTGCTAACTAGCAGTACATCCCACAGAACCCAACATCTATCTCTCTCTTTCCCTCACCTCCGCGACAGCAGGGGCACTGGGCTTTGAAGCCATTCCTCAACGATGGTAGTTGAGTACATTCAGTGCTGGACTACTCCTGCTGCCCCCGTATATATATACATATAGGGTTAAAAATTATTTTTGGCTAGCTAGCTCATAATAGGAATGCAAAGTATAGGTCTTGAAAAACACTTTTGTTTTAAAACAACAAGACACCACATGCATCTCATAAACTATAAAATGTTTTTACAAACACTAAATACTAGAATTTCTTTTATGGATTTCCAGTACAGATATCAAAGAATCATTGCACTGATTGTGAACTATATAGTTGTGGAAATGGTTAGGTCTGTTCTTTCATTTTGGGCCTGGTCTGGACGCTCAATATTATTGAAAAGTGTAGCCGGTAGATTTTCGTTAACCAAGGAGATAATTTCTGACGATCTACTTCTTTCTGGAGCTAAGCTATTATGTATTAGCAATTACGCAAACCAGTAATTCAAACTGCTCCTAGATATCGTGGAACCCCAAGTCGTGCTACGGAGAAAGCGTTCTAGCTACTTTCATATTCAATTTTAGAGGCAAAAATTATCATTAATTTTTGATACTGAATAATTAGGTTACCTGAAACGCTTGGATTTTTCCAGAAATATATGTTCCTCGTATGAGTTCGAGCAATCTTAGAAAAAGTTCCAATGGACTCGAATCCAGTGCTCGGACTGGGTACAGAAACCGTGTACCCGTACCCATACCCGCACCCGAATATCGGGTACTACAAAATGCTGTACCTATACCCGTACCCATACCCGAGTACCCGGGTAAATTATTTCAGTACCCGTACCTGAAAATACAATGTAGTACCTGTACCCACAATTTACCCGTACCCGTAATGTACCCAAAACCTGTACCCGTACCCGAGTATCTATTGTGTGTACCCGGGTATTACCCGGGTACTGGAAGTTAGGGCGATTTAAAATCCCCGACGACATTAGCCTGCCCAGCTGAAAAATTTTAATTTGTCAATTTTTTTACCTCCATTAAAAGTGTCCGGGATTTTGGGAATTTTCCCTAGGCGTTAAATACATCCTATTTAAATTTAAAAAAAAAGTATTTAAGGCATTTTGTGATTTTTTTAATAAACACTGACGAAATTCAAATCCTACTACCCCAAAATAATAACTTGCTGAATTAAATGAAATGTGTTCTCGCTAAATGGAATTGGGACGAATTCTTTAATACTAAACTCTCCATTACTTGCTTTTCAACTTGGGGAACAAGAAACATTTTTTTCTCCGGCCAATCGTTTACGGCTAATCGAACACTGTGTATAGAAAAAGTAATACGGAAAAATTGAGTTGATCATAATTTTTCCAAGTCAAATATTGCGGTTTCAGGAAACAAATGTGGGAGGCAATATTTGAATATTCATTTTATATTACAGCTTTATAAAACAAACATTCGTAAACAGTCTCTCACATTTAGGAAGCGCGAGACGGAGATTTTCGAAAAATGCAGGCAAAATAGGACTAAAATGCAACCCCATGGAAGTTTTGAACGCCAAGTTCAGATGTCTGTCAAGTTCTTTTAACATCAAAATTATCAAGATTAATCAAAGGGACTGAAATATAAATATTGCGTGCAAGGAATGATATTTTTCATTCTAAAATGTTATAAATGCTCACCTCAATAAATACTCAAAGTGTCATAAATACCCAGAATTGAAAATGCTCAAATTGCCTAAAATCCTTGGCGTTTTCAAATGGGCAACCCTGGGTACTTGTAACGTTAAGAAACGGATCTGCCAATAAATGTAATTATACTTATTCCGATCTTATCTCGTAATACGTCTTCAAATAATTGTAATGTTACGCTCCCAATGAAGCTAATTAAGTTGAATCCCAAGAACCTCCCCTTTGAAATTCTTTGTTGATGAGCTACACTATTTAAGTCGATAAACAGATGATTTCACTGACTCTATTTCTTTATTAGATTCCTTGGATGAATTATTAGAAGCGTTAGATTGGAACTACCACGTAATCATAAATGAGACGAAGCCACTTGGCTCTGTCACTAACGCAAGTATCTGTATACTACGAAATAAGCAACTCCACGGTTGGTAGGTCTTATTGTTAGCGATAGTAATCCATCCCATCAGGAATCCTTCAAGTACCCAAAAATACTCGGGTATAGCACCCACGGGTACAGGTATTTTACATAGTGATACCCGTACCCATTGGGTACTACCCGATTGCCACTGAGTGAGTACCCATACCCGTACCCGTACATGTACCCACTTTATTGCCTAAAATCAAGAGTACCTGGGTAGTACCCGCGTACTTGCGAGTACGCAACTTCTGTACCCGGGTAGTACCCATACCTGTACCCGTACCCATTTACCCGAGTATTACCCGTACCCAATCCGAGCACTGCTCGAATCTAACTCCAGCATTATGTATACTTGAGCTAATGAAATATAATTACAACCTGAACTAAAGTATAGCGAGTTATTTTCGCTTCACGTATTTCGTTAACATACTATTTCGTTTTAAATGCTATTGTCAGTTCCCCGCGTGGATTAAATAAACACTTTGATTTCGTTAATTACTTATAGGTACGTGGAATGGTAATTACTGTGTAAAGAGCGTTCTAATTATTTTTGTGTATTCAATTTTAGAGCTATGATTTTGCATCATTTCTCGTTACTGAATAATTACAACCCAACGTGATCTGCTTAGATCTGTCCAAAAATTTACTTTCGTTTTACGTGTTCTAACTCCAGCAATACTAGAGCTGCTGAAATATAATTACAATGTCGGACGTTCAGTTCAAGCCATTCCATATTTGTGGAATCGTCAAGATAGTCTACCCAGAATTGAAACATCCAAAATTAGACTAGCTTTTTGGAAAATTAACTGCTTAGCTACTTTTTTTAACTTTTTATTTGTACTTGTGCGATGTGTTCAGGTCTCCGCCGACGAAACAGCGCCTGTAACAATGAAAATCTACATGCAATTTACAATTATAATATTCTATATCGGAATCATGTTGCACTTAATCAATGTTTTACGCAGAAGAGAATTTATAGCACTAGCAAAGCATACCCTGCTTTTCCTAAAAAAATATGAAGGTAAGAAATTCTATCTAAAATCAACTATACTGTTATAATGTGAACTATTGCATCACTTTTCTAAATCATAACTTGTCGAACCTTACAGCAATAAATGGGCCAGTCAATAATCACGTCAGACGAAAATGGAATTGGATAAATCTGTTTTTCTTGAAGGCTTTACGAGTGGTTTTAGCAACAAATGTGACTGTTTTCGCTCTAAATGCTCTCTTACGTCCGAAATCTCCAGAGTTCATCACCTCTTTATGGGCTGATGGAGAATACCCAGCTTTGGCCAGAATTTTCCAAATTTTAAACTTCTTAGTTTATGTAACTACAGCTCGAGCATTGGGCCTACTTACAAGTAGCTTCATTTTCAGCTTATCTGTGGCGTTAAGAATCATCTTGACTGAACTCAGGTTCTTGAGTAGAAATATTGCCTTAAAAATATTACTCTTGCACCATTTACTGTATCCGAATTATTGGCTGTATTAGCGTACTTCGTTGTTGTGTTGTGAGGAGAGACCTGATTTTCATGAATTTTGGTACAAGCTTAAAGATGTTAAAACATTATTATTATTAATTGTTTCCCCAAAACAAATAAAGATTTGGAAATATTTTTCCCTGTATATTTTTCCATTTAGCAGGACATATTTTTTCAATGATGCTTGGTAACTTTTAGTGTTGGCACTAAGCCTGAACAAGTGATCTATTGTGCGAATGCCTTGAATATCAAAGTTTAGTTATAAAACTAGCCCATATCACTTTGGTACTTTCATTCCGGCGCAAAACCCTTCCGGACTTGTATTTTCTGTAAATCATTTAATGTGGTGACAGCATTCAGGCTGTCACCATAAGGTAACGAATTATTTGATGGAAAAAGCGTTTTCCGTTAATAGGCTTGTATCATGTAAAAATTCACCCTAACCGTTTATCCTAGTCAATAAAAGTTAGTATTAATTAGCTTCGTTAACATATGAGAATTTTATGCTTCTCCTTGCACCTTTTGTATTACCAAACCAATCAAGTAAAATTGGGATTCTTTGAGATTGTTCAACGTATTAGTTTGTCATTGTAAATATAGTGATTTGTCTGCATGGAAATGGTGAGAGTTACATTGACTTGTCTGATGAATTCGACTTTGAATTGAAGCTTATTTGTTTGTTTTTCAGGTTTGACACGGGAAATGGAAATGTAAACCAGTTACAGCAAAAAAATTCAATTTTCAAACGAATTGAATTGCTCATTATAGAGTTCAATCAGGTCTTCGGGTCTACGTTCCTCCTTCATGGAATGGTTATGACGATTTTCATAGGCGTGTTTTCATGTTACGGAGCAATACGTTTCAATGGTGTTCTGGCCGCCACTTTAGCCGTCTTTGGTTTCAATTGTACCATCGGGTTCTTTGTAATGTTTGGCTTTTTAGCGGAAATACACAAGCAGTCCGTAATGATTTTGAGACACTACCACCAGCGCCTTTATTTGTTTCAAATATCCCCAGAAAGACGTTTGATGAAAAAATATTTACGAAGTTTAAGATCCCTAAAAATCATTGTCGCAAACATGTTCTTCGTGGATACGTTCTTACTGCTAACGCTGGCCAAAGTTGTATTTGATAATACCATAAATTTTCTTCTCTTATACTAGCAGGTGAAGGTCCCATGAAATGCTTTGAAACTGTTATGTTGGTTTGCGTAATATTTAATTTTTTTTACCACAGTAAAATTGAAATTGTTGAAGGAGAGTCAATACCAGTGTATTCTCGTGAAATTGTGTCATATAACCCATATGACTGTACATATTACAGGCAACAAATCATATCTATATTTAATGGGGCCTGCCGCATTTTCGTGTATTAGTAAATGTTCATATTGCGTTTCACATTTTCTGTATATCAGGGTCTAGGGATAGCCTTGTTGACGACATTTCGCCGATTCTCACCAATGTAAAAAATAAACCGGGATTATTGTATGATCCAATGTTTTCAGCAACAAAATTTTATTCTTAAGAGTTCTCTGATGCATTTTATTAAAATAATTACATGTCACATATGTTTATATTAGCCCGAATTTCCATGATCACCATGCACTTCCGAAAACTCTTCGCATGAATGGTGTTTCGTGAACTTTAGGACTGATTGTTTGTTATTTTGCAGTAGTGAAAGGACCAAGTGTGTTCCGTGCAAATGATGTATGAAGGGGAATCCACAATAACAAGAAAAACAGTTTAAGTTTATTTTAAATGCAACTTCCAAAATACAGCAGAAATTGTTTGCGAGAGCAGAATGTGTGTGTCTGGAAATTGAGGATGCGACTCTTCTCGTGTCTATTGAGTCTTTTAGTCTTTGAGTGTCTTTATGTGGACCATGGTCTCCACAATTGGCATCTTTTTCTGAAGGTTTAATTGATGGAGAAATATGACATGACGACAGGCTCCAGTCATGTAAGAGGTCATTGAAAACAGATTGGGACAAAGTAGATTAACTTCCTATATCAATGTGGAGTTTCAGAAGGCTCAGGTAAGTTATATGTTAATAAGCCTAACATTCTTTAAAGAGTAGTAATTTTCCCTTCAGGCTGGCCTGAAAAAATGGCTTCAAAATTAAAACACAATCAATCTCAGTATGTTTTGCTAATAATTCGTTGTATGATCCTAGTTGCAGTCCTTTTTGGCGAAGAAACTTGGGTAAAGTTTTAATAATATCGACGTTTTTCGGGCGCTCTTTAAGTAGGTTTTTTTGATTTCATATTGTTTCAAGATGCAAGCTTCACATAATTGCAAAGTCAACGCAGAGATCGACAGATCTAATAATAAGGGATACGCGTCAGCCGCCCAATCACTGCTGCGATAGCTGCCTGCGAAGTAACAACAAAAATAACAAATCCGAATTCCACTCGATGAATCGAGTACATATGGTGAGCGAAGCGATACAAGGTGAGTGAGCTTTTGTGCAATGATTTAGGGTGGTTTGCCTTCTCCTGAAAGGTTATTAGAATTTTGATTTTTTTTCGGAAATTTAGAAAAATGGAAATTTTATGATTAATATCGTGTTCGAGCGTTGAGTTCCACCAGTGTCCAACGTATGGGCGATTATTTCCAAAATTTAAAAAATCGAAAATGTGAAAAATAAAAAATTTCCCATCGTTTTCAAAATTTCGAAAAAAAATTCGTGTGTTATTATTATTTATTATGTTGTTCCACATCATACTTTGGAACATATGTTTCATTTTGATTTCTATTTTAGTCGTAGTAATCATAAACAAATCATTATACGTTTCTTTCCTTTTAAATTACTATAAAAATTTATTTACGAAAAAACTAAAATTTAGAAGGCTTGAATTTCTCGAAGATGCTCCTCATGTTTTCCTGCTTACTTGGAATCCTCCCGTCACCTGCCGTGTCCTTTTCTGTTTCCCGGTTTGCTTGATGATTGCCTCCTACGATTGTTGGGGTGCTGGGAAATTCGTCGTCATTCATGGGTGGAGTGTTTTCTTCATTTTTTGTAAATGTTGGTTGGAAAATTCAATTTTTCATGGGAACGTTTCTCAAAAAATTCCGACCTGGCTACACGTAATTGTACATTGCAAATTGAATTCTGGACCGACGTGAATGTAGTAAATTTTGAAAATTTAGAAACGCATTTTATTAAAAATTGGCGTGTTATGTATTTTACAACTATGGCTCCCAATGGGGTAGGGGAATGTGGACAAAAATTTTATTTGACAGTTTAATTTATTTTCTGCTGTTATACTAGCGGGAAAATGATTTTTCGAAACTATGTTTTTAGTGGTTCACTCAAATTATATAACTTGAAGCTTTAAACAAAGTGATCCAAGAAGAAATTCGGGCTGATATAATTTTGAAACGGTGCATCTCACTTTTGATGTAGGCACGCAACGTTATTGCTTCATCCAAATAAAATCGTAAAGAGCATTATTACAACAAATACTACCGTACTTAACAACTATGTATAACGCCACGCCCATATCAATATCCAGAAGCTTTAATATGCGTCAATACCCAGTCAATTTAATTAAGTGTCGAATACCTCAACTAAAAATATCACGAGTTGGCAATGTCATTTCCAGCTACTATATGAATTGAACTGTAAATACTTTAATATTTGTTTAGCAAGTCCAAAATACAACTTCAACTTCATGCCCAGGGACTAAACCACGTCGGGAAAATTGGGGGGTATTACGACCCTCGTCAAAAATGCTTGCAGTAAATGAAAAAATATGCCATATTTTTTCTTGTTTTTTTAACTTTTATTTATGTATGGTGACTTTTGCGTTTTTGAAGAGCAGAACAGTGTGAACACTAAATTGGGTTAAAAGGATTACAAATTCCCAAAACCTTTCGGCGATAGTCGTTGTACACGAAGGTCCTCATGAGCTCTTTAATGTCCAGTTTCTTTGCAATGTCTGCGAAGAAGTGAATGACGCAGCAGTGGTTTAGCCTTTCCTGTACCATTACGGATCTTACCTGTTTTTATTCGCCGTAAAGTGGAAAATATTCTCTCTCAGCCGTCGCGGAGCTGATTAGAATTTTTAAAAAGTTCTTAACTTCGGTGAGCATTTGACGAACTTCTGGGACAAAGGCCTTAAACCATGACGAATCCTGATATAGAGCTTCTGTCTACTCCTTCAATCCCTTGAATTATACATAGTCAATTGAATAATAAGTCTCTCAGAATTGAAGTGGTACAAATCTGATGTAGCATCTACTTGGTGCTCCCGGGATATTGGTTCTAGTTGATCCCTGCCAAAAAAAGATCAACGAATTTAAAAATCCCTGTTCGTGAAAACAAATCCCTTCCATTTGATATTTCCCTGCCAGAAATATTTTTTCCTTGGAAAGAACCTTCCCGTCTTCCCACAAAACTCCAACCCCTGCAATTAAGCAAAATGTTCTCCAACTCCTGAACTTTCTTGATCCCGGGCTGATCAAAACGACGCCTGAGTTCCGCAACAAGTTCGATCGAATTGTTGAATATGTTTTGGTACTTTACTTCTGCAGTTGTAAAGACAGGTGGATTATTTATTCCATACCGCTTTGATGATTTGCGGATTCGGTATAGAGAAGAAAATGAAAACGGTCACAGGCTTCCTTCATGTGACTTCAATGCCCACTGAAGACATTCTGACCTTTCTGCTTTCTAAAATTGTCAATGTATCTACACAATCGAAGCTTGAACAGTGCTACTGACGGTATAACGCTGTGTTTGTGTTATTTTGCTCAAAATCTCGGTTGGGTTCAAAATGTTTTGTAGAAGGCCAAAACGTAGTACCAAAATAGATAAGTCTTCCTTTTTTGAGCTGTGTATATTATCCAGATGCTTTAGTTGCACATTTGTCCCCTGGCTTCGCCAGAGTGTGCAAACATTTTAAGAGACTCATAATTTTGCAGTGTAGTAGTGATACTAGGTCATCTAGCAGTCCATCTCTTATAATGAAGGGGCTGAACCCTAATTTCTAAAAAAAATAATTGTCTTCAAATGAAACTTTCGTGTGCTTCAATTCATAACCATCACTCCACCCTATGTACTATGTACTACCTAAAGCTTAAGGTTCTCTAACTTAGAAGCTTATCTCAAGAATGTCTGATTTTGGTAAATTTAGAGCTACCAATTTTGGAACTTGACAATTGTTGTCAAAATTGAGGGGGGTATAATCCATATACTTATCCACCCTGAATACAATCAGTGGTGTACACTGTACCACCTGTACAACAGGGTTGTTTAGTCCCTGTTCATTCATGCCATTCACATACAGTTATTCAGTTGAAAATGTTAATTAAAACATGAAAAGAAAAGAAAATATTCAGCTGAAGGTACGTGCACTATCGATATACATGAATTAAGTGAACCCTATTTTGTCTGCCTGGAATGATAATTATTGGCATAAGAGCGCTCTAATTAATTTTGCATTCAATTTCATAGCCAAGAATTGAATTATTTTTTTCTGCAGAATAATTTCGATATCCCATTCGTTAGTATTTTTCCAGAAATATACATACGTTCCTCAAACGAGTTCGAGCAGCCTTCGAAGAAGTTCCAATGGAGACGATTCTAACTCTGGCAATACTTGAGCTACTTAAATATAATTACAATGTAGGAAGTTCAGTTCAAGCCAGTCCGTACTATTTATGGGATCATCTACCTAGAATTAAAATATCCAAAATTCAACTAGCGCTTTGGAAAATAAACTGCGTGGCTACTTCTCTTAACTTTTTATTTGTAATTGTGCAATGTGTCCAGGTCTATGCAGACCCATCTTTGCCTGTGACGATGAATGTCTACATATATGTATATATATAATTATGATTTTTCTGTTCTCCTTCGGAGTAATGTTTCACTTGATCAATGTTGTGTAACGACGAGAATTTATAACACTAGCGAAGCACACCCTGGTTTTCCTGACAAATTATGAAGGTAAAGAAATTTATCTAGATTCAACTATACTGTTATAATGTAAACTATTCCATCACTGTTTTAAATCATAACATGTAGTCATGAATGAGGCAGGGGATAAACCCGTCAGAAGAAAATGGACGCGGATAAATCTGGTTTTCTTGAAAGTTTGTCGAAGGAGTATCACAACAAGTGCATCTGTTTTCGCTCTAAATGATCTCTTACGTCCGACATCTCCAGAGTTCATCACCTCTTTATGGCATGATGGAGAGTATCCAGCTGGGGCCAGAATTTTCCAATTTTTAAACTTGCTGGTGTATGCCATTACGATTCGGGCATTGGACATACATATGAGTCGCGCTGTTTTCAGCTTTACGCTGGCGTTAAAGATTATCCTGGCAGAACTGAGGTGTAATTTTATCATATAACACATATTATTTTCTGTATTAGTGCACCACTTTTTTGTATTGTTTTGTAAAGATGAACCTGATGTCCCCCGAATTCAGCTACGAGCTTAAAGATTTACTCATTTTTATCATTACTAAGTTTTTTACTGAGCAATTGAGAATGTTAAAATGTTTTTCTCTTATTTTTTTCAACCTAGCATCAGTAAAATATATTCATTCTATATTTTAGAGCTGATCCAAAGTTTGAACATAGGGATCTTTTAAGTGAATATTTAGAGAACCAGTCAGACTTAACAAAACTAGTTTACTACTAAATCATTTACGCATCATTAACTACAGTGATAGCAGCTAAACAGTCTCCACAATGCTTCGAATTATTTTAGAAAAAAGCGCTTTACGTAAATTAGTTTGCATTATATAGTGCTTAGCCCCTAATAAGCAATTAGGTTAATAAGATTTTGCAATAATAATAATTATTATAGTTTCTGGACAACATGGAAATTGTATCAGTAATTAATAACTATTCTTGCACGTTTTCGGTCCGTATAAAGGTGGAACGGAATGAAATTGGGTGCAGTTAATGTGATTAGATTTATTAATTTATCATTACGTCATTTCAAGAGTTTTCATCACTTTGAATAAACTAGTGGGATTTACTCTGAAAGCATCTACCAGAAAACTTGTTTTCACCTTTTGGGGGCTCAAAAGCAACTTCTCTTTTTAAGCTTTTTTAGCTATTAATTTATTACAAGTTCGAGATTCCTCTGCCGAATAATGCATCCCTAATCCCAAATAATCTCTGCAAGAATATTTTTTGGATTGGATCTGATGGAGACATATTATTGCATTTATTAAAAAATGATCATAGTTGTACCTTCAAATTTGCAGGGGTTTACTGCCAGGTTGGCCGTATATCCATTGGAAGGTGTGCTCATCAACTTACTGGAAGAACATTTGGGTTTGAGAGCGACGCACGTACGAAAACAGGATAGCTGTGTGCCACTTGTGATTGGGACGACTGCAAATGATGTCCTCACTCGAAATTCAAGATATTTCCCACCAATTCGGAGATTTTCAGTTAATGTTGGTATTTCTACTATGCAATTAGCTAGTTTGAGCGTCTTTGGAAATCTTGGAAAAAACTAAACTGTTGTATCAAGTACACATTTTTATTCCTAGTATTTTTCCTATTGTTGCGAGTAAATTGGAGGGTTAACAACTGTTATGGAGTAAAGTTTCAATAAATAGAAATGTGGGAACAAGAAAATACAAAAATACATAAAATAAAACAGCAATACAGGGAATTTCCTATAAAGTGGTTTCCTCTTAGACAGCATTCCCTTTATATTGGCATGTTTAAATTTTCCCTAGAGTTACAATTACATTATATAGTAGTAAGATATAGTGGCATCGCTATATATTGGCAGGTATTTTGTCATCCCTTAGGAACCACTATATAGGAAATTCACTTTATATATTACTATTATTCGCGTAACGTTGTACCAATTCAGGCCATATGCATCGTAGATAAAACAGCTGGACAAATTGTCTGGGTATTCTTAATTGTAATCACAACTGGTTTTCTTGACGTTTTTGCTAGTTGTCTAATTTTGTAAATTATGAACGTTTGGATTTAGGATGGATTTTGGATGGAACGTTAGCATTTTACTATGTACAAAATCAAAATGTATAAAATCAGGAACTTAGCGAATTTTTTTAAAATTATGATTTATTTAAACAAGTGAAATGTTTTGTTTATTAAAAGCAGTTAAACATGTGTTTTTTAATAAGTGTGCTTTTACATGAGGTTGAAAAAGGTTTTGTTTATTGAGTTATGAAACAAATACGGAATCACTTGCGTGAACTAACATTCGAAGTTTCACAAGGTGATTTACGATTCACTCGTTTCAAATTTTATACCAAATTTAAATCCCAGACCGTTTAAATACCTCATATCTACACCTAACGGCTAGTGGTACTTCCCAAAATTCCCTATAATTAATAAACCAAAAGAATTCTCAGATTTAAATGGGAAAACACAGAGAGACGATCCCCGCCCATTAAAACAGTAAACATATCCTGAAAATAAAACAATGGGCCAAACAATTGGAAGTTAAAGGTTTTAACAAATGGTTTCTGAAAACATCTACATATAAGAAATCCGCAAATATTTACGAATCTAATTTTCTACTTTCTCCAAAATCGTATTAATTATTGTGGGAATTCCAAGTTCTAATGGCTTCTCGTAAAAGCAATAATGGCCACCTTCAATCTCAATTACTTCAACAGGTGTCGTACAAATTTCATGAAGTCCATAATCAAACGGAGTTGCTTTGGCCAAACCGCTCTGCCGTGCTTTAAGCAGTACAGTTTTGGACTGAATTTTTTCAGAAGCTGTATAATTCTGGTAGCATTTCACGCGAGCCATATAGGACTTCATAAATAAAGCAATTTCTTCTTTAGGGCAATCTGGGTTTTCTTCTATCAAGACATTTGCCATAAACTTCCATTTTCCTTCCAGAGTTCCAATTTCTGACAGCTGTTTAAATACACGCAGGTCAGCATCACTTGAAAACTGTTGCAAGAAACTATAGTAAACTGTATTTTCCCACTCGCGCATGTTGTTATCACAGTCGTCCTTAGTCCCATTAATATGGAGCCACAGAGGGGACCAATCCAGAAGTAGCAACAGCGGAACTGTTTTGTGTTGCCGTTCGAGCTGTCGGGTCATCTCAAATGCAACGCAGCAACCAAATGAATATCCTGCTAATATGAACGGTCCTTGGGGCTGAATTTCAATTATCTTTTCCAAATAAAAACTTGCTAAAGATTCTATTGAAGTCAACGGGGCTTCCTTGACGCACGCCGTACCATAAACATTGAAATTCAGATTTTCTATTAGGGTTTCCAGTGTCTGCATATTGCCATCTATGGGATGAATAATGAACACGTTGAAGTTACTACGTGCTGAAGATTTCATTTGAAAAACTGGAGTGGTTGTTTTCAGCAATTTCAACAGTTTTGGGGTTTGTTCAATCGTGGATCCAGAAGCTTCTGATGTACTGTTTTGATTAATTTCTCCTTCGCCGCCGTCTAGTCTAGCGAGTATTTCAAAAGTTACTTGTCCATGCGATTTAATTGGAATTTGAATATTTTCCCTGGAAAATAAAACCTTCGTTACCTCAGTTGACATTATAGAGTCCATCCCTAATTCCACCAACGTACTTTTGGGATTTACTTTCGACACATTTTTGAAACCCAATATACGTGCAATTGTATCCACCAAAGAATCCTTTGCTTTAGTTTCTTTCAGTTTATCTTCCTTAAACACCAGAAACGACGAAACAACTGGTCGACGTTGTTGAAGTAATAGGTCTAATGTTTCTAAGCAAGATTCCAATCTTTGGGGCATGTATCCTTCAAAATTATCACTATCCCCGATTTGACGATGCAGAGCCCCCACATCACCTACTGGTCCCCACTGAACTGCCAGAGCGGGCAACCCATCACTATGCCTTTGTTCACAAATGCGCTCCATGGCGGAATTTGAGTAACCATAATTCGTTTGACCTGGAAACCCACGAAACGCTGTAGTGCTGGAAAACACGACAAAATAATCAAGTTCTGGGGCCAAGGTTCTTGACACAATGTCTAAATTTAATGTTGCAGTGGCTTTACAATTTGCAGAATCTATGAAAGACGCCGGGGTTTGGTTTTCAAACAGAGCATCTCTAAGTACAACTGCTGTATTAAAAACACCCCCAATTGGTCCCAGTTTTGTGGCTTCTTCCCATAAGTCTCTAGCTCCAGTAATTGTTGTTAAATCATGCATGTATATTGCCGCTAAAACACCTTGATTCTCCCAAATTGTAATACGATATTCGTGGTAAGTTGATTTAACGCCTGTTCTGGAAACTAAAACCAATTTCTTTGCTCCACGAGAAACCATCCAATTGGCCAATTCAAACCCCATGTCGCCGAGACCCCCGACAATAATATAGGATTTGTTTAAATCAAAATAGGTGCTTGGGTATGCGGGAATTAAGGCAGGAACATGTTCGTCCTCTCTTACTTGAATCAGCACTTTACCAACGTGGTTAGCTCGAGCCATGAATCTACACGCCTGTTCCAGCTGATTGCTTTTAAACACGTGGAAGTTCAGAGGTCGTACTATCCCTAACTCAATCCCATCATTGATGTATTTTTTAAGGGCTGACATCTCGTCATGAGAAGAATTTTCAATAAATTTTTTCAAACTTATCGCAAATATGCTTACACCTTTGAGAAGTACGCTTAATCCAATATTAGTGTTGTTAAATGCAGCAAATGTGCCAATTTGGAGGAAACGTCCATTGTCAGTAAGGCAATCAATTGAGGTCTTGATTCTTTCATCGGCTTGGGAATTGAACACCAAGTCTACTCCACGACCGTTTGTGTGATTAAGTATATGAGTTTTAAATTGATTAGAATTTCCCAAATTTGTAAAATTTGCGTCGTTTAAACTTGGAAAGCGGGTTTTTAGAAATGCTTGTTTTTTGGGAATGCTTACCGTTATAAACACTTTACATTTCATGCTGAGTGCTACGGCAATAGCCGCTTGGCACACGTCTTCCACACCCGTATGTACAAGAATTGTCTCCCCAGATTTCATCCTACCCCGGAAAATTAATGCCAAATAAACCGTGCAGTAAACCAATGGGACAGTTGCTGCTGCTTCATACGTCCAATGTTTAGGAATATCGAATAAAACCAAATTTTCTGGGTCTAAATGTGTTGCTAAAGTTTGAGAGGTTCCGAAGCCAAAAACCCTGTTGCCTTTGTATTTACCGGAAAATTCACATCTCGATTTATAATTATTTTGAAAAGGTACCAAATTTGAAGCTTCATTTGAACGAATTGATCCAATTCCGATGTCTTCAAAGTTCAACGACGAATACTGGATTTCAACAAGATTTTTGTTTATTAAGGAAATCGGGCTAGCGATCCAATTTAAGCTGGAATATTCTCCCGGTTTTAAAATACAACCATAAGCATGTGACAAGTCCTGTTTAGTTTGGATTTCTTCAAACGGGATGGTGTGGTGTCCAACGAAACCCCATCTTCCTTTTTTGTAAACGTTATAAACAAGGTCTTTCTTTAACTGGTCTTGTAGGCAGGTAGTAGGGCTTTCGAAGTTTAGCTCAATTTTGTCAATGGCTAGGAAACATCGAATTGTTTCCGCTGAGTGTTCCTTTACTAAACATTTTATAAATCCTAATATTCCTGACTTGGGCAAATTAGTTACAAAAATACAGCGATGAGTGATCGCCGAATTACTTAAAATCGTTTTACATGTTTCGACCCAACTAAAATCATTATAATTCAATGATATTACAGAAAAGGTCTTTGGCATTAGAGTGACTTTTCGGTACAGATTTAGAGACGTTTCAACTCCGTGATCGAAAATACGCTTTGCTGATATTAGAATATATTCCGGCAACATCGTATCAGAACCCGATGTGCTTGAACGCAAGAGAAATCCTCCTGGCTTAACCACTTCTGTCCCTTTGGAAAGCGGTATCATATTATCAATGTAGACCAGATTATTATTTGCTTGCAGATTGTTTAAACTGGATACTTTTGAAACCCCTTTTAGTAGCTTTTCGTCGCCAATTTTCATGTCTGAATCAATCCCAAGTGTACAATCAATAATTGGAAACATGAACGCGCATTGATTAGAAACAATATCAGATATTCCACTTTCAATGTTTGACAATATTTCAGTGAAAACAAATTTACTTCCGCATGAATTATCTATAGCAATGTTGATACTTAATTCCAATGCGCTTTGATATGAATGGACGTCCAACGCGCTATATGAAACATATTTTTGTTCCAAAATCGTCGGAATCAATTCGTGGTACCTCCGATTAAAACTTGCAAAGCTTAAACCTTGGAGTTCTAGTCCAGGGCAACTTCCAGCATCACCAATTTTGGAAATGTGAAAGATTATAATATTATCGTTTTCTCTGAAGCTAGAACAGATTTCTACGGGATCAATGGAAAGTTTGTTTATTCGATTTGGGACGAGCAAACACCGGTCTGCAAACTGAAGAACGTTTGAGTGTAGAATTGATTCGAGGAAACTAACCCAGTGCCCCGACCATGCAATTTTCGCCCAATTTCCTTCCCAATGCATTTGCTGCATGCATCGGAAATGTTTCGAATATCCATAGCCCCGAAGTTGCAATTCTCTATAAATGTCTTCCTTACTCAAAACAGGTTTGGTTAATTCGGCTGCATTTTGGGATTCACCCCACAATGCAGGTTCATCAACTAGAGATGTCTCATTCGGACGAACAATTCCGGAACATACTAGCGTATTTGACTCCAACACCTCAAAATTGCCGCTACTGGGAAGAATAGTTACCAAAAACTCGGTGTCGTGGTTTTCTTGAATAAATGTTATGCGTTCAATAGAAATGTTTTCAAGAATAATAGGACAATTCCCGACTTCGGAACCTTGGTCAGATGAAAAGGTTCTCCAAACCAACCAGAGATACCCGGCTGCTGAAAACGTTAGTTTTCCGCTGAGAGTTTGTCCAATAAATAATGACGATTCTTTATCCAGATTGTTTATAGTATACGTGGTTCCTTTCTTGTTGCTTATTTCCTGAAACATACGTTTAAGATTAAATAACTCACAAAAAAGCTAATATAAACTGTTTACTCAATTCATCTGCATATTTTCGTGACACACTCCCAAAGCTACTAGATGGTTTTTTAAATGTTAGTTAAGTACCTGCGTGTTATGTGGTGTGTACCAAGTGTCAGCGTAGTCCCATCGTACCAAAGGACTTATACTGGATGTACGGGATCGCACTGGAAATTGCACTGGCTCATACAGTTCTCCTACATCAACTCTTAGCCCGTTAAGGTGACACTGACCAATGGAGTTGAGAAAGTATTGACAATTATCCGAACTTTTTACATGAGCTAATCCTAATGAGAGACACGATTCTGGAAGAGACTGTTTCAAGATTGATAACATGAAACAATGTGGCGCTACCTCCAGTACAATAGAGTTTTGGGGTACGTGTAACAGCGTTGGGTAGAAGTACACCGGGTTCAATCCATTATTTGAATAGTATTTTGCGGAACTGTATTTAACCACATTGTCGCCCCACTGACTTTCTGGTACGGACGAGCTCAGCCACTTGCGTGACCTTAACATTGGAATAGGAATGATTTCCTTCAGTAGCGTTTCGGCTAACTCCTTGCAATTTTGGACTAACGGTGAGTGATAGCCATGTTGAGCTGACTTTATCGGCTTTACAAATAATCCTTCGCTTTGCAACTCCTTAAGAAAGGCATTAATGAGTATAGGAGGTCCTGCAATAGTTACATTTTCTTTACCGTTGTAAATGGCCGGATACGTGCCTTGAGGACAGCGCCTTTGCACGTTATCCCATGACAATCCTACAGACGCTACCATCCCCGGGGGTAAATCCGACTCCAGGAAAGCTCGTGCTCTGGCCAATGAAATCAAGACTGTTTGCTGGTGAGACAAGCATTTGTCAGCATATCCAGCTGCAACTTCTCCAGCTGAATGTCCGATTATCCCGTCAGGCTCAATCCCAATCGAGTTTAACAATTCCACCAAAGCTATTTGAACCGCATTAATGGCTACCATGCCATTTTTCAAGTTGTCGAACACTGTCGGTTCCATACTTTTAAAAAGAGTTGTGAGATTGAATCCGGCATTTCTAAGGTATTCTTGTGACATACTTATTGATCTGTTAAATACATCAAATTTAATAAGGTCATTAATCATTCCTACCCATTGACTTCCCAGTCCTGTGAAAATAAACCAAACGAATTCTTTTGCTTCAGCTTTATCTACGTGGGTTTCAATATTTTCGGAGTTAATAACAACGAATCCCCGATATGGATGTCTGGGAATAGTGTCCTTGGATAGTTCGTGCAGTAGCCTTACAAAGTGCTGATCCTGACATTTAATTAGTGCTTTATCTAAGAAGTGTTGGACTGCCTGCTCTGTTCTTCCAGAGCAAAGAAGGATTAAGGGAATATTCGGTTTCCATGATTTGGCAATTTCCTCTTGTGAATCAAATTTGAGGAGTATGTGAACGTTCGTTCCCCCAAATCCTGTCGAATTTATGCCGACGTATTTTGCTTTAAATTTTAAATTTTTGTTCACTACTTGTATTGAACCGTCCAATAAAGCTGGAATGTCCGGGCTAGGGTTGTTATAATGCAAATTGGCTGGTAAAATTCCGTTGATATGGGACAGTATCATTTTGGATAGCGCACATAATCCTATTAAAACAAGAATACGATGAATAATGTTATTACAGGTAACTCCGTAATCAGATTTAGCTGATAACCTAAACTGATTAACAGCAGAAATCAAATTAAAAACAAACCAGCAATTGGTTCTGAGTGTCCCATATTGGTTTTCACGGAACCAACCAGCAGTGATCCATTTCTTCTTTCACAAAGAGCTCTGAAGATCGCATGGATTTCTTGTGGATCGCCAACTTTTGTGCCAGTACCATGTGCTTCCACGTAATCCACCTCCAAAGGATCTACACCAGATTCTTCATAGACTTTGCGTATAACATTTTCCTGTTGAACTCCGGATGGAAAGGTTATTCCTTCTTTCTTGTAGCCGTCATTATTAATGGCGGTGTGGACCAGGGTAGCATAAGCCCGTTTTGAATCTCGCAGTTTACTAATGTAAATTGCAACTGCTGCTTCCGCGCGAGCATATCCATCAGCCGCTGCATCGAACGCTTTACATTTGCCGTCCACGGATGTCAATTCTAATTCATGAAACATGTAGGGTACAACATGATCAAAGTTGCAATGTGCTCCGGCCACAATTGCTGCATCACAGAGACCCATCCGAATTGACAATAACGCTTCATGAATCGCGGTGGAAGAGGACGAGCAAGATGTATTAATACCCAAACTGGGCCCAGTGAAGCCAAATGTATACGATAGGCGATTTGCCAACATGGAAGACTCGTTTCCTAGAGCACCGTACAAGTTTGTTCTTTGTTTGCTTCTTTTAGTTATTGAAAAGGCATCCGAATTGGTGAACGCTACAAATACTCCGATGTTGGACCCTTGAAGGGATGTAGGTATCACTCCAGCGTCAATTAAAGCTTCATAACCGACTTCCAATAATTTTCCTAAAAAGCGTACAATTATTTCGGTCATGAGAATATTAATTTTATTTCTAAAAGCGAGTTCAGTTTAAACTCGGTCTCTTACGTAATCTCGGGTCCATAACATCACAGCATTTCGGGTGTATAGAAAAAAATTCGGCGTCAAATTTATCCAATGAGTTAATTACCCCCATGCGACTAGGAACCCGCAGCCCCATATCGTCGTAACGATCATGAATGTCTGAAATTTCAAGGAATATTGATATAAATAGATTCAAGATCAAGTTTCTCACAAATGCAGATTTAATGCAGAACGAAATTTATGAGAGAACTTTGGCCTTATCTATTCACATATCCGGTGGCCTATTGAAGAAATTGAATGTAGAGGTTGCGTACAGTGGGGACTCGTCTTGACTTTGGGTTTTTTTTAGACACGGACTTGGGGAAAATGTATCAGGCTACCATTCCATAATACAATAAAATTAACATCCTTTTGATACCTCAAATTATATACAGTTAAGTGCGAATTTCTATTTATGGTATTTTTGTGTCTTTATGCGAGCTCTATAGAAAAATTTAACACAGCAATATGCAAAATATAAGTATCAATATTTAACTACGACTGACTAAAAACATTTAGACATGATTATGCAGGTTTAGGAATTTGAGTTGTTCTATTTAAATAGTTGTAAAGTAGCTACACTTGTACTACCTGTACTGCAAGCCTAACTTGACTGAATTACCTGAAAATCCCCCATTTATAAAGAATTAAAGCCATGACCAAAAAATGTGTGCAAATTTTAATATCTAGTCCACCTCAAAAAAAATTTCGGTCAATTTATTGGAACAAAAAATTATAATAGAGTTCCAGCCCACTTACCTGAAACCATGTCGTTGCCATCAACTAGATTTTTCCAAAATGCATTCACATCATCAGACTTTGGATATCTTCCGGATATCCCACTTATCACAATGTCGCAGTCCAGGTCAATACGATTGTGCATGGTGAAGTAATTCACACTGCTAGATAAAACCAAGAAGAGTATTTTTATTAAGATATTCTTAAGAATACAACAGTAGAACTGTTGCAGTAATGTCTGAACGCCTTTTTATATGGATATCCCAGAAAGTTTTTCCGAAACGCACCCATAAGTAATTACTAGGTAAGTCCTGTTCATCCGACTTCTATCTGCGTCGATCGCAAGAAAAATTACACAATAGTAGGAAAAATGTATAAAAGGGTGTTTTGGTCCTATCGACACTAGAAATCGATTCTAGAAATCATATAAACATGAAGCGCAGAGAACGATTCCGCATATAATGGGTCATAATTACAGGTTTCATGGTTTTCATCTAACTAGGAATGACATTATTCACAAGGTAATTAACGAACTGCAATGTTCAATAATAATAATTCAACTTCAAAATAAACATTTTAACTTATCCCTTTGTATTGCCAGATATCTCTAACATGGGCTAATAATATAGTTAATATAGGTTCATGTTTCCAAACTTGTGATTACCGATCAGTGCTGCGCTCAAGTCAAGTAAATTCCAGACTTGACCATGAACTTGACTTGACCATGAAAGTCAAGTATTTTTTTGATACGGTCTTGAACAATGGCGACTCATGTTCAGGTAATTACTTGAAATTTCATGGTCAAGTAATCAAGTACTTTTTGCGTCCCTTGAACATGATCATGTACAACCAAAATTGCTTTTGACTTGACCATGACTTGACCATGGCTTGATCATGGCTTGACCCGAACAATACATATACATATATGCTCATGTACAGTGAATTTTCTACATAGTGGTTCCCAAGGGATGACAAAATACCTGCCGATGTATCGGGATGCCATTGTATTTTACTAATACATAATGAAAATGTAATACAAGGGAATATTTAATCATGTTAATCTAAAGTATATGCTATCCGAGAGGAAACCACTATATAGGAAATTCACTGTATATACATATTATACATGTATATGGCTAAACTAACTCAATATCTTGTTTTCACATGGTCTCAAAAGTGTAAATTGTATATAAGATAATTAATGACAAAACGAAATTTCATCTGAAAAAGATTTATCAAAGAATCTTAGTCATTGAAGCAAATACTATTAACGCCAGATGTTAAAACAGGTAACAAATTTAAGTGCAGTCAAATTTGCCTGCCGAGCATGAGTTGAAACTTGTTGAAAAATAAAACAATAATTTGCGAAATGTTATTTTGAAAGTTTATGCGCCGTGTCTTTGCCATGCGCAACTTTATTTTACTTGAATCTGTACACGAAATATTCATGGTTCATGGTCAAGTTTTTACATTATCAGACTTGACCATGAACACAACTTGACACTCAAGTAATATTCTCCAACCTGATCATGACGCTTACTTGACTTCAAGTATCATGGTCAAGTTTATACATTTCCTGACCATGACTTGAATGCTCAAGTTATAATTATTTTTAACTTGAACGTGACACGAACTTGACCATGACTTGAAATACTCATGGTCTACTTGAACTTGTGCGCAGCATTGTTACCGATCAAGGTATTAATATTATAAATGCTGAGCCCGAGATGTACTTTGAAATTATTTGAATTTTCAGAGGTACTTTCACCTCACCCACGTATTTGCATCTGAAATAAATGCCAAAATATATACATTGCAGAAATTTATAGCTGGTGACAAAATGATTTAGTTACATTCTCGATTATAATTAAAATGAACAGCATGAGCTTATTCCTGAAAGCAAAATTAAATATGTGTAAATACAGGTCTTTTCGAAAGCAGCATGAGCTGCGTAAATTAGGTTTTTCTAAACGCAGTGATTTTAGTGTTCAAAAATGTGAGAAGCATTTTCATCTTCACCAAATTCGAATTAAATTTTGTGACCAGGAGAAATGAAGGTTTTGAATTTACAACAAATGTAAACCCCATGTTTCAGTTTTACAAACTCAAACTCGAGTTTAGAGATAACATAATTTCAAACTCAAGGTTTCGAGTTTAAAATAATTTTAAACATGATTTTGATGTTTATGATTTAATTCCAACCACAATTTGAGGGCTTATTTGTGTCATACCTTAAAGTACTCGATTTTTAACTTCAGTGTTTAATTTACTCACACAAAACTTGAAATTCAAGTTTGAATGCGAGTGTGACCCAAAATTCAATTTTGATGTCTGGTGTTGGATATGTCCCAGCGTAATTTCAGAGAAGCAAGCGTAAAATTGAATACAACTAATTCTACGGCACAGGGAGAATGAAACATGTAGAGTGTTCATGTGCAACAACATTCACACATTTTCTTTCCTATCTTACCTCAGAGCCCAATGTCCTAATTTATATTTTGAGAAGCTTATCGCAAACAAAAAATTAGAGGTCAATGCCTAATTATACTTTTTAGGAAGCTTAGCTTCACTTCTTGCAATCTTTGTATGGTGATTCGAAGGCGCAACTTTGTCCTGGCCATATATTTTATGCACCAGTCTCTATCTCTTCCAGTTACAGCAAACTGCTCTGTCCAATCTTTATATTATTTGAACCGCGTTTATTTATTAAATCATTGTTTTCTAATTTAAAGTTAAACTCAGCTCTCAACCTTTTAGCATTTACTCGCTCATTCTCACATTTACGCATAATAACATTCTGCGCTCAACAACTGAGTTAACAGCCAGTCTCAGGTAACGCAGTCCTCGGTTTCAAATGCCTGGATGAGATCCTGACTGTCAAAGTTGGCAATCACGACTTCAAATAATGTAGAAATAATTAAACATGTGCAAAGTATTCACATGCAGTTTTAAAAAAACACTTTCTAGCTCATTATTCAAACAGGAAGCCAGGGTAAAAAACCCCATAAGTCACATTCACCGAACTATTCAGGAAAGCTTTTTCCCCAGGAAGTGTGAAAAAGTGTTTATCAAAACATATTGAATTTGCTGACAATGCCATTTTAGCCTCAGCGCAAATCTAGCCTTTACAAGTGTTAATAGCCAACCCCACTAGAAAGTCATGTATATGAGAAGTCTTCGACTTTTAAAAGTATAATGAACAGGATATCCTTCTGAAAACAGTCCTGACGTTCACAAACAACTTCAAAGGTCAAATTTACTTCATTTTTCACGGTATCATGTATATATATCAAATATCGAAACCCAAGTCACGCGAAATGTGTGGAGGTAAGTAAGTAAGCTTCCGTGACACTAACACTGAGGATAGGAACGAAGAAAATATTATTTTAAAAAAACTTTATACAGAAAAAGAAGCGCACAGAAATAAATTCTCAGTACATTCATAGTATAGGAGTTATTAGCGTGTAAGACTGCTCACCCTGACTTTGACAGAGGAGTTGAGAGATGGAAATTTTAGATAAGAGCATCGTAAAAGGTATAATTATCTACGTACTCAAATTAAATAAATAGATGAGTATATAAGATTAAGAGACAAGGTGTCTTCTGTCAACGTACAATTCCTAAGATATTGACTTCCTCCAGCTCCAAAAAAAATATTACAACTCGAATTTAATAAAGTAGAGATAGAAATTTATTTATTTCACAGACACTTCAGCAGTGCTTGTCTAAAGTCACAGTATATTCAGTTATAATATTGTAATAACAATTAATTCGCAGTTTATATCATTAACTTTATGTTTTAATATCATACAAGTTACTATGAGCGATCTTATAAGATAATCTAATAAGGCATGTTATTTTTTCCTCCAAAAATTCATTCCTTCTGTCAAAAAAAAATCGAAAATCTTCAAAACGTTTAGTTGTCATGCCACAAGCCTTAATCATCAATCATATGAATTTAAGCATTTTCACATCATATTTCTGTCGAAAATATGGAATACATGGTTCGTAAATAGATTTTTTCTCTTGATCAACATCGTTAGGGTGGTGATGGCCCTGTTCCCATCTTATTGTTCCTCTAATTAGGGACCTCTAATTTAACTGACTGCAGGCATGCAATACACTGGTTTGTAGACAAAATTTTAGGACAGGAATAGATTAAGTTAGAACAGGTTTAGTTAATAAGGATACATAACCTCCTTAGCTGTCTCAAAGTTGTAAGGAAGAGGTAGTACCGATGGGGCAAGGTGGAATTTAAAGTAGGTGTCATTCTTGGTCGGGATGATGAGCAAATATTGTGACAGAAAGCAACTCAGGCGTGGATATACATATAATTAGCTATTTCCAGTTATTGGGGATTCTCTATTTTTGCTGACATATTTAAATGAGGTATTTCGTTCCAAATTTGTTCCTGATTTCCCCTCCCGTAATGCTATTACGTGATCTAATGCAGACGTCCAAGGTATCCGTTGGAAATTTGTGTAACGATTTAAATAAGATAAGTTTCGTCACTGATAGGATTCAGGGAAATGATTTCTGAGGGATGAGAACATTGTTATTTGCAAGTCAGAAAAACATTAGCCGTATTGTATTACGCTGGTTGAGCTGTGATATATACATACATGCATTTGCTTTTTTAATTGATAGTCCGCAAAAGACCAGGAACATAATTGAGTGGAGTGTCAAGATAGCATTGAACGGATTGCCCTTTAAACTTTAGTATGACATCGAATTACATGTTTTAACCCGGATATGCTACAGTAAGTGCGTGTTTTGAGCATGTTGTTACTTTTACTGAGTAATGATGCAAAATGACTGAAGTCTCTTTGAAATGAGTGTGTAATAAACTCCATCGTAAAGTGAAAATCTGTACGAAATATTGATTATAAGCAATAATCTATTATATTTCTGTTGAATATCAAATCGTCGATTGTTCTTGATTCTGATTAGATCACGGGTTTATATAGCATATAATCTGGTTCAAGTTTAAAATAATTTGGAATTAGCATCTAAATAAACTCTAAATAACAGTAGGAAGTTTCATTAGAGGAATTTGTGTCACAAATTCTATAGACCTTAAAACTATAGGCTTTGAGTCTTGAGTCAGTCCCAAGTTTTATACAGTAAAACCTGTATATAATGGTTTTCCTAGGGACGCCGGAATTTGACCACTATAGACAGGGACCACTGTATAAGTATATAGTGGTCAAAAGTCACTATATAAACACATACAAATACAGGCATACGAGCAGGAATCCGACAGTTTGAATTGCATATAAGTACGTTATTGACAACCAGAAATTTTACACTTTTTAAAAATATTCACTAATTTGCTTGAGACTTTGAATTTTCATCTTTGCAAGGGAACCTTGAAGAATATTGCAGTGATCTTCAGAGCACCTGATCTTTTGAGACATTTTCCATAGAAAAATTAGGTCAAAATATTTGTCGACCTATTTATTCGACGAAGTTTCGTGTCGAATTACCTCAGGATGATTAAATCATCTGAGATCTTATAAAGCTACCAATAATTTTTTAAGCTGATTAAAAGTAACAATTAATTGAAATACTTCAAAAGGCTAATAATAGAGCCAATGAACCATCGTTTGATTTAGTACAAAACAGTACAGTAAAAAAACTAAACTCAGGCAGCTGTGTCATTGGTTCGGGTTTGCGCGAGTTGTATCCCTTCGTTATGACTGGTTGACCACTATATACAGGTACTTTAAGCTGTATTTTGAACTGAAGGGGCATGCTCATTAGACCACTATGAACAGGTTACCACTATATAGAAAACCATTATATGGAGGGAATTCCCTATGATAAAGGATAGGAGGTGGGACCGGGAAGCCAAATTTGACCACTATTGACAGGAAACCACTATATGAACGGCCATTATATACAGGTTTTACTGTAGGTGTCATAAAACCATCAATGTGCTGTGTAGGCGAAGTCCAATGCGTTGCATCCTCGCGGTCAAGTTTCCTCCTCTTGAAACTGTTGCTGTGAGTGTGTTAACGCTGAGTCGTCACATTCAGTTCATCTTTTCATACTTCTTGATATTCATACATGATAAATACTTTATACATGACAAAATCATTCTTGTTACAAATCATTCTTACAAGTCTATTTCCATAATTTCTAAATGATTTACCAATAATTTCAACAAAATCAAAATGCATTGTTATCTTGTACTCAGTGAAATAGCTAATATCAACTTCCTAAATCCAAACTTTGGCCATCACAATTCCCTGCTCGCTAATAATTAGCTAAGTGCAGGATATTCCCAGAGATTCTGGGGGAAGATATGTTCTACAATATCCACGAATGAACAATTTTCAACAAACCTGTAACTGTTCAAGGAAATCACACATTAAATATTACCTTGTTTTTTTACCAGTGCTGCGCTCAAGTCAAGTAAATTTTAGACTCGACCATGAACTTGACTTGACACTAAAGGCATGGCCCGCAGGTCATTTCCTAACCCAACCCGAGTCTTCCCCGCAAATAGGCGGCCTAAACCTGCCCGACCCGAAAATCAATTTCTGAAACATCAGCCCGCCCCGTCCCAACTATTCTTTAGGTCCGACCCAGACAACATCCCGCCAGGTTTCAGTTGAGACGGCCCAACCCAGTTTTCGGGCCGTCGTCGGGGCCCGTAAGTGTTTTATACCTTTTTAATTTATTTAAAATTATTACTGACCGTTCATCTGGAAGATCGAAGAACATCGAGTTTTTTTATTTGTAGTACAACTTGTAACAGTAGGAGTAGCTACAGAGGGAAAGTTGAGTACGTCAAGGTTCAGCAAATTCATAAAGTAATACTTCAGACACCAAATGTAAGATATTTTAATAATTATTCAATAAATAACATTAATTAATACACATTTTCAGTTCACAGAGAAACTTTAAAACGTTATGACAAGTCACACCATGTTTAGTGAGAAAACGATG
Source organism: Allacma fusca (assembly GCA_947179485.1). Taxonomy (NCBI): domain Eukaryota; kingdom Metazoa; phylum Arthropoda; class Collembola; order Symphypleona; family Sminthuridae; genus Allacma; species Allacma fusca. The sequence continues at coordinate 59,223,392 of OX359245.1, forward strand.
AAACAGGAATAGAAACAAACCAACACTTACAAATGCACATTCATGTGAGCAAGTACACATGGAAACAATAAGTCTAATGGAAAAATCCTAAACATCGTGGATTGAAATTTAAACGGTTTGTGGGTTGCTTGCGGGCCACGCTAATATTTAGATCCAGCCAGCACAAACCCGCCCGTAACCCGAACAATGTGGAAAAAGTACGACCCAACCTACCTGTTGAAATACGATTACAACCCAGTTCAAACCGCAACTTGCAACACAAAAAAACATTAAGCCCGAACCCGCCCATAACCCGCACGGGCGGGTCGAGCCCAGGTCCAACCCGATTTTTGACTCGCGTGCCACGCCTTTACTTGACACTCAAGTAATATTCTCTAGAATGACCATGACGCTTACTTGACTTCAAGTATCGTGGTCAAGTTTATACATTTCCTGACCATGACATGAATGCTCAAGTTATAATTATCTTTTAACTTGACCATGACATTTAACCATGACTTGAAATACTCATGGTCTGCTTGAACTTGTGCGCAGCACTGTTTTTACTAAAAGTTTTTAATTACCGTATAACTTCCTGACTCAATCCGAAACTTTTTAGAAAAAAACAATACGCAGGAATAACGAGTTCCGCAATCGCAAGAATCTTGTCAAAGACATCGAATGGGAATCTGTGCATTGTTAACGCTTGGACGGCCACAATATGATTTAATGCAACGATTAGAGTCTATACTCTCGCCTCAAGTGTCTTCTACGAAAGAAACTTTTGTAGTAGTACACATTCGCATTCACCCATACGTTATTGTTGTTTCAATTTTGCTTGCATTTGGGGTAGTTACTGCAATGTGGATAGTGCATTGAACGTTTCCATGATGATAACAAATTTACATTTCAGGGGTTTCCAGACAACAGTCGGTTCTACGCAATGCATGTTTTTAAACTCATGTTTTCTCAACAGTTGACCAAGAACGAGTTTTAATCACTGGAGCCCAGTCTTGGCAAATTGAAGTAATTTCTTTCCTTTCTATAGCTACCAGGGCTGGAGTATTCGAAAAATACGGATACAATAACCGATTCCAATTCTGATTCCGATTCGAAAGACCATCCCTGCTAGGGACATACACAGAGTGACGATTTTAAGATGCGATTCTGAGTTTTCCGAGTTGCAGTGCATTTCTGTTACTCTGTATGAGTGTACATACATACAGTGAGTATACTATCAAAATAGTACAATAATGTATTCCGGGGTAAAATTATATGTATGTCTAGTGGAGGTTCTAGTGAACTTCTCTGAGTGTTTGGTTTGACTCCGGAAAACAGATTCATACATAAAACACTGACAAATTAGCATGTAAATGTGTACGCCTATTATTTAAAGTGTACTACGATTACAATTGAAAATTTTAGGTAAAATTACTTGTACTAAAATTTACAAACAATTTACCGCAATAATATTGAAGGGAGTAAGTTTTAGTTCATAATTTGTAATAAAGTGCGTGTCAAACATATTCAGGTGAGAACATCAAAATTAATCAAACGGTATAATTTTACTTGGAATGATATTGTGGAATAAAATTTTAATGAAAACGATTTGTGTTAATTTTATATAAAAAATGTATTAGAAAGATATTGCGTTAAACAAGAACTGTTCTGTATGCTCGGAATTCATTTAATAAAGTTGGTTTTCCAGGATCCCTGTACTCCTGAATTGACTTGTAATATGTGTGCTGACAATAATGAAACTAGGACGTTTCGTGAGATTGCGGCTAGCAATATATAATTTCGTGATAATAGCCTCAATCTAACAATGGGGAAGCTATGCAAAAAATATTGGAGAAATTCGACAAGAATGTCCCCGTTTTGTCGAGTCCAAAACGGTTTCAGTAAACGACACTGTAACACTCGGCGAAACTTTGCCCGGGGACTCAGGAACCTCTTTCGTCTTCCCGTGCTGGTTTGATTTGAATCTTGCAAGGACCGGCCAAGAATTTGCACGCAAATACTTTGGGGAATTGGTATTTGCTAATGTGTTTGGCTTAGTAGCCGCCCTGGCCGATTCTCCGACCCGACGAGTGTTATTTCTCACAGGAAAATCTAATACACCTGAAAAAGCATTCAAGCGATATCTTGCAAGTGTCCAGCAGGTTCACTTGTGGTATCATTCCGACATTCTCAGCTCATGGTGGGCAACCAGCATCAGAAATGTTCGGAAAATTCACTCTTATGCGTCCTTTTATGTCGAATCTCTAAACTCCTCTGTCTCAAAATTGACAGCCACCCGTGAAAATAATCTAATGGGTTTTCAGCCCAACAAAAAATTGTGGAAGGCTTTTAAAATGGATCTTCGGCAGTTTTCAAATGGATCTCAATCCGCGGAGTTTGAGAATTCGGATCCGAAATTTAAGTTGAATCATTACGGAATGACATTAACTCTCTGGGGTGTGTTGGCCTTGCCAGTTTTGAACCCGGTATCTCTGGGAATTGTGATGCCCAGTGATGAAAAAGGACTCAAGGGTTTTGTCCATTTATGGTCCATAATAAGATATGCTCTGAGAACTGACGAGCAATTTATTTTCTGCAAGGACACTCGGTCTGATAATGATTGGAGAGAATCCAAGCGTCAGTTGAGGGATATACATATTTTTGAAACACTTGTTGCCCCAACTTTTGAACTTGGTCTTCGAAAGAGAGATAATGCTTTAATCGATGCTTTCGGTAATTCAGTTGATTTTATTTACTTTATTTTGTTAACTACATCCTATTGTGTATTGCACGAAAAATGATGCTCGCAGGATAAAAAAATTTGCTTCTGTTTAAATACTCTCACATGGACGCATTGCATAAATGCAAGGATAATACAGTGGCAATAAAAAGCTGTAATTTTCTCATTTTTTTATTCCAATTCTTTCCCGCCTTCCTTAAACATTTTAACAAGTTCCCCTACCATGTCGAAAATATTTGAGCACCTTTTATTTTAACAAAAATATAATTGCGATTATTTTGGAATGGATCTGATGGGGACATTTGATTGAATTTATTAGAAACTTATCATATACCATCGAATTTACAGGGTTTTACTGCCAGATGGGCGGTTTATCCATTGGAGGGTATGCTCATCAACTTACTGGAAGAACATTTGGGTGTGAAAACGACGCACGTGCAAAAACAGACTGGTTTTGTGCCACTTGCAGTGATGCGCCCGTTACGTTACTTTTACCCAACAATAACGCAATACCGGCTTTATTTAACTTAACGGCTTATATTTGGAGCAGGTAACAACGTAACTGTAACGGAACTAGGGTGTGCTAAACATTTATCGGAATAACTATAGAGTTCCAGCGTGTGTAAACAGAAAACGATATTGTAACGCAATGCTATCAAATGAATATAGCATGTACATATACAGTTTTGCATTACGCATTGGTATCTATTATTGGCTTTGCTTTGAGTAACTTTGCATGCAAATAAACGGGGGAAATGTTAAAAACTCGAGCTGGATGTGGACACCCTGACCCGAGCCCGGAGCATCCTTTATGTACATTAGTGAAAACATGGCAAATTTCAAAAGGAAGTTTTTGGCTTTCTGTTTTGCTCACGAAAAAACGATGTGTGATCGGCTTAAGAATTAAGATTTGGTGCTAACGATGTTTTTAGTAGATAGGAACTAATCATGTAAAATACTGCTACTAGTAAAAGCAGAAAAAAGGAATTTCAAAAAAGGACAAATGAGTATTTCATGTACAGATTCAAGTAAAATAAAGTTGCGCATGTCAAAGACACGGCGCAAAAACTTTCAAAATAACATTTCACTATCATGTTATTTTAAACAAGTTTTAACTTATGTTCGGCATGCAAATTCGGCTGCAATTAAATTTGTTACTTAATGTAACAACATTTTAGTATTTGCCCCATTGAACAAGATTCTTTGATAAATCATTTTTAACTAAAATTTTGTTTTGTTAATAATTTTCTTAAATATTATTTACAATTTTGGGAACTTGTGAAAACAAATTATTGAATTAGTTTAAGTATACACATGTATACACTTATATATAGTGAATTTCCTATATAGCGGTTTACTCTTGGACAGCATTCCCTTTATATTGCTATGCTTAAATTTTTCCTTGTATTAAATTTTCATTATGTATAGTAGTAACATAAATTGGCATGCCCATTTATGGGCAGGTATTTTGTTATCTCTTGGGAACCACTATATAGGAAATTCCCTGTATCTGTGTGCTTCGTGAACGTTTTCCTTAATGGAATTCTTTGTATTTTCAGTATACATAAAATAAAACTTCAAATAAATATTCAAATCGGAATTCATACTGAACGAATACTCGAGGATATTTAAATCCGTATTAGAATTCATATTTTTCAGTATTGCTATAATTATTTTAAATCGGATTAAAATCCATATTTCTCCGATTTCCCATCCTTAATAAAAATCTCCAAATGTCCAAAATCAGGAAATGTTTTTCTAACTATGATTTATTTAAACAAATAAAATGGTTTGTTAGTTAAACCTGTGTTTTTTAATAAATGTGCTTCAATCAGGTCAAAAAAGTGTTGTTTATTGAATTATGAAACAAATACTGAATCACGTGCGAGTACTAACATTCAAAGTTTCACAAACTGTGAATATTTACGTATCTAATTTTCTACTTTCTGCAAAATCGTATTAATTATTGTGGGAATTCCAAGTTCTAATGGCTTCTCGTAAAAGCAATAATGGCCACCTTCAATCTCAATTACTTCAACAGGTGTCGTACAAATTTCATGAAGTCCATAATCAAACGGAGTTGCTTTGGCCAAACCACTCTGCCGTGCTTTAAGCAGTACAGTTTTGGACTGAATTTTTTCAGAAGCTGTATAATTCTGGTAGCATTTCACGCGAGCCATATAGGACTTCATAAATAAAGCTATTTCTTCTTTAGGGCAATCTGGGTTTTCTTCTATCAAGACATTTGCCATAAACTTCCATTTTCCTTCCAGAGTTCCAATTTCTGACAGCTGTTTAAATACACGCAGGTCAGCATCACTTGAAAACTGTTGCAAGAAACTAAAGTAAACTGTATTTTCCCACTCGCGCATGTTGTTATCACAGTCGTCCTTAGTCCCATTAATATGGAGCCACAGAGGGGACCAATCCAGAAGTAGCAACAGCGGAACTGTTTTGTGTTGCCGTTCGAGCTGTCGGGTCATCTCAAATGCAACGCAGCAACCAAATGAATATCCTGCTAATATGAACGGTCCTTGGGGCTGGATTTCAAATATCTTTTCCAAATAAAAACTTGCTAAAGATTCTATTGAAGTCAACGGGGCTTCCTTGACGCACGCCGTACCATAAACATTGAAATTCAGATTTTCTATTAGGGTTTCCAGTGTCTGCATATTGCCATCTATGGGATGAATAATGAACACGTTGAAGTTACTACGTGCTGAAGATTTCATTTGAAAAACTGGAGTGGTTGTTTTCAGCAATTTCAACAGTTTTGGGGTTTGTTCAATCGTGGATCCAGAAGCTTCTGATGTACTGTTTTGATTAATTTCTCCTTCGCCGCCGTCTAGTCTAGCGAGTATTTCAAAAGTTACTTGTCCATGCGATTTAAGTGGGATTTGAATATTTTCCCGTGAAAATAAAACCTTCGTTACCTCAGTTGACATTATAGAGTCCATCCCTAATTCCACCAACGTACTTTTGGGATTTACTTTCGACACATTTTTAAAACCCAATATACGTGCAATTGTATCCACCAAAGAATCCTTTGCTTTAGTTTCTTTCAGTTTATCTTCCTTAAACACAAGAAACGACGAAACAACCGGTCGACGTTGCTGAAGTAATAGGTCCAATGTTTCTAAGCAAGATTCCAATCTTTGGGGCATATATCCTTCAAAATTATCACTCTCCCCAATTTGACGACGCAGAGCCCCCACATCACCTACTGGTCCCCACTGAACTGCCAGAGCGGGCAACCCATCACTATGCCTTTGTTCGCAAATGCGCTCCATGGCGGAATTTGAGTAACCATAATTCGTTTGACCTGGAAACCCACGCAACGCTGTAGTGCTGGAAAACACGACAAAATAGTCAAGTTCAATGGCCCGGGCTCTTGACACAATGTCTAAATTTAACGTTGCAATGGCTTTACAATTAGCCGAATCTAGAAAGGACGCCGGGGTTTGGTTTTCGAACAAAGCGGTTCGAAGTACAACTGCTGTGTTAAAAACACCCCCGATTGGTCCCAATTTTGCGGCTTCATCCAATAAGTCTTTAGCTCCAGTAATTGTGGTTAAATCATGCTGGCTGATTATCTTTGAAACACCTTGATTCGCCCAAATGTTAATACGATACTCGTGATAAGTTGATTTGAAACCTGTTCTGGAAACTAGAACCAATTTCTGTGCCCCGCGAGAAATCATCCAGTTGGCCAATTCAAACCCCATGCCGCCAAGACCACCAACAATAATATATGATTTATCCAAATCAAAATATATTCTTGGAAATGCAGGAATTAAGGTAGGTCCATGTTCGTGCTCTCTAATTTGAATCAACACTTTACAAACGTGCTTAGCTCGAGACATGAATCTACACGCCTGTTCCAGCTGATTGCTTTTAAAAACTTGGAAGTTCAGAGGTCGTACTACGCCTAACTTAATCTCATCATTCAAGTATTTTTTAAGGGCGAACATTTCGTTAGGAGAACAATCAGCAATAAATTTTTCTAAGTGTATCCCAAATATGCTTACACCTTTAAGAAGTACGCTTAATCCAACATTAGTGTCGTTGAACGCATCAAATTTACCATTTTGAAGCAAACGGCCATTGTCAGCAAGGCATTCAATTGAGGCTTTGATGCTTTCTTCGGCTACGGAATTCAACACCAAATCAACACCACGACCATTTGTGTGGGCTAGTATATGAGTTTTAAATTGATTAAAATTTCTTGAATTTGTAAAGCTTTCGTCGTTTAAACTTGGGAAGCGTATTTTTAGAAATTCTAGATTTTTGGGCGTGTTTACCGTTGTAAACACTTTACAATTCATACTGAGTGCTACGGCAATAGCCGCTTGGCCCACGTCACCAGCGCCCGCATGTACAAGAACTGTCTCTCCAGATTTCATCTTACCCCGGACAATTAATGCCAAATATACCGTACAGTAAGCCAACGGGACAGTTGCTGCTTCTTCATATTTCCAATGTTTTGGAATATCGAATAAAACCGCATTGTCTGGGTCTATATGTGTTGCTAAGCTTTGTGAGATTCCAAAGCCAAAAACTCCACTGCCTTTGTATTTCCCGGAGAATTCACATCGCGATGCATATTTATTTTGAATAGGGTACAAAACTGAAGCTTGTTTTGAACGAACCGATCCAATTCCGATGTCTTCAAAGTTCACGGACGAATACTCTATTTCAACCAGACATTTGCTTGTAAGGGAAAGAGGGCTAGCGATCCAATTTAAGCTGGACAATTCTCCAGGTTTTAAAATACTACCGTAAGCACACGAAGAATCACGTGGAGTTTGCAGTTCTTTAAATGAAATGGTTTGGTATCCAAAGAAGCCCCATGTTCCGGTGTTGTATACGTTATAAACCAAGTCTTTCTTTAATTGTTCTTGCAGGCAGATAGATGGGGTTTCTAAGTTCAGCTTAATGTCGTCAATGGCTAGAAAACATCGTATTGTTTCCGATGAGTGTTCCTTCACTAAACATTTTATGAATCCTATTATTCCAGACTTTGAAAAAAATTACTTACAAAAATGCAACGATGGTTGTTCGAAGAATTGCTTAAAATCGCTTTGGATGTTTCCACCCAACTAAAATCGTTATTATCCATTGATATTACAGAAACGCACTTACACAATGGAATATGTTTTCGATACAAATTTAGATATGTTTCTTCTGATTTATCAAAAATGCGCTTTGTTGATATAAGAATATATTCCGGAAACATCGTATTACAACACGTAGTGTTTCAACACGAGAAATCCTCCTGGCTTTGCCAATGGTGCACCTTTGGGAAGCAGTTTTATGCTATCAATAAAGACCAGATTATTATTTGATTGCAGGTTTTTTAAACTGGTTATTTTTGAAACCTTTTTAGAAGCTCTATGCTCTCAACTTTGATGTCTGAATCGATCCCAGTGGTGCATTCAATATTTGGAAACATGAACGAGCATTGATCAAAAACAATATCAGAGATCCCACCTTCAATGTTCGACAATATTTCAGTGAGGACAAATGTACTTCCCAGTGAATTATCTATAGCAATTTTTACACTTAATTCCCATGCATCTCGATGTAAATGAACTGTAATCCCATTATATGGAACAAATGTTTGTTCCACAATCGTCGGAACCAATTCGCTGTGGCCTTGGGTAAACCTAGCAAAGGTTAGTCCTTCGAGTTGGAGTCCCAGGCAACCTTTTGCATCGGCGATTTTGGAAACCTTAAACGTTGTAATGTTACCATTTCCTCTAAAGCTTGAACTTAATTCGACGGGATCAATTGAAAGCTTCTTTATTCGAATGGGTACTAGCATATCCCGATCTTGAAATTGAAGAACGTTTGAATGTACAACTGATTCTAGGAAACTGACCCAGTGGCCTGGCCATTCAATTTTTGCCCACTTGCCTTCCGAGTGTATTTGCTGTAAGCACTGGAATTGTCTCGAATATCCATGACCTCGAAGTTGCAATTCCTTGTAAAATTCTTGCTTATTCAAAACAAGTCCAGATAAATCCACGTCATTGTAGGATTCACCCGACACAGGGACATCATATTGCGATGTCTCCATTGGACGAATAACACCAGAACATACTGTCATATTTGACTCCAACACCTCAAAATTTCCGCCATTGGGAAGAATGGTTACCAAAAACTCGGTGTCATGGTTTTTTGGCATGAATATAACTCGTTCAAAACAAATATTTTCAAAAATAACAGGACAATTATCGACTTCGGAGTCTTGTTCGGATGAAAACACTCGCCACACAAGCCAGAGATACCCGGTTGCCGCAAACGTTACCTTTCCTCTGAGAGTTTGTCCAATGAATAGCAACGATTCTTTATCCCCCATGTTTACAGTATACGTAGTTCCTCTCTTATGACTTATTTCCTGAAACACGGGAAACAAATTACTAACAAGACACTCAATTCATTTTTGTGCTATCGGAACACAATAAAAAAAATTACTGCATACGTCATACATATGAGTTAAGTACCTGCGTGTTATGTGGTGTGTACCAAGTGTCAGTGTAGTCCCATCGTACCAAAGGACTTATACTGGCTGTACGGGATCTCACAGAAAATTGTACTGGTTCATACAGTTGTCCGACATCAACTCTTAGCCCATTAAGATGACACTGGCCAATGGAGTTGAGAAAGTATTGACAATTATCCGAACTTTTTACATGAGCTAATCCTAATGAGAGGCAAGATTCTGGAAGGGACTGTTTCAAGATTGACAACATGAAACAATGTGGTGCTACTTCCAATATTATAGAGTTTTGGGGTATGTGCAACAGAGTTAGATAAAAGTATACCGGGTTCAAACCATTATTTAAATAGTATTCAGAGGAACTGTATTTAGCCACATACTCACCTCACAAATTTTCCGGTACGAAAGAACTCAGCCACTTTCTAGACCTTAAAGTTGGTTTTGGAATGATTTCCTGTAGTAGCTTTTCAGCCAGTGCCTTGCTATTGTGGACTAAACGCGAGTGATAGCCATGTTGAGTTGACCGTATCGAATTTACAAATACTCCTCCGCTTTGCAACTCCTTAAGGAAGGCGTTGATGAGAACAGGTGGTCCAGCAATTGTTACATTTTGTTTGCCAATGTAAATGGCCGGATATATGCCTTTAGGACAGCGCCTATGCGCGTCAGCCCATGTTAATCCCACAGATGCGACCATACCAGGGGGTAAATCCGACTCCAAGAAAGATCGTGCTCTGGCCAGTGCAATCAAGACCGTTTGCTGGTGAGACAAACATCGGTCAGCGTATCCAGCTGCGACTTCACCAGTTGAATGTCCAATTATTCCGTCAGGCTCAATCCCAATGGACTTCAGCAATTCAACGAAAGCTACCTGAACCGCATTAATGGATACCATGGCATTTTTCAAGTTGTCCAACAATGTTTGATCCGTGCTTTTTAAAACATTTGAGAGATTGAATCCGGCATTTCTAAGATATTCTTGAGACATGCTTATTGATTCGTTAAATGCGCCAAATTTTACAAGGTCCTTGCTCATTCTCACCCATTGACTTCCTAATCCCGTAAAAATGAACCAAACGGATTCTTTGGCTTCGGTTTTATCCACGTGGGTATTACTATTGTCGGAGTTAATAACAACGTATCCCCGATATGGATGTCTGGGGATAGTATCCTTGGATAGTTCGTGCAGAAGCTTCACAAAATGTTGATCCTGGCATTCAACTAGTGCTTTCTTTAAGAAATGCTCGACTGCCTGCTCTGTTTGTCCAGAGCAAAGAAGGATTACGGGAATATTTGGTTTCTATGAATATTTATTTTCCTCCTGAGTATCAAATTTCAGGAGCATGTGAACGTTCGTTCCCCCAAATCCTGTGGAATTCAGGCCGACGTATTTTGCTTTAAATTGTAAATTTTTGCTCACTACTTGTACTGTTCCGTCCAATAAAGCCGGGATGTCTTGGCGGGGGTTGCAGTAATGCAAATTGGCTGGAATAATCCCGTTGCTGTGTGATAGTAATATTTTTGATAGCCCGCATAATCCTATTTAAGAAAATGTATGCTTAATATTTACTTTTAAAGTAACTAGGTAATACCAATTAAACATGTAGGGGCTGTATCATTAAAGTATTAGCTTTTTAAACGTATAACTTAATGTTCTGAAATTGTGCTGTTTCCTCATTTAATTTTCTTAATTTTGCAATTCATCCGTTAGTTCTACTCATTGTGCCCATTTTATTTTTAAATTACGAGTAAGTAAAAATCGTTGAAATTAATATAAGATATAGTTTGGAATAATGCGGATTGAGAAATAGAAGAAAATGCATTTGAAGGGCTTTTTAATTCCTACAGATTGGAGATTTTGGTATTGGAGGTTCTGGTAAATTCCTCATCATAATTTGGATTATTAAAAAATTATAACATCTTATAAATCAAAAATAATGCTTGCAGAAATTTATGCAGTTAAAGTAATTGGGGTCACAATAATTTGCGGGATACTGAAAGGTCAGAAGTGCTGATTTTTTTTTCGGTATGTCAGGAAATAAAGACAGATCTACCAACATAACTTTAATTAAGAAACAAACCAGCAATTGGTTCCAAGTGCCCCATATTAGTTTCACGGAACCAACTAACAGTGACCCCTTTCTTCTTTCACAAAGAGCTTTCGTGATCGCACGTAATTCTTGAGGATCACCAACCTTCGTTCCGGTACCATGTGCCTCCACGTAATCCACCTCAAGAGGATATACGCCAGCTTCTTCATAGACTTTTCGTATGACATTTTCCTGTTGAACTTCGGATGGAAAGGTAATACCTTCCTTTTTGTAGCCGTCATTATTAATGGCGGTATGAACCAGGGTAGCGTAAGCTCTTTTGGCATCCCGCATTTTACAAATATAAATTGCAACTGTTGCTTCTGCCCGAGCATAACCATCAGCCGCCGCATCGAACGCTTTGCATTTACCGTCCACGGATGTCAATTCTAATCCATGAAACATGGAGGGTACAACTGGGTCAAAGTTACAATGTGCGCCTGCCACAATTGCTGCGTCACAGAGACCAGCCCGGATTGACAGTAAAGCTTCATGGATTGCAGTAGAAGAGGAGGAGCATGATGTATTAATACTTAAACTGGGCCCAGTGAAGTCAAAGGTATACGATAGCCGATTTGCTAACATGGAAGATTCATTTCCTAGCACTCCGTACAAGTTTGTTCTTTGTTTGCTTCTTTTAGTTATTGGAAAGGCATCCGAATCTGTGAAAGCTACAAATACTCCGGTGTTGGACCCTTGAAGGGATTTGGGTATCACTCCGGCGTCAATTATAGCTTCGTGACCGACTTCCAATAATTTTCCTAAAAAGTGTATAATTATTTTGATCGTGAGAATATGAATTTTATTTCTAAAAGCTGATTCATTTAGCCACCGACTCTTACGTAATCTTGGGTCCATAACATCACAACACTTCGGATGTATAGAAAAAAATTCAGCGTCAAATTTGTCCAATGAGTTAATTACCCCCATTCGAGTAGGAATCCTCAGTCCCATATCATCGTAACGATCATGGCTGTCTGAAATTTAAAAAAATGGTGGTATATGTAGATTTAGGATCTGAATTCTTACTGATACAGATTTAATGGGTAGCGATAATGATGAGACAATTTTCTCCTTATCAACTGACATATTTTTAGTGTGTTGATGTTATTTAATGTAGAGGTTGCGTACAGTGTGAATTCATCTTGACCTTTATATATTTGAGACACGATCATGAGAAAACTTTATAAGACTTGCATTCCATAATACAATACAACTGACACCCTTTTCACATTGGTTAAATACGAACTTCAATTTTATGGTGTGGGGCACCTTTGTATGAGCTGTATAGAAACATTGGAAGATAATTATCAATATCTAACTCTGACTGATTCAGAAATTTTTTTTACATGATTGCATTTGTACATAGGGCAAGGAATTTTAGTTATTCTGTTTATTTATTAGTAATGCAACACTTTTGCTGCAAGTTTAGTTTGCTTCTATTGCCTGGAAATTTCCCGATTCTATCATATGAATATTATGACCAAAATACAAGTCCAAGACTAATTAGTGCACCTGAAAAATCATGTTCAATTTATTGCAACAATAATGTAATAAAGTATACTAGACTTCCAGCCAACTTACTCGACACCATATCGTTGCCCTCAACGAGATTTTTCCAGAATTCATTCACATCATCAGATTTTGGGTATCTTCCGGATATTCCACTTATCACGATGTCACAGTTGGGGTCAATAAGTTTGTGCATGATGATGCAATTTACACCGTTAGATAAAACCAACAAGAGGTATTTATTAAAATGTTCTTAAGAATCTAGAAACAAAACTGTTTGCAGCAATGTCTGTATTCCTTTTATATGTAACTTTTATACCAGTGTTAGTTTCGCATGAGAAATTATCCGACGAAGTAATTTCGAAACGCGCCAATATGTAATTACTTGTAGAACTTATTCTAGAAACCAGAAACGCATGTTCAGATAAAGCTATCATATCATTTGATCATAACACGTGCAATGGTTCTCAGGTAATTAGGAACATCACTAATTACAAGGTATTTCAGGAACTGCGATGTTCAACAAATATGCACATGTTAAGTGCTCCCATCATAGTGTGTGGTATCAATTGATACCTCTCATGACTATTACTTTGTAAATTACTAAATAAATAGTTGAAATGAAATTATCTGATTCCACCTTTTTCATGTTTCCGAACTTTTTATTACCGTAATTACATGATATTCCTAATATAAATTTTGAGTCCCGGATGTACCTTGTAATGATTTGTTTTTGCTGAGGTAATTTTACTTCACCCAAGTGCGGAAATATATAGTGTGGAAATTTGTAGACTGTGAAGAAAAAATTGATTTAGTTGCATTCTTGATTATAAGAAAATGATCAGTAAGACGTTTCTTCTCAAATCAAAATGAACTGTTTGTAAATACAGATCTATCCAAAGCAGCATGAACTATATAAATTACAATTATCTCTAGGCGCACACTGATCCACATGTTTTGTGAATGTGAGAAGATTTTGTAACTTCACCAAAATCTAGTTAAATTTTATAGCTAGGAGAAATTAAAGTTCTGAATTTAGAACAAATGTAAACTGTAATGTGTTGAGTTGTGGGTGTGCGAAAGCGATAGAATGTAAATGATAGTCAATGCGTATTTAAGTATGATTGTAGAACATGTACACCAAGCTTAACCAAATTCGGAAGAAAAATGTAAAAAACTCGGGTAACTCTGAACCTGGCTGACTGATTCGTCTTAACGAATAATTCTGCTCAATGCTATTACTGGAGAAATTGTACCAAATTTCTAGAAATTCGAAAAAAATGGCATAAAACCCGGATAAGTCCAAAACGGGTTGACCAATTCGGACCCATTTATTTTCATGGAACAACTTTAGGTCATGAATGATACTTCGAACGACACCATAGGCGCCTTCGGTGTCAACATATGGGTGGGACAAATTTCGCTGAATGAAACAGTTTTTCCAGACTCCCTGTGCTCCTAAAAACCAGAATTTCGCCCGTTTATGTCTACTTTTGCATACCGTTTGGTTCTTTGAATGAATTCTTTTGAGATGTACATTTACAATGTAGACTGTGCTTACAATTAATCAGTTACTGGAATCGTTGGAAATGTTGAAAATGCTAGTAGGAAATAAAGGGTTAAGGAAATAATTACAAACTTCAGGTTCAAAGTGTATAAATGAATGGAGACAATATTGAAATGAATCGCGATAAGTATATTTATTTTTATGTCGACTCTTTTGCACTAACAATAAACGCTAACGGCTAAATACTACAATAAATACTGCGTATTCATAATTCAACGACAGAGAACACGCAAGAATGGGAGCGCAACCCCGAAGGCCGAAGGGAAGGCCCGACAAAGTGGGGGGGGCAACATTTTTTAATTAGTTTTAGTTTCTAGTTTTAGTGACCATATACAAACGTATGTGTGTATATACATATAAGGCTGCACATAATTTTTTGCTAGCTAATCATATAAACGTGCAAATTACAGACGTTCTTTTTTTTTAAATTAGTTTTAAAAGAACAAACTTTCATAAAAGACACAATTCTCATATATTCGAAACATTTTCTTACAAACACTAGACACTAATAAAATTTTATGGATTTCAAATAGAGGTATCATAGATTCATTGCACTTCAGATCTGTTCTTTGATTTTTGGTCAAGTCAGGTCCAAGCAAGACCTTTTCCACAATATTGGTCCAAGGAACATTCTCCGATAGATTTATTTGTTCAGAAGTGCATGGCCTAGTCCATCCGTTGGACCTGACCAAATGGACCAAATTCTGAGGCGATGAACTCTTTGAAGTCAATGGTTCTTCCAACAACGTATATGTATTTAATGGTAATTATTAATATCCCGGAATAAAATCCTTTGGTGGATGTTTCAATACTATGTTGCATTCTTTTCAATAGTATCAGAGCGCAAAAACCTATCGAGTTTATAATTTGCTCAGACCAAATTGCTCGCTATGCTCCTAATACAGGAAGGGCATTAACTGTCTGGTCCGACATTTTTAAATAGATTTATTGGTCTCACATAAATTTCGAATGAAGTTCGAAGCAAAAGTTTAAAATTGTTCAAACGGTTGACCCAGAAAAAAGTTTTGGTCTGAATCCATGTGGTAAGGGGAGACCAAATTGTTTGACACATTTAGTGGGAAACAACATTCCATATTTAAAAAAGTCGACAATAAAATGATCGATTTCACTACTCAATTTTGTAATTACCTAGATGAAAGGGTCTGCACAAGTAAGAATATACTAGGATGAAAAAGGTATTTGGCAACACCGTTTAAACACTTTTGTTTAGAAGAAATAGATTTTTTCATGTTTTTAGAACTAATAGTAATTTGTGAAGGATTTTTTAAAAAATGAAGCTTTATTGCAGTCTTGACAGCAAAAGGCCAGGGAAAGGCTTATTTGATTCTTGAAAAGTGGGGGGACAGTAGCACCGCATGTCCCTTCCTGACGTTTTTTGGGAGGGACAATGTCCCTCCTGTCCCCCCTTATTCCGGAGTGCCTGAGTCTCAACGAATAACAAATATAACTTTTATAAACCCAAATAATGCCTTCAAATGAAGCAAATGTAATTATTATATTCTGGTTCATAATATAGCATTCACTTTTCGACTGCTGATACAAAGTCATGAAATAGAAATGTCCGCACAACCCCTAAAAGTTTCTTGGGCTCCACAGCCAAGTGCACCAGTTCCATTTTCACAGGTACCCCAATTATTACCGGCAGTATAGGTCCACTGTAAGACGCAGTGCTGACAAGTGAGACCACTAGGAAGCTGCAAACTGGGGTAGTAATGACCAGTAGTTCCGGGAATAGGGAATTGGGTACTACCATCCTTCATCCTTAATAGGTTTTTGTCAAAGCAAGCTTGAGTTTCCATCCCATTTGGATCAAGCTCGGACAATGCACAAAGGCGGAATTCAAAGTACCCCAAATGACTTGCAGTTAGCTCAACGTTAGTTGGAATCACCTAAGCAATTATAATATAAACTCATGTCGAGAGCTATTCAGTAATTCTGTAATATACGAACAAATCTAAATGAAGCAGACCTGTTGGGATATTCTTGTATTTAGAAATTAATTTAAAATTATGCAGTAAAAAGGACTTAATTGTACATATGTTTACTACATTAAAAAAATATTGGGGAGTTTTTAAACGGAGATAACACACTGTATTGTTGCATTTAATAATTACTGTGGAATCAATTGAATTCTTAGGATTTACCTGCCCTTCCGTGTAATTACGCACAATAATGTTTCTATAATAAAGGCCGCCAATTTCGTTATCACGGGGTCTTGGAAGTTGATACGGGTCACCGCATTCACCACATTTACCGCCATTTTGATCATGCTGAACCTTCAAATTTGTGTAACAAGCATTAAAATCTTGAAATATTGTGGAAATATTTTTAACGCAATAGTAACAATTGTTATCAATAGGTTCTAAAAATCCTCAAATACTTTGCTTACCGCAAACCCCCCGCAATATAATGCATTGTCGTTATAGTTTTGAGGTGGTTCCAAATACTGGAATTCAGGCAAGCGCCAAATTGACGAACGGTTCGGGGGATCCATGAGGCGTCCGTGGCCAGTTACATAGGACACCAGGACAAATCCTAGCATAGTTACAAAAATATTCCAGAACATTTTGTTAGTAAGCCCTTGTAATTTGATATTACTGTTGTACAAATTGTGAGTGGTATAAAAATCATTCTGGTTTTATAAACCTGGAAATAAATTCGATGGAAGGATTGAGCAATATATGCATATGATCTAGACGCACACTGACAATAGATAACCATGCACACGTAATCTACGGACATTAAAATATGTATTTCGTAAATAATAAAAATCCATTGGGTAATGGGTGAATGCCTAAATACATTAAATAGATATTTTAAAGCTGATATGCATTTCAACAACCAGTTGAAATTCTGAAGATCTATTTTCAAAGTTGAAGCAAATGAAGACCATTGTTTTTTTTTATTACGCTACATGTTATGATAACAATGTATAGATGGACGTATAAACTTCAGCCTAACATTAAACGACTAATGTTCTGACCCGGAATTGGTTACAGTAAATACACATTTTGGAACATGTTTACAGTTAATGAATAACGCTATTATCTTTAATATGTCATTTCAGCATTACAGATTCCAACTGTAATACGTGGATAGAAGTGTGCTAGTACGAATGCAAAATGCCAGTTTTCTGTAATTATGCAATTGAATGGAATTTCGCGGATCAAAGTTTATCGATTTAATAATACTAGGAAGTGTGAAAATGTTTTCCTGTTAACAAATCCTATTGAATGTTTCCGTGTTATATGAACTGACAATGAAATCAACATTCAACGGTAGGTTTGTCAATGTTTTGTTACAAAACAAAAGATAACGCTTGGGATTCTGAGTGCTTTGGAAGGAAATATTGCAGTGAACTCTACAGATATAAGAGCATTGCTCAGAGATAGAGATGCCCTAACCAATACTGGATTTCCCTATGGTCAGCGTACAACAGTAGGAAAGACAATTTTGGATTGTTTATTCCCAAGCTAATTGCTGTTGTTAAACGAACGTATCTTCAAGAAACTTATTAAAATTGCTTAGAAACATTCGAGCTGGCATGTATTGATACTTGTAGGAGCGTATCTATCATCTGTATTTACTGATCAATATGACCGTTTTATCATCATGGGAACTCTTCTTGATACTTAGCAGTCAAAATCTCGTCCGAACATTGAAACGCATGTGACCCGTGGCCTGCAAAAAAACTGCAAAAGGAAACAAAGCGAATATTCTAATGTGAGTGATCGTTGTGCCATTCTTTATTTCTCTTTTGAATAGTTCCCGGGTGACATAATACCCGACGTACAAATGTTAAGAAACAACACAAATAGATATCACAATCTGCTGTCTTCTGCCCGTCTTAGGTAACACAGTCCTCGATTTCAAATACTGGGATGAGATCATGACTGTCAAAAGTTGGCAGCCACGACTTCCAATTATGTATAAATAATTAAAAGTGTTTAAAGTATTCACATGCAGTTTAAAAAATGCTTTCGTGCTCATTATTTAAATCGAATGCCAGGGTAAAAAAAAACCCATAAGTTACTTTTACTGAACCAGTCAAGAAAGCTGTTTCACCAGGAAATGTGAAAAAGTGTTTACCAAAACATATTGATTCATGTAATGCAAAGTTCAATATTCAAGTTCAGTTCATTTTATTTTCTTCCGCGCAGCGTTCACATACTCAGTTCATTGTTATTGGTTTTACCATTCACACCTAGTTCAATTCATACGTAGGTATTCTTGCGTTCAGTCACGTTCACTCAAACTGAGCGACAAAATAAAAAGTTCAATTCACGTTCAGATTTCCCAACTCGTTAATTCATTCAGTTCAAACATGAATACTATTCAATTTAAAGTTCCTTTTGATCCAATTTGATTTAAAATGTTAATTTGAGTTGAGGAATTTTCAGGGAATCTGCCGAAAATATTTAGTTCTTTATTGGTTTAAATCAGTTTTAAGCATTAGGAACGTAAACGCTAAATCAGAGTTTCATAATACGTATTCTCACATTCAGTTGAATTCAGATCTCTTAATCATACCATTATTACGTTAGAAATTTCCCCAGCATATCTAATTTTAGGAAAGATATATCACCGACAGGCGATATATCGTAAAATGGGATTTCCCCGTGAACGATAATTGCAATATGAGATGCATGGCGATAGCTGGCATCCCTAGTGTGGTGGCAAGTAATATTTCATGTTGCATACTAAAACTGAGGATAGGAACGAAGAAATTGTTATTTTAAATGGACTTTATTGAGGAAAAACAAGTGCACAGAATTAAATTCTCAATACATTCGTAGTACAGGAATTATAAGCGTGTGAGACTCCTCACTCTATGACTTTGGCAGAGGAGTTGAGAGATGGAAATTGTAGATAAGAGAGTCGTCAGACACATATATATGTACTTGATGTAAATAAATATATGAGTATAAGATTAAAAGACAACGTGTCTGCTGTTAACTCACAATTCCTAAGCTATTGACTTCATCCAGCTCCAATAAAATATTAAAGCTCGGATTCAATAAAATATGTAATTATACCAATTATAAATAATTATATAAAATAATAGCTTACCTGCAAATATTGACGACTCCCAAGAAGTACCACTTGTAAACACTGCAACTGCATATTGCACTTGCAAGTATAAATACAATGCAATTTAAACTAACGAAGATGCAGTGTTGATGGGGCAAAATGGAATTTAAGTAACTTCATACACAAACATACATATATTTTAGACCAAACACCTTTCATTAATACCTACAACAACTACAAGTAAAATAAAGTCAAAGCAAGTGAATTTCCTTTGAAGTAATAATTCCTCTACTCACAACTGATTTATTTATACATCCGGGATAAGAACGTCAGGGCGTCAGTCCTCCAAGTCCTTCGGGAAATGCAGAATTATGCAATGTGATGTTACTTAATGTTTCTTTCGGTGCAAATATTGGGAATAACCGAACTTGCAATTGCAATTATAATTGATAATGCAAGTACCAGCAATGCTGTAACTGCGAGTATATAGCGCTTTTGTAGACAGAAATTGCACTTGCACCGACAATTCCAATTTAGTGGTGTAAAATAACAATTGAACCAAACTTGCAAGTTCGGTTAGTATAGTTGCGGTTAACTTGCAATTTACAAGAAACACTAATGTTACTGCCAGGGATTTCATGATTCTATACTTACCTGTTTTTTTTGGGGGGGAAAGTTCAAAACCGCGATGAATTTGTAGGATTTTCCACGGAAAAAAATTGTCTAGTGTGTAAAAATAATCTAAACCGGGTAACTACGTTTTCATACATAACATGAATGGTTAAGTCAGTCCCACTGAGACAAATTCACAATTTAGTCAATTTCACAATTTGACTCTTTCAGAGGTCGGGAAGCATTTTCAAGTCCGAACTTCGGTTTTACCTTAAACGTTTTCGCAGAAGATTGGGGAGGTACATTTGTGTATGTGTACATAGTAAGCATAAAATTTTGTAATTTAGGATTTTTTGAAGATACATTAGAGATATTTTTCTTCATAAGAGATGTACATAAAATTATTTACAAATTGACAAAACAAAATTAAGGTCTTAGAATGATACTAAGTAATTAACGTAAGTTTTGGGGGTTTTATAACAATGCTTGAAATTCTGTGGTAAAAATAGAAGTTCCTATTGACTCATTAACCCGAAACAAGAACAACGAGAATTAGTGAATGGTCCGTCAAGGGAATCAGAAGGTATGTTTCGAGGCACTGTGAAAAGGGTCATGTATCATGGCATTCCACTTAAAGACACAATATACATAATTATATATCGCATAGCCTTGTGATCAAGCAACTTTAAGGTTGTGAGAAGCATATAATCATACCCACAGATGTACAGTATACATGTACACGTACATATACCACTGTGAGCACCCAGGTTTCCTAAAACAATACAACAACTTCCTTTGCAAATATTCCCACACTTGCGACCTGGAACTCCAAAGCCACATTTTTATTCTCACACGTGCACTATAAACCCATAAATCATATAATTAGTCCTTTTCATACACATTCATGTATCTCACATAATCCCCTCCAGAGATTTATGACCGACATCGGATGATATATGACGCGGTATGGCATTAATATTATAATATCACAACTCAGGAAAAACTTACATTTAAAAATTAATGCTCTAAAACACCAGTGTCTTAACGAAACAAGCAACAAAGGATAATATTCCTAATAAAATCCTACAGAATTTGACCTGCTATCGTAATTCATGCTCTCTAAAAAACCAGGAGATATCACAAACCTCCACTTTGCTTATTCACTCCCTACAGATTTTCTCCTAAAAGTATTATTCACCTTCTCCGGTGCAGCTAGGACAATCTGGAACTCCGTGTTCTGAATGCGAACCGGTTATTTTTAGAAACCAAGAACTGACGTTGTACAAGATGGTTCCTTTTAATTCCAATTCTGACAAAAATCCAGGAGATCGGAGCAGTGATCCTAGTGATAAGAAAACGTTCCAATATAAATAAAACAAATCGACTTCACCTTGAAAGGAATCGCATTGCCTCATTCGGACATTTACTCATCAGAAATTATTCTCCTAATTAATTTCATGTATCTACTATAATTTAAACCATAAATACTTGCGCCAAAGTCCACGGTCTGAATGCAATACCTCACTATGGTATTTTAGGTGATTGTGCACATTTATGATAAATAATTCCAGGGGTAAATTAGGCTTACCTGATAATATTTAAATTTGATGCTGTAAAGCAAAAACGTAATCGCTGTATCGTCCTTAATTATGCTAAGATTCACTGCTGCACTAGTCTAGTCAGACTTGACTAGGAAATGGGGTACTTGACTAGATTAGTTAAGGATTTTTGTAAATTTGACTAGTTTGACTTGACTACCAAGCACCAACTACCGTGAAGAATTGACTTGACTAGACTACGTTGCATTAGCAATTATAATGATTGACTTGACTTGCCTAGGTTAACAATGTGCAGGAACTAGCCTAGTCAATTTGTTAGTCTTTAAATGATGCCTAAATCAATCAATGAAGCAGTTTTAGGAAGGAATGTGGGAACTTCACAATAGCGAAGACTCCAAACCATAAGCTATTTCTATATCAGGATTTGTAACTGCATCCTTTAACGCTTAATAAATTAAGTGTGGAAAAATGCAGTGATTCAAGTCGTTAATACATACACTCATTTATAATAAAATATTAAAACATGATTCACCCAAGGTCCAGTAGAAAATCTGTGAAATCTCACCAGACATAGATTTTTATAAATATCCCAAATGATTGAGGCTTGAGGCCGAAGCTAATGCAGTAACAATTTCATACAAAAATAAATCTGAGGTAGTGAAAAAACGTTTAAAAAAGAAACCAAAAAAATACTGAAAAGTAAAGCATTGCCGCATTGAAAACCCGTCCCCAAAACGTTCTCTGAGCTTTCGAACAGTGCTCGTGCTCACAGAGGTTTTGTTAAGCCACCGCAGTTGTAGCAGCAACTATTGTACACAGAATTTATGAATTTAGAAAAACCTTAACAGACCGAAAAACTGTACTTATGAAGTGGTATTACCCGTTAGTTTCCTGGGATTTGACCGTTCTAGTGCACTTATTATCAAAATATTTCACAATTTGTTTCAATTCTTTATTCATTCTAGATCATTATTTAATTCCTCCAATTAAATGAAACATTTTCTTCATACATACTCGCGCAAGCTACAACAGTTAAAATAAGGGCTACTTTGATGTTGTCTTTAGGGTTAGGTTATGAATTTATTCAACTAATAAATAAATAGTAATACAAATAATAAAAAAGTATCTGCAGTTGCGCTAATAAATGCAAGTGACTAGAAGACTAGAATGACTTGACTAGGATTTTTGATTTAAAAAGTGTCTTTGACTTGACTAGACTAGAAGCTCGTTTAAACCATTGCCTATACTAGACCAGTCAATACCACGATCAGCAAAGATTTGACTTGACTAGACTAGTGCATATATACGTGCAGCAAAAAGCTAAGACTACAATATTATTATTGTATTTGCGCCAAAGTTACATGCATTGCCAGGTCCACTACAGTACATCTCCTGTATACAGATCAATCTAATTGCAGTTTTTATTTTCAGAACACAATAGCTAGCAGATTGCAAAGAGAAACACGTATTTATTTGTTGTACATGAAGGAGTTGTTGTCATAGTGACAACTCCTTCCCCATTTTGCAAATTATAAGCTTTAACTCTTGTAATTAATTCGGGCTCTCTAGACCTAATGTTCCCGCAGGCTCATCAGGGTTCGCGTTTTGACCAAGCAAAGTGCGCACTGAGTGCACGGGTTTACACGTTAAATACTCATTCCTCCCCTCTGGTGACCCAGACCTCCGGTTCGCTATCATTTTGAGCAGTGTCAGCGGAATTCTGACCCGGATGCAATCCTATATCATCCGCTTCGACCTCTGTATATATTGCACCGCTCTCCTTGGCTCCAAGTGCGATCCCTTGCCGACGACAGATTTGAGTTAGTCCGGGATGGCCTGAACCTCTTGATCTAGCTCCTCCAGGATTGTCTTTTTGGGTTTTTGGAATTTTACCTTGGAGTTAAGGGTATCCTTTTCAAATTAAAAAAAAATATTTGGGTTGATTTACGATTTATCTTTAATAGATAAACACTCACGAAATTCCAGACCGATTGGTCGGAGCTACTCTGCGAAGAAATCTGCGTCTTTATGGCATGAACACTTTCCAAAACATCATATGAAGAATACCGAGTCCTCCCAGAAATCAAATATTCGTCTTCACATTCATGGAATTATGGAAATGGGAATTACTTCCACTGTGTACTCAGCGGTTTTTTCACTTTGAGGTTTTGCTTAAATGTCTGTTTTACTCATTTTAAATGTTCAATATAAATAATTCAATTTATTTTAAAAACTCGGCAATGAATTGAAACTTATTATAACAGAGCCAAGGTAAAAATGTTATACTTTTTTAGCCATTACATAGCTAATTTTATGCCAACTGCCATTATAATTTCGCATTGTCTGAGCCACCGTAACACATAATACTGACATTATAGAGGGAATACCATTATAACGGGTGCCACTATACTGTATACCTTTAACATTGCAAGCCTCTAGGGAGGATTTTTTGATGCCAGGAAAGAGGGAATGCCATCTAAGAGGGAACTAATAAAACCTTTTATTTGTACTAACAATCGCCTTCCTAATAATTTCAGGGAAGGATAGTTCTCCCCGATATGTAATAACCTAGCAATTCATTTGCATTATATTTTTTCCTTGGCTGCAAATCTAAATCGACATTAAAACACATTCACACACCTTCCTCTATAAGTAAGATGCACTCCAGGAAACGTGTTTTGCCTGTAGCTTACATGATGTACTACTATATCTTGACACATGTGTTTTCTCAGTTGCAGTTCTTAATATTTCATGGACTTTGGCCCTGATTTTGGCTTTGACTTAGTCATTACGTTTCTTGTGTCAGTATTCCCGCGTGTACTTCAAGACTATGTACGTATGCATGTAAATATTATAGAAAAATACATGTGAACATTATTTACTATAGTGACTTCTGCAAAGTGTCATCCCCAACATTATATAATAGGTTTGTAGTAATCTTGCGCTCAAATAAAAAATCTCCGTGTAAGATTAAAAACAAATTCTCCAACGAGTTATAATGACAGAACCAGTAAATCAAAGTGAAAAAAAATCTGCGGAGCCCATTCCAAGTAATACAGTATGTAAGTCCTGGATTAAATTA
Organism: Allacma fusca; assembly: GCA_947179485.1. Taxonomy (NCBI): domain Eukaryota; kingdom Metazoa; phylum Arthropoda; class Collembola; order Symphypleona; family Sminthuridae; genus Allacma; species Allacma fusca. The sequence continues at coordinate 59,248,087 of OX359245.1, forward strand.
TTTTATAAATTACAATAATTATTTATTTTACATAAAGATCTTTATTGTATATTAACTTATGAGTACGTTGTAACATGACCAATGAATCTCATTCGATTCACAATAGACTATAATATTTATGCCTGTGTACTACAAACTTATGAAATAGAAATATCTGAACACGCTCTGAAAGTCTCTTGTGGTCCGCAGCCCACGGCACCCCTTCCATCGTCACAGTAGCCCCAATTGTTCCCCGCCCTATAGTGCCACTGCAGGACGCAATGCTCGCAAGTTAAATTACTAGGGAGTTTAACTTTCGGGTAGTAATGACCACTAACGGCAGGAATGGGGAATTGCGTACTGCCATCCTCCAGCTGGAGCAAGTTCTGGTCCAAACACTCTTGAGTTTCCATTGATCCTGGGCCCTTGTTGTCCATAGGGCAAAGGCGGAATTCAAAATATCCCATGTGGCTTGCAGTTAAGTGGACGTGAATTTCAATGGTCTAAAAATTTGTACAATTCAAAATCATATTTTTAAAATTGCTATTCACTAAAATCCATAAAATTAATTTGGACCTATCAAAATATTTTTGACCAAAAAGAAAAACATTTTGTTATAGGGAAGTCGTTGAAAATACGAGCACGCACTGTACAAATATAGATACGTATACGTCATGAATGTACAAACACTTAACAAAAACAACATGTAAATTTTATCAATGAGCTTTTACCTGTCCAGCCTGATAATTACGCACGATAATGTCCCTATAATAAAAACCGCCCAGTTCGTTAGCACGGGGTCTTGGAATATGATACGCATCTCCACACTCTCCACATTTACCCCCATTTTGACCATGTTGAGTCTTAAAAAGTTAGAAACATTTTTGTACTATTTTAAAAATTCTTTTAAGATTGTATTAGCCCGTAATTTAAAATGATTTAAAAACAAATGAAACTTACCCCGGCACCCCCGCAATTTAATTCGTTGTCGTTATAGTTTTGAGGTGGATTGAATTCCTTAAATTCAGGGAAACGCCAAATTGTTGATCGATTTGGGGGGTCCATGAGACGTCCATGGCCACTGACATAGCTCACTAGGACAAGTCCTACCAGAGTCAAAAAAATATTTCGGACCATTATTGTTTTTGTCACTAGGATGTTTGCAACTTGAAAATACTTGAATACTGAGTAGTTTAAAGGATCTTCCTGGTTTTTATAAGCCCGTGAACCAATTTGAAGTGAATATTTGACATCAGATTGGGCAATACACTTGCTGCGGAAGCCTAAAGGACCTTAAACAAGTGGAAACCTCCTGTCAATATTAACTTCATTATTATCTCATAGTCAATTGTTTTGAGAATTTATCGCTGTCAAAGCACTCAGGTCAATAATTAAAAGACCATTTGATAAGATTAAACTAGGTGTCATTCTAGGTCGGGATGATGAGCAAATATTGTGAAAGAGTGCAAGGCAGGCGTTGATATGCATACAGCTATTTCCAGTTATTGGGGTTTCAAAATTTTGCTGACATATTAAAATGAGGTATTTTGTTCCAAATTTGTTCCTGATTTCCCCTCCCCATTACGTGATCTAACGCAGACGTCAAAGGTATCCGCTGGAAATTTGTGGAAAGAGGAAAATAAGATAAGTTTCATCATTGATAGGATTCAAGGAATTAATTTCTGAGGGATGAGAACATTGTTATTTACATGCCAGGAAAAAATTAGCATATTGTATTGCGCGAGCAGGACGGAGATAGATATAAGCATTTGATTTTATAATTGAGCCTAGTAACATTTTGTTGATTTTGAATGAGTGGAGTGTCAAGATAGCACTGAATGGACTGTCCTTTAAACTTTAGTACGACATCGAATTACACATGTTTTAACCCGGATTTGCTATAGTAAGTGCATGTTTTGAGCATGTTGTTACTTTCACAGACAGAATGCTCCCAACCTTATGCAACCTGTGAACAGTCCATAGCTCACAAAACCCAAGTACATGAGAGTGGAGAGCGAAAACAAAAGAATGACTAATTTTACATACTTTCGCACCGTGACAATTGAAAGGGCACTTTGCGGGTCAAAAGGTATTAGATTAATAACGTTATACTAGGAAGTCTGACGGACGTAATAACAAAAAGCCTGAAAATATTACCTCAGATATTGTCAGTGAGAATGTTATTGTCAATTGAGAATTTAATCCCCGCTCAGCACCAGACATCCCATTGATTTGTAACAAATGCGTAAAAGTAAAGCTCAGAAGGCAGTAGTTAGAATAAGCATTGAAATCGAATACACTATAATACAAGGAATGTCTCTATATAGTGAATTCCTTTGAGGTAATATTCAGTTTATATTGGCATAAACAATTTTCCAAAGAATAATATTGACATTTGTTTCTAAAAACAAAACGTCCTCTTAAATGAGGAAATTTTGGTCTTAGTACATTAAATTGTTTGCAGAATACAAGAAGACATTCTGGTGTCACACAAACAAATAAGCTTAACCGCATTAGCAGTATTTACGCATTTACGTTGTTTTGTGCGTCCATGGATTCGCAAAATTAGTGATGACTTATTGGGGGAAAGGTAAATTTTTAGATTAGCTAGAGCAAAATTCAATTTTCATGTAAACAAATCCATCAAACAAGGTTGTTTATTGTCTGAATCAATGCTTATCATGTGTTGGATTACGATTATCACTCGCTAGAGCACATGTTGTCACTTGAGGTAAATATACTTGTGTATAGTCTTTGTATATGCGTGCTGCTTCCAGTAAATTATTTAAGCGCTAACATTCACAAGCGTGACATCATAATTATACGTATAGATATAAGTATGTTAAAATTTGCAACATTTCTCTCCAAACACCTGCACAGCAGACATTTGGACTCACCACAACGTACGGGTTTACAAGAAGAAAAACAAATGTGTTGGGATATATTTGTTTGTTGTGCCTGAAGAAGAGGGAATTGCATACGTAATAAATTATTACTTAGCACTGACAAAAGCACCCCATAGATTTTGAACAATCTTGATAGAAAAGTGATCGTAATGTTTTGAGGGATAAGCATTTTAAATACAAGGCATGTAAGACGGTCTCTCCATTAGAGGTGCCAAATGTGTGTAGGACAAATTTCAGCTGTCTCATTTGGATTTTTAATGCATAGATAAAACTATGAATACATATTTCCGGAGTTTTTCGGAACGGGTTCGTATATTGTATGCCGGAGTTGAAAATTTATTTGCAAATTGGGAATATTCGGTTTAAGCAAATGTGAATATCTCCCCGCATAAGAGTATGTCTTCAAACAATATGTCTAAAGTTTTGTCAATTCAAATGTTATTTTTTCAGGAAGATGGGATGTTTTTGTAGATACTGAGTTTCCGCGCGGGACGCCACAATTTCTGAACAAATAATGTCCCCGCGATTTTTTGCGGAGGGATCGAATTATATATTTTTGTCACTGGATTTCGAAAAGAAACGGAATCTTCTGTGGGACAATACAATTATCTTAACATAACCTTTAGTAAAATATGATATTTAAAACCCAACCCATATGCAACTTTTATCGCACCGTAACAGCTTGTACAGAAAATCTAAAGGTCAACTTACACAAATTATACTGAAAATGATCACAATCCAAAATTGTCTTATGTCAAAAATTCAGAAAACCGCAAAAATTCATATTTTTTTCCGTTTCGAGATGCCAAATTACATTTTATCTAACTGCGAAATTTGAAGAGTAAACAACCCACTATCGAACGACAACTATCGTTTGACCAGAGCCTGCTAAATGTGTTGGCATCAAACGATTCTCTACACCACATGACAGGTTTGTAGATGAACCACATTCTCTAAACAAATACAAGGTAAGGTTAATAAGCCACGTGTACCTAAATAATAAAGAATCAAATAATTCTGTGGGAATTTTACCTGCTAGTTCATGAGCAAAAAATTAATTGTGTTGTCAAATACAATACTAGCTAGTGTAAACACGAAGAACTTATCCACAAAAAACGTTTTCCAGATAAAAATTTTGATGGGCCTTATGCTGAGTAAATATTTTTGAAGTAAAATTGTTTCCTGGGATACTTTGAAGAAACTGAGGCGCTGAAAATAATTGTCCAGCAACAGTGTAGACTGCTTATTTAACTCAGCCAAAAAACTGAATAACATAAAGAACCCTGTGATACAATTGAAACCACAAATTGCAAATGCAGCTGCAAGGGCTCCATGGAATCGTATTGATCCGTAGCATGCGAGCACAGCTCCGAAAATCAGCACAAGTTCTCCCAAAAGGAGACACGTAGTTCCAATCACTTGATTGAACTGCACCACTAGTAATTCCATCTGTTTGTATAATAAAAGTTTCTTTTGCAATTCGCGGACACTTTCATGTTCTGTGTCAAACCTGCAAAAAAAAGGTTAAATATACAGTTGGATTTTCACATTACTTCCCAGAAACGAAGTACAAGTCTTGTGTAGTTTTTAGTTGAAATGAAAATAATCATTTAAGTCTAGTCCATCCTTTTACTCTGATTGGTCTTTACACTGTCAACTGTGACCAGTGCTCGGCACAGGTACGAAAAATCGGTACCCGTACCCGTATCCGTACCCGAAGTGCGGGTATTGCAATATCTGGTATCTATAGATACCCGTACCCATACGCGAGTATCCGGGTGCAAATTTTTCGTACCCGTACCCGAAATGTGATCTCAATCCATGTACCTGTATCCGCATTGTACCCGTACCCGAAGAATACACGAAAATTGTACACATACTCGGGTATCTCGGTGTTGTACCCGTACTCGTACTCGGTTACTTTATATCCAGATTTCTTTAAATGTAGTACATAGTACGTTATGTATAATAATGTATGACAGCTTACTGTGTAATTTTGACTAGCTAGAGCGGTATTTGATATTGTATATTTTCATTGAAGAGTTGAATAACTAGAATCGGTTTTGATTAGAAATAAAATTAACTTGCATACTAGCAAATTCATCAAAATATTAACAACCGTACAATATTTAGCTGAATCCTATTCTAGACTTCTATTTTGTTAATATTCCTCGTTTGTGTTCATTTATTTATACTTCCTAAAACCTGCTTCCTTAAAATTATATATTTTAGCTACACAGTCTAAAATACATTTACTGTAATTATGTTTGTAAGGTTAAAAGAGTACAATGTCTCAATTCTCAACGTATCCAAATACTCGGGTACAATGGTCGTGGGTACGAGTAATTGTCCCCATTATACCCGTACCCGGTGGGTATATACCCATTTTGAAATCCTTGTACCCGTACCCATATCCGTATACTTACCCGAAATTTTGAGCCTACCAAAGTGTACCCGGGTAGTTGCGAAATTAATCGGGTACACAAAATCTGGACCCCGGTAGTACCCTTACCCGTACCCGTTTACCCGAGTATTTCCCATACCCGTGCCGAGCACTGACTGTGACTCAAAATCCGAAAACATAGAAAGCATGGTTGAAAAAATGCTTGAGGAGCAAAATGAAGGTAAACTACAAAAGAATCTATAATTTGACATTTTGAATTATTCAAGCACAATCAAATGAAAATTAGATTTCAAAATTTTAATGTCATCCTTCAGAGCAACTCCAACAAAGAGGGACTCTGAACTTCGCCATAACATACATACATCCAATGGCTTCTAGCAAATTTTATCGGGCTTAGTTTTGAATCTTTTTTCGTAAAATTTGTTTCAAAAAATCGTATTATGCACAATGAGTAAAACCGGATCGAACAATAATATTTTTTCGTGTACATAAACATGAATGCATAATATTTACTACGAATATAGAAGTAAAGGGAGATTGCAGTGTCTTTAGATTAGAAACTGTATTCAAAAACCTTAGTTCTGTCAGGATGATCTTTAACGTCACTGCAAAGCTGAAAATAGTCCCACTGATATGTATGGTCAAGGCCCGAACAGTTATTATACATGCTATGAAGTTTGAAATTTGAAAGAGTCTAGCTATAGCTGGGTATTTCCCATCAGGCCATAGAGATGTGATGAACTCTGGAGATTTCGAGCGTAGAAGAGCATTCACAGTGAAAATGAACATATTTGTTGTTATAACCGCTTGCATAAGTTTCAAGAAAATCAAATGTATCTTCGTCCATTGTCTTCTGAAAGGATTATTCGTTGGTCCATTTATGACTGCAGAGATTAGGATTGTATAAATTACCGAATGCAATAAAGGCTCAAATAATAGTAGACTCTCCAAGAATTGGCTTACCTTCATATGTTTTCAGAAATATCAGAGTGTGCCTCACAAGTGTGATAAATTCTCTCACGAATAGGAGATTGTTCAAGTGTAGCATTACTGCCATAAAATACGCTAAGACCATGAATTGCATGTAGACTTGTATTGTTATTGCCGAAGTGTCGTCTGCAAAAACCTGGACACATCGTACAATTACGAATATAAAATTAAGAAACATTGCTAAACAGTTAATTTTCCAAAACACTAGCCGAACTTTTGATGCTTCAATTCCAGGTAGAGTTTCTTTTGGATTCCATAAATATGGACTGGATTGTAATGAACTTCCTAATTCATAATGTGACTTGAGTTGCTCCAGTATTGCCGGAGTTAGAATTGTCTCCATTAGTACTTCTCTAATGGTAACTTTAGCGCTTCTAAGAAACAAACATTGTTCGTGGTAGGATATGTTTTGGGAGTTGAAATGAAGAAATGGTTTAAAAATTTTGTATGGACAACGGTGGGAAAGAAAACGCTTGGACTATTAGTTTTAGGGTTCAAAAAATACCAATGAATATCACGTTTTATTGAAAGGTGAGTTGGGCAGAGTAACTGTTAAAAAGTGGAGACGGAATGCTCTCGTAATATAATAGTCATTGCCCTTTTATAGGACTGTGTTGCATTACTTCCTGACAAAATTAAATTAATTTAAAACTAATTGTAGGCTCCTTTACATTATTGAGGCAGGGAAAAGGTACATCCTGTCCCCATTAAACCTGTCCTTCTATTGACATTTCCTTATACGTTTACATAGCATAATCAACTTATGACACATACATAATCACACAAATACATATATATAAATATATTTGCAAGGTTATTACGCTTAGGTCATGTTTACATGAATGCACCAACTGATCCAAAAACCGAGAAAAGAAGCAAGCTATGAACTTGACAATAGTATAAGCAAAATACTATAGCAAATAACAAACTTAGAGGCGAGGTCCTATACGAAATGGCAACTTTAAAGGTAAAGTGCTATGTGGAATTGCAACTTTAAAGGTAAAGCGCTATATCAAATGGCAACTTTACAAAGGTTATTGCACCGAGGTCCAGAAATTACCCTGAGATGGGATAAAAAATGAAAATTCCATTAAATTGAGGCTGATTGATAACTTCTACATTTTCATAAAAAATATGTTGACTTGTGTGACCAGTAATATTATTTTATGATTATTACAACTGGTTGACGGAAATTGAATCCGGAGTAAATATTGTGGCTTTCTTATTCGCAAGGATGGCAAATCGGAAAAATAGGAATTCTAATTCGAATTAAAATATTCCAGGCGAAGAATTCCGATTTCAAATACTTATAGCAATACTGAAAAATATGAATTCTAATACGGATTTAAATATCCTCGAGTATTCGTTTATTATGAATTCCGATTTGAATATTTGTTTGAATACTCCTAGTATGCTGAAAATGCAAAGAATTTAATTATGGAAAAAGTTCAACTTTAAAAACATGATATCATCGATGTGTTAGGAAGCTAGTTTTCCCCGCAGGTCATTAGGTATAAATTTGAAAAAACACGTTCAACTGATATTTGAACTCTTGAATGATTTTCTTTCGGCCCATTTTTAGTTACCTATAAAAGTTTTAGTATCAACGATTCAATTTACTTGAGTAATTATGTAACTTGTGGGACAAAATATAGTTTTAAGCACAACCGTTAAAAGCCTATGACAGGTGCTAATAATTCGACTCTATTTTATGTAGAATGCGGAAGCATGTTCATTTCGGACGAAGAAAGCGTTCGCCAATGCTCTTTGATTATCTTCACGTTGGAAGTAAAAAATTGCGACAATTTTAAATTAATATTTAAGTAAGTACACTTAATGAAATATACCATTGAAACCAATAACAACTGAACTATCATTAAGAATTGGGAAGTTCAGTTCAAGTCAGTCCATATTTATGAAATCCACAAGAATCGCTACCCGGAATAAAATATCAAAACCTAACATTTAGCGATACTGCCTCTATTTACAATTTTAAATTTACAGGGGCAATCACTTGGCGGACGAAAAAACAAAAACATCCAAAACTGCAATCGATGAATCGATTGCAACAGAAACGAAGCGCTTCTCCCTCGCTAGTGTGAGCTAGATTGAAAGTTGTTGTAATTTTGGCTGGTTGGGTAGTTGTTACGCGAAATGCATGTTTAGAGTGAAGTAGGATGATATAATAACCGTTTATTTTGCGTGTTTTGAACACGTCATCGAACGTGCAATTTCTGAGTGGGAAATATATCCCCAGCTCTCATCTTGAGTCTTATTTCCTGGTCTTTGTGTGGAAGGCATTTTATACCTTGTCATCATCGAAATCATTTCCGTGGTGAAAACGAAATTGTAACTTTAAAGTTTGAAGTTTCCCTGTGTCGAAAGTGTTATTTGTTCATTATGTTATCAATACAAAAATGCCGTAGCGGGGAACGTATTTTCCACGTCCTTGGAAATCAAGGAATTCATTTCGGGGGTTAAATCTGGTTTCTACATAAATTGGGAGTTTTTGAAAAAGTTGAGGAAATTTCTATTTTTACGGCCTAAGTGATCAACGAGTATGTTCCCGTGGTTAAATCAGGTGTTCACGTCAATTCGAGGTTTTTTTGAAATTTACTTTTATTTACTTTAACTTTACCGAAATTTACTTTTATTTTGAAATGTTGCAAGCATTGTATTTTTTGTAGCGTCTCCTACCAAAAGTTTGTTAAGTGAAATCGATTAAATATATAATAGCTTTGAAAATATTACCCTACATTACTGCGACATTTTAGTACCTTTCTTGAAAGATATGTCTGCGACACGTAAATACCTATTAGCTTGGATCTGATTCCATAGCATGACCTTACGTTCCTATTAGGGGCAGGTCACTAATGACGTCATATTTTGAGTGGGTAGGTGGTAACACTTAAAAGTGACGAGACATGACGTAGTAGTAGGGTGGTTTGTTGGGAAAGTGACGTCACCGACTCCATCTGTGTTAAGGTTGAAATCAGAGGTGGATTAATAAAATAATTTTTACCCTGGCCCTAAGACTTAAAATAAATGGGTGGGCCTTTACTCATATCAATGTTGTTTTTACCAAATTTTAATGCCATATCGTCACAAGTATTACTCTCATTAAGGTCAAAATAGACTCCATAAACATTTGAGGTCTGAATACGGTGATTGACTTGCCCCTGATAATCCTCCATGTGTTTCAGTTGCTCCACGATGTCCTGATACTATCCACGTGTTCACGTATTGTATGGGATCCAATTGAGGTAGTGCAGGTCCGACCATCTTGATAAATAACAATGAAGAAACATTTGCGACCAAAATCGAACTGCGAATATCCACCATTATAAGATTCATTTGTAGAAATCCTCGTTTACACTCGAACGACGAAATTGGAATAACTTTAATCCGGTTATTTAATTTTGCCACATTTTCCGGCAATTCCTTGATAACTGGTAAATTCTGGATAAAATGACGGAATTCACGAAGTATTTCTCTATCGCCAACCTTGAACTTTCGACATAGTTGAGATATTCCTTCTTCGCCGTATGTTAAATTGGACTAAATATTTTTGGGCCAATATTCAGGACGCAATACTTTCACTAAATTAGGGATAGCTTCATCTTGCGGACTTAACATTCTCAACTTGATTTGTTTCTCCAACAAGTAGTAAATTTTGTAGGATTGATTTTTCGAGTATTATTGTCACAGTGCAGAGTAATACTTTTGAAATCCCGGTCTTCACAGGCATTTAACGCAATTTTGTAACAAGTTCCAGGGTTTTTGCGCCGATTTTCAAACCCGTGGAGTTGTCTCATTGAACTTTGGTGTGCATTAAAGATGTCGTTCTCTCGGGATTGAAATTCCAGTGAAAGTTAGGATAACTCTTGTAAATCATCACACATGAGGGCTAAGTTCATTGCAAACGTTGTCTTCGTTATGTACTTTAGTATCCCAAGATACATACTTCGATCTTTAGAATCTCGCTTTTTGTCCTCCGAAGCACTAACAAAATGCTTGCAAATGGCAAAATAATTTTGCCAAACAGCGTTTACAGTGCGGTAACTCGAAGCGACCCAACGAATATCCAAAACACGTCCTATTTTTAGTATCTGGATATCTAACTCTAGTGCACACTCCTTTATTTCCCTGGCATTTTTGGGTGACGCATGGTACAACGAATAAAGCTTATCCATAAACAATTTGAAATGATTTTTCCCAGTAATTTTCTTTACAACATCACTAACGCATAGTTCAAGTCGATGGTTGTAACAATGCCAAACAACAATATCGGGGGAAAATTCTTTTAACCGTTTTACCACTTAAATTTTTGTTTCCCATTAGCACAGCAACACCATCGCATCCGATTGCAAGAGATTATTTTTTAGATAGATTTTCCCAATTCCAAAGAAGTCTAAACCACTAAGCAATTTCGAGCAGATTCATTGAGCACTAGTGTCATTCAGTTCGACAAGATCGAAAAATGTTTTCACCGGATTCAACCATGAAGCACCAGGCATGTACACTCTTAAATATATTATGAGTGTTGACAATTTGCTAAGAGTGGTCGATAGATCAATAATGATTGATATTTTGGAATTAGTTTCAACAATCTTGTTGCAAAGTGATTTTTTCATTTGATGAGCAATGTGGTTCGTTATTGCAGAACAAGACTCGCGAATGTAAAATTCTGCCTGCATCGATACCATTTAGCTGTTGCAGCTCAATTAATTTCGGCAAATCTGTGAATGGACGATGACTTTTGGCGATACAATATGTACTACAATAGTTTCGTGGTTACTTCAGTATCATGGCTTTGCAATTTAAAGACCGTGTCTTCCAACGATGTCCTCTTTGCTTCATCCATAATTTTCGTTGCTTTTATGTGGGTTTGAGAATCCCGATGGGAGTATATTTTATTTCGGAGTGATTTTTGCTGCGCTTTTTTTGTTGATCCAGAAAACTTAATTCCGTTACTTGACCATAATGGGCAAACCGTAGCTCCCTGCTTGCTACCGGAACTTAAGTTTCCAACTTTTGAAAATATTTTGCACCCCAGTGCACCAATGACCACCACAAGCCACTTATACATATTTGTGAATTCGTTTGCTTGCTGTTGGCTCCAACATTGGGGTAAATCACTGCAACTTAATGCTAAATTGTCATTTAAATCGGAACATTCGGGGTTCACTTGAATTAACCTAGATTCTGGAACTCGTTGACGTGGTACAGTTTCATTAGATTGGGTCTGAGTTTCAGTTCTTGCTGTGAAGAACTGTGGTATTCTCTTCTGTTTATGATTCTCCTAGAAATGCAGTAAATGCTTGCGTAAAACTACAATTACGTAAATACATATACGAGTACGTAATAATTTCAAATGTAAGATTTTATGTATTTATTATCTCACCATTTTGCTCTGGATATTCTGGGTGGGTAGTTTCCACAATCATTTAAAAAATCCAAGTTTTCGAAGATAAGAGAACTAAATAATGTGGATAATTTCTACGGTATCCGTACTAATTTTTGATTGCCAAAACTGTGTATCGAGCAAGTTGACATTATGCACGTTCTCAAGGCGAATGACAACGTGTTTATTATTGTATGATGATATGAACTGAATCCGCAATCCACTAAAAAGAAACTGTCACCTATTCAAAAAAAATGTAGTTATTACCAACCGTAGTAGTAATTATGCTTCCTTGTAACAAAATATTAAAGCTTCAATGTCTGTGCTTTCTAGTAGACGTAATTATCCATCACTGAGCGTAAATTGTTATACTTCTAACATCATACAGCTCTTCGTTTTAAGCGTCGAAAACTATTACGAATACAAAAATATATAATCAAATATATTATTTCCGCAACATAAGGCTTTATCAGAAGTACTTTAACATGTCTCCGGACATGTGTTTAAAATTTAGTAGCTTAAGGAATAATAATTGCAACCTGACTCGAGGAACGGATGCACGTATGAGATGACTGCACTGAGTGAACTTAAGAACAGAAATAGAGTAAAGCAATTGTTGCTAATAGCTCCACCCGAAATCCCAGAAAAAACCAACTGCCGAATTTCAAGAAATACCAACACAAGCCCATACTAATAAAAAAAGCAAACCTGCGTTATCTCAGACTTTGTCAGTGAGAATCTTATTGTCAATTGAAAACTTAATCCCTGATCAGCAGCAGACTTGCTATGGATTTCGAACAAATGCGTGAAAGGTAGCTCAGAACGCAGTAAGATAAACACAAAAATCGAATGTACAATTTATTTTAAGTACAAGGCATGTAAGATGGTCTCTGCATAAGAGACGCCAATTCACATAAGACTGTTTTCTGCACACAGAAGGGTGAATTGAAGTAGAAGATTTAACTGAACACGGCAATACCTCAGAAGATTATGTGTTCGGATGTTTTTGTAGATACTGAGTTTCCGCTGGGGACAACACAATTTAGTAACAAATATTGTCCCCCCGTCATTTCGGAATGGGATTGGAATACATATTTTCGTCACTCGATTTCAAAAGAGACGGAATCTTCTTTGGGACAATACAATCGTCTCAACATAAACTTTAGTAAAATATAATAATTATTTACAAACTTACTCGTATGCAACATTTATCGCACCGTACCAGTTTGTACAGAAAATCAAAAGGTCAACATACACAAATTACACTGAAAATGATCACAATCCAAAATCGCCTCATGCCCGAAATTCAGAAAAACGCAAAAATGCATTTTTTGTGCCGTTTTGAGATGCCAAATTACATTTTGTCTAACTGCAAAATGTTAAGAGTAAACAACCCACAATCGAACGACAATAATATTAATTATTATTACACTGTTATTTATTATCGTTTGACCAGAGCCTGCTGAATTTGTTGGCATCAAACGATTCTCCACTCCCCATCAAAGGTTTGTACATGAAGCACATTTTCTAAGCAAAGAAAAGGTAAGGTTAATAATTACGTGTACCTAAATAATAAAGAATCAAATAATTCTGTGGGAATTTTACCTGCTAGTTCATGAGCAAAAAATTAATTGTGTTGTCAAATACAATACTAGCTAGTGTAAACACGAAGAACTTATCCACAAAAAACGTTTTCCCGATGAAAATTTTGGTGGGACTTAAGCTGAGTAAATATTTTTGAAGTAAAATTCTTTCCTGGGATACTTTGAAGAAACTTACGCGCTGAAAATAGTTGCCCAACAACATTGTAGACTGCTTGTTTAACTCAGCCAAAAAACTGAATATTATAAAGAACCCTATGGTACAGTTGGAAAAATAAATTGCAAATGAAGCTGCAAGGACACCTTGGAATCGTATTGATCCGTAGCATGCGAGCACGGCTCCGATTATCAGCACAAGTTCTCCCAAAAGGAGACACGTAGTTCCAATCACTTGATTGAACTGAATCACTAGTAATTCAATCTGTTTGTATAATAAAAGTTTCTTTTGCAATTCGCGGACACTTTCATGTTCTGTGTCAAACCTGCAAAAAAAAAAGTTTAAATATACAGTCGGATTTTCACATTACATCCCAGAAACGAAGTGCAAGGCTTGTGTAGTTTTTTAGTTGACATGAAAATAAAAATTTAGGTCTGGTCCATCCTTTTACTCTGATTGTTCTTTACACTGTCAACTGTGACTCAAAATCCGAAAAAATAGGAAGTATGATTGAAAAAATGCTTGTGGAGCAAAATAAAGATAAACTACGGAAGAATCTACATTTTGACGTTTTGAATTATTCAAGCACAACCAAATGAAAATTAGATTTTAAAATTTTAATGTCATCCTTCAGAGCAACTCCAACATGGAGGGACTCTGAACTCAACCATAACATACATGCATCCTATAGCAAATTTTATCGGGCTTAGTTTTGATTTTTTTTCCTGTACCTATATAAAAATGAATGCATATTATTTACCACGAATATACATACAAGTAAAGGGAGATTACAGTGTCTTTAGATAAAAAACTGTATTCAAAAACCTTAGTTCTGTCAGGATAATCTTTAACGTCACTGCAAAGCTGACAATAATCCCAGTGATATGTGTGCCCAAGGCCCGAATAGTAATTACACATACTATGAAGTTTGAAATTTGAAAGAGTCTAGCTACAGCTGGGTATTTCCCATCAGGCCATAAAGATGTGATGAACTCTGGAGATTTCGGGCGTAGAAGAGCATTCACAATTAAAATGAATGTATTTGTTGTTACAACCGCTTGCATAAGTTTCAAGATAATCAAATGTATCTTCGTCCATTGTCTTCTGACTGGATTATTCGTTGGTCCATTTATGACTGCAGAGGTTAGGATTGTATAAATTACGGAATGCAACAACGGCTCAAATAATAGTAGACTCTCCAAGATTTGGCTTACCTTCATATGTTTTCAGAAATATCAGAGTGTGCCTCACAAGTGTGATAAATTCTCTCACGAATAGGACATTGTTCAAGTGTAGCATTACTCCCATAAAGTACATTAAAATCATAAATTGCATGTAGACGTTTATTGTTATTGGCGAAGTGTCGTCTGCGTAAACCTGGACAGATCGTACAATTGTGAATATTAAATTAAGAAAAATTGCTAAACAGTTAATTTTCCAAAAGACTAGCCGAACTTTTGATGCTTTAATTCCAGGTAGATTTTCTTTTGCATTCCATAAATACGGACTGGATTGTACTGAACTTCCTAATTCACAATGTGACTTGAGTTGCTTCAGAATTGCCGGAGTTAGAATTGTCTCCATTAGTACTTCTCTACTGGTAGCTCTAGCGTTTCTAAGAAACAAAACCTTTTTTGGAGTCGAGGGAACGGTTTAGGTATTGTAATAAATTGTTCGCGGTAGGATATGCTTTGCGAGTAGAAATGAAGAAATGGGTTCAAAATGCTGTATGGACAACGATGGCAAAGAAAACGCCGTGACTATTAGTTTTAAGGTTTAAAAACACAGCAAGGAATAAGGCATGTTATTGAAAGGTTAATTGGACAGAGTCACTGTCTGAAAGTGGAAATGCTAACCTACTATAATAGTCATTGCCCTTTTATAGGATTGTGTTGCAATACTTCCGGACATATTTAAATTAAGTTAAAACTAATTATAGGCTCCTTTACATTATTGAGACAGGGGAAAGGTGCATCCATGAGACCATTAAACCTGTCCTTCTATTGACATTTCCTTATGCGTTCACAAATCATAATCAACTCATGCCACATACATAATCACCCAAATACATATATGTACATAAATATATTTGCAAGGTTATTACATTTACATAGGTCATGTTTACATGGATGCACCAACTGATCTATGTAAAAACTGAGAAAAGAAGCAAACTATGAACTTCACAATAGCATAAGCAAGGTGCTACATCAAATAATAAACTTACAGGCAAGGTACTAGATGAAATTGCAACTTTAAAGGTAAAGTGCTATTTGAAATTGCAACTTTAAAGGTAAAGTGCTATTTGAAATTGCAACTTTAAAGGTAAAGTGCTATTTGAAATTGCAACTTTAAAGGTAAAGTGCTATTTGAAATTGCAACTTTAAAGGTAAAGCGCTATATCAAATGGCAACTTTACAAAGGTTAGTGCACCGAGGTCCAGAAATTACCCTGAGATGGGATATAAAATGAAAATTCCAGGGAATTGTATCTAATTTATAACTTCCACATTTTCATAAAAGCTACGTTTACTTCCGTGAACAGTTGATACGCTCTTTTTAGCGTAGAAATAAGTATTTGATACGTACATAATAACGTAAGATTTTATGTAATGGTAGTAATGAGAATAGGATGTTAGAATGAACGTAGGAATGAGTACATGTGAATAGCACGCAACTAAACTTGCTGACCGTTGGCTTTAATAAAAATGTCCAGAGTTGGAAAAGTTCTTCTCTGTGTGTGTAGAAATTACCCTTTGGCTCCTCTCAGTCCGAGCGGATGAGAAGAGGAGGGAAATCTCTCCATGCGTAGGACGTATATATATATACAAGTTATTAGTGCGTAATAAGCTTGAGACCATTGTATTTTAGAGTGTAAGACATTTTCCCAGGGAGGACAACTTTTGATTTCAAAGCATGTTAGTACATAAGTGTAACCATAGTTACGGTCTTATAACCATAGGGTTAGGAGGAAGTTGTTTTGTAAATAAGGGAGACAAAGTAATTTTGTTCCGGAGCTCATAAGATTTTACGAGGGTGAGGGTTATAAAAACTCCTTCCTAAGTACTGGGATCTGTCTCGGACAATGGGTTCGATCTTTACGATCGCAATAAATGTAAGTTACGATAAGACCTAAGATTAAGAAAGTAATTGAAACTGATATTGCTTATGTATGTATTGCCATGTGTTTAAATGCAAAGCAATCTCGAACCGGCGCCAGGCTGGCGGGGTTGGAACTTGGTTTCGGCCAGATGGTCCGGTCATAAAATTTATCCACTTAACTTCTGGATTTTGGGAGTGCGGTAGCAGCCGAGTATAAATACCCCAGGAAAATCTTACAGATTCACAGTCGATCTGAACACGCCGATCCGAAACGCTGTCCTCTTGGACTCTCTCTCTCCCTCTTCGTATAGCACTCGGGTTTCGGTTTTCTCCCTTTTTACTCCCATTTTATCAAAAATACTCTGGCTCTCAGAATCGAGTAGTTTTTCTGAAAGATAGCCTTTACTCTCAGAAGAGGAAGGATTTTACCACAGCTCTTCAGGCTGGTGGATTGTATTTCGAGAAATTTTGAGAAAGCATTTAGAATTTTGATAGGAATTTTGGGAAACCTTTTGGGCAACCCTTTGATAACTTGTAATAGGAATTACACTTGAACTTTTATAACTTTATTAACTTTGTAGTTAGATTTAGAGAAGGTCTTCTTTGAATTAATATTTTTAATCAGAATTAAATCTTAGTGTTAACTTATAGTTTAGAAAATCAAACAAAGATATTATTAAGTTCCATTTTTGTATTTGTCCAAAGTTAAATAAAATCTCTTCAACATTTGAAGAATCAAAAGTAAACTTGAGGGAAATCATAGTACGTTATCTCCACTCAACTCAGACCCCTAACAAATTTGGTGGAGGTGCGGGGTATTCTGCTACTCTGAGATATTCTAGTTACGTCGAAGTATTTAATTACAAAGTATCTTAAATACTCTTGGTTAGTTGGAAATAGGAAGAAAACAGAATTTAAAAAAAGAGAATTAACAATTTATCCTAGAATACCATACCAAAGTCGAACTGCAAAGCGAGTGAAAGCCGAGTTGAGTAGGGAACGTACACTTTAAGAGTGGAGGGAGAGTCCAAGAGTCGGAGGAACATTTATTTGAGAATAGGGAAAATTTATTTAGGAAAATAAAGGAATTTATTTGGGAGAATAAACAAATAAATTGAGATTAAACTGAGAAAGTCAAGTAAATAAAGGAGATTCATTTTGCTGAATAAATAAAATTCAAATAAATCGAGAATAGAAGCTAGGAAGTGATAGTCTGACGATCCACACAACGGTACCTATCCAGGGTCGTTGACAACGGTGACTGGAGATCCTCACAACGGTACCCATCCGGGGTCGTTGACCATTTGGCCGATAGAACGGACTGCTGATTGCTGATCAAGACAACATACGGTTTGAAAATTTTCCGGTTAACTTTTGAATAGGGATTTAGAATTTAAAACATTTTTTTTTCGGGTATTTAGAAAATGAATTATAGTTAAAAAAAAGAGTAAAATTTTAGAGGGTACATATAAACCTACAAACCTTTCCAATTTCCTAACAGTATCACACTCAGACTAGCCTTTATGGTCATGGTATTTTCTGACGGTGGAATTTTAGATTTGGTAGTCATTTGCTGAGTGCGGAGAAGCGTTCTCCAAACAAAACGCTGGGGCTCCTTTTCTACTAGCCGCGGGAATAATACATATTCCATTATTGAGTATATGCTTGCATTAGTCAAGTTGTCAAAGGTGTGATATCCTTGTTCCAACACCCTAAAATTTTAGGCTTAACTTACCAGAAAATTGAACTAACCTTTGTATTGGAGATCTACGTAACTGATCACTACTGAGGTATTTTAATATCGAGTTGTTAGGTAAAGTTTTCATCAAAGACTAGCATCAGTAAAAGGAAGGTAATGGTTTAGAAAATAATATTTGAATAAAAGGAGTAGAATAAACGATAAAAATTAAGGAATTTAAAACAAAAGTAGGTGATTTCACTAGGGATAGAATTTATAGTTGAGAGATCCAGGAGACAATAGTTGTAATTAGGTATCAAAGGTGAATAAACTCTTTTGCATTGATTATTTAACTATTGAGCTCTTACATAAAATCAGGATTAGTCAGAGATAAATAATAGTTTCTTGTTGTATGAAAGTTGAACAAACGCTTTTACAATTAGGGATTAATTATTGTACTCGGGTAAACTATTTCAGTAATATCATCAGCAACTAGGGAGATATTTTCAAACGTATGCGAGATCTTGGGTTAATATATTGGAATATAAGGAGAATCCGAACTGGTATAATTCCTTTGGTATTTCCAGTATAGAACTAGTTTTATCCGTATAGTTGAGACAGTTTGTATTAAGTTCTCATTATAAAGACAAAGTGAGTGGGAATTTATTATATTACTTGTAAATTAATTTGAAAATTGGTGATTCTGCTGTTGGGACTTCTAAAATTTAATGCTATCTTGTTTTTCGGATACTGTAGATTTGAGTATAGAGCTACCTATGTGAGGATCGTTTCTAGATTGAAATTTAAAGCAGTTTACAGCAATTTTAAACAGTATAGACAGTTAGAGATTATAATGGCAGGAAAACCAGCAAAATTAATCATAGTCCCACCCAAGTATTCTGGGGAGGATGGATCAGATTTGTCAGACTTCGTAGATCACTTTAACATCGCAGCTAGCAGTATGTACTGGGGAGATGAACAGAAGCTGTTATATTTCCCGAACTCCTTAACAGGAACAGCTTTTAAGTGGTATTTGACCTTTTTAGCGGAAAGGCAAAAGAACCCTGTCGTAGACGATAAGGGAGATGAGGTACCTATTACTTGGAACGAGGTATTAGGTAGATTTATTGATGCATTTGTACCATTGGCTAAAGATGTGGTAGCAGACATTAAGTTGGATGGTAGGAAATATAAGGTTACAGAGACTGTGGAGTCCTATTATTATGATATGATGAATTTAATGGATAAAAGTGGAGACAAGATCTCCCCAGCTAGAAGAGTTATGCGGTTAATTAAAGGAATGACTCCTTATTTTATTGATCGTATTATGCCACAAAAGCCTAAAACTCCTAGGGAATTCTTAGAAGCTGCGCGTACGGTAGCAGATACAAAGTATTTGTCCCAGCATTGCGATCCCTATGAGACTATGGTAGCTGAGAAGGAAGACCCTATAGATAAACAAATGCAATTACTCCTAGATAAACTAGACTTGTCTCTCAAGACTTTAGAGAAATTAAATGAGGAGAGCAAGGAAACAGCAGAAAGGATAGAGCAGTTAGAGTCACCGCAGTATCCTTCAGAAACATTCCCTACAGCTCAGAGATCAGCCGCCAACAACCATCCATCCGGAAGTAATGATGATAGTCACGGGCGCTGTTTCTACTGTGGAAAACGAGGGCATTATGAGCAGGACTGCTGGACCAAAATCTTCCGAATAACGGGGCAGGTACAAGGGTCACTTGCGGAGCAAGGATGAGAACAGAAGCCAATTTCATCGGGTCGTACTCAGGAAAACACGGGCGAAGTTCGTTATGGAGACGATGACGAGTAACCTCGGGAAACTGATGTCAGCGCGTGACCACCGCGCCCATATAAATAGTGATCATGTGAACATCTATTACTATTACATAACTACAAATAATAAATTACTTTCAGTTCCAGTTAAGATAGGAGAAGCAGATAAAATAGCAATTATAGACACAGGCTCCCCAGTTACTCTAATTAATTCCGACCTTATTCATGATAGGGATATTCAAACTATACCTTATCCAGTTTATGTTAAGGGAGTTAATGGAGAGCAATACCGACTCAGGAGGAAGTTTCCAAAGATCTGGAACCTAAAGAATGTTATATAGTAGTAAATCAACAGACATCTAAACCCAACGTTCTAAATAAAGACACTGATGCACTTAGTAGGTTGCCATTGACTAGATCCAAAGATGGATACGAAAGTGCTTATGAATTCCCCGTTTTTTTTGAAACGTTAGAGAATATTGAACAAACACTAGAAGATACTCTAACCATAGATATGGAGGACCAAGAGAGGGTATCATTATAAAAGAACGATCTGGAATGTTAGAAAAATAGGCCTATTATTTCAACAAGATAGTAAGAAAGTTCGTACTAAGTATAGGTTTATCAATGATATCATCTATGAAATTTCAAACGTTTTTCCAAGACTCGTGGTTCCAATAGTATTAATTAAAGAAGTGTTACAGGCTACTTATAGGGATACGCTAGCAGCACATACAGGCTGAATGAAAACCTATCATAGGGTTAATAGGAGATTCTTTTGGAAAGGAATGAAAGCCGATGTAGTAAGATATGTATTGACCTGTGAGGAATGCCAGTTACCTAAGTACTCTACAAATAGACCAGCAGGGCTTTTACAACCTATTGAAATTCCTCCCAAAATCTTTGCTATGATAGGACTAGATTATTGTGGTCCCTTTGTGGAAACAGAGAGGGGTAATAAACATTTAGTAGTTGCAGTGAATTACACGAGCAAATGGGTATTTTGTCGAGCGACAGAATCCACCACTGCGGCCGGAACAATTGACTTCTTGAAGAATGATATCATATTGAAGGTAGGGGTAATTAAACAATTACTCACAAATAGGGCTCCAGCATTTTCTCACATGTACGTAGAGAATTTTGTAACGATTACGGCATCAAACAGGTTTATACAAGTAGGTATAAAAAGTTCTACAAAATGAATTAGTGGAACAAATGAATGGATGTATAGTACGATTATTGAAGATATTCGTAAATGAGAGTCATTCAAATTGGGATGATTTGGTTGGTGAGGTGGTGTTTGCGATAAATACTACAGTCTCCGCTGCTACGGGGCAGTCACCATATTGTATGTTGCATGGAATGGAAGCAACATTTGAAATTGGGGATAAATGGGGAAAAGCTCCATTTCAGGAAGACTTAAATGGAAAACGCCATTTGTAAGTTGAATGAAATACGGAAAAAGGTATTAAAATTTGAGTTGGGACAAGAGGTGTATAGAGTTAGGTACAACAAGAAGCCGGTTAACAGAGAATATAAGACAGGAGACCGGATAACTGTCTATATCCCTGTTACAAAGCTCGGTAGGTCTGCAGAGTTCCTTAAAAGAAATTTTGGGCCGTACCTAATCACCAGAAGACTGTCCGACTTGAGTTATGATGTGGCTACAGAAAGGGGTCTAAGGGTAGTACCTGTTTCTAGAATGAACGCCTTTTTAGGGGATAGTTCAGACATGAAACAGACAAGGCCCACTGGCATGACTCAGATATGTAGCGAATTAGAGGCTATTACAATTTACCGAGAAACGGGGATTGTAGGTCTAAAGGAAAAAGTAATGAAATTTGGTGCCCGTGGATTGGTCTTTCAAAGTCAGGTGACATTTGAGGACATCCGGGAAATGAATAACAAGGATGGCCTTAGTTATTGGATATGGAAAGCAGACGTGCTCATATTATGTGGTAATGACGTTCTGAATAAGAAGAGCAATGAAAACTTATTCAAGGAATGTTGTCAAGATATATCGGGTTATAAGATTGAAGTAAAAGAGACTGTTAAAGCAGAATGGGGTAATTTGGTAAATCTCTGTATAAGTAGTACAATTAACCCATTCCAGCAGAAAGATTTGGCGGTCCTTATAACCGGATGTATGGAACCTCGAAAGGTATTTGATACGTTAAGCAACGTAGCGCGAAACGTAGGGTTGGGTCCTCCAGTTATACATTTATATGGTACTAAACGGTGACCATTGGTAGGTGCGTTAGGTATCCATACGCACTTAACAAGGCTGGTATTATATGAAGATGAACCATATGACACTTGTCAGCTGATGTATATTTGGAGAGAATTTGTAAAAAGTATTTGCCCACAAATATTAATAAATATCTTTGAGGAAGTTAGTGGAAATACGGCCACATATGTTGATAGCTGTTGGGAAAGAATAGAACCCGCAGAAAGAGATGAGAGTGCACTCGAAACAATTGATGAGGAAGATGAAGTCGACACAGATCAGGGAATTGATTTAAATCAGAAAGAAAAGTCTAGTGATTTTAATGAAGAATTAAAACCAGAAGGCTTACATGATACTCCGGAGTTGGTAAATAATGGTGGAAATGATTTAAAGTGGGATAATCAGGATATCAATGATAAGAATGACGAGGATATTGATAACCTGATTACCGACAATGAGGGTGACGACGAATATTTGGTAACCGACGTTGAAAATGAGGTTGCGGAAGGGGTGGCCAACCCGAACGCAAAACCAGTCTCACGTTTGGTCGTCCTCTTAAACCGCCAGAGTTTTATGGATAAAGAAAATGAAAAGTACTTATAGAGTTAAATGAAAATGAGAATTGTTAAGATTTAAAATTTCGATTTAAGATTGTAATTAAGAAACGGAAAAGTAAATAATATGTTATGAGTATTGATGTAAGAATAATTAGTTTAGAAAAAACTAAGTAAACGGTAAACGTCTTGTTAAAAATTTGGTTACTAACTGTAAAGTTAGGACAAAAGAAAGAATGATTTAGACCTATCCTTGGAATGTAAACTCTGTCAAATGTAAACGTGATGACTGTTACCGGGTGAGACGAGCTCAATGTAAAGCCTAGAATTCTTATACATGCAGGACTACGAAGGGCGAAGACACCTTTAACGATCCTATACGAAGGACATAATCCCATTTTCTTCAAAGTTCCCCAACTGCCAAAATTACTTCCCCAGCAAGCCTAATCAAAACAAAAACTGCTTATGTACCTTGAGAGTCCATAACCAACTATACGCGGAACCTATTTTCCCATGTGACAACACACATTTGATTAAAGCACGAGTAATCCATAGCATCCCATCACAGTGGATCAGAATGGAGAATCTAAACTTTTTCCGACGATAAGACGTCTTGGAATCGACCAGAATTTACCAATCGAAACTTCGTGTTTAATTCAGAGTGGAATTACATCATGGCAAACATGTACTTTACTGTATCTTCCAGTATAAAGGACAACTTCGACTCATGGAGAAATTCTCTCAGGGATATTAAGTGGGCAACCATTCCCGATTGTCTGCCAGGAGAAGGTAGCAGTACATTTGCTCTGATAATTATATGGCTTACTATTTGCACCCTATTATTGGCTTTTCTAATAAACGAGAATACCCGGAAAACAACCTTCGTTGGAATGTTGGCAACAAGGATCAAAATGATGGAAGGCTTCTCCATTATTGTCATTTGCCGACATATCTTGACGCATCTATCTGGCTCGTTCTCTTTGGAACGCTACGCCTTATTTATCTCAAGAAATACTGATACTGCAAGGACCAGATCAATTGGAGAGTATATAGCAGACTCTGGGAAGCAGAAGTGAGATAGCGACAACAGCAAACTCAGGAAGCCATTCGGCGTAGAGAACCCCTTCGTTTTGGCGATGCAGAATTAATGTTACACGAGGCCCGACGTCCTACACCTTTGGTTACAAAAACAAAGGCTTAGTCTAAGGAGATTCAGTCCAATAGCTTGGTAGTAGTCTAAAAAGAAATACAAGTCACGATTTACAGGGTCAGGAAAGATATCTTTTGAATGTTAACGTAGAAAGTATGTTAAATGGTATGAAATGATTGAGATACTTACGATGTAGATGATTTCAACTAAAAATGAGTTTTATTCTACTCAAAAGGAAATTATGTCTATAGAATCACGGCTACACGAGTGTAAAGATTTGACACGTCTATGGGCAGTGACAGAACAAACGAGCAAAGAGAAAGCTGAGGACGAAACGACTTGGGACGAGGTCTTTCACGAGGCTACCCGAACACGACAATGGCTACCAGTTTGGACAGCTATTTCTTCACCAGTAAACGAGTGCTCGGTACGTACAACTACCAACGACTATGCTGGGTCCTCAAAGACTCCATCACTCCAGTCGTCCTCATGCACGAGATCGACCGCAACGTCGTCTAATCGTCCAAAGAAAACCTATACCAAGGCGAGTGTAATGACAGTGTCGCCCGGTTATTTCGATGTGGACACACTGTTAGTTATCCGTGGATGTTGAGGCATAAAAAGGCTAAAATGATATGTTTGTACGTCTGCCTTTTACGACCAGGGACTGGTCTTCGTAGGGGGGAAGTATTTGATACGCTCTTTTTAGCGTAGAAATAAGTATTTGATACGTACATAATAACGTAAGATTTTATGTAATGGTAGTAATGAGAATAGGATGTTAGAATGAACGTAGGAATGAGTACATGTGAATAGCACGCAACTAAACTTGCTGACCGTTGGCTTTAATAAAAATGTCCAGAGTTGGAAAAGTTCTTCTCTGTGTGTGTAGAAATTACCCTTTGGCTCCTCTCAGTCCGAGCGGATGAGAAGAGGAGGGAAATCTCTCCATGCGTAGGACGTATATATATATACAAGTTATTAGTGCGTAATAAGCTTGAGACCATTGTATTTTAGAGTGTAAGACATTTTCCCAGGGAGGACAACTTTTGATTTCAAAGCATGTTAGTACATAAGTGTAACCATAGTTACGGTCTTATAACCATAGGGTTAGGAGGAAGTTGTTTTGTAAATAAGGGAGACAAAGTAATTTTGTTCCGGAGCTCATAAGATTTTACGAGGGTGAGGGTTATAAAAACTCCTTCCTAAGTACTGGGATCTGTCTCGGACAATGGGTTCGATCTTTACGATCGCAATAAATGTAAGTTACGATAAGACCTAAGATTAAGAAAGTAATTGAAACTGATATTGCTTATGTATGTATTGCCATGTGTTTAAATGCAAAGCAATCTCGAACCGGCGCCAGGCTGGCGGGGTTGGAACTTGGTTTCGGCCAGATGGTCCGGTCATAAAATTTATCCACTTAACTTCTGGATTTTGGGAGTGCGGTAGCAGCCGAGTATAAATACCCCAGGAAAATCTTACAGATTCACAGTCGATCTGAACACGCCGATCCGAAACGCTGTCCTCTTGGACTCTCTCTCTCCCTCTTCGTATAGCACTCGGGTTTCGGTTTTCTCCCTTTTTACTCCCATTTTATCAAAAATACTCTGGCTCTCAGAATCGAGTAGTTTTTCTGAAAGATAGCCTTTACTCTCAGAAGAGGAAGGATTTTACCACAGCTCTTCAGGCTGGTGGATTGTATTTCGAGAAATTTTGAGAAAGCATTTAGAATTTTGATAGGAATTTTGGGAAACCTTTTGGGCAACCCTTTGATAACTTGTAATAGGAATTACACTTGAACTTTTATAACTTTATTAACTTTGTAGTTAGATTTAGAGAAGGTCTTCTTTGAATTAATATTTTTAATCAGAATTAAATCTTAGTGTTAACTTATAGTTTAGAAAATCAAACAAAGATATTATTAAGTTCCATTTTTGTATTTGTCCAAAGTTAAATAAAATCTCTTCAACATTTGAAGAATCAAAAGTAAACTTGAGGGAAATCATAGTACGTTATCTCCACTCAACTCAGACCCCTAACACAGTAATTATTATTCTATGATTATTACAACTGGATGCCGGAAATTGGACCAAATATTGTGAATGAATAATGAAAGTACGCAACTCCCAATGAGCTGTTTAAATATTTCTAGCGTGAGTTCCCTGAATATTGATTTCTAAGGAATGTGGAGTGACCATAATTGGTGAAAAATGTGTCCCATTTACAGCTTATTTAATTTCAGGTATCCAGCAATAATAATCATAGAATACTATTTACAATAGATTTCTAAACCGCCTATGCGCCAGAGCTACCATTAGAGAAGTACTAATGGAGACAATTCTAACTCCGGCAGTACTGGAGACACTCAAGTCTCATTAAGAATTGGGAAGTTCAATTCAAGCCAGCACAAATTTATGGGATCCACAAGAAACTCTAGTGGAAGTCGTTGTAATTTTGGCTGGTTGGGTAGAAGTTACGCGAAATGTTCTATGTTTAGAGTAAAGTAGGTTCATATAATAACAGTTTATTTTGCGTTTGTTGGAAATTTCATCGAACATGCAATTTCTGAATGGGAAATATATCCCTTGCTCTCATCTTGAGTTTTATTTCCTGGTCTTTTTGTGGAAGGTATTTTATACCTTGTCATCATCGAAATCATTTCCGTGGTGAAAACGAAATTGTAACTTTAAAGTTTGAAGTTTCACTGTGTCGAACGTGTTATCTGTTCATTATGTTACCAATACATACACTAATGCATTGGCGCGGAGCGTATTTTCCACGTCCTTGGACAATCAAGGAATTCATTTGTGGGGTTAAATCTGGTTTCTAAATAAACTGGGAGTTTTTGAAAAATTTGAGGAAATTTCGAGCCGGTGAAACTATTTTTACGGCCTGAGTGATCAAGGAGTAAGTTCCCGTGGTTAAATCAGGTTTTCACGTCAATTTGAAGTTTTTTCGAAATTTCATTAAAAAATATGTCTGCGACACCTAATAAATACCTATTAGCTTGACTTTGATTTCGTAACATGAGCTTACGTTCCTATTATTACCTTTTACTTGTTTATTATTATACGATGATACTGTAAACTGAACCCGTAATCCACTAAAAAGAAACTGTCACCTATTCAGAATGAAGTTAATTATTACCATCCGTAGTAGTAATTATGCTTCCTTGAAACAAAATATTAAAGCTTCAATGTCTGCTTTCTAGTTGACGTATTTATCCATTACTGAATGTAAATTATTATCCTCACTACTGCTTTCGTTTTAAGCTTAGAAAAGAATTACGAAAACAATACTATATAATCAAATTTTCTGTTTCTGCAACGTAAGGTTTTACCAGAAGTAGTTTAACATGTCCCCGGACATGTATTTAAAATTTAGCAGGTTAAGGAATAATAATTGCAACCAGACTCAAGGAACGTGTGAGATAACTGCACTGGCTGAACTTAAGAACAGAAATAGAGTAAAGCAAATGTTGCTAAATGCTCCACCCAAAATCCCAGAAAAATTCAACTATCGAATTTCAAGAAATACCAACAAAAATCTATAAGAATAAAAAAGCAAATCTGCGTTTCGAATTTTCTTTAATGTAGCTCGCAAAATTAGATACATGTGTATTCTCCCTGTAAATACGACTTGAGTGACGGGCGTCTCCATTTTATGAACAATCGGGTTTACAAATATGCATAATTACATATTCATTTTTTCTGACACATCGCTATTTTCAAACACTGCTGCAATAAGAATACAACAGGGAAAGATACACTCACTGGATATTTTTTCCCACTTGTATATACCGCTCTGAACAGGTTTGAATCATTACATTATATAGCTGGAAGAATTGGGGCATTCTGCAGCTTCAAAGTTATACTCACAATCAGGGATTCGCAAGTAGTTTTGAAAAATTAAAGGTAAAATTATACTATCTGTAGTCAGGGTTGCGCAACTAAAAATGTCCGGAGTTTTATTTGTGCAAACCTGAAAATGCCCTGATAATGCCAAAATTGCCAAAAATAAGCAATTTATGGAAATCTTACTGAGTAATAATAGTCTTAATATTAGGTATATAGGTATATATGTATGTATAGTAGGATTGATTGCACTGCTGAAAAAATGAGGAACATTCCCCAAATAAAAATAACATGATCCTGTCCAAGGAATGCAATTGAATTTAATGACTTTAAAAAAATATACAATTTACAAGCATTTTTTCCTGTTTAGTTGAATTTTATCCGAATTGTCTTCGAATTAAGAACACTGGAAATGACCCGTGTGTACCAAAAGAGTTAGTGTATTACAAGGTATTAGTCCCCCATCACAAAATATAGCAAATGAGTCCGAGCATATTCGTAGAATTCCAACACTTTACTTCCCGGCATTTCTAAGTCCAGGGAAAACTTGTGGACGTCCAGCATTTCTCAAGATGATCTCCAAGGATCTCTGGATCTCTGCCGGGATTGGTGGAGGAGTTGGCAAATGAGCTCCTTGGGGTTGGAATCCGTTCTCGTCAGCGGTGTAAGTCACGGTGAGGTATTCTCCTTCAGGGGAATAATGACTGTAAGATCCAGATACAGATTGGATCCTCTCATCTTCAGGGGCATTTGGGTTCTTGATATATCCAGCGGACTCAGCCCGGGTCCCATCAGAAAGCTCCGAGATGTATCGGAAACTTCCATCCTCATTGATCTCACGAACATCCTGAATGACCTGCACTTCAGGCTGGGACAATGGCACAGACAAAGCTGAGGCTACGGCCAAAGCTCCTGCGATGACAATCTATAAAGATTTAGAAAATTTTCCAAAATTAAATTAAATTCAGGAGAAAATTTTTAGCCTAATATTTTTAAGTATCCTGAGAAAACTATCTTAAGCAGACGTCCTTGCTATATATTCGGAGTGCGCTGTAATTATTTTCAGGGATTCTACCATCGGATAAGATGCACGTTTAAAGGGAAAAATACTCTTGTTATTATAACATGCGTTTAATAAAAAATGACAATAGACCTTTTAAATACAATTACATTAAGGACAGTTAAATAAATTTAAATATTTGGATCTTGTGAACAATTGTCGTTACAAGGAGAAAAATGTAATGCTTGTAAAAGGTAACTTCTGGTCTTATGAGGGAACCCTCATGCAAAGGAATAGCTTCTAACGATAGAATCCTCTAATTAAATTGTACATTTCAGAAAATGTGTCCGAACATTGAGAATAAAGTGCGATAAAATTTAAAGGCTAATAAAAGTTTTCAAGTGTACTTACAAGTTTCATCATTTTAAATGATTATGACCAGGAGGGAATGAAACAAGTGAAGAGAACAAGCCTAATTGGGTAATTGATAGGGAAATAAGGAAAAGTGGTGTCTTTTATACCCCAGAATCCAAGTCCACAGTGCCATTGGACACGTCAACAAGACAAACTACCGAAGGTGCTAAATTTACAAAAATCTGAAAGTAGTAATGAAAGGAATGGGCCCAAAATCTCCTCAAAGTAAGAGACAAAATCCCAAATGACACGGGCCAAAAGCATGACATGAGAAAAAGACCCAAAACTACAAAAATCCCATTAAAATATGCGCAAATGAGCCCAGAGATGAGAGGGAAATGAAGGAAACACTTCTAAAAGGGTGCAAGTTATTGGCACATTAAACATGCAGGAGGCTCAGCATTTGCATTTGCTTAAATTAATTTATCACCCAGTGACTCTTGACACTGACTCGTGCCTCGGCTACAACTTGTTCTTCTTGTTTGTAATTACTCACCGTGCTCTGTACACTCTGGTACTTAGTGCCGTACAGATAATTGTGAGTGCTTGGCTGGAGATGGGTGATAAGGATCTGTGTAAACACTAATTGCCAGTATAGATCTGACGGAGGCGAGGATAGGGTTGCTCATTTAAATTTTTATGGCTGACAGACACGCCATGGAAATGATACAAGGATGCGTATTTGCAGGATTGGTTCCTCCATATAGTAGCTAGTATAAGGGTATGAGAGACACACGGATTATCTCTGGCTTGTTTTTGTAAAAAACAAGGAGACTGTTTTTTTTTTCACGTGTGCCACCCAAAATAATTCTCATGGCAGTTTTATTTACGTAAGGATTACAATAAATCAATTGTTTTTTTTCAAAAGGAAGATTACAAGCCGAAAATTCCAGGTAAACTTAAATTTCTGGTCCATTTTAGGTACATGTCAACGAATGGAATTCTCTGTTAAATTATGCACCAAATGACATTGAAAGTCGGGAATTGCCTAGTTCTGGCAATGGGACATTTTAATTTCAGACTTGTGAAGACAGGAGTGTGTTGTGTATTTGCACAGACACTGAGATACAGAGTACGTATAGATATGTAACTGATTGTAAATTGCTAGTACTATTGCTATGAAAGACATTATTGAAAAGAATTCTCTATTTGTTAGGACGTAACACTTTGGGATATTATCTTCCATTTACTTAATTTTAATTATTCTATACATTGGATACATTTATTGTGGATAATTTTCCTGACATTTCCCTTCAGAAAATAAATGCCTTGTATTTTAAGCTGATCAGTATATCATTTAATTGGCTTTTGATGGCTCTGAGTTCCTCAGAATTGCCTTTCTGCCAATAAGTAATTATATAAGGAAAAATAGAGTGGCTTTAAAATGGTCAGAATATATTTTCCTTTTGATTGAACATAATAGGACCACAGGATTATGATTAAATTGTAAAATTGTGTCCTTTAATGTAATTTGTATTAGGAAATAGGGCTTCACTAGATAAAAGAGCGAGATAAAATCCGGATTAGATATTTCCAGGCACTTGTTCCGTTGACTGATATCCCACTGTTTGGTTTATGACCACAAGGTTATTGCATGGAACATTTGGGACTATTGGATGGAATCCTTTAAAAGAGTTATGTCGAATACGGCAAGGTTTTTAGCGTGCAAAAGAATAGCGTCGAATTTATGCATCTACATGTGAATTTGTTTAATTTGAATCAATTTAGACGTTTTTATTTCAAAGTAAAACCCATGGACCCTTAGACAGTTTTATACGCTGGTTTGAAAGCCATGCACGAAAATTTGTGGAATCAGGATTTTCGTGCAAAAAATAACTAGAATAGAATTTTCCAAAAATATGATCATTTTTGCCTCTTGTGTAATACAATGTATAAATGTAATGCTCACCTTTGCTGGTAAATATATGGGTAAAAAATTCCAAATAAAAGTTCGGAAAGATTCATTTTAACTTTGCAATGTAACAACTAGAAATTTGAAAAAATAGTTTATTTATTCTTGAATTTTCCACTTTACAACAGAATCCGAATTTTGAGCCTGATTCCAATAATTTATTGTAATGCCACAAGAGAGTCAAGGAGAATAAAAAAATAATCGTTACTAAATTCACCCGTGACAATTCCACAAATAATGCAATGTAATTATGTAATCTTTACAAAATAGTCAAGTGATTGAAGGGAGTGGAGTCAAAACATATTTTCAGAGAAACACGTGGTAATTTTCTGCCCGCTTATTTGCCAGCGCGTCTTGGTGGAACGGGGTTACGCAAAACCTGGGGGCGGGGTTGGATGTTTGGTTGGGGGAGGCCAGCATTTCTGTAAATGATGTCCAAAGCTCTTTGGATCTCCTCAGGGATTGGAGGAGGGGTTGGCAAATGAGCACCTTGGGCTTGGAATCCGTTCTCATCGGCCAGGTAAGTCACGGTAAGGTATTCGCCTTCAGGGGAGTAATGGCTGTAAGCACCGGAAACGGATTGGATTCGTTCCTCTTGAGGGGCAGTTGGGTTCTTGATATATCCAGCAGACTCGGCCTTAGTCCCGTCCGAGAGTTCAGAAATATAACGGAAGCTCCCATCCTCATTGATCTCACGGACATCTTGGAGTACCTGGACGTCGGGTTGCGTGCGCAGCTGCGCAGACGCAGCAGCAATGACGGACACGAGGACAACCTTGAAAAAAATTCAGCGCTTTATTAACACTAATAAAACAAAAAATTTTCAATCACAAGTAAAGAAGACAAAATTCCGCTGAATCTTACAAAGTCACTTACAAATCTCAACATTTTGATCCCAAAATTTCCCACTGAGGTTATACACTGATCTGTAAATTGATGGAGCTCGTTCTGCTAACTGATGCTAAACTGGGGGAGATTGAGTTCTTTTTATACCCAAAATCATCTACCTCAATGTGCCATTGGGATGGTTTGGAAGAGATGAAGATGATACCTGTGTGTGCTTTTTGTGGGGAAAAAAACTGAAAGTTGTAATGAA
The DNA here is from genome assembly GCA_947179485.1 of Allacma fusca. NCBI lineage: Eukaryota > Metazoa > Arthropoda > Collembola > Symphypleona > Sminthuridae > Allacma > Allacma fusca. The sequence continues at coordinate 59,280,308 of OX359245.1, forward strand.
GGGGATTGATATTGAATGACAGGTAACCTTTTACACACGTATAATCACAGAGGATGGCTTGTAAAAATATTAGCGAACCAAGCCATAATTATATTTGAGAATTCACTCAAATTAATGCAGATTTGGAGGAAACCCGTTACTCAAGCCAGATATGCAGTTTGAGGGGGACAAAAAATGCAACTTGTTGTTCATCATTTTGAATTAACTTTCGTGTTAATTTATTGGCGAGCAAATGGGAATGCTGACGCGGGCCTTTTTTCTCTAATGCTCGGACTCACTTGATCATTACTCATCACATGGGGATGGAGCTTTTTATTGGGTGCTTGAAGTTCCTCAGATTTCCAATGATATGCATATGACTAAGCACGTATTAATTGCATAATTATAATGTAGACACTGGGCTTGTATGTACAGCTGAGACAGGTGGAAACAATCAGTAAAATCTTTGTGGTAATAGTAGTACCCAAGTCATCAATATTGATTTTATCAAAAATTTTACATATGGAAATGCTTCGTGGATCATTCTCTATACTTTCAAGAGCTTGATACCTTGGCCTACCTTATGGCGAATGCTCAGACCTCCCAATAAGCAAAAAAAAAGTTACGAAACAAGAAGATGATTCTGAAGCTGTATGCAAAAAAAAATTAAAAATGCATTTTCAGTAATTAATTAATTACAATTCCAGGGGGTACAAGGGGTTTCAGATCTCCGTGGCAATCTATACATGTATAACGTATTTCCAATAGTTTACATTTATTTTGTGAAGGTCAGCTCTGTGGTATAAAAGGCTTTGGAATTTTATACACTCAAGCTATAATGAATCTTCTTGTTATTACCTTAACAAGCAGAGAGGTAGATTTAGCGTACTGCTCATTAACATGCAGGGCAAGATTTTGAGTGCACGTCAATTTGCTCTGAGAAACACCTCAAAGTGTAAGCTCACTTTGACAATGAAGCCCAATATTTTAGACAGGGCGTTAAAAATAATAGAGCGAATGATGTTTGTAAATTAAAATTATACACGCACCTCTCGCTAACAGGAATGGGCCCAAAGCTGGACTTTGTTTGGCCGAATAGACATTCACATTGTCATACATATGTACAGATATTTACAATGTTTAATCTGGCAATTAGATCACGTCATAGGGATTTTATAGCGGATGTAAATACATTGTTAATTTATTAAAGGCAATGATTGATAGTAAGGGATTGGCCTAGGATTTGCGGAACTCAAAATGGTACTGAAGGGTAAAAGAGAGCAATGTGTGATGTCAGTGTGTATGAAGATGAGTTTTGATTAAATCCCATAGCTTAAAGATTGGGTGTATTTTAGGGAGTCAAATAAAATTAGTATTTTACAGATGCGCAGGGTGGATTCGGGAAGGCAGGAAGTTTAATTTATTTTTATAGAAAATATTTCTCTACAAAATCAAAACGGCTCAAAAATTTTGCAACCCAGCTTGAATAAAATTACTGGATTTTTGGTAAATGAAAACGACTTACAACAATAATGCAGGCGCTCGACCGTATTAAAAATGAGACTATTTATTGCTGCCCAACTTGTAATGTAATTTCCGCAACCAGAGTATGCAATACAGTATTCAAAAATGAGTTAAAATGTTTTAGAAAAGTACATAATTAGAGAGAGAGAGATTTTTTCGTATTTCAATGGTAACTCAAAACACAAGTAATAAATCATTTTGTTGCATTAACAATAATTACTTTGATGTGTGAACTTCCTTATGTACAAATGTATATCTGTAAATTAATCTCCACTGTGTAAGTAATTGCGTGATCCTGTATGATCCTCTTATAATAGTTGTTGGAGCATCTTCAGGGCTCCAAACCTTTTTCGGACATGTTAAAAATATATCCGTCTTAAAAATTTCGTTAATCATATTCAGACAAAAATGTTTGGCGGGATCAACTTTGGACGTATGTACATAATTTTTTTGATGCAGCTGATTCGACATTTTTGTGGGAATAATTGAAATCAAGTTCGAATTTGAGTGACAGGGTTACCTGCTTCCTGCTTGCTTGGAATGCCGCCTATTTTTTGTAAAAACTAGCCTGTTATATGTAACTTCCCCACATTTCGTCAAGGATGACACTTGGAAATTTTTTACCAATGTGCTAGAGATGCTAATGGTCTGGTCCGGACCATTAATAATGGTCTGTTATTGGTCTCGTTCGGTCTGATCAAACACTTGGACCAGACCAGATACAATTGGTTCAGCTTCAGGACCAGACCATACCAGACCACAAGGACCATGGTCCAGAAAGTATGCAAAATAAATAATTATGAGTCAACGAAATCCTATGAAACAAATTAAAAATGTCATTTCTGGTGATAAAACAAGAATTTCATTGGATAAAATGTGATTGTTTAATTGCACTCTATGGTTTTCTGGACCATGGTCCGGACCGTGGTCTTTATTCTGGTTTGGTCTGATTGTGAGCTTCGGAACAGACCAGTTTCATAAAATCTGGATAAGACCAGACCATTGGCATCACTACAATGTGCAGCTTGTATTTTAAGCACAGTATGTGCTGTAAAACGTTCCAGCATATGCTGGGTACAATATAATGCAATACTTCAGTCATTTACAAGAGTTACATTTAGTTAGGTATTTATGTTCATTTTACATTTATTTTAAATGTTTATATACACATTTTACTAGTTTGAGTAGTCCAGGATATTGGGATTTTAAAGTAAACTGCCTGAAATATTAGGAGAACCAGAACAGGGCACAAATTGCAATCCGAACCTTTCTGGTATTAATTTTAGTTTTGTCGTCCAGCTTTTTTCATAAAGAGTTCGCGCTTAACCTTCAATAAATATTCTTGATAAAATAACCTTCATTATTGTAAGCAGAATCATTAGTAGAAAATTCTAAAAATTTTTACGGCAGCTGTATCTAAATCCACGCTTTTCCCATGGCCAGAACAGAATTCCCACACAGAACAGTCTCGAACAAGGAGTTGAATCTCTTTACATAGACTCTTCAACGGCAGTATAGTACATAAGTGAAATGTCACTACAGGAGTTTCATTTAGAATGCAAATACAAGCTTGGCATGGACATTATTACTTATGCGTTTAGTTTGAGGGAAAATGCTATGTTGAGAATGGATTTCAATAAATTATCCATACATACCATAAAAATCAGCTTTAAAATGTGTAGATATTATTTTCAATGATCTATTTTCCTATGAGATCTATGTTAGGAACATAAGCATGATAATATTAATACGCCCTATAAGCCGTCCGCCATCAGCAGTTTCTACCATGCACGCAACAATTCATTCAATGAACTAGTTCGTTAATTGAACTTTTCTGAAATATTTCAAGATTTCAGTGAATTTGAGTGAACTCAAAACCTATCAATTTATGTAACGAATGAGTTTGAATCGAACTGTTTGGCAAATGAAACGAACGTGAATGAACGTGAATGTCTAGGTATGATTAACAGATCGGAATTGAACTGAATGTGAGAATACGTATTATTACGGAACTCTGATTTAACGTATATGTTCCTAATGCTTGAAATGATTCAAACTAACAATGAACTACATAAATAATTTCGGCAGATATCCCTGGAAATTTCTAATTTTCATCAAAAAATAAGATTGAAGATTGAAATAAGAACTTTAAATTAAATATTCCTGATTCAACTGAATGGATTCACGGGACGGATAATATGAACGTGAATTAAACTTTTTATTTTAACGCTCAATTTGAGTGAACGTGACTGAACGCAGAAAGACATACTTATGAACTGAACTGAATGTGAATGGTATAACCATTAACAATGAACTGAGTATGAGTGAACGCTGCTCGAAAGAAAAGAAAATGAACTGAATTTGAATTGAACTTTTCCCCAAAGTTGCATGCATGGTTTCTACAAAGTCTTGTAAATTTAAACTCTGCAATAATTAGTTAAATTGAATTATTTAATGAATGGATCCACGTAGTGAAACGTTACTGTTAGACCAGTTTTGAATTAAGGAAAAATAGCAATACAGAAAAAAATCTACATTCAACTCCCAAAGCGAAGGCTCCAGAAACGCTCTAGAAATGCGAAGTACCACGCTCGTACCAATTTCTGCCTTAAATTGCCCCTTGACTGCCATGTATTGAGCGCATGTTTCTAAGGAAGCTAATTACTTGTCAAGTCTCTAAATGAAGGTTTTTGTGAACCATAAGCCATTTGCTCTTAAGAGCTAGGGAATTTTCTTCTACGATATGATTTTAACTTAACGATTAAATTGTCCTCAGAAATTAGCGTAAAAAATTTACAATTTTGATACAAATGCTCCCATTTTTGTAACAAGAATGTAATGCTTTATTTTTTGCTGTATAATATTCAAGTGATTCCAAGAAGTAATGAAAATAGCTTTTTATAAAAACACAGTACAGTTCAAAAATTTCCCGCCACTTTACTTGCCGGCACGTCTGGGTGGAATGGGGCTACGGAAAATTTGTGGGCGGGGTGGAGTGTTTGGCTGAGGGAGGCCCGCATTCCTGTAAATGATGTCCAAAGCTCTCTGGATCGCCTCAGGGATTGGTGGAGGAGTTGGCAAATGGGCGCCTTGGGGTTGGAATCCATTCTCGTCAGCGGTGTAAGTCACGGTAAGATATTCTCCTTCAGGGGAGTAATGACTGTAGGCTCCGGAAACGGATTGGATCCTCTCATCTTCAGGTGCATTGGGGTTCTTGATGTAACCAGCAGACTCAGCCCGGGTTCCATCAGAAAGCTCCGAAATGTAACGGAAACTTCCATCTTCATTGATCTCACGAACATCCTGGATAACCTGGACTTCAGGTTGCGTGCGCAGCTGCGCAGACGCAGCAGCAATAACGGATACGATGATCACCTTGAAAAAAAATCCAGCACTTTATTATTACCTCTCATAACCCCAAAAAATAATTTCAATCACAAGATTATAGAAGACAGCGCAGAAACAAAATTCCCTAAATTTTACAAATTCACTTACAAATCTCAACATTTTGATCCCAAAATTTCCCACTGAGGTTATACACTGATCTGTTAATTGATAGAGCTCAAAGTGATAACTGATACTAAACTTTTGTAATTTGATTCTTTTTATACTCACAATCCTGTACCTTAATGTCTCACTGGGAGTGTCTAAGGGTTGAAGAGGATACGTATATTCTTTGTGTGGAAAAAAATTGAAAGTTGTAATGAAGATCTTTGGATATTGAGTGGCAGTTTACCTTTTACACGTTTAATTGCTGGATGTCTTACACAAAAATTTGGCAAACCTCAGCCAGTCGTATATATTTGTGAGTGCACTCAAATTAATGCAGATTTGGAGGGGACCTGATGCTCAGGCCAGAATTGCACTGTTCGAAGGGAAGAAAAAGTGCAGCTTTTGATGCTCATCATTCTGAATTAAGTTGAGTTAATTTATTGGCTAGCAATTGCGAATCCTGACGCGCGCCTTCTCTCCGTACTGTATTGTGTATACGAGCTATCTTTGTCATTATTCATTTCAATGGGATGTTACTTTTTATGTGATACTTGAAGGCACACGACGTTCACTGGCATAAGCAGCGCTATAAACAAGAATTAATTGCGGAGAGACGTCGTCTATGAGGACGTAGGACCTGCAAACACACACTTTTTCTTATGCATCTATTTTACATTACATTTAAAGGACAGCTCTGTTCCAACCCACATGCAAAAGTTACAATAAAAAAATCCAATTCCTTAATTCTCCAGCAAATTTTAATAATTTTTTTAACAATAGTTTCATATCAAATGAGCATAACATTTTTCGGTACAAGGGCTTAAGAAGCTGTGCAATGTGTTTTGAACCCACAATGTAGTTTTCTGAAGATAATAAAAGAGTAAATATTCTGAGATCATCTGACAAAATATTTTTGTAATTTTTACAATTTTGAAAATTCTTAAGGATAAAATGTTTTTTGTCGTTCTATGGGATATGGAAAGAAATTGTCATTAAAATTGTCCCAAAACATAGGAGCAATAATAAATGCTACTGTAACAGGGAACTGACAACCCAAATAATTAATACCTAGTTAGCCTTTCCAAAATATTAAAAATCATACCTTTTTTGTACTTTTGCTTATTATCACATTCCCATAGTTTCTACATGCTGACCTTCCTTATCCAAACCAGTGAGGACTCCCAACAATAGGCATATAACTGTCACAGCAAAAGCGTCGCATCCCAGAAGCTTGGCAGTCGTTGGGGAAGTGACAACTAGGAATGTTCGTAAAAAGATTTATTTGTGAAGCTTAGAGTCATTGTAATCCTAGGTGCTTCAATATAGTAAGATCTGAATAAATTAATGGGACTCATTACTTCTAATAGCGACACCATTTAAGTAATGGCTAGGTCAACTTCAGCCTGTAAATATCCTGAACATTCCATGAACATAGTGTAAAGAGTCTAGACCATTACCTTGCTTGTAGGCATGCATGCTAGACCTGTACTGTACAATTGTTCCACAGGAGTTAGTTTTTTCATGTATGCTGTAATTTATTATTTTTGAATTTGAGTGACTTTATTTTAAGTGTATGTGATGCATTTTAAATTTTTTTTATTTATCTTTCACTTAGCCCAGCACATGTGCGACAATCTAATGTTATTTGTATGTTTGGATAAGAAACGTTTTTGCTACAAGTTTTTATTCGGCTCAACTCGTGTGAACTTTACTTCTCTGACCTTGCGCATTATTTGATTGATTTGTTTGTTTTGTACTAGTTATTGTAAATGTGATTACAATTATTGTAGAGATGCAGATCAATGTGTATAGTTTCTTTTAGGAACACTTTCAATACAGAAATAATGAATTGAATTCACGTAAATATATTTTTTAATGCAGTTATTTTTGAAAACGTACATGTTAAATAATTCTTTCCGAGGAAGGAACGCTCCCTTGAATAAATCGTATTTTTTGGGGGATTTGTTTTTACAAAATACTTGTCCAGAGTAATTTTTTCTATACCGGAACAGAAGCGTAGCAGTTTCTTTACAACAAAACATTTTTCTTCCAATCTCGACCCAACAGTTAGAACCTCTTTTACCACTTTAAATTTTTTTGATATACCCAAATTGTACTTGTCATTTAATAAATACAAATCAACAATACATTATAATACAAATTAATCAAATTCAAATCAAAATCAGTTCCTTAGAATTTACTAGTAAAAATAACTCGGAATAAAAAAAATCATCTATGACTAGCACTAAAATGAAAAATTCCCACGGGGCGCAGTGATACTTCAGCGTCTCCTATCCGTCGATATTGTAACAACTCCAATAAGAATTTTTGCGGGTATCTTTGAACCCCGGACAACGCCTCTGTCGGAGACGTATGTATTAGCATGTATTTGAACGTGTCATATATTAATTTCCAGAGGTCAAACGGATGACCCGATATTCTCCAAAATTAAAAGAGTTCCCACATGTTACGAAATGTGTCACTGTAAAAAACTTGAGCTGTTTCATAATACAGGTTAGGCAGCTATCGTGTGACGGACCTGCAGATAACTATATATATTAAAACGATAACAATATGGACATCGTTCAGATTGGTGCACACACGAGGCTCATAAGTATATATTGTAGAAAATATTGGTATTTTATTTACTCACCGGCTCTCCTTCCTCCACAATTATATTTATGGACCTTTACGAACCTGAATTGATTGGGGTAGGAATTTCCGAGACGTGTCTGCTCCCTTGATCATGACCTGGCTTGCGTACCAATAAGCACTCTCAACTCTCCAGAAGCGAAAATAAAATTACATAAATGCATAGAGAGAGAGTGTCCTTCAGAAATATTCCACCCTCTCCTATCTCACAATCAACCGGACTTGCTGGCAATTCCGTAAGCTATATTTACAGATTTTTTTGTAAGCGTATGCTCGGAAAATAAAATATAATTGCGTGGAACTATTACAACTCATAAAGTAATTATACATGCTTTAATTAGGCTGTGCTTATTAAAAACCTGAAAATAGCAATTTTATTACTCGCCATATTCCCTGAACTCAATAAATACAGGAAATATTTTTTTTGTGTAGTTTCTCATAATAACAATAATAATAATTCAAGTTACTGTCAAATTAAAGTTCATAAATCACTGTATAAATTCCTACCCTGCCCTTGAAATATTCATAACTAATTTTGTCTGAAATTTTAAGATTTACTAAAAGTATAGTTTATAAAAATTGTACTGTCTTCATTGGGCTAGGACTGGAAGCAGATTTAATGCAAAAAATACAAATACCCGTTGTTTCACATGCGGAGTAAAATCTTGGTGCTATTAAGGCTTCTCGGAGAGGGAATAAATTAAATGAATAAATTTTGCCTGGAAATTTCTGGCGAAATTTTTAATAGTATTAAATTTGAATGCACAAATTTTACTCAGAAGTCTGTAAATTATAATTACATAATTTTCAATTGCTTTAATTTTGTATCAAAATCAATAGAAATTACAACATCGATCTTATCAATAAATAAAAGTAATTGTAATGCTAATTTTTTGTATTCATTGCATTAATTTTTCCTTCCGATAATTACAATAAGCACTGTCATAATAAAACAATAGCAGGCTTAATTCATTAGCTCCTCCATTAAGATCTACAGGAACAATGGATAAAGTTCCGAAGTCAAAGAAGTTTACACAGTAGCATACGAATATGGAGCTCCGTTAATAGTATTACACGTGCATAAATTAACGTGTACAAAAATTGAAGCACATCAACAAGTGTCTAGAACGTCCTCATAAATTCCTTTCGTATACTCTTTAACATTTAACCTATTGCCTTCATATGTCATCTTTATGTTCTCAAACGAGCGACAGAGTAGAGCTCGTAAATTACAAACCTTCAGCATTCCATTGTATCCTCACACCAAAATTATTAAATCTCTCCGAGCAACTCACTCACTTATGACTGAAGACAGAAAAAACACTGCAGTTTGCCTTGTCCACGTAAATAATTAATTCATACATTGCAATTATTCTAAAATCCTCATCCTCTTCCACAAGCTAATGCTATACAAGTATATATGTATATACCTTTCTTAGCATGTAAACTCTTCTTCGCTGCATTTTTTCCAATCCATTTACTTTTGTTAGACCCTTCAAAAGTCATTACAGCTCAACTGTAGACTGGATCCCGCTCAGAGAATTTGTCTTGGATTTTATCAGCATCATTGCATGGACATTACATATGTAGTTGGAAAAATGAGCCTGAAAATATATATACTTGTATGATAACACGATATGACATGTAAAACATGTAATGTCTTGCATGCTCTTTCCATACATGCTTTATGGTCTCATGGGTAAATTTCTACTCATTTTTCATTCCACTTCAAATGAAACATGTTTACATGAGCGCTAAAATTTTGTATGTCTATTTGCATTTGTAGTAACTGGTAGGAAGCCCTGCGTCATAGGGAAATTTTTTGTCTGGGGGGATGTATGTATGGAGTTGGCTGTATATATGTATGTGTGTACAAAATTATATAGTGCTTGTAACTACGTACATAACGTAACTACGTACTTGTAGTGGAATCTACGTTGTGATGTTTCCACACTCAATGTTAAGGGCTAGTGCGTGGGGTACAAAAATATTGTATCTGGATCTGTTCCTGGATACATAACGGGTACTACTGGATTATGTACTTTTACCCGTAATTACTTGTACCCACATTAACAGAACCAATGAAATCATGGTACCCGTTCCTGAATTGTGTCTGTACCCAAAACGTAGCCCAGAATTGAACCCATGGGGAAGCAGGACTCCCTATTTTACCCTGTGGACCTGTACCCGGGTTTTATTTTAAAATTCCTAGAATTTGATGAAACTAATAATCCAAGCTGTAAGAAAACTCAACGTGTGACCCAAGTTCTGCGGTTTATACATGCAGGTCAATTTGAAAGCTTAATAAATTACGGTGTACAAATCACTAACGAACATGCTAAATTCCTTGAGTATACAACTTTACAAGATGTTTTGGTTTTTGTGCTACCTGGTGAAAAGGCAAATTCAGTACATATTCTTCTAGTCCACAAAAAAGAATTATTCATAACATGTGTGACTTAATCAATTTGTAGGATATCCTGAATTCTCTTTGCCAGATTTTTAAAATAATGTTTCATTGACATTGGTTAATTTTGCGATTTTATAATTCCTACACAATCTAAATATTACTAATAACAAAATACGTTCCATGTAAGGCAATGAAATAAAGAAGACTCAAGCGCTGAGTTATGAGTCAAGTGGAAAAATGATTCATGTAACACAACATAGTGTTTAACATTACAAACAAGATAATCAAGATTATTGATTTCCTGATTGCTGTTTCCATCAAAGCATCCAAATGTTTCAGGTACTTTGAAGAACAGTTAATTACATCTCTTTCAACTACTCGAAACGTGCACCTAAAGGGATGAACCCAAACAGGTATTTTTCGATACCCGTTCCCATACCCAAATTGGTAGGTACAAACTGTGTGTACCCAGAAAGTACCCAAACGCTTTGGGTACAAAATGTAAATACCCATTTTGTACTTGAACTTGGATCTGTACCCAAACACCCGGGAACTACCTACACCCTTGAGGGGCAATATTTGAGATACATCGCTCCGAAATTTGTAACTAATAGAAGAATGTTTTCAAAAGGCTGTAGGGGCCTATGGCCAGAAATCACCCTGAATAAAGATTACGTCAATATATGTATAATTATATAAGCCATACAGCTCACTCAATCAGGATTGGATCAAGCTCGCTGATTCCCTAGTGCGTCGTCATATCTTAAAATATTTATTTAATTCTTGAAGTCTGACAATTATCTTTGAAACATCCTTTGCTGCCCTATCCCTTCCTAATTAAGGTGTCAGAGCGTGATTAATTTTGAGAACTGTTTACCATCCAGGGGTTCTTTGGTGTTAGTTTTCTGCACAATATTCCCAAGGGAATTGCACTCCGATAACAGCAATGACGTACTTCGAATGATTGATGATGTACCGGATCAACCGATGGTATGAAATAGAGGGCATGTATGCCTCCACTTAATTTTATTATGAAAAAAAAAATAAGTTGATAAATAATGCTAATATAAATTTCTTGTGGAAAATAAAGAGAAAACGCAAGAGTCGGAAGATGCGGGGAGTCTATAAAGGGACTCAAGTCACTGGACTTGAGAAAATGCTCGTTGGTTTTTCAGCTCGTAAAAGATGATGACTTTAAAATAAATCCCGGAATAAGCTCAAAATTTTACTTAAAATCCGTTCCAAATCCAGTAAGATGGCTACAGTTTTATTTATATCGAAAATACCAAACATAATAAGAGCCTGATTAAACTTTCTATGGATTACTTTTCATATGATGGAGTTAACGTCAACGTTTTGCGGTGCTCTCTGTGGTGATCTGTTAAGCGGTTGATCGTAAATACACAGCCCTCTGGCGAAACGTTTCATAAATTCATCCCAGTCAACCTGATTAACGTCAATTGGGAATACATCTCTGTCCACTGGATTCATCAGTCGATTAAGCTCTGCCAAGTTAGCGGTTACGAATTCCCAGTTTTCCGTTGTCATAGGTTTAAAAGCCTTTGCTAACATTATTTTTTCGAAGAATTCCCTTTCGAAACTAAAATATAATTACAGACAATTTATTAAATTACAGAAACATTAATGACACAACTATAAAAATTGAAAATGGTTCCTCTCACCTTCCCCCCTCTCGTCCTTCGATGTGACTCCTAATTTGACCGGGAATTTTTCGGAAGAGATAGTTATTGATATTACACAAAGTCTCATGTTTGGAAGCCAATGGATAAAACCTCGGGAGATTTTCGGTTTCTCGAATGGTCTCACAGCCTATTTTTATGAAGTTCCGCTGTTTTAAGCAGTTGCTGCTGTCCGGGACGCAATTGTAAACATGAAACTCTTGATGTGATCTTCAAAAATAATAAATGTTTGAAATTTTCGTTGATAACTCTGATTTCACTTGATATTAAAACTTGATATTTAAAAACCCGGATATACAGTATTTGAATTCTTACGCGTTCCCCAATCTCCAAGCAGCTGCTAAGCACGTGTTAACTGCATTGTCCACTGGGGTTGCATCAAGTTTCCCACCCCTATTTGCAAGTATAGTGTGATAGCCACCACTTAACAAGAGCTTGCAGAGTTTGCTGATACTCGAACTGGTCTCACTCCAGCCTGGGAGGGGTTCATCCATGGCGGCAAAAACTAAAATAGATTTGAAGCGATTACATTACTGGAAAAATGTTACACAGAAAATTGACTATCCAAAGGGATCATTGCGTCATCAGGGGAGTAGTTTCAGTATACCTGCGATATTAAATGTTTTTTAAGCATTGATTTTTTTGACAGATTTCAATATAGAAATATTCCTTGGAAATTATCCTAGATCTGCTTTTAATTCAAACTTACTTGGCCCTGGACGAACAATACTCACGGGCAGATCCTTCCTCGCTAACTCCACCAACCTTTCTGCCATATGTTTCGAGTAGGAGTAAGTATTGATTTTATCTTTCAAAATTCTGAAAGTATATAATCATAAAAGTAATAATGTATAATTTAGGTGTTCCCACAAACCGTGAGAATTTCCTGACATCAATAATGACTTTGCTTGACCAACATGCACAGCGTGATTTATATACCTTCTAATTCGTCGTTTTATATAATATTATTTTTATGTAATTTATAAAATTGGAAAACAAAACATACAGCTTAGTGACAGCTCTGTTCCATTGTTTAGGCATTTTAGAAAAACATGCCAGAGCATCCTGGGGCTCAATGTCTAGTGGATATACTTTCTCGTCCACTAGTGCTGGAGGCATGGAATAAATCGTTGATACGTATATGAAAGCCTGAAAAATGTAAAGCAAGTTCGGGTTATTTTATGTAATATACTCGAAAAATAGAAACTAAATAATATAAGCGTAATTTATTTAGTATAATTAGACAATTATGGATTGCTACTAAAAAATTATAATATGTTAACGGATAACCCCCAGCTTGCCTATTCTGAAGGTGTCAATATTGTAAGAGCTATGACTGTCCTAATTTTGTAAAGATGGGAAAATAGGTGTATTTTTTCAAAAAAACTTTTAAGTTTATACATTCATAATTATTATAATTTATAATCCACATAATTATACCTTGACATCTTTCGCTTGCTTAGCCAAATCCAAAACATGACCAGTCCCTCCCGTATTTATTTCTACGATTTTGGGGAGCCTCATAAGGAAATGTGTGCTGGCAGCAGCATGAATAAATACATCTGCATCCTCCATTAACTTCAATTGATCCGGGTGTAATCCACACACCGGTTTTGCTGCATCCCCATGAACGACTTGGAGTTTTGAAAGCAATCCAGGATTTTCCTTACGGATGGCATCAAAGGGCTAAAATACAAGGAGGATAAATTGTATTTAATTTACGGCTGACGTCACAATAAAACTGGCCTGAATGCTTTGCCCAAGCTTTGTATTAACATTAATTTTGAATAGTGACAAAATGTTTTTTATCAGCCTTTTTTATGCTTGTTCGAAATATGTAGATATTTCATTATCTAAAAGGATCTAATAATTGATTAAGACAAGAATATGGTCAATGAACCCACCCGTGAATGAATTAAATTTTGAAATTTTCCATGAAGTGATTCTTCGGAGTTTGCTCGTAGCAACAAATAAATTTTGTCTACGTTGGGACATGAGCGTAGGAGTTTCACAGCAAGACATTTTCCAACAAATCCTGATCCACCTGTTAGGAAAACTTTTTTCCCGCTGAAAAAATGTGCTATTTTGGAAACACTCATGATTAAATTAATGAGTTTTGAATTAAATTGAAATTAGTCAAATTCAAATTAATTAATTTGTTAGAAATGGGGTAATTATTAGAATTCCAAACAACATTGTCATCCTTTGAGCATCCCTTATAGTCATATTTGACTTTATGTGTTGACATATCATGTTTACAGTATTTGCTTTTATTGCACTGAGCTTATCATTGGAAGGACCAAAAGTATATCGCTATTGCATTGTTTGTAATAATTATTTATATAACCCAATAATTACAGTGAATATTTGTAGAAAACACGAGAAAATAACATATCTGTAGAAAGCCAGTTTGATTTATGGAAGAGGATAAGCACTGGGAAAAATTCTCACCATTACATAGATAAATATCACAGTGACGACTTGAATGCTACTATATCTCCTTGAAAAATAAGTAAACATGTAAAAACACAAAATCGGAGCAAAGGGAACATTCCTAAATACTAAAAGTACAATAATTATACACTAGAGACAAACACTCAATGATAACAGCACAAAAACTCGTCTTGAAGCTCGTCCCTTATGGAAAAGCAGCTGGAATCAAAGTAGGGAATTACTTTAGCAGCAATCCGCTATTAAATGGTTCACTAGAATGTTCCAGAGTACTTGGACTCTGAAAGCAAAGCTGAAAAATCAGTGGTCGTGATGGGTACAAAAAGTGTGTTCCCGTTCCTGTTCCCACTCAATGGGTACTCCCCTTAAGTGTACCCGGACCCGTTCCCGTAATGGTGGGAGCAGTATTTTAGGTAACCGTTTTTCATAAAAATCCGCATCCGGACCCGTTCCTGTTCCCGTACCCAGAAATTAAAAATCTTGTGGACCCGTACCCATTCCCACAGTGGGTGTACCCAGTTCTGTTCCCGGGTCCAAGTCGTATTATACTCAAGTGTGGTAAAAATTATCATCAGGATTTCTGTAACCATCAAGTAGAGCTTCTGTTGGGGACAAAACTCTTGTCCAGTCCCCGTCCCGTCCCGTCCCGATATTTTTTCAAAACCTTGGTCCCCAGTCCCGTCCCGACAATCGGGACACGGTGACAAAAACCATGTCCCCGTCCTGTCCCCAAAATTTTTAAGAAACGTTGTCCCTGGTCCCGTCCCGAAAGACGGGACATGGAGACAAAAAGCTTGTCCCCGTCCCGTCCCCAAAATTTAAAAAAACATTGTCCCCGGTCCCAAAAATCGGGAAATGTGAACAAAATTCCTGTACCCTCCCGATAATTACTAAAAACAGTTGTCGGCATTCTCATACCGAAATTCGGAACAGGAGGAAAATTTCGTACAAAAAATAATTATTTGTACCAAAAACATAGAAAACACATTTATAGAATCTTAGCTCCAAGATTCTTCCTTAACGTTTTGAGCAACAAGCTTCTTTCTACAACCCAAAGTTGAATGTCTTACATTCGGTGAAATAGTGCTCACAGAATAGTTTACTCATGAGTATTAAACGCTGAAACGTTATACTTGTTCTGCTATGCTTGCTCGTCCCGTCCCGTTAAATACACGACCAAAAAGCATGTCCCGTCTAGAATACAATGGGAACAATTTTTTCGTCGCAGTACCGTCCCGAATATAATGGGAACAATTTTTTCGTCCCAGTACCGTCCCGAATATAATGGGAACAATTTTTTTTGTCCCCGTCCCGTCCCGAATGCAACATGGGGGCAATTATTTTGTCCCCGGGGACGTCCCGTCCCGGTCCGTCCAGTGTCCCAACGGGACGTCCCTGTCCCCGGCAGAAGCTCTACCATCAAGCATTTCGTTTTGCAAATAAAAAACAGATTACATATATGCAGGGCGCCTAAACGTTCCCCCACAGCAAAACATAACAGCGTATTAACTGATTTTTTAATTCTTCAGAGATCATGTACCGAGTAGACCGACTATCCGTATAATGGGAAAGGATGCAACAATGAATGGAGCAATGATGTTGCTCTTCCGATAATAGATTTGAATGTTAACGAGGGTTTCAAATTTCAGAATGGTACTCAATATTAAATATCAATTGTTGGCTCAAAGATAATTATTTTGCATTTACAATATATATAAAAAATATATCCAATCACGAATTAGTTTCCCGTTTTTAGTCATATTCATACAAAACATTAACTCCAGCAATCAACTTTTCAAGGATGAAACTTGCTTAAAAAAAGTATAAACTATTAATAATCATTTTAATATTGATTTTGTACATTGTAACTTGTAGAACTAATCTGGGAAATGCCGCAATTGTAATGAAGCAGGAGTTCTAGCATTATTATCCTTAAGGCAAGGATATTTGTGTAGAAATTGTAGGAAAAACCAATGGAATGGAATATGCAAATTGAATTGTTTACATAAATAATGTACTATCAAGTCTTCCAAGATGGATTTTGTGTGTGTTTCTAGAAGATGGTAAAAGTACCCACTCGACCCCGGGAACAACAGGTATGGGAACGGGATCATGCGTGGACTGTAATTACTCGTTCCCGACGGGAACGGGAACAAAAAGATAATTTAGGTTCCTGTTGCCAGTGGTGGGGTCCACCTGAGTGCGTTCCTGTTCCCGTACCCAAGCCGGTTGGGAACAAAACATTTGTTCCCGTCCCTGTTCCTGTACTCGTTCCCGTTCCCATGTACCTGGGTTTTACCCGTTCCCGTCACGACCACTGCTGCAAATGATAGCACAAAAACAAACTGGAAATAATTATGGAATAGCATCCACGTAAGCTTGATAAACAATGACGTGCAAGGCATTCAGGAAACTGAAAACCCAGTTGTGGGTGCTTAAAAACACATGGGATGCAGGAAGACCGGCAAGGATTGATCTGACCCCTAATTAAACTCGCTCAAAACTTAAGACTTAAACCCAAGCCTGTACACGAAACAGGTGCACCTCAATGACAGGTGGAACAAACGTGACAAGAGCGGCTATAAGCTGTACATAAAGTGAAGCAGCAAATTAAAATTATCAGAAAGAGTCTTCCACGTAATGTTCAAATAATCATAATCTTATAGGGATTTAAGATTGAAACACATAAAAGAATACTAACAAGCCGCATTGGAACAGATAACAGCGATGAAAACTTTTCATCGCTCATGAGATTTTTCATAATAACGGAGAAAAACGTGTTTATGGAAATCATCAACCAGGTCTATGCGCTTTGGTGGGATTCAACCAATGTGCGAATATTTGGGGAGAAAACACAGATTTAATTCGTTTGAATTGTTTTACGACCGAACACGCAGATCGATTTTAACCGATAATGAACTCATTCGAGGAAGTTAGCCTAAAGAGCCTTCCTTACTCTGCAGGACCGCCAAAGCAGTAGGTTATCAGATTATTTGAATCTCTCACCTGTTATTATCTGTCGCGACGATTAAATTTTTCTTAGAAAAGGGAGGAATTCCGAAGCACGTTCTATTGTACAGCTCTTGAACTTCGATCTGATAAGGGTTTCCTTCATGGAATATTTCTTGTGCAAGTTAACTTTAACCGGAAGAAAAACCGAAATTCAATATTTGAATGGAGAGTGAGAATTTCCTTCAAAAAATTGTACACTCTCATTAATTTTGTTATCCAATTTTTATTATGAGGCTAATTCCAAGAAGTAATTTAAAATTAATTTTGAGGCAGTGAGTCATATGGCGTTCCTGGATTTAGTAACCAGTCTTGATGTAGGGATCCCGTCCGATCTGGTCCTGGATGTTCATGTTCTGGTCTTATCCAAAATTTGATCCAGACCAGGTTTAATTGTGCCCATATCAGGACCAGAACTTCGGGTGATAGTACTAAAAGTATGCGATATAAAACTTATGAAATCCTGGTAAATATGTTAGAAAGACTATGAAGAAAAAATCCACTGAATAAAACACGATTGCTTAATTAAACACTGGATCTCTGGACTTTGGTCTGGACCCAGCGTTGGACAATATCAGTTATATAAAATCGGGTTTTGACCAGACCATTAGCATCCCACATCCCTATTGTCAATGCGCTAAATATTTTCCCTATAAATTCCCATCGAATCCTTTCAAATTCAATGTGTTAGAACTGTAGAGTGTAGCCATCTATACGACGACGTGATTCCTCTCTTCAGGGAGAATTTGAATCGAATGTTTCTTTGTAGTGATAACATGTGTTATTGTAGTTTCTAATTTGTTGTCTTAGTATTACCATATAGGTCAGTAAGTTATTGGTTTTGTTGATATTGTTTTCTCATCAAGTTTGTCATGTGAACGTAATTATTTGGTTTAATTGGTAGTCTGTATTTATAATACTGTTGTTTTTGAATCCTAGCAACCTAAATTTATTGGTTAAGAAAATTGTACCTAGGATGATTATTAGACAAGAGAATCAGAATGAGCCTTTGCCCTTCTCACCTTTTGTGTGTCGGTACGTAATTATTTTTTGCTGTAGTAACAATTCAAATTGTTTTGAGAATTTTGTATTTGGTGAATCCATTGTTTTATGTAATCCAGAACCCGTTCCCAATTGGTACACGATGAAATTTCATCTCAAAAACAACTCAATGATAAAAATTGCTAAAATAATGTATATTTGAACATTCTCCTGACCTGATTTAAAATACTTGAAAAACTCACTAAAGCTATTGAAGCAGGTCACTGGCAACTTTATATTGTAGCGTCAGCAAGATTTGGACCCTCAGCTCTGAATCACTCATCTCAATAGCAATAATGGATAGAGGCGATGGAATAATGTTAATTATTAATTAGACTCATCATGTCTGAAATCAACATGGAGCAATTGCAGAGATTCATAATTTTGAAATCATCAGTATCCCGCATTCATACGAATTACTCATTAGCATCTTCAATCCCAATGACTCCGCTCAAAGCGAACCTATCCTTGGAATAATCTTTAAAATTCCAAACCTAAACTGGAAGTTACAGTTGTATAAAATGCAGAATTTACATAAAAAACGCGGGTCAAATGGTTTAGAATCCCCACATTTAAATCTTAACTGTTACTTCCCATTAAAGACTTTAAATACAACATACGTAAAACCAACAAAATTTATTATCACATGTAAAAATGCGTTACATATGTTAATTAAAATCATAATTTTTTTTAAATCAATAAGTATCGACATGTAACATTCATTCCCACAAGAATACAAACCCTGGGCCACATTATCTGTATCTACAAGTAAAGCCGTTCCAAAAATAATTTTTAACACAACAAAAACCTACAGCAGAAAAAATTATAGGAAGCGGTAACAATTGGAGAGGAAATGCATCCAAAAATTTTCCATAAATACAATGGCAAATTCCTTGATGCGACATTAATAAACTATAATACTACAGTAAAACCTGTATATAATGGTTTTCCTAGGGACGCCGGAATTTGACCACTATAGACAGGGACCACTGTATAAGTATATAGTGGTCAAAAGTCACTATATAAACACATACAAATACAGGCATACGAGCAGGAATCCGACAGTTTGAATTGCATATAAGTACGTTATTGACAACCAGAAATTTTACACTTTTTAAAAATATTCACTAATTTGCTTGAGACTTTGAATTTTCATCTTTGCAAGGGAACCTTGAAGAATATTGCAGTGATCTTCAGAGCACCTGATCTTTTGAGACATTTTCCATAGAAAAATTAGGTCAAAATATTTGTCGACCTATTTATTCGACGAAGTTTCGTGTCGAATTACCTCAGGATGATTAAATCATCTGAGATCTTATAAAGCTACCAATAATTTTTTAAGCTGATTAAAAGTAACAATTAATTGAAATACTTCAAAAGGCTAATAATAGAGCCAATGAACCATCGTTTGATTTAGTACAAAACAGTACAGTAAAAAAACTAAACTCAGGCAGCTGTGTCATTGGTTCGGGTTTGCGCGAGTTGTATCCCTTCGTTATGACTGGTTGACCACTATATACAGGTACTTTAAGCTGTATTTTGAACTGAAGGGGCATGCTCATTAGACCACTATGAACAGGTTACCACTATATAGAAAACCATTATATGGAGGGAATTCCCTATGATAAAGGATAGGAGGTGGGACCGGGAAGCCAAATTTGACCACTATTGACAGGAAACCACTATATGAACGGCCATTATATACAGGTTTTACTGTATAGTTTATTAATGCTAATATTATTATGGCATTCATTCATGTCGCCAAAAACATTTCAGGCTAAATTAAACGTAATTATTTACATGGGGGATGAATGTGACTAAATGTCATGTTAGAATTTTTTCTTTCGCCAAAAAGACTCTGATTACAAGAAATACTGGCTTAGAATGTGTGCCTTGAATGAATAACTTACAAAAATCTTTCGCTCATTGTTGTAAACATTGAATGTATGTAACTTGAGTGTTTCGAACGCTATAAAAAAGTTCAGTCATCTTTGGCAATCAGCATAAATTACCCTGTAACAATGCGCTTTAATATATTTAATGGTATATGCTCTCCTCAGCCAGAAAAGGATTTTCTCGTTTAACGTAATGCAAATTTTGGTCGTTTAGCTAACAACAAGAGCACCTGTTTCACACAATCTAATATTAATGCTATTAAGGCTACTCTCATGTCGTAAGGGCATAATAGTGGATAGGAATTATTATTCGATGAGAATTTCCAGCAGAATTTTTGTGTCTAAAAATGGATGTTATACTGTAATTCTGTTAATTTTAAAAGAGCCTGTTAATTTTTAATTAAATTAATTTGTTTTAAAGGCAATATATCTAATATCATTGCCTGCTTAATCTCTTGACCCATATTCATTTCAAATTCAATTATTTCATTCTCTGGCCGCTCCTTCTCGCTTCCGACGGTTGTAATAGGTCCTGTCATAATAAAATAATTAACATCGCTAATTAATTTGCTCCCCCATTAAACTCCAAAGGAACAACAAGGGAAAGATCAGAAGCTTGAAGTCTATACTAAAGAATTTGCATGGCTATGACATTCCGTTAATATAACTTTAGATACTACACCAGCGCAAATTAGTGTAGACACAGCCCATCAACAACTATATGTAAGTATAGAGCCTGCTCATAAATTCCTCCGTACTCTTTGACTTATGTATGAAGGCGAGAGGTTAATCTTTTATTTTGAGCCAATACAGACGGAGCAGAACGCATAAATTAAAATCCTTCAAGTTTGCCCAGTACACTTGGACACTTACTCTCAAATAATTAATTCTCTCCGAGCAACTCACTCACTTATGACTGAAGACAGAGAAAAAAATAACACTGCAGTTTGCCTTGTCCACGTTAATAATTAATTCATACATTTGCAATTCTAAAATCCTCATCCTCTTCCACAAAAGCCACTGCTACTATATATCTATAGATACATACAAGCTTGCTCTTCTTCACTGTATTTTTTCCAATCCATTTAATTCTGCTAGAGCACTCGAAAATCCATTAAAGGACAGGTTTCTACTTTACTCTCCTGACAAAATTTTTCTTGGATTTTATCTGAATCAAAGCATTGTGATGGAACTGCAGTCACCAGCATCCCTAACAATGGGAATGATTACATAAACAAAAGTGAGCCCAAAAAATATACAAACGAGATCCTATGACGCATGGAGCACGTAAATTGTCTTATACGATCTTTCCATGTGGTTTATTGTCTCATCGTTAAACTTAAATGTTCACCTCTCATTCCGCGTCCACTTAAACGTGTTTACCTGCGCGGTAAAAATTTAATGGCTCGTACAATTGTCCATAATGTAAGTTGATATGTTTCATTATTTTTAATTTTTACAAATATGTTCCCATGTATCGGTACCAGAAAAAAAATTTTAAAAAGTGAATTTTAGTAAATTGTTTAAAATATGTATGTAAGACATTGTGCAAAGATTTGATGGGATGGGTGGGGGTTAAATGAGAGTACAATAATTGATAATTGTACTGTAATTTGAACCAATTATAAAAAAAACGAGGGACGCTTGTGAGTACAAATGCACTTAATATTTGGACACTCCATTTAAAATTTCATATTGACATTCAAATTCTTCAAAAAAACCAATTGTTAGAGTTAAACCGATTTTAAAATTAATGTTAGAAATAAAAACTTAAAATAAAAGCTTTTTTTCCAACAAATTTTTAAGGGCACCCATATTAAAGATAAAGTTTTGTAAATGTGACATACATTATTTGGCGCAAAAGGATAAAATAAATGTCATTTTTATGCTCATTTAATAAAAATTATCGAATATATTAAGCATTTTTTTCCGATTTAATTTTCTTTTGAATCTATAAGGTTTAAAATTTTGAAGATCTGTTTGTGAACCGGACGTTGAATTAAAATGTATTATTAAAATTAAATTCTCAAGAAAATACACAATCAGAATATCAGTATGAATGCCTGAAAAATGCTTTTTCCTTAAAGACAAATTGGAATAGTTGCAAGCCTACCTAAAACCTAAATGAAGTACATGCATTTTTCACTAACAGCAAAATAGTATCTTTAAATAAGTGCATACTTAATGCTGCATAATGAACATGACATTTTAGCGTATAGTTTGTGAAGGCACCACGTTTGGAATACCGAAGGGCATTCCGCCATCTGTACATAATTTTCACTAAATATTATATCCTAGCATCGAAGTTACATTGCTGATCAAGAAAGCTGTAGGAAAATTTTCAGAAGCTGAATTACGGAGTATTCACATGAACTCTGTATCTCTGCTCATTGGTCAATTGGTACACATCTTTTCTACATTTCTTCTAACGGAAATTAAAAAGCTCCCTAATTATTTCCGATAGCTCTTGAAACCAGTAATAATTCATTTATTTAACTGTTTGTCAGTGTAAACTATTCTCTCTAAAATGCTTATTGAATTAAAGAATTAAATGGACCGTGGTAACTAAATCTGGGTATTTTTGTTAACATAATATATATTAACAGTACGAACATATTAAGTAACTGACAAAAATTTAATGCAAGATTCTATTACAAAATACCCAGATTTAGCGTAAATTGAGTAAACAATAACTATAATTATTTACTCAATTTACGCGACTGTCTTAAAGAAACTTCGAATTCATTGTTTACTAATGTTATATTTCATTTTTCGGAATCGCAACTGATTTCAAATTGTTTTAAATGAATTTTTTAAAAATAAATATTGAAACGTTTATGCAAATTGTATGAATATTCTGTGATAAAATTATTCTGCTTTAAAGACGAGACTGTGGAACAAATGACTAGAGAAAGGATTCTACAAGACCTGGAAAAAATACAATTTTTTAAAGTTTATTAAATTGTTGCACTAGAAACCCTAAATTTGATTAGCAATATAAGGTAGATGAGAAATTTCAATATTTTGTATTTACTTCAGCTTTTACTTCTTGTCTTTCCTTGTGCCAGATTAATAGGTAATTTTAATTCACATAATTTCCAACTGTGTGTAGGGGAGGGGAGGGGAGATTTTGACTTTAAAATCAAATCTCGGAATTAACTCAAAATTGTACTTCAAGTCAAGCTGAATCTAGTAAGATAGTTACAGGATATTATAGGTACATTGAAAGCACAAAAATAATAGGATCCTGCTTAAGCCTGCTATAAGTATAACTTCATGTGATTGGGTAAACTTCAACTTACTGTGGTGCCCTCTCTGTTGAGCTTGTAAGAGATTGATCATAAATAGTCAACCCTCTGGCCAAACGTTTCATGAATTCATCCCAATCTATCAGATTTAAATCAATTGGGAATAAATCTCTGTCCACAGGATTCATCAGTCCGTTGAGTTGTTTCATGTTTTCGGTTGACAATTCCCAATTGTCTACTGTCATGGGTTTAAAAGCCCTTGCTAATAATACCCTTTCGTGGAAATCCTTGAGGAAGCTGACATAAAAACTGCTCATTATTTAAAGACATATAGATTACGCAATTGTGCCCACAAAAATTGTTCCCCTCACCTTTTTACCTCTCGGCCTTCCAGGAGGTCCCTAATTTGACCAGGGATTTTTCGGAAGAGATAATTATTGATATTGCACAAAGTTTCGTTTTTGGAAGCCAATGGATAATACATGGGGAGATTCTGGCTTTCTCGAAGTGTCTCACAGCCTAATTTTATAAAGTTTTTCAGTAATAATGAGTTGCTGCTGTCCGGAACGCAATTGTAAACATGAAACTCTTGTGATCTTGAAAAAAATAAATTGTCGACAATTGTTTTTTGATAACTCAAAGAATTTAAAACCTCGGATATACATATTTGGATTCTTACGCGTTCCCCAATCTCCAAGCAGCTGCTAGGCATGTGTTAACTGTATAGTCAGCTGGGGTTGCATCATATTTCCCGCCATTAGTATTCGCAAGTATGGTATGATAGCCTCCACTAAACACGTGCTTGCAGAATTTGCTGATACTAGAATTAGTCTCATTCCAGCCTGGTAATGGTTCATCCATGGACGCAAAAACTAAAATAGATTTGAAAGGATATAGATTTGTTGTTAATTTGTAAATAGTTCCAAGCAATACGGTATACGTTCGAAATAAAATTCCTTCTTGTTAATTAATAAATAAAATATTTTAATAAATAATTAAATTGCAGGAACGTGTCAGAATGTAGTTTTTCAGTTATTTAAAATTGGCTTGTAGTTTCATTCCCAGGGATATAAAATTGAGACAGTACTGTAGGACCTATCTTTTTGGGGCAGATTTTAATTTGGAAATATTTCTTGGAAGTCCTTTTGTTTTTAATACAAACTTACTTGGCCCAGGACGAACAATGCTCACGGGCAGATCATTCCTCGCCAGCTCCACTAACCTCTCTGCCATATGTTTTGAGTAGGAGTAAGTATTGATTTTATCTTTTAAAATTCTGAAAGTAATCATAAAAGTAATTATTATGTGTAATTATTTTAGGTGTTCCCACAAGGCGGGGAAAATTCCTGAAATCAAAAATAACGTAAGCTTGACCAACTCAGACCAACGTTTCACATACCTTATTATATAATTAGTCGTCGTTTGAAAAAATATTTTTTTTTAAAGTAAACAATGGGAAAATAAAGCGTACAAATTAGTGACTACTCGGTTCCATTCATTAGGCATTTTACGAAAACACGCCAGAGCGTCCAAAGGCTCAATGTCTAATGGATATACTTTCTCGTCCACTACTGCGGGAGGCATGGAGTATATCGATGATACGTATACGACAGCCTGAAAAAATTAAAGAAAGTCCCGGTTATTCTATATCGACACAATTATATTTTTTTAAATACATACTAGACTATAACAAAATCCTCCCGGAACAATTTTGTCGACAATGAAATTTTTTTTTTAATTTTGAGCTTTTTTCAATTTTTTGTGTTTTGTTTTTTTCAAAAACCCTATTGGGCCGATTTCAACCAAATAAGCAATAAACATTCCGATTTACATAAGCAATGTTCACAAAAAATTTCGTTGAAATTGATTCAGTAGTTTTAGAGATAGGTGTCATTTGACTTGAAGTTCAAAATTTCAAGAATTTTTTTCTCAAAAACTATCCGGCCGATTTCAGCAAACTACGGGCGGACTACTAATAAGGATGTAGTATTTGACTTGGTAATTTCATTCCATTACGGACGAAGGAAGTCTTCTTACACATATCTATGTATGCTACGATATTCGGAATGTAATCTTGGGACATCTGATTTCATTCATGACGAGTCCTGATTTCCGATAAAAACGTTGGTGCCGAATAAGTCAGCATTCTCCATGACTGTAGCTTTTGTGCAGCTCTTCTAGACAGCTGAAAGACATGGAAACCTTAAACTGGCTTAAGTCTGTGTCAATACATGGGAGCCAACTTGAAAATGAAAAGCAATGTTAAGGAACTTCTGATACAAATATTCCCGGAAAACGGTGCTAAGTTAGCTCATCAGGGTTCTCATAGTATATTAACTAAGACTAAGACTGGATATAGCTTAGAATGCTGACGGGACAAACTTGATCAAGTTTTGTTTTATGGTCTAACTTCTGTATTTGTTGACCGATTGCTTTGAATTATTTTTCCCTTCCCGGAATGTAATAATTCTGTACGAGAAAATATGTACCTCGGTTAGCTGTGTGGCTTGGTTAGAATTTGGAAAACCTGTAAATCCTTATAAATTACCCGCCTAGGCATGGAGTTTGTGGCTATTAAATTTTCGCGCTCTACTTTTAAGATCCGCGCGCAAGATTTAGGCATACAGTAAGTAATTGGGCCCTTATAGCTGGGCTTAGGACAACATTTGTTTCCAAGTAAGGACGTCAGCACGTCTTTCAAGTATGGTGCAGTAATTTTAAATTCCCGTTACACACTCTTTTCTATTTCAAACCCTCGCGACAACCTTTAATATATCTATAGCATTTTTAATTTAGTCATTTCCATGAACCCGTTTTACACGTGCCATCTTATTCTTGTAATCGGAGAATCCCTGATTCGTTTGATTTCAATAAATCCGTGGGAAATGGATTATTCTCGGTTCTATGTGTGAAACTTATATTTATTATCAGATGAACTTATTTTGAATGAAAATGATTGAAAAAATTAAGCTGGCTCTTCTGGTAGTCCAACTTATTACAGATGGAAATCTAGGAAAATATGTGCAGTTTTTGGAAGCAACTTTTAAGCTTATATTCTTAATTATAATTTATAATCCCCATACCTTGACATCTTTCGATTCCTTAGCCAAATCTAACACATGCTTCGTCCCTCCCGCATTTATTTCCATGATTTTGGGAAGTCTCATAGAGAAATGTATGGCAGACGCAGCATGAATGAAAACTTCTGCATCCTCCATCATTCGTAATTGATCCGGTTGTAACCCACACAGAGGTTTTGTAACGTCCCCATGAACTACTTGGAGTTTCGAAAGCAATCTAGGATTTTCCTTACGGATGGCATCAAACGGCTAAAATACAAGCAGAATAAATTGCATTTAATTTCCGGCTCTCCCGTCACAATTTACACTTGCCTAAATGCTTAAAAATAATTAAAACCAATCAATGTTCTGAAATGAATTGTATTTGGTGTCTAAGCCTTGTATTTTCATTAATTTTGAATAGTGACCAACAATGTCTTTCATCAGCCCTTTATGCTTGTTCAAACCTCATAATTAATTATATATACTACATAGTTCATTATTTAAAAAGATCTAATATTTTTTAAAGATAATAATGCTCAACGAACCCACCCGTGAATGAATTAAATTTTGAAATTTCCCACAAAGGGATTCTTCGGAATTCGCTCGTAGCAACAAGTAAATTTTGTCGACATTGGGACAAGAGCGTAGGAGTTTCACAGCAAGACATTTTCCAACAAATCCTGATCCACCTGTTAGGAAAACCTTTTTCCCGCTGTAAAAATGTGCTATTTTGGAAACACTCATGATTATATTGACGAGTAATTAAACAGTTGAAATTAATTAAATTAAAATTAAAGCCTTTGTTAGGAAATTGGTAGTTGGAATTCCAAATGGGATTAAAATAGTGGCTCCAGAAAATTGGATGTTAAAATAACCAGAACTAATACAGCACAGAGGCTTGGGTGTTATTTTAAGAGTGAGTTCAAACGCACAAATTACTCAAGTTTTAGCACACGAGGCTTTTACAGTATATTTCCCACAATACAGCATTCCAAGTATTGTAAAGATAGGAAAAAAAGGGAAAATATTCGTAGATACATGAACCGGCTAGACGGCAGCTCCAAATGGACATACATATGTAAGTTATATACAGGCTCGCCCATATCCATTTCTCTCTCCTTCGTTTTCTAAATTTTTCAAAATCTGTCTGCCCCGTAGCTCAAAAACTCTGGATACAGCGTTCAAGGAAGTGGTGTAAAGTCAGGATATTTTCTAAGCAAGTTCAGGTTTTCTAGGAAAGTGAGTAAAATTCTAGTTTTTGATTATGTAAACAAATCCCTGCCTTAAATAATTTAGTTATTGGTCTCAATATCAATATGCAAACAATTAATTTCAAAAGGCGTTTTACGTTCAAATTTAAATCCCAGTTAAACAGCTTCAGAGACATCAACTGGCGCAAGAAAGTCGCAATTTATTGGAAACAACAAATTCGTACTTAGATGGAGGTATTTAGCTTCCAGTGTCTAAAATATGATTTTGCATGCGCTTGTATGTACTATAATGAATATTTTTAATCGTTACTATTTCCACTGGCAACCAAATGTCAACCAGTCCAGTGCCTCAATATTTTTTGATAATATCTGTTATTTTGCAGTATATCTTATTGTAACATGAACCAATCAATCTTTAATGCTTATAATTCTGATTGAAGCTGATTGTATTTCTGGCCTTCACTTCTTTACTGACATTCAACAAATAAACACATTCTTGGTTTTGGAGTTCAACTTGATTTTCCACCACTATTCTGAGTGACGAACTATTCATTGAGTCATTAAAATAGTTCATTATAGTACATACATACATACATACATACGTGATGTAATTTAATATTCTATGGGATTCTATTGATACAATTTTGAACAAAATCAATTGGCTCCTTATTTTTTAACTAATCTTCCAGGGCAACTAATTTGAATTTTAAGCTGTCCTCAAAAATTCGGATGCTTCACGCCGACCGATAAACAGACGACCAGACACTACAATGTCCACAAACATGCCTACAATGCTCACATCTTTGTATCGTCCGTAAAAAATATGTTGTGTAATCTTTGTTCACCTCAGTCGTCAAATAATACATTTATGCAACCTTACAAATATTATTCAGAATTTTATGGAATGGGAATTTCCGAGCTATAAATATTGTATGAAAAACAACTTAACATTAATTAAATCGGGATTTCCTTGATTTCTTGGATAACATTATCCCCTTATCCCCCTTACAATGACATAGTTGAATTTTCCCAACGATTGCATTTTAATTATGTGGTACCAAGACACAGTGGCGTCTCTATATACTGGCAGGTATTTTGTCATTCCTTGGAAACAACTATATAGGAAATCCACTGCTAGGTTTATTATATATTTCCTTTTATTGCCATGAACTCATTAGAAGGCACAAAAGTTGCTCTTGTATTGTTTAATAATAACTTACCTCCATAATAATTAGTACAGAAAATATTTCCTGTCTTTACTCACAGACAATGCGATTTAATTTTAAAATTAACCCCATAAATAGACATAATATACGCGATACCTTAACGCAATTAATTTTGAATCAATTGTAAATTACAGAAAATCAGCAGGTTGGAGTAATTGAAGGTTTTAACTTCTCAGTCATCGGTACGTGCTTCAATCGTACAAATCCATTATTAGAATCTTCAGTAACAATCGGTTTAAAGAAAAAATAACCATTGATTATTCCTTAAGAATGAAGTTAACAAAATACAGAATATGTAAATATGAAAGGAAACGTTAATAATTAAAGAGGAAATGTAATGGGAAGATTTCTCATAAGTGCATAGAAAAATATCCCTTCGAAGGCTAGATTAATTCATTGGCATCTACATCTCTATAAAAAATAAACCTATTTATATAGTAACAACAAATGACTCATTTACAAGAACTATCAAACTTGTATTAGCGCAAAAACTTACATCGGGGCAAAGGAAATTGTTGTAAAATATCATTTTAGTGTGTGGTGTTTTCAATGTTAAAAATTTCGTCAATATTCGGAGTATGCTCTTCTTTAGATAATTATTCAGGGAATGATTTCTGTTCCAAATTATTCAGACACTCCTGCTAATGATGCTGCCTCTGGGTATATGTAAATAACGACCAGGCACCCGTACGTACGTACTATTTATCATTGAATCAAACTTTGTATTGCATTCCTGTTTTAAATATTACCTGAATTTAGCATTTTAATTTTTTAAAATCGTTTTTGTATCAGTAAATACTATCTTTTGTGTATTTTAACTGTTTTAATTTTTTAGCTAATGTATAAAAATACATGCTAATGTAAAACTTGCGCATGAACTGTATTTTTCACATTTAAAATGGTTTCGGTGGAATTTTTTGTTTATTATAAATACCAAGCTTTCGAACAGCAATTGTTAGTCTTAGGGTTATACAAGTTTGCAATATTGTTCGAAGCTGAGCTTGTGATACAATGATTCCTTATTTTCTCTTAACGTCTTGATTGTAATCAGAAGTGTCGTGTTATTTGCATCCTCTTGTTATTTCTTATCATTAGAGCTAATTTCTTGGTGTATTTGCTCTTTCAACTTGATTAACATTATGGCAAGAAAATTCAGATTCACTTGTATTAAACATTTAATTAATTGAAACTCTGCTCTTTGTTTCTTTGAAGGAGATATAGCGAAAAGTGAGTTCATGCATTAACATGTAGTTCATCGTTCAATGGATGGTAACTGTTCAGATTGTCTACTGTATCACTTCCGCTGTCAATATTCTGAATGTCTATGTTTTTGTTTGACGCCGGCATGTCTATATCACTCTTACTGCTAAACTGCTTTTTATTTAACTATTCTTCTGTCTCGATTTATGATACAAAATTCCAAAAAGCCTATTGGATAAGTTCAATGAATGTTGCAGCATCAGCGAAATGAACTCTCAGCTCAGAATCATACATTTCAGAAGCAAGGTGTAATAATGTTAATTATTAATTAGAATCATGTTTGCAATCAACAGGGAGCAATTGCAGAAATCTAAACCTTTTGAGTCATCAGAATCCTGCATTCATACAAATTACTCATTAGCATTTTCAATTCCAATGACTCAGTTCGAAGCAAACCTATCAATTGAATTATATTAAAATTCTAAAGCTAAGCTTCAAGATTCAACTAACATAAAATCCAGAATTTACATAAAAAAAAACACAGCTAGTTTTTTAGAATCCGTACAATCAAATCTTTCGTAATAACTAATTATTACATCCTATCAAGGACTTTAAATCCAACACACGAAAACAAAATTTATTATCACAAATATAAATGTAATTATTAAATGCTAAACAAAATCCTAAAAGTATTGTCAATCAAATCAGTATGTACATTTAACATTTGTTCCCACAAAGAACAAAATCACTGGGACACGTCATCATATCTACAGGTAAATCCCTCACAGAAAGGTTTTTTAGCACAACAAAAGCCTGCAGCAGAAAAATGCAAAGGAAACGATAATAATTGACGAGGAAATGCATCCAAAGATTTCCCACAAGTGCAATAGCAAATTGCTCTATACAGCCTTGCATGACGTCTCATAAGCAATAATTATGGCATCCATTCAAGTCGCTAAAAATCCCTGTTGACAAAAATCATTTTCAGTAAAACACCTCAACAATTTCAAAAAGCCCTGCTGACAAAAAATGTTTTTGATAAAACCCCTTAACAGATTTGAAAATCCCTGTTTGCAATCCCGTTTGAAAATTTCCCTGCTGAAAAATTTTGTTTTCTTGGGAAGATTCTTCCCGTCTTCCCACATAAATCCGACCCCTGCAATGCTGGACTAGGTCAAAGTCACTCCGGAAATTCTTTTCGTCATGAAACATTTTCGTAGTTTATACTTCGATTTAATTTCACTCAGGTATTCATTTACTGTGTTGAGCAGTTCATATCTTCGTTGCTTGGAGTCGTTTTCATCATCAATTTAAGTAAGGTTTGAGTTGAGCTCAACTGATCAACTCAGTTAACGTCACCGAAATATTTTGTCTTTATTACCGCCACTGAATCCTCCAATAAAATGTACTGAAGATATATATTCATCTCTACCAATCCCTTTAGTGTGCTTGAAATAGTATACACATACATATGGAACGATAAGTCTCCTAGTGTTCATCTTCCTTATTAAAAACGTCTGTGTTAAGAATGCTTCAAATGAGATGTCGTTTCAAGCACTACCTAAACAGATATACACAAATTAATTAGGGCACGTTTCGTATAACTACGCCATGCCGACAGGAAACTCAATTCATTCAACGCATTAAATACCTCGCACAACTTTAAATTATAACTTGACCGAATAAAGTTCAAATGGTTAATACAGTATGATACTTGGAGAGCAAACATTGTGCATCTCACAATCAGAAGCGAAGCCATTAAAAGATACAATCCTCGCAGAATCAGTTAAATTCCAAACCTACAGAGGTAGTTTAAAAATTTAAAGGAATACAGTTGTGAATATCCAATGAATGCCATTTTATTGATTACATTTTCTTTTAGTGTTCACATGCATAGGTTATGTTAAAACATGATCTGACATAGTATTGCTACTCTGTTGCAGAAGTAATTTTATTTCTGCTGTTATTTTTATTTCAAGAAAGTGAAATAATTATTTTATTTGAAGCTATTTTAGAAGCTATTTTTGCCATTTCTAAGTTATTTGACAAAGCAAACGTGATGAATAATACTTTCAAAGTAATAATTGTAATGCAAGTATTATGAAATGCAGCGTAGCAAGCTTATTGAGTGTATTAGTACATTGATGTGGTTGAGATGCAATAATGACGGCTCATTTCCATTTAAAAGTTGGACACATCTCATCCTTTACACATTGAATTTCTTATATAATGCTGTGTAAGTGCTGTGTTCAAGTTGAACTAAAATTTGAATGAATGACCCAAGTGCGTATCAGGTTCAAAGCCCAAAATGTCCCCAAAGTCGAATGTTAACTGTCCCAGAATTACGATAATCGTCCCCATGTTCAGAATTACGATAACTGTTCCCAAATTCTCAAGTTCATCGTTACAAGTAGCACACGCAAGCCCTTTCTACATTCCTTACAATCTTGGGAAGAAAAAAGTAACCCGACACCCGGCAGGAATAGGGGAAAATTACCCGACAACGGTCGGGAAAACCTGCAAACTACCCGACAAATTTCTAACACAATTTACCCGACACCCGACGTTCCATAATTTCTACAATCCACCCGACACCCGACATATTTCGGGTAAAATACAATTTACCCGACCCATGTCGGGCAAAGCTACCCAACAGCCCGACCGTAATCGGGGAAAATTTCCCGACACTGTCGGGCACATGCCAAATTCACAATCAAACATTTTTGTACTACCTACCCGGCAATTAGACATACGAGCAAATTACCCATTCACCCGATAATGTTCGGGCAAAATTACCCGACATCATGATTTTCTCCCAAGCTAGATTACTTTCGGAGATGGTTTTTAAACAGAGATAAATCCGGTCACTTTTATGAAACAAGGCCGATAATCTTGTTTATTTTCTCTGCAGAGTTCCTATACCTGAAACTTGGGGTGAATAATTAATTACCTGCATTCATAATCAATTCAAACTTGGAACAACCAAATGGATTTATGTATTATCCACTGTGTACTTGCTTAGATACCCATTAGAGAAAATACTTGCGAGGAAATGATGTGGCACAAGAATACAACAGATGGGCATCAGGAATTGTCACTTACACCATATCTACCGATTCCGGTGTGGTTTAAATTTCATATAAAACGGGCTTGTTCGTGTTACGAATGACTATTATTATGCTACGCATAGTCAGTTGAGGCGATTTTCTAAACCCAAATCATTTAAGTATGAAGTGAATGCGTTTAGTTCTTGGGCTAGTTTGTGACACAATGATTCTAACTATCGTTCATTAATCTCATGTTTGGTAAATCAAAAAACTTGCGTATTCTAGCATGATACTTACATCCTATACATTTTGAAACAGCTCAGGTGACACTGTGGTTTAACTCTTCAGTTTCTTATGTATAAGATTAGATTCAATTTAATGGTGTATCTCCAGTAGGGCCATTTTGAAATAATTTATATGGTCCCGGTTGAAGCATTCACCCACTTTTAGTAGGCTCATATACTCAATCATATCCATTAAAACAGAATTTACTTTATCAGCAGAAAGAATAACTAGTTCCTTATTTTCTCTTAACGAATCTTTGTAATACGAAATGCCATATTATTTGCATCCCTTTGTTATTTCTTATAATGAGAGCTAGTTTTCCTCATGTAATTGCTCTTTCAACTTGATTAACAGTAGGGCAAGAAAATTCAGATTCACTTGTGTTAATAAATTTTAATTGAAACTCTTCCCGTTGTTTCTTGGATGGAGATATAGCGAAAAGTGTATTTGTACATTAACGTGTAGTCCATCGTTCAATGAATGATAACTGCTTAGATCACTTCGGCTGTCAATATTCGGAATGTTTATGTTTTCCTTTGACGTGAGAACAGTCTTTATTACTCTTATTTTTTTTTGCTAAATTACCATTTATTTAACTAAATTCTTTTGGATGATAAATCCCTAAAATCCTATAGGATCTGTTCAATGAATATTGTAGCATCAGCGAACTGAACTCTCAGCTCGGAATAATACATCTCAGAAGCAAGAGGATGAAGGCGGTGTAATAATGTTAATTATTAATTAGAATCATGTCTGCAATCAACAGGGAGCAATTGCAGAAATCCAAAACTTTTTAGTCATCAGAATCCTGCATTCATACAAATTACACATTAGCATTTTCAATTCCAATGACTCAGTTCGAAGCAAACCTATCCATTGAATAATGTTAAATTTCTAAAGCTAAACTTCAAGCTTCAATTAACATAAAATATCCAGAATTTACATAAAAATAAACACAAGTCAATTTCTTAGAATCCGTAAATGCAAATATTTCGCAATAACTATTACCTCCCAACAAAGACTTTAAATCCAACACACGTAAAGCAAAAAAAACTATTATCACCAACATAAATGTATTAAATGTTAAACAAAATCCTAAAAATATTCTCAATCAAATAAGTATTTACATATAATATTTATTTCCACAAGGGACACAAACCCTGGTTCACATTTTCTATACAGCGAAATCCGTCACAAAAAGAATTTTTAACAACATTAAAAGCCTACAGCAGAAAAAATTAAGGGAAACGATAATAATTGAAGAGGAAATGCATCCAAGATTTCCCACAAGTGCAATGGCAAATTGCTCCATGCAGCCTTGCATGACGTCCCATAAACAATAATTATGGCACCCATTCAAGTCGCCAAAAAATTGGAGGCTAAATTAAACGTAATTATTTACATGGATGATAAATATGACTAAATGTTATTTTAGAATTTTTTGGCCAACAAAAAGGCTCTGATTACAAGAAATAAAAAAATTATAAATGGCTTTCATGAATAACTTTAACAAAAATCTTTCGCTAATTTTTGTAAACATTGAATTTAACTTAAGTGTTTCGAACGGAATAAAAAGACAGTCATATTTGGCAATCAGCATAAATTATATGCAACAATGTCCTTTAATGCATTTAATGGCGTAAATTCTCCTTTGCCAGAAAAGGCTTTTCTCGTTTAACATAATGTCAATTTTGGTCCATTAACTAACAACAAGAGCATGTCAGTTTCACACAATCTAATCTTATAATGCTATTAAAGCTACTCTCATGTCATAAGGGCATAGTTATTGATGCGAATGTCCAGCCAAGAGTCTAAAAATGAATGAGATTTTAATTCTGTTAATTTTAAAGCAGTTTGTTAATTTTAATTAAATTAATTTGTCTTAAAGGTAATATCACTAATTTCATAGCCTGTTTAATAACTTGACCCATGTTATTTCATATTCAATTATTTCGTTCCCTCTCGCTTCCGACGATTATAATAGGCCCTGTCATAATAAAATAATTACCATCCTTACTTAATTACCTATCCCCCATTAAGCTCCAAAGGAACAACAAGGGGAAGATCAGAAGCTTGAAGACTACTACAGATTTACATGCCTATGACGTTCCATTACTAACACTATATATATAAATAATTACTCCACGTGCATAAAATTGTGCACACACAAACACACAGCCCATCAACAACTATGTATAAAAGTAGGGACCATGCTCATAAATTCCTCCCTACTCTTTGACATACGAAGGCGAGAGGTTAATCTTTTTATTTTGAGGGGATGCCGACGGAGCAGAACTGATAAATTACAAACCTTCAAGTTTGCCCAGCACACTTGGACACTTACTCCTAAATAATTAATTCTCCCCGAGCAACTCACTCACTTATGACTGAAGACAGAGAAAAAAATAACACTGCAGTTTGCCTTGTCCACGTTAATAATTAATTCCTACATTTGCAATTCTAAAATCCTCATCCTCTTCCACAAAAGCCACTGCTACTATATATCTATAGATATCTACATACAAGCTTGCTCTTCTTCACTTATTTTTTTTTTCCAATCCATTTACTTATTTGCTAGAGCACTCGAAAATCCTTTAAAGGACAGGTTTCTCCTTTACTCACCTGACAAAATTTTTCTTGGATTTTATCTGAATCAAAGCATTGTGATGGAACTGCACTGACCATAGCATCCCTATAACAATGAGAATGATTATATAAACAAAAGTGAGACCAAAAAATATACAGACGAGATCCTAACGTGACTCATGTAGCAGGTAAATTGTCTCACACGCTCTTTCCACATGGTTTATGGTCTCATCGTTAAACTTATATGTTCACTTCTCATTCCGTATCTACTCAAACGTGTTTACATGGGCGCTAAAATTTTTATGTCTCGTAGCATTGCTCATAATGTAAGTTTCGTGTGTTTTATTGTTTTTAATTATTACAAGTATGTACGTCCAAGTCTGTACTTTTGAAGACGGATGTATAGCAGGAGTAACTTATGCTGAGGGGGAAAAAATTTAATGAGAGATTGAGACTCAATTTTAGCAAATTGTTTAGGCTTTTTATATATATATATGTACATATGTACGATATTGTGTAAAGACCAGTGAGTCTGGCATGGCCTACCCCTAAAATTCGTAGGATCTTAAGACAGGTCACGAGAGAGGAAAAATCGCTAAAATTACGAGATTTTTTAAAGTGCTCGTAAAAATCAAGGGTTCTGCCTCCCTTTGACATTTTTATTATCCCTTGGGAGCGCTTTCCCATAAACAAGTCCAAAATTGTTTCCTTTATGCAGTCCCAGTAATTTAGATGCATCCTAACATATGCACGTGCTATAGCATCCTTTTGGGGGATATATACTGGACCTAAGGCATATGTATCTATGTATGTATAGATAGTGTATAATAGGAGTGCATTGTAATGGTAAAGGAATGAGATAATAACTGGGGGAGTATATATAAACATGAGTTACATAAAAATAAATTTTGGACATTTTGACCCATAACCATAATTTTGTTATTTGATGCGCTCAACTTACTTTAATTGTGCTTACAAAAATTTGCTGGGTTTGATTCTTGAGTGCATAATTATAGATAGATATGCTTGTACGTACATATGTAATGTGTGTATGTAGAGATTAGGAATTAGTTAATGGATATTTGAACCAACTGTACATTTGGACTTGACGTGTTTGTTGGCTCATACGCGGTCTTGCGGAGGATTGCAAGGGAAAAGGGTTTCATGTTAAGAGTGAAAATTGGGAGTGAAAAATCATGCGAGACATTGGCACGCAATGGATCAGGTATCATGTGTAAAGGATACGGGGAGTTGTACAATGTCATTATGTCATCCTGGGCTGAGGACTGTACATAAAATTAATTTAATTCTCAGGAGTAGTAAACAATTCATTGCGTTAAATGAGTGTGCAATAATTGGTAATTTTACTGTAATTTGAAGCAATAATTATAAAAATATGAGGGATGCGCGTGAGATTACAGATGCACTTATTGTTTTGACACTCAATATAAAATTTCATACTGAAACTCAAGAGCTTTAATAAAATCCAAATGGGGGTGTTTCAATGATTTTTTTTAATAAAAAGAATTTGTTTGTTATGCAAGACATTTTTAAGGGCACACATTTTAGAGGGAATGTTTTTTTTAAATATGATTGTTATGCAAGACATTTTTAAGGGCAGACATTTTAGAGGGAATGTTTTTTTTTAAATATGATTGTTATGCAAGACATTTTTAAGGGCAGACATTTTAGAGGGAATGTTTTTTTAAATATGATTGTTATGCAAGACATTTTTAAGGGCACACATTTTAGAGGGAATGTTTTTTCTAAATATTATTGTTATGCAAGACATTTTTAAGGGCACACATTTTAGAGGGGAACTTAATTTAGAAAATTTGCTTGTTAGTCAAGACATTTTTAAGGGCACACATTTTACAGGGAAACTTCATTTAGAAAATATGCTTGTTATTCAAGACATTTTTAAGGGCACACATTTTACAGGAAATTTGTTGTAAATGTGACGCCGCACTGTTTGGCGCATAAAGGACAAAAAAAATATCAATTTTTATACGATTTTAAGGAATATCATAACATTATCATAATTTTAAAATTTTTGCTAAACTAAATGCGGGTTAAAATTTTGAAGATATATTTTGTAAAACCTCTGGTTTAAATTTATGCAAGACCTTTTTTATTTATCCAATAAAATTAAAAATTAAAGAATTTTTTAAATAAAAAGAATTTTATTTAAAAAATTCTCAAATTTAGCAAATATTTCCAACCAGTCAAATAAATTTTTTTGCCAATGTCATACGGTAGAAATTTTGAAGCTAATTTTGTACATCCGGTTTATAAGTTAGTCTTAAAATATATGGGGGAATGTCGGCTTTAATAAAAATACAAGTTCATGTAAGACTTGGAAAATTGTGGGATATTAAAACAATTTTGTAAATTTGATTTAATTTTGAAAATGTGTATTATGACAAAATAAAATTATTAAAATAAAATTCCTAACAAGATGTTGTGGAGAATCGTGAGAAGATAAATTTAGAATGTTGGGTGTAAAAACAGGATAAGTGGCCAATGAAACATAAATAGGATTTTTATCACTTGTAAAAACACAAGGGTTACGACAATCATCAAATATTTTTCTTGTTAGAGAAAAATTCAACACTCTCCACTCCAAGATTTACTCTGTCATAAAAGTTTCAATGAGCGGAGCAGGGATGTCATTTATATGGTCATGATCCTGTCCAATCTCCTCATCAAACATCTAAACCAATGTCATCAGCCCATCAGACAAAAACTGATGGAAACGCACAAACAGAGAGAAAACCATTCCGCACACAAGTGCCAAAGAGAAGCTGTAAAATGAGAATAACAAGACCGGTTATAAATTTCCACACAAACACACACACACACACACACACACACACACACAGAACACGCGAGAGACAAGGTTCCCTATATCAGGGAATAGGCCGAATTCTGCAAATAAAGGTCTGTCTGTAAAAATATGAATTCCACAAAATGTGCATCTATTTAAGCATTCAATTCATCATCTCACCCTTGAATCCTCTGATCTCCTCATCTCTTATCTACCCAACAATTAAGAGCTGCACTAGAGTAAAAACCACGGACCATTTTATTATTCCGCATTTATTACCTTTTACGATCAGCTCCTTGGGAATTGGGCTGGACTTGGTAAAAAAAATTTTTGGAGAATTTCCCCATTTTCAACCTTCAATTTTGCTTGCAACTTTTCAACGCTCCCGCTCTCCTCATCCTCATCGTCTCTGAAAAGAAAAACTTGCTCAGAGCTCTCTTCCTGACCTCGGTGTGTATACACTCATCCACTCGATTGCATTTAGGAGGCTGAGAGAGGGATCCTAAGATTTTCTCAATTGATTTCATCCATCAAATGGCCAGATCGTGAATGAGATTTTGTTGGGAATCTCACGGTCAAAATAATGATTAGATTTGAAGTATATATTGCTTATTTATTTTATATTCTATATATATATATAGGGTGAATCACTAGAAAATAATTTTCAATGGGCTTGAAATATCAGGCGTTTATTTTACTTGCGGTGCATAGAGCACCCTCCAGCCTTGATATTTGAATACAAAGTGAATTGTGTCTGTCATAATATGTTATAATACATGTGAGCTATAATAATACATTGTTGTACTTTTTGAATGGGGATTGCATCAGATATTGATCACATATAGCCAATAGGGAAAAGCAATTCTTTTATTCGTAAATTTCCCCCTTAATTTCAATGAAGTCCAGGACCTGAACCAATAAATTTTTTATGATGAGTCCTGTAATAATTATAAACAGCCAATTCATCTTCCACGCATCCGTCATCATCCTATCCTTAAATATGCTCGAGGATCTTCGTCTTGTGCGGGTCAGTGTAACATGCTAAAAGAAATTTTAAAGGCTGTCTTTATAAAAGAGGGATTTTATTTTCCCTTCCCCAAATGTGCTTTTAAGAGCTGAGTAAATTTTATGTGGGCAAAATTTTATGTAGGCAAAATTTTATGTAAGAAAAATTTTATGTAGGCAAAATTTTATGCGGGCAAAATTTTATGTAGGCAAAATTTTATGTAGGAAAAATTTTATGTAGGCAAAATTTTATGCAGGCAAAATTTTATGTAGGCAAAATTTTATGTACAAAAAATGTTAAAGTTGTAAAAAATTTCCAATTTTTAAATTCCTTGAAAACATTTCTTAGATTTTGTGTCCCTGGAATTTTAAAAAGTAGAATTCGTTTATTTGCATAAAAATTGCATCTTTTCTGGAGCGTTTTTTATAAGAGTGTGATAAATCTTGTGTCTGTAAGAAAACAGTGTAAATTTGTTATAGAAACTTAAAATAAATGCTTTTTCAGGTACAATTAGCATTCAAGGCTCCTATTGTTTAGGATAGGAATAATTATAAGTGTGTAGAAAAAAAATTATTTAGAGTGTAAAATTTTAAAGGTAAAATTTCTTAGGCTTTTTTACTCTTAGACAGAAAATGAGATTAATAAGATTCCCTTTCATAAGGAAAGGGGACTGTATTAAAAATTGGGTAATAAATTAAGATGCAAAAGCACAAGCCCATCAAAGTCCATGTAACCAGAGGAAATTACACCGTCAAAGTCACATTTTTATGGACATGCAAATGCAAATGGATGTGCGCACATTGACAGGGTGAAATATATCCATTTTTTGAAGATCTAAGCCCCATTTAGCTCTGCATTAATTATGCGTAAAAAATAAAATTCCATATGTATGCATGTATAATTATATAAATGTGTGTGTGTGTGTATGTGTACGTTTGTTTGTTTGTACATCAGAATTTTAATTTCCCTTAATGGTACTCACCCGTAAACTTGCACTATTAAGGATTCAGCCTGCAGACGTTAAATCCATAGCGAAGGGATTGAGCTCAAGTAAGAAAACACATTACAAGTGTCATGTTACATTAAGAATCCACAGGATATCTGCGCTTCTAATGATGGACGGGCAATTGAGTGGATGAGAGAACGAGCTCCATTGAAACTCTATATCATTGGATTAATTGTGAGTGCAAATACACACTCACAGTATTGAGAACGCTCAAAGAGGAGCACACACGTGGGCTCACTTTTACCTCGAAGAGTAAAAACCAGTCAAATATCTATGCATATGCATAGCTTATGTGAGTTAAGGGCTGGGTATGGGAATGAAAGGGAATTGGAATGGGCCATATTCCAAAACATGCGAAGATGCATTTAATTGGAATGGTATTTGCCAAGGAGCAATTATCATCATTATGCACAAAAAATACAATTTAAATCAACAACTTGGATGGGATTCACTTGGAAGCCTTTTTTTACTCAAACATTGTTTGCATATGCTTATGAACCTGATCGATAATTTACAATTGGGGTATACTCTTGTTTTGAAATCATCTTTGAGGCTCTTATGAATCAAGAATTACTATTGGGTACTTTTCAGCCAAAAATTATCTTTGGGTACATAGCTCATCATCTTGATCCAAAAATTATCATTGGGTAACTCCTGATTCAAAAATTAGCATTAGGTTCTTTGGATCCGAAAATTAGCATCGTGGCTTATGGGATTAGAAAAAATTACAATTGGTGCTCATGTCGAATGCACAAATTATAATTGGGGCACTCTGAGACTACAAAAATTACAATTGGGGCGAATTGAGACTAAAAATGATAATTGGGGGACTTTGAGGCA
The DNA here is from genome assembly GCA_947179485.1 of Allacma fusca. Classification (NCBI taxonomy): domain Eukaryota; kingdom Metazoa; phylum Arthropoda; class Collembola; order Symphypleona; family Sminthuridae; genus Allacma; species Allacma fusca. Next base: position 59,322,005 of record OX359245.1, read on the forward strand.
GAAAATATTACAATTGGGGCTCATTAAGACAGCAAAAATGATAATTGGGGCACTATGAGGCTGAAAATATTACAATTGGGGCTAATTAAGACGGCAAAAATTACAATTGGGGCATATTAAGACAGCAAAAATTACAATTGGGGCATATTAAGACAGCAAAAATTACAATTGGGGCATATTAAGACAGTTAAAATTACAATTGGGGCACATTGGGACAACAAAAATTACATTGGGGTAAATAATCATTGTACCAAATTAAAAGGGGGCAAAGTGAGACCTCAAAAATTCCATTGGGGTAAATAAGCATTGAAACAAATTATAATTGGGGCAAATTGAGACTGCAAAAATTAAATTTGGGGCAAATTACGAATGAAAAATTATAATTGGGGCAAAATGAGACTGAAAAATTAAATTTGGGGCAAATTACGAATGAAAAACTACAATTGGGGTAAATTGAGACTGAGTAGATTACAATTGGGGTAATTACTAAGCATCGACTTAAAAAAATCATTACGGAAAAGGAATCAAAAGGATTTGAACAAAAACAAGAAACATTCCAAATTTGCCCAAATTAGCCAATCCCTGCAAATAAGTACTCTCAATTGGGAAGAAGAGTCCAATTGAGTGAGTATCAAATTCCCAGAAATTACCACACAGTCACATATTATCCAATCAAACGTAAAACTATAGAGGGAATTGAGTCAAGAGATGAGGAACAAGACTTCGCTTCCTCCTAGCCTGATCCTAATAAGTGATAAGAGAGCTATTGCTCAACAAAGGAACGAGCTCTTGAGAGAGTCAACTGAAAGTAAGAGCCCCTCTCCACAACTCATATGTACATATATCCACCTATACAAAAAATATATATCAAAATAAGGTACTTACACCTGCAATATTCCCAGAGCAGTTAACATTGAAGATTAAGGATTATAATTGTTACAGAGATCACAATAGGAAAGGAGATGCTCCTTCATACCGTTTTGCTCATAGGCTCTCGGAAAAAAAAAACGTGTTAATTTCTTTTAAACTCAGGAATGACCATATATCCATATACACAATGGATTTATATCCCCTATAACCAATTTAGCCATTCAAGTCTAGCCCTCACACACGACCAAACAATTAGCTCAAACCGTCACCCAAAAGCCGTTTAACCTCATGGTTTACCTTCAAATTTAGCCCGTGTGAAGATTGCCAATCTGGTTTTTAGGACCACATTTTTCCCTTAAAAAAATTTATTTTTCTGTCCTATAATAATTTACACGTAAAAATCCCACTCCCTATACCTACACTCCCATACCTATATACATATATATACATATATGTACTGGTCTCCCCAAAATAATTTATTCCTGGTGCTTCTTCTCTTGAGCATCTTCTCTCCACGTCAAAGTAAATGGTTCAAGTTTGCAAATTTCCCAGGATATAAATTGGGCCTTATTGGAGCTTAAGGACTAGGAATTTTCTGGGAAAAAAACTCCTATTTTTATCTCCACATAAATTTCCCCTCTACTAAAGCCCAACACGGTCCTATTACCCAACCCAATTTCCAGGTACTCCAAAATCCCCTCTCTTATGCAGACATCTGGGTGACACATTTATTTAAGTCAAATTTTTTTCCAGAAAATGCTCATAAACCTGTTTCAAATTTTTGCATTGTCTTGGCGGCATGGACGCATCCTTTTGTTCCAAAGAATTGCATCATTTTTATTAAAAGAAACACTTCTGGAAAAATTTACGAAATGTTCAGGGCTGGTTAAAATATTTTTACAGAATAATTTTTACGGTATAAAATTTTACGGGGCCATTTGAGACAGTCATTGAAACTTGAGTATTTACGTGTATTAAATTGACTGTAGTAATAATTTTTCTGAAAAAAAAATAAAAGGAAATGAATAGATATTTGGAAGCTATACACATATTTCCACAGGTGGGATTACTCAGTAGCTCCCAATTTGCTAGAATTCCAAGTCCAAGCCCTCAAACTCTAACGAACAATTTTATTGCTACTAATTGCGAGGAGGGCAACTAATAATTACAGATGTATGTGAGTGGCGTGGGAGTTATAAAAATAAAAAGGGCTTGGACATTATTGGACTGGTGAGTGAGCATCAGCTCATGGCAAAGGCCAGCGGAGAGGCTCTAAATCCATAGAACGTTACAGACGCATTCACAGAGCACAGCCAGAACAGAGCCTTTCAATTTGGAAATGTATAGTTATTGGGGATGGAAATGGGAAATAAATGTGAAGGAGACGCTTAGATCCTATGTTAAAAGTATACATACCTTTAGGGAGCATATGCATGGAGAAGGAAAAAGTTGGACCTTAAACGGCCAATGAGTGATGACGAGTCTCAGTAAAAACAGTACATGTACATATGTAATTATGTATGTACTACTGTGAGAGATGGCCTGACCAATTTGTACAGTAGACTCTCTCTATAGCAGTCACCCTTAATTATAAGACAATTTTCTTACAGGATATTTGGGGGGGGGAAATGCCTTAAAACCTCAATTTTTTTTATATGGGGCAAGGTGAGACACAGGGCGTTTTAAGGGGCTTTCAAATGTACGGGGCGAATTGAGACTTCTGCCAAAAGACAAACTTAGCTTTTGTACCTTGTTTTAAACACCCGCGCTAGGATTTGCAAGGGCTTTTATATAAGTGTTGATTTTAGGAAAGATATTTGGGAAGATTTTAGGGATGATTTTAGGAAGAGTGTTGACTGTAAGTTGTAGAGAACGGGATATGATTGTATTTTATACACGCAGACGTTGTCGTGCTCGAAGAAAGGCTTATATTAACAAATACTTGTACCTGTTCATTATAGTCATTCCCAAATTGCTATAACTCAAGTGTAATGTTCCCTACCACATAGTTTTTTATCTCTTATAAGGAATTTATCTCTTGTATTTAAATTACTTACAAGTGTCACATAATGATTTGAAAGAAGTACCTCTGACTCCCTTGTACTGTATGATGGGGCTGGAGGGATAAATGATTTTCGTTGATTGGGATTATTATATATGGGGATACACGTATATGTATGTATGTCATAGCATGTTCTATGTTCTATGCATACAGTTCTGGGGTATCTGTGCATATGTACATGAGGGATGCGTAAGTATAGGGATCTTCGTAATGATCTCTATGACTGCCATAATATTTCATTCCCTGACAACTCCAACTCTTTTGTGTGAGACTTGTCTCTTGACATGTGACTCGGACTTGAGTATGGATGGCGATCAGTATAAAAAGAATGGCCTTTTCCCTGAAAATTATCAATCCTCAGCTACTTAGTCTCCCATCAATACCACCTTTTAATTCTTCCTCCACAATGATGAAAATCGTAAGTCATTTCTTCCTTTTATAATTTTCATTTATTTATTTATTTCAAATTCCCTGTGTTGCTTTCAAATTTGAAGCATTTTATAACATGCTCAAAAATTTAAAGTAATCACAAATGTTCCTTCAAGAAATATTTCCATTATTTTGAAACCCAAGAGTTTTGATTGTAAATTAAAATTTACAAAATGCCCTCAAAATTACTTAAATTGAACGACAATTTAAGTAATTCTTCTTTTAAAATTTCAGAATATTTAATTTAAGAGGATTTAAGATTTCGAACGGACTCAAAAGGCAGAGTGTAGTGTCATTTGTTTAGATTATGGGGCGAAGTGATACAATTAATATTTTAATTAAAATTTGAAAGATTTGGGGCACTCTGAGACTGTTAAAGTGTCAATTGACTATGTGATGTGGAATTTTGGGCACATTTTTTAGAAAGTAAAATTTATGGGGCAATGTGAACCAGTGAGGATTTAAATGTAGATTTTGAACCTGGGGGAAATTGAGACTTTTTTAAAATTATTTCTGTAAATCAAAAACATTTTTTAGGGAATATTTTGTAATGATATTTTGGAAATTTGAATGCGCAGGTCCTCATCGCTGCCTTCATCGGCATTGCTTCTGCCCAATTCCGTCCCCAAGCCCCAGTCCCAAGGAACCAACCCGAAGTGACGATTGTCCGTAGTGAGAACGAGGCCAATCAAGGGGACGGCTCTTTCCGTTGGGCTTACGAGACCTCTGACGGAACCCGGGCTGAGCAAGCTGGTTACATCAAGAACCCCGGTGCACCTCAAGATGACATCATCCAATCCCTCTCCGGTGCTTACAGTCACTACTCCCCTGAAGGTGAATACCTCACCGTGACCTACACCGCTGACGAGAACGGTTTCGTCCCACAAGGAAACCATCTCCCAACTCCCCCACCAATCCCCGCTGACATCCAGAAATCCCTGGACATCATCCTCCGTAATGCCCAGAGCCAACAACAACGTCAACAATTCCGTGGGAAATAAATTCTGACCCCACCCCCCCCCCCACTTCCCTTCAACTCCTATCCTTCAACCTTGTGTTGCATTTAAACATTTAATTTTTTTTTGAGAAAAAGAAATATAAAAGACCAGTAATTTCTTTCAAATTGTTCAATCGGTTGTGAAATTTTGTTCCCTTCATGAAAGACTTGTTAAAATTCCAAGGCTGCTATTTTTTTCTTCAAGCTTGTATAATGAGATCCAGATGCTTAATATATTTTGGTTTGACTGTAATGGCGGCATACTTTTACGAATTAAATAATAAACTGTTAAAATAAAAACTATTTTGCATTTACGAACAATCCTTGTTGCATAAATTCGTTTAAATTGGGCTGGCGCACCAAATATCCTGCCCACAATTTAAGCATAAATAGTTTCACCCTGGAAACCCAAATTCTTCGAATTTTGAACATATTTAAGATGTTTTCCAAAAATTCTGTATACAGATATTTTTTTTTGCAAAAATTCAGCAAACAAAAATTGTCTCCAAAATTCTGCAAGCAAAAATTTCCTCGAAAATACTGCAAACAAAAATGTCCCCAAAAAATCTGCAAACAAATGTTGTTTCCCCACAAATTCTGCAAGCGAATATGTTTTCCCCTAAAATTCTGCAAACAAATATGTTTTGCCCTGAAATTCTGCAAACAAATATGTTTTCCCCTAAAATTCTGCAAACAAATATGATTTCCCTAAAATTTTGCAAACAAATATGATTTACCCAAAATTTCTGCAAAATATTAAGTTTTGTTGAAAAATTGCCTTGTAAAATTTTAGCGCCAGCACAGATTGCATATGTAAATTTTACTCTCCCTTAAAATTTACTTCACCCTTAATTTTTGCCTCATAAGGCATCAAAACGATTCGAGTATCATTTCAAATGGGAAATTGCTTCCTCATAATATTTACCGTCATGCAAATTCATACGCAATAAATTAATCAAGGAGACGGGTGCGTTCTGAATCCAAACCAAATTTCTACAATTGCCAAAAAAAAATGTAAAAGAACCGCTTCCGTTGTAATCAATCTCTGGCTTGTTTACAAAAATTTGTTTTCAACCCTCATTGTATTCACTGTAAGTCTTTAGAGAAATTTGAGAAAAAATCCCTATTTTACTCTCCTTTTTCCACTCTCGATTTCCCAATGAATTGAATTCATACACATTGAGGGGCAGAGGAAGAAAATGAGAAACAGTTTCTAAATTGCAACTGTATAGCCCCTGTTCTTTGAGCATAATTAATATTGTGACACCATACATACGCAGGATCCCGTTACATACCTCTTGATAATTTATTCAATGCCGCAAAACCTGCATTGTTGAGTTCCTACAACAATTACTCAAATGAGAGCCCATATGTCACCATGCATGCAAGGAGGCAAGAGAGTCACAGTCAAGTTAAAGTTGTCAGCAGTAATTCAAATTGAAGATCTGTTTCATAAAAATTATCTCACACCTCTCTCGCCCCTCGTAATAATAATTATACAAGCAATAGCAATAATAATTATTATGTCAGAGATCTAGCAATTTTTTTCAAACTTGCCAAAACTGACGTAAAAAAAACTATGTATGTTTTTGTAAAAGTCAGAATATTCGAAGGTGTTTGAAGGAGAACTCACTTTGGAAATGAATTACAGCCCAATGACTGACAGACTTAATGAGGTAACACAAGTTTGTATAATTTTGAGGATGAAACACAGGGAATTTTCAAACCAATAATGATCCTGACAGTTCCCATAATTTCCCCTTCAAGCCCTTCACACCCGCTCGTATAGATATATAAATTGTCTTATACCAAATTGGAAGTGTCTACTCATTAGCGGATGGGATATTATAAGTGTATAAAGAATTAAATTTTAACACTCTCAGTCCCAATAAATCCATTTGCGTTTGACCACTCATGGTGTGTGCTAATGGTTTTTTTTTATTTACAATTGACCATAAAATCCCGCTTAAATGTACACCCTCGAGAGTAATGACTTGTCATAATTGGTCATTCCAGGGATTTTATAAGCATTGACATCCCAAGATCCATAATTTTTAATACGCGCTTTGCAAATTAAATTGTAATTTAAATATCACAAATTATATGTGGTTTTGCCCGAAATTGGACTGGCGCGATTGGAGATAAACCTGATTGCGTGAAATGATTAATGAGTTTTTTTACAATAGGGAATTTATTATGGGTTAATTTTAAAGGGAATTCCTTAATTATAAGGAACTTTAGCATTTTTTAACATTGCCAATATTTTTGGCTTTATTACTTTTTTCACCCTGAATTTTGTGGGATTAACGGGCCAAAGTCAATATATGCTTTGGAAATAAAGTTCACATACACGCAAGGTGTATGTTTCATTGTAGTCATTAAATATCCCAATGGGGAAGATTAGATTATAGGGTGTTTTCACAGTAATTATTTTACGTTCGTACATATTTTCATTCCTGATACCATGGCCTTTGCTTATTAGCAATAAAGACTTGAAATGTAATTATTTGGAAACAAGTAATAATTTTTGCTTCACTTTTCAACCAATCATCGGTCATCTGCAAACTTTACATAAAATTTTATACCATTCAAATTCCTTTATCAGGAATATCTAACTCTATTGTAAACAAAAGGATCACACATCAGGTGAATTGTCTTCACAAAATCTTTTTTTATGCAAAACAAGGAGTCGATGACCGACCATTTGATTTCCTGGACAATTTCTTTTTTTCTGCGAAATCCCGCAACAATTTTATTAATTGATTATATTATAAGTCTGTTTTATTAATTACGATCGCGTGTCATTAAAATGGAGTATAAAAAGGAGAGACCACGAAAAAAAAACAGAAGCGTAAAAACAGCAAGAAATCCTGACTTAAGGGTTCCCGCGCTCCAGCTTGAATTGAAGCCCGCCAATGGGACTTCAGTGTATGTAAATTACGTGTGAAGTAATTCTTGTATCATTTTAATGGAGATTATACAACGTTAGATTTAAGACTCAAACAAATCATTTTGCACTGTAAGGGATTCCCGCTCAGTCCTAAATAAGAAGCTGGGCAGGAGCAAATTTGTGCAATTCAAAATATAATTATTTAACTTGTGTCAAAAATATAGAAAAACAAATAAATTACCAAAGCTAATAAAGAACAAGTAGCGAAATCATAATTAATGCTACTGAGCCAAAGTGTTTTTTTAAATGATTCATTTGGAAACTTGGAATTGGTGTAATAATTAATTATTTAATTACACCTTGCGAAACTGGGAAGGAGGAAATTTGGAATTTAAAACGCTATAGTAAATCAAACGGGTTAGAAATCATTGTTGCAGATTTTCAATAAGATATGGATAATTCTCAATTTCCCTTCCCAGCCAAGAGGGGTGTACAATTAAGTGCACTTATAGATGACAGTTTTGTTTTATAACGTATGTACCCAACGTACACAGATTTTTTTTCTTCACATTTAGATTTATGTCCTTTAAATAATAGTATACGGTTCCCTTGAGGCGGAGAATAATTATTACAAAATTACTGAGATTGTTATATTTATTCTCAGTTTTTAAAATTTTAGTGTTAGGGGTTGGAAATATTCCTCGGGATTTTTACTGTTTATTCTCTTTAAAACAGCAGCTACCTTTAGCGTGCTTTTAAATTTTGAATGGGAAATTTTTAAAAACATCAATTGTTTTTCTGTGATTTTCTGACGTAATTACTTACCGTAGACCAAGTGCAATATATCGTTCGACAAACTTACAATTAGTATCCCCAACTCAGATCTTTGTATTACTTATTAGATTTTCAAAATTTTAAGCGGGAATATTTGAAAAAAATCTATAATTCTGAACTGTTTTTTTAAACGAAATTTTTTTCGTTTGAAAGGAATCATCTGAAACCTGGTCCTCTCCCCTCAGGGCTAATCGCTTTATGATCGAGTTTTAAATATTACTAAAAAAATTAATTCATGTCGACTGGGATGGAATATTTCGAAAAAAAAATCCCCTTGGAAAAATTCTGTTTCATTTTTGAAAAAATATAAAATTTATAATCCGTATCTTTATATTGACGTTTATAAAATGATTTTTGTTTATTACAATTTTATTGGTTGAGGAGTTCTTGAGAGGTTCAGTTGAGACTCACGTTCCAACTTACAATATTACTCAAGAGATCCTAAGCTTATATACACGACTGAGGAATTCGAATTATTTTCAATAGTTTTTTTAATCTAGAATTTTTTAAATTTTTTTTTCAACTTCCTTACCAATATGGTAATGGTAACTCCCAGTTATTACATACCATTGGTAACATATTTGTATCCCCTACTTGACCCATTTGATTGGTTATCGTTTATGACACGAATCAATCTTGCATTAATTTCAGCAATTGTAAATCCAATCTCGATTATTCCTATCATTAGCACCGATGGAAACACTTTATTCATAAATAGGAAAATTTCCACAAAAATCGATCTCCTCAGAGAATACTCTCCTTTAAGGAAATATGCTGTGTGTGAAGAGCTCCCTCCAAAACATGATGACTGTTCAAAAATTACTTTTTAATAATTTCTCAGGAGCAGATTCCCCCAAATAAAAATTGTTTCAGGGTCTCTTTTAGTAATTTCCAACATCACTATGAATAAAAATAAGCCACAAATTGTACCCAGAGTGCATCACGCCGTCATTATAAAAATAAGGGAAAAATTGCATTTAAACAAAATGGAAATAATTACACTTAAATCCCTACAATAGACAAACGCCCATCAGATTGCACACAAACACACGTCTTCAGCGTCCGCAAAACTCTTCTTTCCACCAAAGAATTATTTTCTTCAAGAAAAAAAAATTACTGGGAGCAAAAAATGTTACATTAAAAATACTATATTTTTCCCATATAGCTCCCATTGTTATATGTGACTCTGTTGTGGAGATTGCATACGTTTATATACATACGTATGTATACATATGTATTCACATAGCTCGGAGAGGAAAACCTTGTCAAGGTCGTCTGAGAAAAATTACAAGATGCTCATCTTCATCTATCACTATATACAATTCATTGCTATTGCATACACATATGTACATACGTATTTTTCTCCCAACAGTATAACATCCTCAGGATTGTATTTAAATAATGAGTTTAATCTTTGACAAAATAAAAATCGTTATTTAAATTGCTCCTGTCAATATGCAATAAAAGTGGTAGCTCCGCATCAAGTCCAAGAAGGAATTCACACTTGCGGACCAATTACACGTCCATAAAGCCACCCTGTAATTATTTACTTTTTAGCCAAATGGAATAAATTAGTCAAATTTGCATTTAACATAGAGCCCATTACAAGCTCAATAGTAATCTTTCTCCACAAAAAAAAAAGATATTGATTGTGATTAAAAAAAATCTAGGCGAGAGAAAAAGATAACGAAGATGTTCCATTGGAAAAAAGGCACGGCAAAATATTATTCAACAGAAGTTCATTAAAATGAAAGATCAAGTGCAAGAGTTACAAATCTCTTAGTTAGCTCTCATTTACAAGCAAGTATTTTTTTTAGGAGCAAATTTTTTCATTACCATTTAGTAAACTTCAGGTTAATAGTAATAATAATAATAATGAGCTACTAAATCTCTCGGACATTTTTAATGGAGTCACATACATATATGTACATATGTATAGTATATTTATATGCATTTTAGGCTTGTAAATGAGATCATATATAGGAGGTGGGGGGGGGAGAGAAAAATAAGGCGCGAGAAGATCGAGTTATTGAAATAAATTAAGCAGATCCTTCAAGGCTAGTTAGTTCAAGAATTATTATCATCATCTGGTGGGTTTGCGTGGAGCTCTCAAAATGTGCTCACATATTGATTTAAATGTAATGGCCATTCATGTAAATAATAAGTACATATTTGACATCCTCCTATCCATTTGTATGCGTTATGGGATTTTTGTAGGCTGTCTCAAGTCACCCCAATTAATTCCTTTAGAAGTTTTGTATCTCTATACTTGTACATGTAAAAGTGCTATATTTTTTTTATTTTGGGATGAGCACGTATGTATGTTCAGTGTAAGTGTTAAAAAATAAATCATGGGCACAGTTGACCCTAATTATAAGGGACCCCCTCAAAATTCCTACTAATAGGGAATTTGAGTTTGTGTGAACGAAAAGAGCATTTGTGACCATTGAATTTTTAAGAGTAAAAAATGTATTAATTTTTGAGTGCTGTTATAAAGAGGGTCCACTTCAAGCTATGGCGTTATATAGGCTATAGTCCAATGGCAATTGGAACGATTGTTGTTGTGCCTTGGTGGGTTGAGCATATATCGTGTGGTTGTCACAACGAGGGACTTTGACATCATACAAACCCATAAAGAAAAATTAATGGTTTAATTAATGAGTGGAAATTTGCAGATAAATTGAGTCTCCATGGTAATGCTTGGATGTTATATTCAGACGGACACCCAAAAGCCCTCATTTGCATTTTAACACTGGGAAATTACATGAAGCGCTAAGGAGCTCTGGGATGTCTGTGAGACAAATACGGACAGAGGTAGGAAAAGGACTCTCATTTAATTTTTTTTTTGCTATTATGCACACGCGTGTGTCCTCTTCAAATTCAAGCTCATAGATTACCTTCTGCTCACACTTGTAAACACACACACACACACACACACACACACACAATAATAATAAGTTTAGAGGGTGCTATAACACTAAGCGTCTCCCCCTATCCCAAAGCACTGTCTTTAAAAAAATCTCTTATTGCCCCAATTTTACTAAAATTTCCTTTCATATTTTACTAAATTCCCTGTGTTTCTTCTTAAGAACCCAGAAAATGATTCTATGCCCCAGAATTAATGAAAGTTCATAAATAATTATTTTTTAGAAATAAATTCTTTTTCTAAGGCAAAGTAACCGAGTTTCTGAAGGGAATTTACTGGAAATTCCTGAACTAACGGCACTGGGGCTACGTGAGACAAAAAAATAATAAATAGTATCACTTTCCCCCATTACAATTTTCATAGCTTTTATTTCCGGATTTCATTGCTGTTTTTGAGGAGCATTTTGCATCTTCCAAAACAAAAAACGTTACTAAACTTAAATAAATAGAAAACACGTTTTTTTGAAAACACGAAAGATTTTGTAGGGAAATTTAAAATTGTTGGTTGCTGGCGGAATCTTTGAGAAATCTTAGGATTATGTTTCCGTTTTTGGCCCCTATGACCAGGAGATTCGAATTGGGGCGAATTGAGACAAATTCCATAAAAATTTACATAGAAAATCCTGTGTGGCGGAGAGAGTGGATTTCCTTACAATTAGCGTTCATAATACTATAAGATAGGTGGACCAATAGTGTTCCGGTCCGTGGGCCACACTCACTCACACAAGTGTGTAGATATACATGAAGCAATAAAGTAGACAGTCAGACGAGACCAGGATGTCATGTAAATAACACTTTTTCCTCCAATTTCCAACCTTAAATTACACCGGGGTTCCTCATATACCTAAAATGTAAAGTACACCTTCCCTTCACCCATTGTATGCAAACTGACTCAGGATTCTCTACATAAATTTTCTGCATGAGCCTGGCTCTCTGTACAATATGCTTGTAACTATAAGCAAATGTTATTATTAATACGGGCATAAATACAGAGCCCTCCTGTAATATAGGACACCAACAAAAGGGACTCTATACCTATAAATTTAATTATACGCAGGAGGCTGTTGAAAACTCTAATTCCTTAAACTCACCTAAGGTTATTATAACACATGTAATGTATGACAATGGACAGGGGGCATGTGAGCACCTTTTGTGTATGTAATTTTGAGATAATGACTTGGATGATGTAAAAAGTCATGCTTTTAATGTCTTATCGAAATTAAATTACTTTTTTTCTTCCCGGCGCTCCCCTCCCCCCTCCAATATCCTTACTAACAATAAGCGTGATACCTTATCACTAACTCTGTTGGGCTATAGCCTACTTCCCAAATGTAATTTTTCTTATATATGTGAGATCATTTCGATAATTTTCTTAAGCACTTTTTTGAGTCGAGCACTTGCCCCCGAATTGGTATAAAAGCTTTTGGCAGAGCAGAGCTCTATTCAAAGCGTCACAGTGCTTGGTTTTGGGATAGACTCACCTTTTAAATCCAATCCTTACAATTTTCCCTGTGCTCAGTCTTCATTTACGAAAACAAAATGTTCAAGATTGTAAGTAAATTTTGGTTTTTGTGCATAAATTTTGAGATCCTTCTTCAAAATTTGGAATCCTGGCTTGATTTTTCCCTAAAAATAGAGCAGTTTAATTACAATCGGTGTCTACTTTGAATTTCACGGGTCCCTGGTTATTTTTTATAATTTTTGGGGCAAGTTGAGACTTGGTGGAATATTCCCACGCCTAATTGCACGAAATAGTAAAATCCGTGGGAAATTTCAGGGATTAATTTAATTTGTAATTAAAAACTTTTTCCTTTATAAGGAAAGTCCAGTGTGATATTGTTTTTTTTTTTAAGATATTTTTGGAAATAATTTTGTGTGAGTGAAAATTTCTGTATAAAAATTTTGTGCAGGAATTTTTGTACCATGCGCCGGAAAATTTTGAATTTGAAAATAGGGGCGATATTGATGTATCAAAATTTGGGGGATTTTGCAAGATTTTAAGTAAATTGGATTTTTGGAGGAAATTGGAATAATTGGGCGTAAATTTTTAAGGTCTTGATTGCTGCCCTTGTTGGAGCTGCTGTGGCTCAACAGCAATACCGGAACGATTACCGGAACGATTACAGAACCAATGACCATTACGCTACGATCACTCGGAGCAGCAATGAGAATCAAGGGAATGGATTTTTCAACTATGGCTACGAAGCTTCCAACGGGATCCGAGCTGATGCTCAAGGCTTCATCAAAAACCCTAATGCTCATCCCGATCATCAAATCCAAGTGATCACCGGCTCTTACTCTTATTATGGGACCGATGGTCAGCTCTACACTGTGGACTACATCGCTGATGAGAATGGATTCCAACCTCAAGGGGCTCATTTAGCTGCTCCCTACAACACCGGTATCCGAGCTCAACCTTACAGACCACGGATTTAAATAGTGGGTAAAAAATAAATTGTCAAAATTGAAGTTCTTTTTTTTTTTTAACTGTCTTGTAATTGAATAGTGTCAAGGAATAATAATTATAGTCTGCAAACAAAATATGAGGCTTAAAATTTGTATTTGATGTAAGTCCTTCTTCCCCCCTTCCTTTCCTTTATTAACAAAACCTTATTTTAATTTTTATACTAAAACCTCATTACCAATTGTGAGTCAAAATTTGTTCAAATTTTTACACTTTAAGAAGAGCTCATTGAATAAATTGGATTTTATACATTCGTTGAAATGAGTTTGTGCTCTTGGCAATTATTATTCCTGAAAAATCCACTAAGAATACTGAGATCATATGTTAGTAGGAAAACTGTAGGAGAAATACGATCTTCAATCTGTAATTTTATTTGGTTGGAAAAGCTGGGATTATTTCTGGCATGGCGTGGAAGCTGGACACATTGAATTATCACGCTCAAGTACTAATTTAATTAATTACTTGCACTTTTACTAGCTCTATACACAGCAATCATATAATAATTACATAATGCTTTCCCTGCTGAAATGCAATGTTCAAACTAGCCCGCAGAATTGTTCCTGAAACAATTTGTCAATTGGCGCCACAGCTTGACAAATATTAATTATTTGACAATTTTGTTAAAACTTGCAAATTATTTCAAAACTATGTACCTAAGTTATAAAAAAGGAGTTTTACTTTGCAGATAAATTTGTAAGTATTAATTTAGCATTATATATTTTCTTCCAGGAGGGGTTATTTCAATGTTAATTTTTAGCGGGTTATAAAAACGGTGAGGATTAAATTCTTACAAGCTAACCAAAATGTTTTCCCAAGATCTCTACAGGGGTCGCTCTGGTAAAGATGGTTTTGATTGGTTCCCACGGATTCCCACGGATACGTATATACTATGCGTATTATATTGAAAGTGCGTCTTTAGTTGAGGAAATCTTAACCTAGAATTGCTGGTTCAGTCAGATTCAGCAGACTCTGCAGCATTATTTAACGTTAATGCAATGCTCATAATATTACAATTGCCAATTTGGCATTGGAGAAAAAATTCATTGTCAATGTCAATCAGTTCACGGATTTTAATTGTAACCCTGTGAAAGGTTAAAATTCTACAAAACCTAGTCACGCAGTTAAAACGTTTTTATTGGAATTCTAAGGTTACAGTTGTCCGATTAACTTAGCATAGATAAATGGGGAGACGAAATTGACTCATTTATTTTCACCGTAGGCTCTGGAAGAAACATGCGTTTTGCATGTGTGAGTGTCTGCTACAAGGTAATAATTCCAGTCAGTTTTCCAGGAGATTTATTCAAATAATTATCATACTGGTTTGAGCGGCTTTTGGGAGTAATTCCCAGAATCTTTAATATTTCCAGGATTTTTAGCCCCAATTGGGTATAAAAGCCCATTTTATAAAACACATTGTCAGTTCAGTTTCTGTGGATTGCCAAGGATCCCAAGATTTAGTACACCGGATTTGTATTCCCAGTCATCATGTTTAAAATCGTAAGTAAATTTTGAAAACATTTCATCCCATATTATTTTCTTTCTTAAACCAAAATTTTATTCTAGAATTTTACTAAATTAAAAAAAATCTAAACTTCATAATTCCTCAAGTGTGTTTTTACCCCAAAATTTTTTTTAAAGAATATTCTGAATGGATAAAATTTTGAAACAAAAAAAAAGTTAAATTATTATTACATTTATTGAATTTCACAGATTGTTTTGCTCGGCGTTGCTTTTGGACTGGCTTCTGCCCAACTCCAAGCTCAGCTATCACCCAACCATCCTCATTTCTCACAGGTCCTCCGAGGGAACTCAGTGAATGATGAGAGGGGACAGTTTAATTACGGCTATGAAACTTCCCACGGCATCCGGAATGATGCCAATGGTTACGTGAAGAATCCTGAGGCCAGTCCCGAGGATCGTATTTTGCACATTGGAGGCTCCTACGCTTACTACACCCCTGACGGGGCTTTGCACGAGGTCACTTACACTGCTGACGAGAACGGATTCAAACCAGTTATTAAAGTTACTCAAGGATGAGCACCCCGACAAAATTACTACTTCAGTTGTGCTAAGCGGTGTCGTTTAATATAATTGATTTTTCAGTGCATACTGTAAATTCTTAACGTGTGAGCTTAAATCCTATTCCTCTTTCAAATAAGAATCATTTATGGTTTGAATAATTATAAATAAATAAAAAATAAATATAAACACTAAATTCTATAATTTTTGCTACAATTTTTCTTATCAGCCCAATTTTTTTAACATGCGTTCTGCAATACTGGAAATCGGCACCTGAACGTTTAAATTTTGATTCATATGGTTTAAATTTCCTAACGGCGTGTAAGCCTGTCAGAATTAAACAATATTTTTCCGTGTTATTTTTAATTTTACATTCATAAAAAATTCCGCTCTTGCTTGGAATTTTAGTTGCAAGTTGTTGAACAAGCTCATAACAAAATATAAATTCAATTGTATATCAATAATATAATACAAAATGAACATTTAAAAGTCTCGTTGGGAGTCCAATTTAATTTTTAAGATCGCAACACTGTGGAGGTGTTAATAGTAACGACTCTTAAATTTTTTAGCTTCCTTGTCATCATACAGTGATTATTTTAAGTATTGATGAGCAACTTGTGAGCCTTGTTGACAGAACAATTTATTTTATTATGTAGATGAATGCTAATTTATTAGACATTCCAAAGAAATAACTTTCCTCTGAGTTCCTTAAGGTAAAATGAAATTACGACTGATGGGTAAAACAGGTTTAGGGGCACGTTATTATCCAACAATTTGAGCTTTATTGGAATTAAAGCTGACAAGCCAGTCAAATTGGGACTTACACACACTCCTCCAATTTTTTTTCTTCTTGTAATACTGAGAGAAATGAGCTGTAGACAAGTGACAAGGCTATTGAGAAATATACATGTCAAAAAAAATCTTTGTGTATTTTAGTTACAACTTATGGATATCAATTCACAGGATAATAATTGTAAAAAATAGGAATGTTATGTACACACACATGAGGGAATTATATGTAATAATTTCTGAGGGTCAGGAATTGAACTGGGCCAAAAGCTATAATAATAAAATTTGTGTTAGTTATTCTCTCAAGGAAGAGTCACGCTTTAAAGATTAAATACAGCGAAGCCCCATCATTTGAAGCTGAAGCTCAAACTTTTAAAAATTGAAACCAATATTGATTTAATGGTCCATTACCCATCTAACATCATTGTTTATATACAGTGGACTGGGACTGAACTGGATCCCTTCCAAAAGCATGGTTTTTTACCGGGAACAAAAATATTTGAATCATTCCCATTTATCCCAATGGAATTTTCCCTGCTCTGAGGATCAATTAACGTTTGACACGGAATAGGAATTTCCATTGATTTTCAGGCAACGTACACTCTACAAATTTTTGATGTAATTTTATTTTAATTTGTATGCTTCGCAATCGCAAGAAAAATTTCAGAGATGTTCTTACATTGGGTTTGGACAGTAAGGCAATTCCCTTACGTAAGACTGTGAGCATATTATTTGCAAATGCAAGTCCTTCAATTAAATTCCCAGTTGGAACTGTTGCCTGTGCAATTAAGCTATTATCAGGACAGTTTGATTACACCTGAGCTCATCTTTTCAGGGTGTTTTTCATCTTATAAAATTGATAAGCAAATGTATAAGGTTGCAATAGTGTTTTTATATTTTTTTTTGGTTTGCCCCAATATTATTATCATTATCACAGGAGGGTAAATTTCCGTATAATTTTTTTTTTTGAGGGGGTTATATTTTTCAATGAAATTCCCTTCCATGGAAAAGGTATAAAAGGCAATTGAGATTAGATAAAGCACGTTCAAATCGTCACAGTGCTTGGATACTCAAGTGGAGTTTTTGAGCAAATTGCATCCGGGCCGTGTGCATTGTTTCACTTGTGTCTGTACATTTTTTACCCTCGTATTGTTTATAATCTCATCAGACGTCATGCTGAAGATTGTAAGTTTTGTAGTTCAATTGGAAAGATTTTTGGGGCTCTTTTGAAAAAAAGGAACTTAAAACTCTGACGTTCATCCAAATAAAATTTTGAGGTTTTTTTTTTTTTTGCGAAGTGTTTGTACGTAGGATTTGTTTAGGTGGATTTTGAGGTATAAAGTTTTAGTAAACAAATTTTAATTTTTTTATTCGTAGGTAATGATATCCTGTTTCCTGGGAGCTGTGCTGGGGAAACCTCAAGCCGGAATTCAGCGTGCAGCGGATCATCCTCATTTTGCCACGGTCTACCGAAGCACCAATGAGAATGATGGGAATGGAGCTTTTCGGTACAACTACGAGACCTCCAATGCCATTACTGCTGATGCGAGTGGATTCATTAAGAACCCGGAAGCTCCAGAGTATGAGCAGATCCAGTACGTGAGTGGCTCTTACTCCTTCTACACACCTGATGGGGATTTCCATGAAGTGACGTACACTGCGGATGAGAATGGATACAGGCCTGTGGTAAAAGTTACCAAGGGATAAAATCTGGGATAAATATCGAGCACATTGACAAAACTAAGATTTTACCAAAGCTTTTAGCGCATTAGTTTTTTAATGATGGCTTGATAAAATTTTGTGATTTTTAAGATGAAAATTATATTATTGATTATAATTTTGGACTTTCCCGGTTCATGTAACACAGCCGGGCTAAAATTTCCTAGTGTATTTGCTCCTGCTGAATCACCTCCTCTTACAAAGGGTGTTTATCATTTTATCAACACTGTATTATTACTTTTAAATTTTTTCTTTTGCTTTTCATTTTTCCCCCCATGTATTTACACTGTAGTGTAGGAAAATTTTGTGGGACTCATTGTAGTATATCGTTTCACACATTTGACTAAATTTTTTTAGCTACGTACTTACTAGGCCCCTAATGAATTACATTTGTTTATACGCTTAAAATTCTAGATTTTATTTAAACATGTTTTGAAAACGACTCTTTTAATGTACTAATTTTTATAGCACTTTTTCTGCATTACTGATATTTGTTTCCATAATTATTGTTGTAGAGATTAAATCTAAAAAGCAAAACATTGTCTGATTTTCCTTCTTGGCCGAATCAACGCCTTTGTAAAACTATTTTGTCTAAGCTGTGTATTAAATCCAATTATGGAAGCAATTTAGAACTAGAAGAAAAATCCCTGAGCTATAAAAAGAAGCTCTTGTTCTTGGATTTGTGTAAGAGGTCCTGCCAATAAGGAATATGGTATGAGAACTAAGATAACATAGAGATGTAGAAGAGAGCCCTTTTGAAATATCTGGCCTGAACTAGGGTAATCGGACCAGCGAATCTACTAAATTAGGTAGGAAAAAAGGATTCGTAACATTATTTAATTATTTTTAAATAAATAAAATCAAAACTGCGTTTATCCATGAATTCAGCTTTAATGCTTCTCACGAGGGTGCTTCTCTCTAATTCACAATTCCGAATAATTACTAAAATAATTTTATCTAAAAATCCAAAATTGACATCAAGTACGCAGTCGAAGATTAAAATTACAAGCATTTGAACAATAAAACAAAAATACTGGTTTGGAAAAAGAATTAAGGTAATGCAAAGAAATTTCAAAGTATGACTTGACTCTCTGGCTTCAGGACGATTCATTCAAATAATATCATATCACAATTAATAGATAATGCCAAAAACCCAAATAATATTAACACAAAAAAGAGGTAATTACTTATAATTGAAACATCCACGACACTACACGTTAAAAATTTATCGCTCCTTATGCTACAATCTTTATCGAACATCCTTAATTGTTTATGACACTAACACCAGCATCCTAATTCGACTACTCTTACAACACAAGCAAGAAGAGTTAAAAAATGGAATGATGTATGTTTAGTTTATCCCGATTTACTACAGATAATATTACAGTTACACATGTCAAATTATGAGTAACCAAGCGTAATTGATAATTTATTGATGTTTCAGAAAACATGGATGTGATATGTAAAGCTGCAGGATCCTAACAAGCAGAATAGTCGACTCCCAAATATTCAGTGCAAGATTTATTTCTGTATGTAAAAGAAATCTAATCCAACCTCACAAACGAGAGTTTAATGCCATTTAATGGCCATTTCTTTAAAAATAACTAGATGATTTTGTATTTGTAGGATGGAAGAATAGCACTTATTCCTGTTCAAGTATTCTTTGTATTGGCGCCCAGATACAATTTGCTCCACTCTTGCCCAATTAAAGGGCAATGGTAAACATTTTAAATTCCGTTATGAATTTTTTCAAGATTTTGTCAAATTTCGTTTTTTCTAAATATTTTATAATGACTGCTTTGCCCCTAACGTTGGCTAAGGCGGGGTAGCATTCGTTGCTTTTCCGCTGCACATCGAGTGTAAAAAATGCAATTGTAGAACAGCGGGACGTATGGGTTAGTACGCTAGTAGCTAGAAGCTTTTTGTAGACAGATTTTCCTCCCAAAATAACATATGTACATGTTAAGGTTAAAATAGGCACGTGAAGTTAAAACAAAGTCAATTTTGTTGCAATGCAATGCAATGCATTTAGAATAATTGTTATTGGGTGAACTTGAAAAGCAGACTTTAGAAGCGTTTTCATTAAAATAGTAGACTTAGTAAACCCCGATTTTTTATAGTAGACTGCCTTGACAAATAGTAGCTAGTCTACTAAAAACGTAGGCATCTGGCAGTTAAAGTAATATGAATCAGTGACCTATATATTTATTGTAGACAGGCAGCACCACCTTATATGAATGAAATGACTATAGTTTTTAGATCCTTCGACATATGCGGCTTGCAATTATATGAAACCCTCGATCTAATCTTAATTCCTTAAAACCAATGTTTCAAAATTTTGACATTTACTTTGGAATTTCCAAAAGTGCTTCAAAGCTGACCTGGACATTGAAATTTGGCGTCCATCAGCGAAAGTTTGGTCAAAATCGGGTAGCCAATTAAGGAATTATTTTGGTTTCCGCGAAAACACTGAAAATCCCCGATTTTATCCACCTATGGAACTAAATGGTCTTGAACCTTCACGAATTGTTCATTGTACCCATAATTATGTCACTCCAATCACCCACCTTTATCTACATTTGGCTCCATACCGTTTTGAGCTTTCCTGTATCATACGTTTTAACACTGCATTTAAATAATTACACGTAATTACTTGTAAAAGAACAAAAATTTATTTGATACATAAAATTACCTTGAATGAACTCACTTATCAGTTTTTCGTTTTGGTTAGATAAATCTTCCTGCAGTCCCCCAAAAATCGTCCGGCCATTTTTAAAACATTTGTTTCCCTGGGTACGTTACGTTGTAGAATGCATTTTCTGGAACAATAGTGTCAGCAGTTCAGAATATTTTACTGCGCTGACTATTTTTCAATAATCCTTAACAGAACTAAATTCTACAATGATGGCTATGCTGGTTACAAGACTCACTATGGTAGCTGAGGCTCATTAAGAGGAGGCTTGAACTGAGTGTGACTGATATTAATCCGACTGATTGTAAGTAACAGACTGGGACTACTAAACACCAAGACTATACGACGCTAGTCTCCTCCAAGTATTAAAATATCTATGAAATCCCAGCCATTAAGAATAGGATAAAACTATGAAACAAACGACTTGTGGTTTCAAAATGTTATTAAATTCGGATTCCAATAAATATGACTCATGCAGCAAATAATCTTTGGGATAAGTATCTATGTAACTTGGACAACCGAGTTCGAACTAGTACAAAGAATAGTTTTAAAAATATTATTGTGTTAGTGTAATTATTCCGTTTACCCATAAATAAAAGATTGATCTCAAAATTTGTCACAAGTTCTTTTAAAAATATGAAAGCCATTATATTACACATAACTAATTATTCGAGAATAATTTGTAATGCTTCGTGTTGTTGTCACATGAAGAATTTCCACTCCGAAATCCTTACATTATCAAAATACTAACTGTAAACTCCTGGATGGATTTAAGTACAGTCATGGCAATGCCTAAATCAAAGTAGAATAACGGGCCACAATGAATTTTTATAGGTGACAAAGATTTCACCCACACGCGAACGAGCTTGGACGGATGTCCCTTCCAAAGTGACAACCGTCGAGCTGAGTCTGTGTGAATGCTCCCGGACACTTGGTTGTATATTATTCCTAAGGTTAGATTACTGGTAGTGATTATGAGGAGGAAAGCGCAAGTGTATAGCTGATTGGTTCGGATGAAATCAACAAAGCATAATACGCACGTTCCCATCCACGTGAACTGAGCCAATGGTCCTAGTCCCGCAAATCCGGAATTGAAGGTTGCAACGAGTACTTGAATTGAGCGGTATGTTCGGATAGATATAATTATGTCTTGTATTTTTACAAGATCTAAGGAATCCCAAGAGTTCATCGTCAGTCCTTGTTGGTATTTGTTTCCTTCGTCATCCCTATAGACCAGAAGATTTAAATGAATTATGTAATTTGCATAATTGTTGTTAAAGATTATGTGCCAATAATATTCAACATTCAACAACAACTGAATGACAACCAACTTAATTTCGGAGACTTACAAGAGTTGGCGTAACCCACTTTTGACAATTATCAATGCTGGAAGTGCAGTGCTGAAAATCGTCGTTAGAAGTATGCTAGCAATGATTGTGACTTCCCAAACGATTCCAAGTGATGATAAGACGTACAACAATGTGGATTGGACTGATTCGAAAGGTGCATCCGTTCTAAAAATGTGCGGAGGCAAATGAGGGTTAAGAATAAATAAGAAACTGGCTGAAATGCCAGATGCTCCGATATAATAGCCAAGAGTAGCTATAAGCTCCCAGGCTTTTGCATTAACATGGCTCCTGGGGTTGAACCAACTGCTGTTATTGCTCGTATGAGCCAGTAATAGTTGTGGCTTGTCATGAAAACACATGTACGTATTGTAGAGCTGAGGTATCATTTTAGACATAAGTAGAATTGCAATGTAAATACTGAAGCAAGCCGTCAAGTGCAGGGATAAGTTCACCAGACGGACTCTAGTTGAAAATGACAAATGCCTCCACAGAGTACTGTTCCAGATTTGGAAAATATAAAAAATATTGATGGTTGTATTAATTAGCATGAAAAGCACCGAGCAGAGGCAAATTCCCAAACGAAATTTATTCTTGGTGACTTGCGGGCAATCTTTGGAAAAATCCCATTCTAAGGGTAAACAGCAGGTGTAATGACTCCAAAGAAAGCCCTTTCTAAGGTAGGACTTTGTTTTGGAAGTTAATAAATGCATGAAGGAGTCCAGTTCAAAATTTTGTCCCAGTGCAATTAGCAGGAGGATTGATTTATCCACAAGGTACGTACATATACAGCCTTGTTGCATGCTTGTTTGTAAATCACTGGAAATATTTCCAAATTTCGGATCTTTTAAATTGTTTTTTGAAAGGACAAAATCTACTTGAAGTTGCTACAGCCAGTTATTTGTAGCTGCTGTAATAACATTTCTAGGAAATTCAGTACAATTATGATTAAGTTTTCTATTCTTTTTCACATTTACAATATATAAGGAAAAAATTTAACAGTTGAGAATAACAATTATCTTCTCGAAAGAACGTTAGTTTTTAAAAAACGAATAAATGTACTGTCTATACTCACAAAAATTATATATTGGAGCAACTTTAAACATAAGGGAGTTAAAATAAATTGTATTGTTATGGTCTGACTTGATATTGTATTATTGGAGACATTGATTTTGTTTGTGATGGTTAAACCTGGATTTATTTGTAATGAAAACCGATGTAATAGAGCTATAAGGTAATTTCTATGGAATTTACATGTTTGTGAAAATATGTACTATAAAATTACGGCATCAGGCAAAATAGGAGGGCATGAAATAATAATAGGATATAAATTTAATGAAAGACATTAAATTTATTATGAAGTGGTTCCCAAGGAATGACAAAATGCCTGTCAATATACGGGGATGTCATTATATGCTACTTCTATATAATGGAAATTTAATCCTAGGGAAAATTTAAGCGTACCAATATAATGGGAATGTTATATAAGAGGAAACCACTATACAATGCACTCTCGCTATAAGATTATTCCTAAAAGCACCCGAAAAGTGCTCTTACATATGTAACGGTATGCTCTTTTAAGGAACATGTATCTAAATACATTACAATACTCGTTATACATAATAAAAGTGCACTAAATAAAATCTGTTATTATACAACTAATTTTTGGTTGGAATGAAATAGTAATTTGGTCTGTAGAGAAATCATTGTAATATTTTTGCCTACAATATTTTTATTTGCATCCAAAGAATCGATAAATGTAGGCTATCTATCAAATGAATAAAACTCAAAATCAATACTCATTCTCTATATTTTCGCCAGTAATACGTGAAACAGTATTCTCTCAGTATTGTTTCGATACCCACAGTTACGAGCTAAAATGTGAAACAAATGATGTGTTTTACATCAAGTAATTTATGGTTTTCAGTGTATACGGAGCTTGTACGAGGTAGATGTCAAGGTTATAGATGGATTGCATTATGGAGGTTGTGTATACTACTCCGTCGTCAATAATTCCGCTACACCGTAGAAATTTGCGCTCTTGGTGATTTTGTTCAAACTTTTCATAAATGTCTGCTCATATGCTCCTATAAAGGATTTTTTGACGTGATGAAGTAAAATGCAAGCTCTTACATCGAAAATGCTCTTACAAACGGTGCTCTTATAGGGAACAATTATAGTAGAACGGGAGGACCTGGGAGTGCTCATTTACAGCAGATGCTCTTTAACGGAGGCCTCTTATAGCGAGAGTACACCATATAAAAAATTCACCGTAGGCATTTGGGCTAGTGAAATGTAACATTTATCTGGAATATACAATTTAAGGTGAAACTATCTGTAATATAATAAATCATTTTTGAAATTTCAGTAGCAATCAAAATATTTTCAGCATTTAATATCCCATTCTTAAGAGACTAAACTTGTTTAAAACGAAAGTCAAGCTAGTTCCAAACAAAAAACATTTTTTTTAGTTGTGTAAATGCAAAACAACAAATGGGAAAACATGAACGATATCCAAAAGGTAACATAATTAGTTTAGTTAGTAATTGTGAATTGAAATCTAATGGATTGTAAGTGATAATGGT
Organism: Allacma fusca; assembly: GCA_947179485.1. Taxonomy (NCBI): domain Eukaryota; kingdom Metazoa; phylum Arthropoda; class Collembola; order Symphypleona; family Sminthuridae; genus Allacma; species Allacma fusca. Next base: position 59,346,626 of record OX359245.1, read on the forward strand.
GAAACGGAAGTAATTATTACAGCTCCCTACATGGTCGTTATTAGCTCATGCATACGTCTAATTACAACTGACATTGAAAAAATAAAATAAGATATCACGCAAACAGTATCTACCTATAGAGTGTTTCTCAATTTTAAAGACAAAAAGATTTTCTCTGGAGATTTAAGGATTTTTGGAATTTGACATTAGGCACTCATGCTAGGACAGATCTCGTTATAAGAGCAGTGTACCTTCTGGTATAATATTTGTATAATCTCAAGTGCTATTATGAGTAAATGCTTTGTTAATAAGTGCACGCTATCATTGCAGTAAAATGCAATTCATAAGCGCTTTAAGCAAATGTTGACCCTGCTGACGAGAAAATAATCAATAAGACTCAGAAACTTATAATAATTTAATAATATCTGTAGTAACTTAATAAAAGTTATTTAAGAAGTTAACCCAAAGTGTCCCGTCAGAAATAAAAACCAAATGTAGACAGGTCACAATATTTCCTTTGGAATCACCAATTAAGGTCTGGGCGAAAGTCCAAAGCATTTGAAATGTTCTGAACCAATTTTTTGCGGGATAAATGAACGTTCTCCAGAATTTCGAACTTTGCAGAACAGTCTAACTAAAAAATTATAAACGCCATGGGATTTTCTACAACCATTATGTATTAATTGGTAAAAATGTTTCTTAAAATAAGTCCCTAAAATAAATGTTTACTCCAAATTCATTTCTGATCCCTTAAAATATCTCGGAGCATATGTTCCTTGGTCCAAGATATTGAAACATTTTATATGAAATGGTCCTGCGTTTAGACCAGACCAGCCCACAAATCAAAGAACTGATCAAAAATTACCAGAAATGAGTAGAGAATCTCCCGTTGGGATATTTTAGGCCCGTGAATACTTGTCCCTGCCCGCCCACCCCAAAATTGAAGTACAACGATAAAGAACGGCCCTTCCCGCAAAATTTAAAGCCCGTAGCCCGCCCGTAAATACCAGTTCAGCCTGTAAATCCTTTTACAGGCTGAGCTGGTAGCTATTTCCATGAAATTCTGCTGATTCAAGTTTGCATTTTCGATTTTTTTGAAAGAAATTGGAAATAGGTGCGGTTGCTTCCACTGCTTAATTCTTATAATTATGCTTGCGCAGAGTTAACGTCCCTGTTGGCCTGAATTCCTGCTAAAAATATTCCTTGCACTTCATATAATTAACGGAAACCTATAGCCAACCAGTATCAGCTTAAATGTTTTCCAAACTTTCCATTTTCCGACTGTTTCTATTAATGTAACTCGTTGATATTGAATGTCAACTAACGATTTAATTTCGAATTTGGTAAGAAATTCTGGTGATTTTCCTGAATTTATTGCAATGATAAATTCTGGATTCTCATTACCAATACGTGAATTATTAGTAGGATTCATCTCCTAGACAAAGTAGGATTTTCCACAGAAATGAATAGCGAAATAAAGCTATCGCCAAATAACAAAGGCAGGCAAAAGCAATGAAATGGTAATTGCCAGAAGCCAAGCACACTAACAAGTAAACATTTTTTGGTGCCCCTCCAGATTTTCGAAATTCCACCAAAACTAGCTCATATCCTGAGTACTACTTTAAGGTATACCTGCCACCTGAAAAATATTTTGCAGTTTAAAAAAAAAATTGGCGCGAAGTCAATTTGTTCCGAAATTGTAAACTGAAAATTTAAAATGACATTTAACATGGAGAACTGCAAGTTTCACGTACGGTACACCTACCTTCAAAAGGTTGACGTTTTTTTTTGAAACGGTTTTCCATTTCCCAGTAACCTTAAGGACATAAAGGTTAAAAATTGACAAAATTGCAGGATTAACAGTAACCAATGCTGCCATTATTTGGCCGCTGTACACTTGTCACCGTACCGGAAAAACCATTTTAAGCTGGCAATGAATATTGATGATCCCGGGGTTTTGTATCTAGTTGATTCCAGTTAAGCACGGGTTGGAGGTTTGTAAATCTTCCTGGAATATCATTTCTGAATTTCCTTGCCGAATAATATGACCCGCCAGGGAGGTCCTCAACGATTTCAAAAATCCCTGTTGGCAAAAATAATTTCCCTACAAGACGCCGAATCCCTGACAAATTAGGTCAAGGGTTTGGTTTTTTCACAGCGGTTGAATATTTTTTAATGTAAAGTACATGTAATGTACATACATATATTTCGAATATCGCGGTCGACCCTCACACCAATTTTGATTGGTGTTGGTCCAATCATATAAAACATATAACAAGAAATAAGTGGGACTATTTGTCGTGGCGAAAGAACGAACGCGGAGCTGCGCCATGCGGTTGTGTGTGTACATGTAAGGGATGCATACTTGTTGAGAAGTGAAATGGCATAGTTTTTGCTACTGTTTAGCAGTAGTAATTGTTACTGCTACTATTTTTAATTGAAGAATGCTAAATTATTTTATTTAGCTATTAAGTTATTTGACAATAGCAAAAGTATTGAATATTACTTTCACAGTAATAATTTATTGTAGCATAGCAAGCTTATGTAATGTATTAGTACATTGATCAAATTAAGATGCAATGATGACTAACGCTTGCGACAGAACGTATTAAGAAACGGAACTGTTAACATCTCAATAAATACTCTCGTTAATCTTTAGTATAGTAATTCTTGTATTCGTGCAGGTCAATTACTTATTGCATATTATTTATGCTTATTACTTACGAGCAATCAGTAACTTTCATAGTAAATCAAACTATATCGGGATTTTACTATTTATCAGTCACACACACCTCAAGAGTACTCATTCCGCTGCATGACAGCGCGCCTCTCACCAGCGCCTCCACAAGACAATCCTGAGTGTTTACGTATAAATACACGTGCATGGACCCTTATGTGTATATGTACGTGAATTACCCGTTTCGGTTTTATTCGATTTTGAAGACGGGCCCACTGTGGTGTGACACATTTTTAAATTTTTAATTGTGATACCAGTGCAGTGTTGCCGTTTAAGCCTCTAAAAGTGATCAAATTAGAGTGGGCCCATAGTGAAAAAGAATCTTGAATATGGACAAATTTACATTGTAATTTTAAACCAAAATATTAATGACTTCATTAAAAAATTCATTATATGACCTTCCTTTACGACAAAAATTTAAGATAGGCAGTTTGTCTTTTAATTTTAAGTAAGGTTCGTCAAAAATTATTGTAGTTTCGGGGTTTATTCGGTTTTTTGGCCTTCCTTTTTTTAATTTTGTTAATAATCCATTTCAATCCCTGGTTCTGATCTTTCTGCTTTCTAGCATTGTCAATGTGCACATTCTAAGGTTAAACAGTGCCACTGAAGGTAGAACGCTGTGTTTTTGTGATTTTGCTCAAAATCTCGGTTGGATTCAAAATGTTGTGCAGAAGGAGCAAACCAAAATAAGTCTTCCATTTTTGAGGTGTGTATATAATCCACATGCTTTAATTGCACATAGGTCCACTGACTTCGCCAGAGTGTGCAGAAATTTTGAGAGACACTCATAATTTTGCGTTGTAGTGGTGATATTAGGCCCTCTAACCATCCATCTCTTGGAACAAAGGGGCTGGACGCTAACTTCTAAAATTTCTTCAATATCTTCAAATGAAACTTTCCTGTGCTTAGATTCATAGGCATCATTTCACCGTATGTGCTGTGTACTGTCCGAACCTTAAGGTTCTCCAATTTAGAAGCTTGATTGAAATACCAAAGACGACGGATTCAACAGGATGCACTGAACTGATAGAATCCAAACGTTTTCACTGTTTTTCTGCCATCGTTGGGCATATGTACAATCATGTTATTACATTTTAGGTTAGGAACTGATCTCACGAATGTCTGATTTTGGTAAGTTTAGAGGTACCCATTTTGGAACTTGACATTTGTTGACAAAATTGAGGGGGTACAATCCATACACTGTACCAACCTGGATAAAATCATGGAATATACTGTACCACCTGTACCATCATGTTGTTAAGTCCCTGTTAATGATGGAATCATGCAGTCCGCACCCAAACAGCAGTCGTCTTTTTCATGTGGTGCTTACTGTATGATCTACTGGCTCAGTCTGTGCAGTTGAGCTTCTACTTCTACAGCTTAAAAGGTCATTCGAAAAAAGAGGCCAGAAACTCCATCACCCAATGTTGTGTTGGTATATAGACGATACTGATTATGACATTGAACTACCAAGTGGTCAGCGAGTGTGTGTACTGTGTTATAAAAAACTTTAAACAAACTGAAGATGCTTCACGGATTGGTTTGTAACTGACTCCAACGTATCGAAAAGTGTAAGGTAAGGTAAGATTTAGCCTCCGTTCGATGATGTTACCTTGCGGCTTAGAAGCAGCAAGACTAAATGTCCTGAAAAACTGTTACATCGTGGAAATTCAGCCGAACCACTAGAAAAACATAATGAACCCGTTGCAGACCCATATCACTCTGGATCTAGTGTACATTAACTTACAGAAGTATATATTATTATATCGAAGTTGTCCTAGCCTCCGGTTAAAGTCTCGCAATTTTCAACATATCAGCTAGAATAATTACAAGCGTTACACCTGCAGGATCTGCAGGAAGAGGAATCTGTGGTTTCAGCTGCTTAAAAGTTCCAAAGTGGCATCTAATTCGTAGATGTTAACGTGGATCTCAAAGTTCTAGGACAAACGCCCCTACAAAGGCAACATATTTTCAATACCCGAGCAATGGCGAGAAAATTTATTAATATTCATGAGGACATGAAAGCAAAGATGCAAAGACTAGCGCGAAAGAAAATGAAGTAAATTCCAAAGAAAAATTCATTGCGTTGGAACTGCACTTGGAGAATCTTCATCAGCGATTGCAGTAGCTTTGAGGCGTTAGAATATCTTTTGACATATAATCCACCAGAATTGACAATAGTTAACGTGCAAGAAAAAATTGGCTTTTGTACCTGCGAGAACCGTCAAGCAACTGCATTTAAGCAAGACTAATACGGACCATTTTACTTTCCTTTATCAAAACGATTGAGCAGGCCTCTGAATTCCCGCAATAAGACTCGTCACAGAATTCTACCTCGACACTAAAATAGCTGAACAGTCCCCGGGCAACGCCAAACTGTAATTGCAACACGGGATGACGGAACTAATGGCTGTGTGGCGTGTGGTTCTCCTTGTTGATCAAGCCGAACTATTTGTTGAATTAAAAACATCCAACCAAACAAAAAAAGTTTTTATCATTACGCCCCAAGCATTGCTTTTTTCAAGGAGTTCGTGGTCATCACACTACCCGTGTGTGCATGATTTATGAACATTGTGACACTATAGTTTCCTGACGATATCAAATCCTTTCCAAAACACGACATGCTCGAAAACATGTTAACTAACAAAACTGATAAAACTGTAGTTTAACATAATTGGGAAACCACAAATGGTGTAAATTGAATGAATGCATTCAGTCACAAGCACGATGTTTGAAAACAGTTCACTTTATGCTATCTAAAATAGCATTTCACGATTTTGTGAATGAAAAACAATCAACGTTCATAAACAAATTTGAAACTTGATTTATATAGATTTCCTCGCAAAATTTTCTGCCAGATATATTTTGGGATGAATTTCAATTTTTTTCACCGTGATATTCGAACGGTTCATTTTAGTCTACAACAGTGCACAATTTCTTCCTTCTGTGCTGATGCATGTGATAGTATCGAAAATAAAGTTACGCATAAATCATTAGTATTAAGTGACGATTAACGTTACAATTCCACATCATTGCAAATGTTTGGAAGCAAAGTAGTACAGCTAATCAAGCGTGATTTCCTACATACTAGACATATTGACTATGTTTCAGACAGCAGTGCAGCTCAATACAAAAACTACACGATATCAAATCTGCTCTGACATACGGTAGAGTATGGGATTACTGCTGAGTGGTATTTTCCTGCTACGTCAAGTCAGAATGTGATGTCATCAGTGCAGTAGCTAAGCGAGAGACGCGACTATAGCGTGCGGCCAGGACATTACGTTTATAAGGCTAAAAACATGGTCACGTTTAGTCAGTTAAAGTGTTGGGATATCATAAATCTTATTGTTCACCCATAAATTTGTTTTATCACAGGTACCAAAACTAAAGCAATGTTATTCTAGATCTAACCGGGTTAATGGTGTTCAAAGGGCTCATCATGTCGTCCCAACATCTCCTACGGAGATTCAGATTCAATCATGTTCGTCGTCCGCTGATTTTGAAGTCTTTTAAGTATTTGTCGCGACGTAAGCGTTGCCGTAGGTCCCTTGCTCCATCGTATTTTGCAGTTGTGTTCATGTTTTTTATGTATGCATGTGTTTTGAAATTATTCTGTATGTATGTGTTTTAAAATTATTATGTACATGTGTTCAGGTTATTTAGTACGTATGTATGTACTGTCACGTCAGAATGATTTACCCATAATATTGATGTGCCAGGTTAATGTATAAACTTATAGTTCAAGCCCTGAGTTGGTACCATTAAGCATAAATACCACACATAGCATAAGTATAAGCTGGCATATATTAGTTTTGTTAAGTGTTTGTATCACACGTAATTAATTAAAGAAGGTTTTGAAATAAAGTTTTGCTTTTTACGAAATGTTTTGAAATACAATCAGTGTTTCAAGATTTTCAAGAAAATCGGACAGCCAATTAAGGAATTATTTTGGTTTCCGCGAAAACACTGAAAATTCCAGATTTTATCCACCTATGTAAAATGGGCTCGAACCTTCACCAATTGTTCATTGTACCCAAATGTCACTTCAATCACCCAACTTTATCTACATTCGGCTCCATACCGTTTTGCGCTTTCATGCATCATGCAACTTTGTATCTAAATAATTACACGTACTTGAAGAACAACTAAAATTAATTTGATACATAAAATAACCTTTGATAATGAACGCACTTACATGTTTTGTTTTGGTTAGACAAGTTTTCCTGCAGTCCCATAAAAATCGTCGGGCCGTTTTGGAAACATTTGTTTCCCTGGGTCTGTTGTAGAATGCATTTTCTGGAACAATGGTGTCAGCAGTTCAGAATATTTCACCGCGCTATTTTTCAATAATCCTAAACATAACTAAATTCTAAAATGATGGCTACTGATTACAAGACTCACTATGGTAGCTGAAGTTCATTAAGAGGAGGTTTGAACTGAGTGTGACTGATATTAATCCGACTGATTGTAAGAAACAGACTGGGACTACTAAACACCAAGACTAGACAACACTAGTCTCCTCCAAGTAAAAAATAGGTATGGAGTCGCAGCTATTAAAAGTAAGAGTAAAAATATGAAACAAACGACTTGTGGTTTCAAAATGTAATTAAATTTAGATTCCAAATATGACTCATGCAGCAAATAATCTTTGGGAAAGTATGTTATTAGGAAAACCGAGTTCGAACTAGTACAAAGGCAAGTTTTAAAATTATTATACAGTTAATGTAATTCCGTTACCCATAAATAAAATATTAATCTCAAAATTTGCCACGAGTTCTTTTAAAAATATGAAAGCTATTATAGTATGCATAATCTATTCCAGAATAATTTGTAATGATTGGCTTTGTTGTCTCCGGAAGGATTTCCACTCAGAAATCCTTACATTATCAAAATACTAACTGTTACTTCCTGGATCGATTTAAGTACAGTCATAGCAATACCCAAATCAAAGTAGAACAGCGGGCCACAATGAATTTTTATAGGTGACAAAGATTTCACCCACAAGCGAACGAGCTTGGACGGATGTCCCTTCCAAAGTGACAACCGTCGAGCTGAGTCTGTGTGAATGCTCCCGGAAACTTGGTTGTATATTATTCCTATGCTTAGATTACAGATAGCCAATAAAATCAGGAAAGCGCATGTGTATAGCTCATCGGTTCGGATGATATCAACGAGGCATAAAACGCACGTTCCCATCCACGTGAACTGAGCCAATGGTCCTAGTCCCGCAAATCCGGAATTGAAGGTTGCAACGAGCACTTGAATTGAGCGATATATTCGGATAGATATAATCATTTCTTGTATTTTCACAAGATCTAAGGAATCCCTACAGTTCATTGTCCATCCTGGCCGGTATTTATTTCCTTCGTCATCCCTAGACCAGAAGATTTAAATGAATAATGTAACTTACATATTTGTTGATAAACATTCAACAACTCAATGACAACAAGCTATTAATTTCAGAAACTTACAACAGTTGGCGTAACCCACTTTTGACAATTATCAACGCTGGAAGTGCAGTACTAAAAACCGTCGTTAGAAGTATGCTAGTAATGACTGTCACTTCCCAAACGATTCCAAGTGATGATAAGACATACAATATTGTGGATTGCACTGATTCGAAAGGTGCATCCGTTCGGATAATGTGCGGAGGTAAATGAGGGTTAACAATAAATAAGAAACTGATTGAGATGCCGGATGCTCCGATATAGTAGCCAAGAGTAGCTATAAGCTCCCAAGCTTTTGCATTAGCATGGCTGCTGGGATTTAACCAACTGGTGTTATTGCTAGTTTGACCCAGTAATCGTTGTGGCTTGTCATGAAAACACATGTACGTATTGTAGAGTTGAGGTATCCTTCTTGACATACGTAAAATTACAATGTAAATACTTAGACAAGCTGTCAAGTGCAAGGATAAATTCACCAGGCGGGTTCTAGTTGAAAAAGATAAATGCCCCCACAGAGTACTGTTCCAGATTTGTATAACATAAAAAATATTGATGGTTGTATTAATCAACATGAAAAGCACGGAAGAGAGGCAGATCCCCAGTCGAAATTTATTCTTAGTGACTTGCGGACAATCTTTGGAAAAATCCCATTCTAAGGGTAAACAGCAGGTGTAATGACTCCAAAGGAAGCCTTTTCTAATGTGGGACTTTGTTTTTGAAGTTATTAAATCCATGAAGGAGTTCAGTTCAAAATTTTGTTCCTGTGCAAGTAGAAGTCTAGGTTATTTGTAAATGGCTGGAAGTATTTACACATTTCTGAAACCATGAGAAGTGTATTTTAAATTGTTTTGAAAGGACAAAATCTATCTGAAGTTGAACCAGCCAGTTAATTTGCAGTTCCTGTAATAAAATTACTAGGAAATTCAGCCCATTTATGATTACCTGTTGTTTGAAGTTTTCTATTCTATGTGTCATGTTTACAATGTATGTATAAGGAAAAACTTTGTCTGTTGACATTAACAATTTTCTACTCCAAGGGGCATAATTTTTTAAAAAACGAACAAATACCTGTGCTCACGAAAATTATATATGGAATCAATTTCTTACAGTTCAACCATCGGGAGTCAAGAAATATTGTATTGTTATGGTCTGCCTTGATATTGTTTGGAGATTTTTTGCTTCTTTGTGATGGTTTAACCAGGATTTGATTGTAAGGACAACCGTTGTAATAGGGCTGTAATAAGGTAATTTCTACGGAATTCACATGTTTGTGGGAAAATGTACTGTTATATTACGGCATCGGGCAAAATAAGAAGAAATGTTAAAAATATAAATGGATTTTCCCATGTAGTGGTTCCCAATGGATGACCAAATGCTTGCCAATAAATGGGGATGTCAATATATGTTACTTCTATATAATGTAAATGTAATCCTAAGAAAAATTTAAGAGTGCCAATATAAAGGGAATGCTACCTACGAGGAAGCCACTATGTTGGAAATTCACTGTGGAGCCAATGGATGTTTCCGATGTTATGAAACACCGTATAAAATTAAAATCAATAAAGACATTTCCACCAATATCCTACTGGTTTAGTTTGGTAACATGGCTAATATAATGTTGTATGGCATATTAATGAGCTGTTAAGCATTTTTAGCATTTGTATTTTTTTTCGCGAAATTTGAAAATGGAGTTCTCTTATGGGATATAAAATTGTAAAGCAGACAGGGACCCTTACATCTTTTTAAAAAATTTCTAACGTAAATCCGGTTTCCACCGGAAACGAGTGTGAGATGGCCCAAACCAAGCTTGCAAACATGCTTATATTGTATTATAAGGGATTTCAACGAGGTTTTAAGCATTTTAATTTTTTTCGTGAAATTTGAAAATGAAGTTTCCTTATGGGATTTAACATTGGAAAATTTAAGTTGGACAGGGGGGACCCTTTGTTAAGAAATTAGAATTTAAAACTTCTGCGCGATTTCCCGCGCAAACCAGAGCGAGATGGCACAAACTTTTGCTCTCGCTGGGACATTGGGCCAGGTACCTAAGCTCCCACAAAATTTCATTCCGATCCCGAGTGGGCATGGGTCGTGGGTTACTTGTAAGCTCGAGTCAGGTATTTATAAAGATCCGAAGGCGAACTTGATTTGACCCCGACTTCTCAAGTATGTATATCAAGATTACTCCAAATTGAAATTTTCAGGTCAAGTAATACTTGAATCAAACAAGTTCGGGTTTTCAAGTAATTATCAGGTTACTTATTTGATTATATACGCGCGTTTCGGGTCCAACTTCAACTCGACTTGACGCATTTCTGATCCCGTAAAATACCTCGGACTATGTTCCTTGGTCCAAGATATAGGAACAGTTTACATGAAATGGTCCTACGTTTAGACCAGACCAACCCAAAAATCAAAGAATTGATAAGCATTCCCAGAACTAGCTCCCAGACAGTTGCAATGAGTAGAGTATCTCCCTATGGGATATTTTAGGCCCGCAACCCGTAAATATTTGCCCGTGAACACCCTTAAAGTTCAACGATAAAGCCCGCCCCGGCCCGCAAAACTTAGAAAAGTCCGTAACCGGTCCGGAAATACTAGTGCAGCTTATAAATCTTTAGCTAGACTCAGAACAATTTGCCCATTCAATTTTGCATTGTCGAAATTTTTTTAAAGAAATTAGTAATAACTGGGGTTGTATTTATTAATAATCCATAATTCTTATAATTATGCTTAACCAGAGTTGCAGTGCTGGGCGTTTGTATCTCAGCTATGCTATTCTCCTCTATCCTTAAATTGCGAGCATCCGGCTTCTATTAATTCTATTCTACTTTCCAGAATTTTTCGTTTCCCTCTATTCTACTTCTACGCCTTTACCAATACTTTCTATTTTACTTCTACTTCTAGTTTTCCTGTCGTGGTACTAACTGTTCTACTTTTATTCTATCCGGTTAGAATACAACAATACTGCTACCTATCGCTACTTCTATTAAGTACAAAGTAATGCTTAATTCCCAAATTCTAAAACGTATTTGAAGTAAAAATCAAAGCGTTTCGTACGTTTGGACTGTACACACAGTAGTACAGCGTATTATATTCCATTACCTTAGTTCTTCTTGCATTCACAGGATGGCAGTTTAAATGTTTTCAACATTGTTACCTGTATTATAATGATTTTTATGATACGTTATAGTATGCATGTATGAATTTATATGTATATGCTATGCTTCTTCTTCTTCTACCATCGGCTCTTGTATTGCCCTTCTATTCTATTTCTAATTCTACCACAGGATGCTGGCTGGACAGCTAAATACTGCTACTGTAATTGCTTAATTCAAAATTCGACTTCTATTTACTTCTACTTCTACTCGATGGATAGTAGCGGTACCCCTATTCTATTTCTACTCTTTTTGGCTCATTTATTTTGACTTCTACTCTATTTTTTCTTCTACTTCTATTGTCGATAGAGTAGAAGGCCCAGCACTGCAGAGTTGATGTCCTTCCCTGACCTGATTGCCTGCTAAAAATATTCCTGCACTCATTGCACTTCACATAATTTACGGAAACCTATAGTCAACCAGTATCTGTTTAAACGTTTTCCAAACTTGCAATTTTCCAGCTATTTCCGGTAATGTAATTCGTTGACATTGAATGTGCGAACAGGAACCAACGATTTAATTTCGACTTTGGTAAGAACTTCTGATGATTTTTCTGAATGTATTGCGAAATTAAATTCTGGATTATCACTACCAAATGAGTGAATTATTTTTAGTATTTATATTCTAGAAAAAGTGTAATTCTTCCCAGAAATGGATAGCGAAATGAAACCATTGCTAAATAACAAAGCCGCATATTCCACGTCATGAGTGCAGCTTAATATTTATGCATGCCTCTTGTCCTAACAGAGCTTCCTCTTTGATTTTCAATGAATTCTCAATTTGGAAACATTCTACTAAATATAGCTGTATATTGGGAGAAGGAACAAATCCATTCCACACTTTTTATTAGGCTGTAGGCCTGCATGTTATAAACCTGCTTATTAATTATGGCTTTTCACAGATGTGGAGGCAAGGTGCACCCGCAAGTATGCAGTTCATTTCGTCATGTGTTTACACGCATTTCAAGTATAAACCCGGTTTAAGCATATAGCATCCATGTAGCTGTGGTCTATCTTACATGGCAACATAGATTTGTGCTCCTCTCCCATGTCTGTAGTACAGATAAGCTATACCACTAAGGTGTCAGAACACCTTTTATTTTTTAGATAAGTAAGCAATTTGGTTTCCAGAAAGAATTAAATTCCTTTTAACCTTTATTTGTTTTATCAAAATATTTTGGGTTCAATATCAAACAATTCGCTGCAATGTTTTAAGTTTATACATTTAAGGGTGCATCCGGCTTGAAGATCTGAAGGCTTATAATCTAGAATAGATGTCTATCAAATTGCAAGAGTTGCTATTTATTTGATATCAAGAGTCCATATAATTTGTTACAATTCAACAATCCTAATTTTTACTAATTTAAAAAATATTTATCGATCAAAATCTCACCTTTTCTTCAGACTTTTTCGTTCATGAGTTTATGTCATCATGACAGAAAAATATTTTACACAAAAACAAAATGCTCATCGACAGCTTTGGGGGTTCTCCACTATATCTGCTTTCAGCATATCAAAATTTGCATCAACAGGCGCCACGACATTTAAAAGTCTTTCGACTTTACTTCCCCCTAAAAGCAGAACGAAATTAAAAATTTTTTTTTTCAAAATTCGGCAGTAGGAACAATAAACACATGCTACACCTTTTAGAGCCCACAGTTGTCGTTCTGATAATAACAGGATTTACAATTTTTAGGAATTTCCAAATTATCTTCACGTGTCCATATTTTTTTCTATTGCTCGACAGCTTGCATATGTTGTGCACGTCAGAGTTTCCATAAAAAATTGCCTAACAATACGTTTGTATACTTTAACTAAACAAGGTCCGTTCTGGCAAATAATGCAGAATATTGCATTCGTATTATTACCCCTTATAATCCTTGGAGCACAAGCTATGTCTATCTGTGTTTATGCATTTGCATTGAACCATAGAATGCTTCCAGCATAACTTGTACTTGATCCATATGTGCAAAAATGTGCATGCTCATGCATTGTTTCAATGCTCCTGACGAAAACGAAATCCTTGTATTTACAATTATGGGATCAAAATTCACCCAGACTCACGATTGATTACTTAGGATCCACTGTAATCGTTATATAATAAGGAGGTTGATGCGGACGCGTGCAGTGTACTCCATTGTTAAAATTAACCTACAGGTTTTTTGACTCTCGCCCCCTGAAATTATCATAATCGTGAAACCAGGATGTTACCCTGTTCATATATGTATTTGATTGAACTTTATTGATTCAAATAATTGCGAACAAATTCCTATAAAAGAGCCACCGAAAGTCCACAGCTACTTGCAGATCATCCCCGGGATTAGACGTTGAAGTATTCTCAGAGATCAGATTCCCTCTGCAAATTTTTGTAGCTCCGTTTGCTAAAGTTAAATCACAGCTTTGCCATGCTTTGCACCGTAAGTATTGAAAAATATTTATTTTTGCTATTTATTTATTTTTATTTTTTAATTTCTTAAAAATTTTAATTGTCAATGCATTTCTTGCAAAAATTATTATTTACGGTAAAATGTTTAAATTAATTTTTGTGTCCAGATTTTCTGCGCCTTTATCATTGGGGCAACTGCAGCCCAAAACTTCCAAACTCCCTACTCAGTTGACCATTACGCCACTGAGATTAGAAAAGGCTACACTGACGAGGGGAATGGTAACTTCCGGTACGGTTACGAAACATCCAATCAAATTCAAGCAGATGCCGAAGGTTTTATCAAAAACCCTCAATTTGCCCCATATGACCCAATTCAGGCAATTTACGGCTCATACTCTTACTACACTCCAGATGGGGCTTTCGTCTCTGTGACTTACACAGCAGATGAGAATGGTTACAAGCCCAAGACGCACACTACCAGGCCTGGTCAAGTTGGCTACAGCATTCGTCCTGGTTTGCCCGTAAAATCTTTTGCTAGTAATGCCCCAATTGTGCGTCCAGTAGTTCCGGCCCCGTTCCCACGCTACAAATGATTACATCTCTGTAGCTGGAATTGTTTAATAATTATTATTGATTCTGTAAATTACTCAGAATGTTTTATACCTTTGACAAATCTCAAGCAAGTTTAAAGTTTTTTTCCCAATTTCTGTTTTTGTATTGTCCACTTGCCAAAATTAAAGCAAGCGTTTGTTTCCTACAAATTTACACTTTTTGTGAAATAATTGTCTCTAAATCGCTTTGAAAATTTTGTGCTTCTAATCAGGTTTGTAAATTACGGTGTGGCGTGGTGATTTGGGGGAATTATACCAAGCCTACAATATGAGCCTGTGTGACCTTAGTTGCACGTAGTCAAACGGAGCTACGAGAGGGAATCCAGGAAATAAGCGGGTGCATTAATATGCAGTATAATGTTAGTAGTATTAGTTTATTAGCACTTAAGGTTGATGTTAGCGATAGAAGGATCAAACACAGACTGCCGGGGCAGACTGAGAGTTGCCCTTATATAGGTAAGGGATAACAAGCGGGAATCGGGAGTCAGAGAGTAACGAGGAGAGTTAGCGAGTAATGAGAGTTTAGAGTCCTTACAATTAGTACGGGTACGTTTACATTACTAGTCTAACCTACGGTGTTACACCCCATGACTCAAACTTGACTCACGTCCTCGTGAGATCATTAATTATAATCAAATATTTGTATAAAAATGAAAATAATGATTTACAAATATCGAGTTAATAATCTTTGTTATAATATTAAATATGAATTATTGTAACTTATTAATAAAATTGTATCTAAGATTAAGCGAGTATTAATTAATCAAAAATAATAATACGGTAGTATTCACAAAAGGTTAATAATCATTAGGGAAACAAAGTAACATTGAGATTATGCATTAAAAAAAAAAAATTATGTACAAATAAGCAGGAACAATATTTGCAAAGTCAGTTTGGACTAAAATAGTAATAATTATTGGGACATAAAGTCTAAAAATAAGTAAATAAAAGAATTTCGAGACACATTAGTATACTAGTAAGTAAATCCATAATGTTGAGTGAGTTGTTGATTTCTTCAGTCTGAATTAATGTCCATTCATTTGCTGCTTGAATGACCGGATTGAATGATGAATTTCGGTTGTGTTCTTGAGTCGACGGGATTAATTAGGTAAGGGAAGGATTGAGAGGAATAAGGACAGCATTTTAATTTAGTTGAGTGAATTTGAAGCAAGGTTTGTTGAATGCTGTGGTCACTATAACTGCAGTTAGTTTTAACATAGTTGAGAATATTTTGACTTTGAGGAATGATTTTAGGTATTTGATTTTAGGTACTTGGTAACTAGTGCAAGAAATAAATGACCGGGTAAAGCGGGGTAGGAAAGGTAAAATAGACAGGCAGGTGATTAGCGTGATTTAAGAACTTTTGTTGGTTTAGGAAGAAGGTATTAGGATGTCGACACAAATTATAGGCTTCTGAAATCTTGATCGGGTCGATTTAACAGGAGTATTTGCGGGTGAGAAAAAAAAACGAGAAGTGTACAAATTATTCACGTAGTATAAGTGTGTAGCGAGAATTTTGGAGTGTCATAAAAATTGAAAAAAAAAATAATAAAATAAAACAAGGGACTGACTTCAAATATTGTAACGCGAGTTAAAACTAATTACATTTAACTTATTTAGCGGGTATAATAATTATTACGATTATCTTAAAAATGAACTAGTAACTAATACAAACTTAATAGCGAGTATTTACAAACAATAAAGCAAATATAAATATTCTAACTTAGTTAATGCGAATAGCATAAAATATTACTTACAAAAAATGTTAAAATAATTTCAATTATAATTAATTAGTTAAGTTTAGGCTAACAATTAAAAATCTAAAACATAAGCGGGTAAATAAATGCTAATTAAATATTATTCAGTCGAGCTTCCGGATGGATATTGATTCGGGTCTGGCGAAGAATCCATGACACGTATCTCTGGTTCGGGTGTGCTGAAAGTTCTGCTTTGCCTTCGGAGGGTCGAAGCGTGGAATTGAGCAGACAGTCTTCTTGGGTGTGGAGAAGAGCCTGCGGGTGCTGAAACGTCTGGTTCTTGGAAAACAGCATCTTCACTTTCCATGAATTCAGTGAGTGGAGCGGGCATGGTTGCAGCTTCTGGAGCAGATGAAGACGCAACTCTTGCATCTTTTTCGGGATTTAAGGCCAGCCATGGTTTTGGTGTTGTGGCTGGTATTGTAAACTTTGCAGGAGGTATATGTACCTCTTTAAGCAGAGTGGTGGTCGGTGCGCTAGTTGTTATTGGGGCACAGAATACTTTCGGTGGTATTTTCTCATAATCTTGAAATTGCCATGAAAGGGCCTTTCCAACTGGGACTGGAACTAATTCCATATCGTTGTCCTTGGATGGAATGACGGTGTACTTGTAGCCTTCATGGACTGGAACGGGTTGTAATGTCTTTAGCGGTGCTTTTGTAGTTGTAGGTTGTTTACCTTTAGCGGGTATTTTGAAACTTGTTGTTTTTACTTGTTGTTCAACTGGTTGGGCTTTCTTTAGCTTTGCAGGTAAAGTCTCGTCGTCTGATGTTTTTGTAGGGCGCTTTCTCAACATAAAAAATGGTTTATAATCGAGTGGTACATCTCCTCTGGGCCTTAGTCTGTTTCGGACTGGGGTTGACCTAGCGGGCGTACGTTTTGTTATCGGGTTTCGCTTGGGAATTCCTATATTAGAAAAACGAAAATTATCAGGATTACTAGGTTGTTGTAGTATTTCAGGAATTAACACGGGTGGATCTTCCGTGTCTACAACCATCTCCTCCTCTCCTAGGGCAACATAGGATTCTATTGCAGGAGCGTCGGGAGCTGGTGGAGTTGTAGGGTTAGGGTTTGCGGGTGAAATCATTTCATGGTCTTGGGCTGTGCCAATTGGAGATGTAAATAAGGAAATAGATTCATCTTGTGGGGTATAATGTGATGAAATTTCGGGTGTCGTCACCAAGGTTGATTGTTCATCTAAGGTGTCATTGATGATATCACGATTTGGTGAGCGAGATTTTTCTGAATCGGGCGAGTCTAATAAAGCAGAAATACCAGTAATAATACTTTCAGGAAATAGGTCTGGGCTAGTTCTTGATGATGGGATATTGACTTGTATTGGTACTGGTTTAGCCAATTTTAAACAATCTGGGCATTTTTCATTGTCGTCTTCGTGAATTTTACTGTACAATAGTAATGTGATAGAATTTGATTCGCGAAGTGCAGTTTTTCGTATATCTCGTATGCGAGTATTTTCTTGAGGAATATTTATTTTGTCCATTTCTAACTCTAAATTATCCAATGTTGAGGTGATGAATCTGAATTCTTGAGTGATATGAGGTCCTGTGTAGTCCTGTGCAGGTGCCCTTAGCGAGTTAATTTTATCAACAAGAGGTGCGAGTTCTTCTTGGAGTGGGTCATAAATATACTCCTTCCATTTCTGAGCATTTTGTTCAGTATAATATATGCAAAACGGGTGCATTACTCCGGTGCAATTACAACGAAGTAATTGGCATAAATGCTGTTCAGAAGTACCAGGGAGGGAATTGATAAAATTTTTAAATGAATTCCATTCTTCTGCAGTAGCACGTGGAATGTTTGCAGAAACGAAGGCATCGGGGGGTAAGGCGATGACTTCGTCATTTCTGGGGTTTCCAGTATTCGGGTCGTACAAAAAACAATGCGGGTGCATGTATCCTGTACAATCTTCAAGTGTACATCGGTCTGCATTAATTCTGTCAAATGGATAACAGTACATTTCGCAGCACTGCTCTACAAACGTATCCAACTCTTCGGCACTAGCGTATGGGAAATATAAGGGTTCGGCTGGTGCATTGAGCGAGATTGAGAATAGCGGTTTAGGTGAAGAAATTCCAAAGGGTGGTTGTGATGTAAATTGCAGTAATGCTGGTTGATCGGGTACTTCGGGTTCTGGAGCGTTAAGATGAATAGATTCCGTGGGCGAGAAACTAGTATTGGGATTTCCTAGGTATCCGTACAATTCTTCATTAAAACTGGAGTGAGTACTAGGGACAGGTGACACTACTAAAGGGCGAGATTGGTGTAAATATTCAGGTGAAACTGAAGTAGGTCGAACAAATGTTTCAGTTGGAATAGTTGGTGAAAAATTATATGTTCTAGGTGGGGAAGCCGTTGATGAGAAAGGCTGGCGGGATAGATATTGTTGATTCTCTGTCATAGGAGAATATGTATGTATTGGAGATGTTACTGGTGAACGTTGAGTAATAACGGGGGAAAGTACTATGGGACGAAGTACAACAGGGGAATTAGTAATCTCGGAGTCTTCGTTCGGACTATTTTGGGGCTTTATATTTATTGGTGTAATAGTCTGTCGGGTTAGTACTGGAATGTAACTTTTATAAGTTGAAATTGAACTGTCTGTATAAGTAGGTGAAGTTGTCAATGAGCGAGGTGGGGTTAATTCACGTGTAGTCGTTAGGAATGTCGGCGAGTGTGCGACAACAGGGCTCGGAGAGCTCATCCGAGGCTGTTGTTGACGTCTTGGTTGGCGGGATCGAGTGGAGAAAGCCGGACCAGTTTGGGTTGACTGACGGCGGGTTCCTCTCGGCGGGATATAATCAGCATCACGATAATTATCCGTATCAGGTGATGGTGAACGTGATACTGGCGGGGTTATAACCAAAGACATTAAAGGTGGTATATTTGGATTTCCAGGGTCAATCAGTGGTTGCGCGCGTCCAGCTGGTTGTCCTATAGAAAACGTAGGATATGATGTGTCAGACGAGCGAGGTGACTGTGCTGAAGCCATGGGTACAACAGGAGGATAGTTCATGACTCTATCCGGTCTATGTAAAATGGGAGCATCAGTCTGGGCAAAGATGGAACTGCCTATGTCCTGCGCTTGTACTGGGTCCTTAAAAAGAAGCGGGTAATTTTCTCTCCATCCATCTGGCATTTGATGGTATGGACGCAAATGCTGTTGATGAACGTTGCGGGTTCTGAGATTTGTATCTTCATAAGCAGGGGTAACTTCATATGAGGAATTGCCAAGTATTTTTGATATAATATATGGTCCTTTTGTGCGAGCGTGTAAACCTTCCTGGAGCGAGTCTACTAGGACCCAGTCCCCAATCTGATAAGAGTGATCAGCTCTTTTCTCGTTGAAGACTGCATCCCTTTTCTGCTGCTTATTCCGGGATATTTCAGCCGCAAGGTTAATTGCTTCATTTAGCTCTTGTTGGTTATCTTCCGGTAGCGGTGGTATCTCTGGTCGAATTACCGGGGAAATGAGGTCAGCTTTTAGCATTGGGTGTCTTCCATGCACCAAATAGTACGGAGAATAGCGGGTGGATTCGTGTATTTTTATATTATGGGAAAAAGCCGCTTTGTAGCATAGCAGGTCCCATATGTACATACGATTAACTGGTTCCAAGTACTTACGTACGTATGTTTTTATCTCACGATTGCTTCGTTCCACTATTCCATTCGATTGAGGTGAGTGAGGCATGACCACTATGTGTTGAATGCCATTTTCAGCGAGTAAACACTTAAAAGCTGAACCGGTGAAGTGGGTACCCCCATCTGTCACTACTCTGGTCGGCCATCCATGTTGAAATAATACATGTTCATTCATGATGTCCCAGGAGGTCCTGGCATCAGCGGTCTTGCAGGGTACAATAATTAAATAGCGGGATGCGTAATCAATTATTACGAGGGCATATTTGTTACCTCTGTAAGTGTTCTGCAATGGTCCGATGTAATCCATTGCTATTGTGTCGAATACTTTTGTTGGAGTTGCAATCGTCTCTCGTTGCCCCAACGCGAATTTATTTCGAGCGTTTTCACATTGGCATTTTTCACAAGTTTTGATGTACTTGAATACATCTTGATTCATGCGAGGCCAGTAGTAGCGAGTTCTTATTAGCGAGCAAGTCTTATAAAATCCTGAGTGACCTGCTGCGGGGTCATCGTGCATGAGCATGAGAATTTCACGTCTGAGTGGTAATGGTACGACTAATTTATATGGAGAAGCGCTCATATTAGCGTCAATTCTGTATAATAAGCCGTGCAGCAGGCAATAGTTCTTTCCAAAAATATGAGGTAGTTCGGTCTTGTCACCATTAGTCTTTAAGTCATTAATAATCTTAAGTAGTTTCGGGTCATCCTGTTGTTTTTGAATAAAGAGTTTTATATTTCCTCCCACAGTATGCTGAATTAGATGGTCTTCGGCTCCTACTTCTTGAGGTGTTGACCGAGCTATTGAGTACCGTAGCATACGGATGGGGTAGCGGGATAAACAGTCTACGTGAGCCATCTTGACTCCTTTTTGATATTTTATAATCATTTCCTGATTTGCAAATTCGAGTGCCCAGCGAGCGAGTTGCCCATGTGGATCTTTAAGGGACTGCAAATACTGGAGCGCTTGATGGTCCGTTTTTATATGAACCCTTTTGCCAAAAATATATGGTCGAAATTTTCGCAGTGCAAAAATTATAGCTAGTAGTTCTCTTTTATGGGTTGAATATTTTTCTTCTTCCGGGGTAAGTGAGCGGGATGCATATTCGATGGGGTGAAGATTTTTACCGTCATCAATTGTTTGCATGCAAATGGCTCCAATGCCAATTGCAGAAGCATCCGTGTGAATGTGTATTTCAGCAGCAGGGTTGTAGATCTGCAGAACGGGTGAATTAATTAGCGCAGTTTTGAGCGTGTTGAAAGAGTTGTCGCAAGCGGGCGTCCAATTAAAAATTGTATCCTTTTTCCTCAGGTCTGAAATAGGTTTTGCAATTTGTCCGTAATCTTTTATAAAGCGGCGAAATTGTTCGCATAGTCCCAGGAAACTTCGGACGGCTTTCACATTAGTGGGTATTGGAAACCTTTTCACAGCTTCAATTTTGTCTTCAGGGACGCTTACACCGTTTACGTCAATTCTCCAGCCCAAATACCGAATGGAATTAAAGCCGAAGAAACATTTAGAGATCTTGAATCTCAATCCATATCCCTGGCATCGCATAAGAACTAGGTCTAAGCGGGATAATAATTCGTCGAATGTGCCAGCAAATACTAACACATCGTCAACGTATACTAGCACTAATGTGTACTTCAGATTTCCGAGGATGTCGTCCATCATGCTCTGAAACTCAGCGGGCGCATTCATGTACCCAAATGGGAGTCGGTTAAACTCGAATTTCCCATCGGGTGTTGTAAATGCGAACTTCTTGCGGTCCTTGGGGTGAACCTCTCGCTGGAGAAAACCTTGAAGGGCATCCATAAGGATAAACCAGCGAGCTCCGTGCAAGCGGTCTAATTGTTGCGGGATGTTTGGTAATGGCCAAGTGTTCTGGGCTGCCACCGTTTTGTTCATCCATCTCAAGTCGATACAGAACCTGTGGTCTCCATTGGGTTTTTTAATTAATAAAATCGGGGAATTCCATGGTGAGGTTGAAGAAGAGATAATACCGGCTTCGAGCATTTGGTCGGTGTGTTTCTTCATAATACCTTGTTCGAAGTCGGATACCCTGTACTGGGCTCGATATACAGGCGGCGAGTCACCAGTATCCACAACTACATATTTGTAGTTTAATTTACCTAGTTCTGTTTCATTTCTAGCGAAACAATTTCGAAATGAGTTAATTTTAGCGAGCATCAATTCTTTCTGTTGAGTTGTCATAGCTGGTCCCATGTTAATTTCGTGCATAGAAAAGGGAGTTAGTTGAGGATGTTGAGGTGTTGTGTTGATATGTCCGATGACTGGAGGATAATTAGTGGTGGTAGAATCGGGAACTGGTTCTGGGAATACAATCTCTTCGCCATCAAATGGATCATATGACGCGATATTTCTGATTCGAGGAAGAGTAACAGTACGGTTGTGCGGGTTAAATATTAGTAAGTAGGCACACTTATTCTGGACTTGGACTATTGGCGTGCCTATTGACAGTCCTCGAATTTTTGTAGTGTCGGGAAAGATTACCGCTGAGCCTTCATAATCTTCACGGAATTTTATGCATATAGGCTCAAATGTTCTAGCTGGTATTTCATAAGGTCGGGAAGTAAAACATGTCAAACGTCGGACAGCGTGGGTCGACGTGGAATGGTCCGAGTGAGTTATTGTATCAATATCGGGTGGTTCATTGACGGTCTGCTCATTATTAGTTACTGAGCGAGCACTGGATGCGGGTTTAAAATCGTAGATTCTTTGTCCAAAATCAAGAAAGGATTTGTGATATTCTAAAAAGTCTAATCCAATTATGAGAAGCGTTGCTGCTCTTGGTACTATAGCAAAGTCAAACGAATGAAATTTATTTTTGACTTCATAAAATACTGTTGCGGTTTTACTATAATGGATGATAGAATCTTGAACGAACTGTCCAAGAGCTCGGCGGGCATGGGACTTGACGTGAATTGATTGCGGTGAAATTCTCTCCAATTCTTGTACAAGAGCGGGTGAAATCGTGGAAATTGTAGCACCACAGTCGAAAGAACCTTTGACATGATGATGCGAGTTAATTAATTTAATTGAGCAGAAGAAATCTTGAGATTGCTGCTGTCGAGCCTCAAGGATTTTGAATTCTTGAGCCAATTCAAACGGAGATTGGTATGTGTGCACAGATCGGGAGTCTGTATTTTGTTGCCTAACGTGAGTAATCTGATTATTAATATATTGTTGATTAGCGGGTGATTGATTTAAACAGTGAAAATGAGAGTTGTCATCCACATCCGGTAATTCGGAATTGTGGAAGGCTGGAGCAGGAGTAATAATTAATGGTGTGCTGGTATCATTATCTTCTCGGAATAATGTGTAGAGATTTGAAAAATTTTGAAATTTCGAAAAAGGATGTTTTGAGTTGATGACTCCAGGGTCTGGAGGAAAATTTGGTGTGGTGTGCTGATCCCGATTCAGCACACCTACTCGTTTCCCGAAGGAAACCAGGTGATTTGTGGTCTGGAATGAGCCGCTTGTTGAGCCGGAGGTGCTGGTGGTAACCTGGCTCGAATATCCATGACAGCTTCTTCCAGGGCCCTCATGTTGGGCTGATTATTAAAGCGGGGTTGATTATTGTTGTTATTAAATTGCGGGTTGCGTTGGTTATTATTTTGCCCATGACGATTGTTGTTATTATTGTTGTTTTGGAATCGAGGCTGATTATTATTATTGCCTCGTCCGTTGAAACCCTGTTGGTTTTGTCGGGGATTATTATTGTTGTTGTTATTAAAGTTCCTGTTGTTGTTTTGGAATCCCTGCGGGCGGTTGTTATTCCGTTGGTTCTGGTTGTTCCCATTATTAGGTGTAATGGGCGGTAGGCCATCCCGAAGTCTGAAGCAGTCTCGAGCTAGATGACCTTTCTTATTACAGTACTGGCAAATGATTGGAGAATTCATTTTCACAGCTGCTGATACTTCAGATTTATTGCTTGCGGGTTTTGGAGTTGCTTCCTTGGCGGGTTTTGATGTTGTAGTACTGCCAGGTTCGCAGTATTTACCATCTGGAAAATCGATTGTCAATAACTCTTTTAGTCGAGTTTCAAACTCTGGTAGTGAGCGGTTTTGTTCGTTAGCAAAATGCTTGCGTAGATTTCCGGGAAGTTTTCTTCGAAGATTCTCCACAACTTCAGTGGATGACCATGTCGGATCGATGCGGTAGCATATTTTAACGAGTTTGGAAACAAACTCGTGAGCATCCATCCCGGTCTTCAAAGAAAATAGGTCGTAGTCATCTTTGGCATCACGGCGCTGGACTACATCATCAAATTGCTTCAGGAATGCTTCTCGGAAATAAATCCAAACATTTTCAGGAGTTTCTTTTGAATCCAAGCGGCGTCTGACTTTTGGAAGTATAGTTGAGAACCAATCTTTAACATCTGGGGTTGAGCGGGTGTCGAAAAAATGATGAAAAACTTGAAGAAAGTAGTCAAGTGGCAGGTTTAGATTTTCACGTTGCGAGAACAAGGTCAAAATATAATCTCTGGCATTTTCGACGCCATTATAAGGGGAGATTCGGGTCTTCAGTTTTTTAAAATTATCTTCATGTTGATCGAGTGCTGATTTTCCAAATAATTTTAGGCTGGGGAGTACTGTAGTTAGAGAATCAATTTGTTTTTGCAAGTCCGAAACTTGAATGACATGGAGCTTGTCTTCTTCATCTTTCTGGACTTGAGCATCTGCTAATTTCTTCTCGAGGTCTTGAATTTTTGCTTTCAATTGATCCTCAAGAGACATTGTGACGGAAAATGCAGGAAAATAGGGTTGGATCCGAGAAAAGAATGATGAAAGGACAGATCCAGGTGAGGTGAGAAGTAAATTAAAACAATATTACCGGACTAGTTGTGAGTGTGTCAGCGGGGACTGGAAACCATGCGATGCCAAATTTTGTCGAAATCGGAGGAAAATCCAAAGGCGAGCTTCTGGAACCGTATGGTGAAAGTATTTGAGGATGTAATGGAATCGGTTGAACACGTCAAAGTAATGGAGAGCGGGTTGAAAACGGCGGAAAATCAACATCAGGGCGAGAAAACCAGACTCCTTTGTTCGTCGGTCTGGCTGTCATTCGGACTTGTCCATATTGGTTTGGGGGAGAAAACGGTCAATTTTGTCAAAAAATTCGGACGAAAATTTGCATATATCACATTGGCGGGTTGAAAGAAGTCATGTAGTAACTTAGAAAAATAGTTATAATATCTCAAACTCAAAAATATTAAAGTTATCAGCGAGAAAACCACTGGTCATTCGACAAAGGTATTATGTATGTATGGTAATGTTCTGTCGTGTACTTTATATGTAAGTAACTTGAAACGGTCGCGAAGTTCAGGGGGGGAAAAAAATGTCAGTTTTCACTAAGTTTTTCAGGCTGTAAAATTCTAGTTTTTTCACAAAAATGTTAAAAAGCACTTATTTTCACTGGAATTGGGATGATTAAGGAGCCTCCACCAATTGTGGCGTGGTGATTTGGGGGAATTATACCAAGCCTACAATATGAGCCTGTGTGACCTTAGTTGCACGTAGTCAAACGGAGCTACGAGAGGGAATCCAGGAAATAAGCGGGTGCATTAATATGCAGTATAATGTTAGTAGTATTAGTTTATTAGCACTTAAGGTTGATGTTAGCGATAGAAGGATCAAACACAGACTGCCGGGGCAGACTGAGAGTTGCCCTTATATAGGTAAGGGATAACAAGCGGGAATCGGGAGTCAGAGAGTAACGAGGAGAGTTAGCGAGTAATGAGAGTTTAGAGTCCTTACAATTAGTACGGGTACGTTTACATTACTAGTCTAACCTACGGTGTTACAACGGGCTCTGTAAAAATTGACCTGTATTTAAGTCTCATAATAAAATTGCAAAGTATCTTCAATTTTAATACTGTTAATTCATCAAATTGCACATAATTAAGCCAAAGAATCAATTAAATTTGAAAATTGCATGAAATCTGAGACATCAAAATTAAAAGCTGGCACACACAACCCCAGGTCCATGCAACTTGATAAATTATCCCCACACGTTACAAATGCTGCAACTTTTGAGAGAGTGAAGGTCAGCGTGAAATCCTGCCCACACCACAATAATAATTGCAAACAAAACACAATTGCGTTTATACTTATCATCCCACATCTCATCCCAGTCTTCCGTGTTTTTCCTCCCGAAGCACTAATACAACAGGAGCAATCATGAGGGTAAAAAATGTAGGATTTTCCAAGAATTGCGAAACTTAAAATGGAGAGCCGTTTTTCATGCCCAAGCCAAAAACTTGCAAAGGAACAACTTCAAGAATACATTAATATTTGTCAAATAAATATTTTCTCATTTTTCTGACCTCCCTGAAATGAAAACAGAATTGAGTGGTTTTTTTTGCTAAATAATGTATGGGCTTTTTGCACGAAATTATCTGCACCAACATACCTTACTGTAAAAAGGCTGTCGCGTATACCTCTAGAAGAAGATGGTAAGTGTAAACAAGTTTACGGATGCAGTAGAAGTAGCATTCCTCAAGTGTAATAAACTCCAAGTGAAATGAAAGCATTATTGTGCGATCAAATCTCATTGATTAAAAAATATGGGACATTTAGACCTCCATATAAAGTTAACATGTCTTAAATACAATAAACAGATGACTATTAACACTTGATCAAAAAAGCCTTTGTGAATGTAAACTCTACAGAGCCTTCAACACAAAACTGGTAATAAATACAAATAAATCTAACTATACTGACAGAGATGATGACTGTACATATTTACACATTTATTTACATAAGCTTCGAAATATAATTCAACTAATTTTACATGTGCAGATCCCCTCAACCCACGTAGTATATGCCAAATGACCATAACACCCAAACCTAGCAGCATTAATCAAAGCCATTTTCCTTTATAATAGAGTACTTTCTCAATGCTAGTGCACCCCTGAAAGTTGGAAGATGGTCCTTTTAAATTATTTGCGATTATGGGAGGGAGATGTTAAGATTAAGTAAAAATTATAACAAATTTTTGCCAAAGGAGATACATGGGTGAGAGGTTCTATCCCAGCAGGAGTTTACTGATAGAGTTCCAGAATTACTAATTAAGTTTTTCATCTATAAGCGTTATGAAGCACCTGGAGATGAGCATCAGCAGGAGCTTATTGCATGTGTCAAAAGTTTATAGAGTATCATTGCATGTTGGGCTTTTGAAGGTGCAAAATACCTTGGAACAAGGTTACTGATTGCATCATCTTCTAGCCCCAAATTTAAAGAAGTTTATAACTTGTGCATCTGTGCCTATTTAAATATTGGGCATGACCGTTCCCTGATTTTTATCTCTTAAAATATTTCTCACGTAGGATTTTGAAAGTTACCATTTTATTTTTAAAGGTTCGGCGGAACATCAAAGGAAAGGAACTTTCTTGGAAACTTGCAAGGAACTTGCATGATAATTACAGCAGCATCGTAGAAGTTATTACATCTAACAATGTCCTGTGTTTTGGCTTTAGTGTAAAATTCATTGTAAATAGAGGCTTTTAGTTACAACGGATTTTAATTTGTACGAAACTGCTGGACTGAGTCAACAGCTATCACTATGTTGATAATTGTAAGATTTGAATGTTTTTGTAAATATTTTATGTACTTTAAGGGCATTTACATTTCGGAGGAAATTGAAAGGATTTTTTCTATTTTTATAGGTGTCAGTTGCTTCCTTGATTGGATTCATTTCTGTGAATCTTCTTCCTCCAGGAAGGGCTGAAGCAGTGCCTGAAAAGTTTGTGGATGAAAATGCAAACTCTTGGCATACATACGAGAGATTCGGTTTGGATGGAAATGCTGGAGGATTTGCTGGTAGAGGAATTCCTGGATCGAACAATGTGAATACGGGTAATTATGGAGTAAAAGGCAGCTATTCTTACAAAACCCCAGAGGGAGCAGTAGTGCTTGTTAATTATATAGCGGATGAGAATGGTTACCGACCACAAGTAGAAATAAGTAGACCCGATTTGCTACAGCAGGCTCGAGTTCCACGCAATCCTGGGCCTATATTTTTTACGCTGCCTAGACGGGATGGCCAACCACAGCAATCTTTTTTCGAGCTTCTGCGAAATCGCTTTGACCAACGTGCAGGTTTTGGTGGTCCACAAAAGCCAGAGGACGCTTCGGGTTATTCGCCAGCTAAAGTGGAACCATCAGGTGGGTACGCTAGCCGTAGGTTGGAGGTACTGCGAGATGATTATACAGCACTATCCGCGATTACAGCTTTACCAGATACGTATATTCCGCCATTACGAACGACTACTCCAACAGGTACTTACATTCCGCCATCGACGAGTACAGCTCCACCTGCTACTTATATTCCACCATCGACGAGTCCAACTCCTCCTGCAACGTACATTCCACCATCAACGACTACAACTCCACCTGCAACTTATATTCCGCCATCGACTGTTACAATTCCTCCAGCAACTTACATTCCTCCATCAACGACTACAACACCTCCTGCAACTTATATTCCTCCATCGACAACTACAACTCCTCCTGCAACTTACATTCCGCCATCAACGACTACAACACCTCCTGCAACTTATATTCCTCCATCGACAACTACAACTCCTCCTGCAACTTACATTCCGCCATCAACGACTACAACACCTCCTGCAACTAATATTCCTCCATCGACAACTACAACTCCTCCTGCAACTTATATTCCACCATCGAAGACAACAACTCCTCCTGCAACTTACATTCCGCCATCAACGACTACAACACCTCCTGCAACTTATATTCCTCCACCGACAACTACAACTCCTCCTGCAACGTACATTCCACCATCGACGAGTCCAACTCCTCCTGCAACTTACATTCCGCCATCGACTACAACAACGCCACCTGCAACTTATATTCCTCCATCGACAACAACAACTCCTCCTGCAACGTACATTCCACCATCGACAACTACAACCCCTCCTGCAACTTATATTCCTCCATCGACATCTACAACTCCTCCTGCAACTTATATTCCTCCATCGACGACGACAACTCCACCATCGACAACTACAACCCCTCCTGCAACTTATATTCCTCCATCGACATCTACAACTCCTCCTGCAACTTATATTCCTCCATCAACATCTACAACTCCTCCTGCAACTTATATTCCGCCATCGACGACGACAACTCCACCTGCAACGTACATTCCACCATCGACAAGTACAACTCCACCTGCAACGTACATTCCGCCATCGACGTCTACAGCGCCTCCTGCTACTTATATTCCACCTTCGACGACTACAACTCCACCTGCAACGTACATTCCACCATCAACGAGTACAACTCCTCCTGCAACTTATATTCCACCATCAACCACGACAACTCCTCCTGCTACTTACATCCCGCCATCAACAAGCACCACCCCACCAGCTACTTACATTCCCCCAGTAAGGACAACGACCCCATCAGCGACTTACATCCCCCCTGTAGGAAGTTTCTCACCAACCACTTACATACTTTTCCCGGAACCTACCCCTCGTCAACGAACTAAGATTTCTTCTGAGGAAACGCCAGAACAATCCTCTATTTTGTTGGGCCCTAACCCAAGATACATTGCTCCTATATCAAGTGTTTCAAACGAATCGTATGATCCACTCGAAGTTTTACCTACGTCAATAAGCTTTAGCGAAGAGTCGTTTTCTAATAACCAAGCAGAAACGCAACCGTCGCCGAACTCTCAACCGAGTCCTTCAGTTTTCCCGACGTTACAAAATGTTGAATTAGATCCGTTTGGTCATACAAGTTCTCAGTCAAACAATTATAACCCGCATTCTAATGACCCCGTGACTTGGACTCACGCAATGGATCAGCCTATCCCTGATGCATTAACTGCGCATGTCCCACAATATGCTTCTTTTAATCCGTTCAGTTTGGAAGGAGAGCAAAGTCATTTTGAGCGCCCTAATATTAATTTAGTTCCACCTCAATTTATTTAGATTCCTAAACATATGTAATCTGTAAAGAAAATGCGTGTGCCTATTTCCCATTAATCCTTTGTGAAGCATTCCATAAATAAATAATTTTCCTTCCACCTAATTACATTCCAGAGCAAAACTCTCAAGATGTAAATTGTTTGTTTATTTTTGCAGTTGTTTATCAATGCAATTTAAGTTCCTTAAAATAAAGCAATCAGCTCATTTAGGCCTCTATGACTGATATTTGTATTCAAAGTGCGAACCCCGAAGCGCAGAAGTTACAATTACTAAAAGTTGAGGAAAGATCCCTGCGTTACTCAATCTCATAAAATATGTTAAACATGCACATAAGATGTAGTTACGTCATTAACCTCTTCCCAAAATAATTTTATCTTCTCTAGTAGAGCAATGCACACCCAAAATTTTATCTAAATTGAGCTAAACTACTTTAAAAAAATGCACCCGTTAACCCTCTTTATGTCAGTAATGACCTACTGAGCATTCCATAAAATTTTGTCCTTTTTCAAAAAACCACTCAAATTTGATTATCGTCTTAATTTACTTGATTTCTGTAGAAGATTTTCGGGAAATTCTTGTATTTCCCATACAATATAGTCCAGTTAGATTTATGCACGTAGACGTGTGGGAATGGTTGCAGGTCGCTTTGAGTATTTATTTAATCGTTAACTATGGTTAAATAATTTTAAAAAAATAGAATCTAGATATAAATATTCGTATAAGTATGTAGCTCAGTCTTTTCCGCCAATAGGAACGTTGTTTTCAGAGGAGAGGGAAACATCCAGAGACACCTTCAGAAAAAGTTACGCAACGAACCTGTAATTTATAGACACACGTGTAACAAACAGCCTTCTGGGAAGTTTACAACAAATTATAACTCTAAAGTGTATCCTCTCCACAAGGGCTCGAAATCAAAATAAAGTTGTAAAAATTTAAGAATTATATTGAAATCACCAATTCATACTCCTTCAAATAATTTTACTCTTGTAAAATTCTGGCAAGGAATTTTTTTCACTTCCAAAAATACTTGGGCAATTTGCATTTTTGCCAAAATTTTAATTCTCTATTCACAAGAGCCTTGTATTAAAATTCACAGATTTTGCAAATTTTTTGGGTACCCTAAGAAATTGAAACGGTACTAATTATTACAGTAAAAAAGAGTATTCCACTCACATGGTAACTTTCCCAGTACGTCATCTTGGGTGCCTCTGAACCCACCCTTTGGCTCAGATCACTGTTTTAATCCACTGTGTGTAACGGGAAACTCGTGTGTACAGCCCAGGTAGCCCGGAAGCACAGGATTCTTCTAACCTTCCCGAAACTATCCCCACAACTTGAATTTTCTCATCTTCCTCAATCATCAGTGCTCCGCCCGAGTCCCCATCACAAGGTCCTCTGGAGCTCCTCCCCGCACAAATTTGCTCCTCCCCTCCCCCAACATAGTTCCTTAAATTGTTCTTCAAAAATGAAACACAATCCGTCCGGGTCCACACTGGGACCTCAACTTTCCTCAATTCATTCGGAGACTCATTGTCATAGCCGTGACTCTTGGTCAAGCCCCAACCTGCCACAATCCCATTGATAATCTCACTCCCACTATTATCCTCCTCTCCGAGACAAGCGGGCTGGGCTCTGGAGCTCCAAGTGATATTATTGACTAATTTGAGGACAGCTATGTCATTGATTTTGGTCTTCTCTTGGTAGTCAGGATGCATCGTCAGAGTTAAGACTTTACTCAGGTGACTCTTGGAGGAGTCTGGATTTTGGTAGAATTCCCCAACAGACACTTCCATTTGGGATGGATTCACAGTATGGAGGTCCAAGTCTTGGAAGCAATGGGCGGCGGAGATGATGTTTTTCCTATCAATTATGATCCCAGCACAGAAGTGACTGTCGTGGAGCCATTTGATTGAGACCAGCCAAGGGAATTCTCCAGGACTTGCAGGAACTCCTCCGATTATTTTTGGACTCCGTAAATTCTGCAACGCTCTCTGGTTCTGGCCACAAGGAATATCCGCGAAGTTTAACCCCTGTCCCTGATGGATGCACAGGGCTAGAAGTATTATTCGAGATAATATTTGGGTCCACATTTTATTGGATCTTTATAACTGGAGTATATTTTTGGGGTGGATTTTGTTAATTGTAGTTGATTAGTTAATCGTCCCATTGGTTTTTTAATTCTGCTCGGCTTTGTTTCTTGCCACTTGCTTTATAACTTGAGCAGAGGCTCTGTCAGAAGACAGAATGTCATATCTGCAGGATCAGCTCTGCTCTGGATGCTCTTGTTTTGCATCGGAGCCTTGATAAGATGTAATTGTGTCGGCAGGAGAATAATTGGGTTACAATCTATTTTTACGCATGAATATCTTCCATCGGAATATCATTATTTGTTCTATCTCAGCCAAGTATTAGCTTTAATACTCCCTCGAGATTCTGTATTGATGACGAATAGACCAAAAGTGTTTACTTACTCGTTTAACATTTAAGGACGTATTCAGAAGGGCATTCCAGTTTTCTCAAAAAATAGAAAATTACACGAGGATTTTTTTTGAAAAATTAAGCCTCTGTCCAATTGTTGGGAAAAAAGTTTATCTTTAAATCTTGATACATATGTATGTTTCTATATCAAGATTTCCAAGGACCTTCATCCCAGAA
This sequence comes from Allacma fusca, assembly GCA_947179485.1. Classification (NCBI taxonomy): domain Eukaryota; kingdom Metazoa; phylum Arthropoda; class Collembola; order Symphypleona; family Sminthuridae; genus Allacma; species Allacma fusca. The sequence goes on from OX359245.1 coordinate 59,378,995, forward strand.
GTTAAGAGTTGAAAAATACTTTATCTTTAAATATGCTCTACCTTGTTCGTAACTATGTACGAATGATTTCAAAATAGGCTAAACATGGTGTTATAATTATGATTGCAATTTATTCATACTGTACTCCAGAAAATTATTAAAAACTTACATAATTTTTTTGCATGAAAACTTTACTTTTTATTTTCCTGAACATAATTACATCTATTCGATCCAGAAACTTTGACGTAGGCACTAAAGAAATAATATATTTTTTTTAAATTAACATTAGCATACAAAGCAGAAGGAATTGAAAATCATACCTTCCAGAATAGTCCAGTAGATAGGCAGTTAGGCCTGCGGCCCAAATAAGGTGTTCAGTGCTAACTTCCCTTCTCATCCTGATATGAAATGTTCGCATTCATTCCCGTCCCTTTAAAAACTTTATGTTTACTTCTGCTGCTCCAGAATTTCTCATTGCAGTCAAATTCCAAAGGAACTGTCAAAACTCAAAAACTGTTTCCAGAAGAAAAAATACTGGAATTAAATTATTACTAAAAAAAAACCTCTGAACTACTGCAACAAATAATTCTTGTTTCCCTCACAAATTTGACCAATGACTCCAAGAATTTACAGCCGTTAGTTATTACTATAATTTTCTTGGTATACAGAAAAAATATATTTTCTCTCTTTCCTTCAAAAATTAAGAAATAATATGGAAATAAGCTGGACTACTGCTCACCTCCAACCCAGGTAGACTGACATGGATGACTCGTATTTCCCTGCTGTCAGTACCAATTGCACTTCTACATTCTACTATTAATAATGCACATGCCTGATTTTGTTATGATACATTTTTGTTTCTAGCACCGTCAGCATTATAGTGGCAAGGTTTATGTTAAAATATGGATTTTCATGCGCATTGTAATTAATTGGTGTACTGGGAAAATATGCGACGCGGAAAAGCGATACGGGATATTTTTGTACGTGTACATACATACATATTACTTTAGTCTTTGTTTTTGTGTATGCAATTATATAAAGCCTAAATAACATCTCTTATAATAATTATATATATACATATATATATAATCGCACGTATCTACATTCCATTTCAACCTCCGTCACTCATGTTTTGCGAGCAAGTGCAGTTGGGATGTGACAGCAAATTCATTTTCATTTCTGCAAATGGTTTTTACCTGTAAAGATGTTTTTTTTTGTCTTCCCATGATCATACTAATGGGCTTGGAACGGCTGGTAAACAAATGGGACTTTTGACGTTTTTGTTATGAAAATGATAACAAGGAAGGGAATCTTATTGTTCCTTTTATGATTTCCTGCAATATGGCTCCAACGTTGAGATTCTTTGTTAATTGTTCCACTCCCACCGGAAACCCAACCTTGTTCCAGGAATAGATTTTTGATATTTAATATTATAGGAAAAAGATATAACCCGTGGGAAAAAAAATCCACTGGAATGGAGAAGCTCATAAGGAACTGTTTAAATTATTTTCTAAAAAAATTCAATAAATACAGAAAGTTTGGGCAGAAGATGAGCACTTATGATCTGGGACTGGATAGCCGTTGGAAAGAGAAATACAAAAATATTTCAAAATGTTTGCAAGGAAATTCTTTTCGTTGGAATTGATAGTTCTGAGTTTTCAAATCTTTGGCGGGGTATCTTCTGTAACAAATCTAGCGGATGTTCCTTGCGGACTTCAAAAGAGGGATGAGCGATCTCCGAAGATTGTCTCGGGCTTCCTTTCCAAACCCCATACTTACCATGGGGAATTCCCTTGGATGGTCTCCATCAAATTCAAAGAGGGTCAACATTTCTGTGGGGGATTTGTGATCAACCGAAATTTTATCCTATCTGCGGCACATTGCTTTGACAGCATCACGGAAAAGTTTTCGAAGCTGAGTATGATGAAGGCCGTGGTTGGGGAGCATCATCATTTGAAGAAGGAAGAGCCTGTGGATGCTATTGACATTAATTTTGCGAAGATCATCCGACATGGGCAATATGACCAGTTCAATCTTTCCCATGACATTGCCCTTTTGAAACTGGAGACAGCTTTGGAATGGACCCCATTTGTTCAACCACTGTGCTTGCCGGACTCTACTGAGGAGACGAAGATCAGCTACGGGACGATTGCTGGTTGGGGAAGGACAGGAGAGAGGGAGCCAGCTTCGGATGTATTGCTCCAGGCTACGGTTCCAATCCTGGATAATTCAAAATGTCAGCAGTTTTTTAATCTAGCACAGTTCAAGTTCCTCGTCAATACGTTTCAGTTCTGCGCGGGAAGATTTTTCGGAGGTGTGGACACTTGCTTGGGAGATTCGGGCGGTCCTCTTATGATAAGGGAGAAAATTTCCTCTACGGAACAAATGACTGCTCTGGGGATAGTGTCTTTGGGGAAGGGTTGTGGAAGAGTGGCACTTCCTGGGATTTACACTAAAATTGCTAGCTACATTCCTTGGATCAAAGATCAAGTGTTGAGTCAGTGAAGAGTCAAAGGTTAATTTTATTGTATCAGTTACATGTAATTAATAATTACGCATATGTTAGATTTTATATTTCAAAATATGCAAACATTATCTGAAGTAATTAAGTTTCATGGGTGGAGTTTATTGAAGTATTTATTTACCTGTTCTTCTGTTCAATTAATTAAAGTCAACTCTTTATATATAAATGATTCTTTCATAAGTGACTTGTTTCTTGTAAAGATAAATTTAAGACCCTTTATAGAATAATTGCAAGCACAATGATCCTCTCTTCTAATTGTAAGTTGACCGAGTGGCTAGTGAAAGTGACCGTGATGGTAAGATTCAAATATTCGCGCGCTCTCGATGCATCCACGACCTTAGCACTGAACAGCTAGCTATTGCATGCAACTATTTACTGCCTTCCCTATTTAAATTTGCAATTCTGAGACAGCAATAGCTGGCTGGGCAGTGCTCGTATATGTACATACATACCTGTTGAAGCCAGACCCGGAGGCAGCAAATCTTCACACGTTAGCTCAAGGAGAGCATGGAAAAGAGCAGAAAATACTCAGTAGGCAAAATGAATTTTATATTTTGTATTTTTTTAATTCAACTGGAAACAAAAATATGGAAACATAAAAAGGGCAAATACAACACGGAGCAGTATCTGTATTCCGGATCAGATAAAACATAATGAGCCAGTAATTTCTAAAATAGAAGATTAATTCCTGATTAGTGTGTTCTATCGACTTACATAATTTTGCAACACGAGAATTATCTCTCTGAGAATAAAGTTGTTTCACAACTTCCTGGACTAGATTTAGTGGTCAACGTAAGATAATGTGAAATTATTTATTGTGAGCTTTTTGTCTATGAAAATTTTCTAAAACACACTTGGCAAGAGGACCTGGTAGAAAATTTAATTGAATATGCTTAACTCTTTCGTTGGCTAAGACCCATCCCATTTACTTAGATACTTAGCTTCATGAGAAAAAATAATTTTCTTCATTTTGAAATTACTTCCACATTTTGTTTTTACATCAATTTTTGCTACTTTTGCGGAGCTCATTTGACTCCAAAATTAGAGAACGTAGTGAGTAACCGACAAAATCATGCTGTCAGGAAACACTGCAAGGTTTTTTTTAAAGAGGCTCTCCTTGTACGCAGCGGTTGGCATTTTTTCTGGGAAGACTTAGTTAAAACTGTTTTAGTAACGTTTTCAGAATTGTTGATGTTTTTAAAAAAAAATGTTCTGTAATTAGGAATTTTGTAATTAATTAGCATTTTTTAGCAGACAATTTTGAACTTCCCACACCGGTGTCATCTGATATCAGATTCAACGAGGAAAATAAAAAATTATATTCCTGAGAGATTTACGAAAATCTGACCCATAAATTGCCCCTATTTCTAACGCGTTAAACTCTTTTCTAACACCAGCCTATCCAAATGTTCATTTTGTAAAATATTCTGTCGAAATAACAGTCCTCTGGGCCAAAATGTCATACTCTCAAAAATATGCAAAAATAAACTTGCTCTTGTAAAATTGTAGAAGGGGAATTCAGCTGTTTGTCAATAATACATATTGGCTCACCTGAATTATTAAGTAATATCCAGTTCTGTCGGGTAAGATAGTATGAAAATTCGAAAAGTAAACAATAATATTAAAAATAAATAAAAATCTGAATGAAATTGAAAGTGACACAATGGAAAGGTTTTTAAAGGTCAATGCAAGTGCATTATGAGTGCATTTCTATTTCCCTTCGAATACAGGCCTCGACTGCATCCTAAATTTGATATTCCAAAGAATATACAGTTACAACACCCCAAAGCACACAATCCAATGGCTCATCCCTCCATCGGCATGAATAATGAGGTTACGGTAATGAGAACCAGGCTGGAATAAATTTGAGATTCAAGGACCCAAGTGGGGACAGACATACTTATCCGCTCAATAAATATGAATGAAATATAAATATTGCACAATTCCCAAACCAATATGCGTTTTAGCTGCGGAAATACTTTTGTTTTCAACAACTGCGTGACGGATCCCTCTCAAGGCTCGCCTTTATGGAGTAGAGCTCACAATTATTTCAATTCAACCATCAAATCAGCACTTAACATTCGGTATCCTCTATGAATTAATCATTAGAAGAAAAAAATACTTGAATAAGATATTCTATTTAGACTTGAAACCTGGCCGTAATGTTTCATAAAGACAGATACACATATTACAAATATGTACAATTGTGAGGACACTTGACAATTTTCTGCGCACTTTCCACATCAATTTTCAATGAGCAACTTTTTAGTGCTAAATTTCCCACGGGCCTTCAATCCATGTAATTTCCCCCAAGTCTCGAGGTTTCCTTTTGTTTCCTGAAGTTGCCAAAATACCTATGATATCATTTTGAATGATCCAATAAATGTCTCTGTTTTCTCCAAACAGAATTATTAGTTCTTCAAAGCGTACGCGTATTTGATTCAAACTCTCTGCTAAAGTTTTACTGTATCTTTAACGTTATATGTCCTTTAAGGCATTTTATAAAACATATTTTTTGTGACTGTATTTTCTGTGCAATAATAATTTTATTTAATGCAAAATAAGTCATATTATTCAAAATGAGGGCTAAATTTAGTATGGAAGGGATTATACCCATTGTAATCAGTGTGAGTCTGTTGTGCCATGCGATTGTTGTTGCGGGATCGTTGAGCAAAAGACCGTATTTAAATTTCGCGGATGTTGACTGTGGTGTTCGACAACTCAGCTCCGAACTAACTCGTCAGGGGAAAGCCTCCAATTCGCATCCAAGTTTGCAAGGGGAATTCCCGTGGATGGCCTCCTTCCGTTTTAACAATAACGGGAATCATTTTTGTGGAGGTTTTATCATAAGTCGTTGGCATATTTTGTCAGCCGCGCACTGTTTCCTGGACTCGAACTTCGTCAGACCAGTCAAATGGATGGATGTTGTTATTGGTGGCAGAAGATCAGCGGACGATGAGATCAAGTTTGAAATCGACGACATTATCATTCACCCCTCTTACAAGAGACGGGGCTTCCATAATGACATTGCTGTCGTGAAATTACATGAGGCGATTGAGTGGAGTCCATTGACACAGCCGCTGTGTCTTCCTGACCCGGAGTTGGAAGATGTTCTGGATGACTCGGAAAGCCAATCCAAAGTGACCTTCCAAGTTGCCGGTTGGGGTTCGAATGGGACGAGTGACTCTTCGGAGGAGCTGAGGAAAGCGGAAATTGAGCATGTTTACAAAAATGAGGAGTGTCAGAAATTGTATGCGGGAAATGATGTTCAGATTTTGGACAGTCATTTATGTGCAGGGGGTGGATCGGGCCTGGACTATGAGGAAGAGAATTTACCTTCGGATGCTTGTGTTGGAGACTCAGGAGGTTTGTTGCATATTTGTTTTCTTTAAAAAAGCAATAAATTTATTTATTTTTTTATATAACACACGCGTCTACATAAAATTTGCGTGTGCTGAAAATGAAGTGATTTTATATGGGCATTTTAGTATAATTGTGGTAAATGGATTGCGGCAAATCCTTAAATTCTGTTGGGAAAATACTCTTGCAAGGGATTGTTAAAATCAGGAGGTAAAAATTTATGGGATTAGGAAATTAAATTGTTTTGACTTCCGGGAGTTTAGAAGAGGTTTGCATGGATGGATGTGTTTGTGTGTTTTAGGTCCATTAATGGCAACCAAGGGGTTCCGGGATGACCATCAGAACACCACAATTGCTATTGGGATCGTTGCTGCTGGAAAGGGTTGTGCTAAATATCCTGGGATTTACTCCAGAATTTCGAAACTTGTGGGTTGGATTAGGGAGGTTGTAAACGATGATGGGAATTACAAGAGGCCGGAGGACAATTCTGTTGTTATAGACTCTTACTATTAATTTTGCATAAAAATTGCAAGTAAAAATAAATCCATATTTGTAATCCAATGAAGGAATGTAATTCCTTCTTAATGTGTCATGATCAAATTTTAGGCGATTATTAGCTTAAGTTTTATTATTTATTGTTTAAAGAAATAGTGCATAGTGTAAGACGTTTTTAGTAGATTATTTTTATATTTACAAAATTGTAGCAATTATTGCATTTTATTCAACAAACTTATGTCTTTTGCAAATGTGATGTACTTGCAATGGGTTAGCGTAAGATCACTGATAGTACAAAATACATTTTTATTTATAGGCAGTGCTAGTGGGGAGTATTATTTTAATTTGTATTAATTACTGGAGTTTAATTATTCTTATTTAATTTATTTAATTTATATTGTAACTTTTTACAAAAACGAACTATAAATTAAAAGTGTTTTTACTCTCGAAAGTTTAATGAAAAGTTCAATAATTATTAAAGTTGTTTGGAATATTCGGACAAAAAACAATGACAATTCAAATTCAAGTTATACTTGACATCAGGCATGATTTTTCAAGTCATGTCTTATATTTCATGTGCAGGTTACCTTGAAAACATGACGATGTTTTCATGTACACTTTCATGTTTACAAAATCAGAAAACATGAAGTCAAGTTCAAAAACACGAATATTTTCGTGTCATCACAAGGTGTATAAGTAATAACTAAATTTTGGCAGGTCGTTCCATTCCTTGCGCGTATTGAGCGGGTAACTTGAATCAAGCGACGATAGATTATTGACACGAGGTAGAAGACTACTCATTATTCCATTCGAACCATACCAGTCATTTTAAGTTGTTGACTTTTACTACTATTGGAACGAAGGATCAAATATGACAGAAACAGCGCCAGGAAGTAGCAGTATGCATGAATATATGAGTAGTGTGAATTTTATTTCATATCACCATGTTCATGTACATGTTCATGTCCAGTTCATGTACTTCAAATTGTCACTTTTCATGTTCATGTAAATGTCATGTTCAAGTTTACTTTATTCACATGAAATAAAAGTCAAGTATTTGTTTTGATTGATATGATCTAATTCGGGAGATTTTGAAAATACCTCATGTAAACTATGAAAATTAATGTTAATGTTCATTTTCATGTTTAAGGAGAATGTACATGTGCGGAGGACTAATTCGCCGGGTGAGCTAAAATCCAAAGTAATAAAAAGATGTAATTTTTTATGCTTAAAATAATGAATAAGCTCCTGAACGATTTACACGTGTAGCTATGCCCGTTACGTTGTAAGGCTTATTTTGCTGTTTCTTGTCTCTCAATTACGGAATTCGAAAATACGAAATAATTAAGGGCAAGGAAAGCATCCCCAATCGTAATCATTCTGCTACTGCAAATTTCCCAAACAGTGTTTCCTGTTATAGAAGTTAATCTATTTATATATACCTGCTGGTAACAATATATCCCCCGAGTTTACATACACATTATATATTCGTCAGATGTAGTGGTATCTCCATAAACATATGTACTGGCAGGTATTCTGTCATAGACGACATTAAAACTGGTAGCCTTATTAAAAGTGCAAGTAGCAGTCCAGGCATTCAGTTGGGAAAGTACATTAAGCGGTAATGTTGTGTAATGCACCACCTAACTTATTACGTGTTCTATGTAATAACGGCAGTACCATATACAAAAGTCTGAATAAATATATTCGGTTTATTCAATAATCCCAGCGAAAGAGTTATAATAATTATCCAGGAACCATTTACCGTGAGGTAGATGCGCAACACATAAATATACAATTTTATTGACGTCTCTCCTAGACCGCAATTATACCCCTGGTTAAGTTGGTATAGCTCGGGTATTAATAATAACTAAGGGCAAGGATATGTATAGTAATGAGGGCTCACACCTGTGGTAGTATTACAAGGTCTATTTAATTTGGACAATTATATGGCTCAACAATTAATGCACGGACTCATCCTTAATTATATAAATATTACAAAAACCCCTGGAGTTAATTGGGACAACAGGAATGGGTATATAGAGTTCCCTGGAAGAGTGATTCTGTGGCCTAATGTCCTAATCCTATGAGGAGGCCCTTCTCTGCACCACTGAACGAGTAGAGTCCTAATAATTCTAAGCTGAAACTCATTACAAAAATGTAATTTACAATTTTTGTTTTATATGAATTTGTTGTTTACACATTAATAGTTTTCCAGATTAACAAATTCCTATTTTTTACTCTTTTTCCTATTTTATTTAAAATTAAATTGCGCAAATTATGCTTAAATATTGTAATTTTATAATTTGTAATGCTTGGCACTTTAGAAAAATGGACTCTCGTGATTTGCCGCATTTCCAATGTGACAGCAATGATGTTATTGTATTTGAAAGAACCCCGGTAGAATTTAAAGGCGATTTGCTGTTTTGCTTACAGATGGGAACAGTTCCAGATTTGGACCTTGTTAGCAGACTTGGCGCAGACGTGAAAAATTGGATAATGAAAGTTGATACTTGCGCCACGATTAGTGTCAAGTGGGCCCAACAAATAAATGATGTTGCGCACTCAATTACATATTTTGTTCCAAAATTTGGATCCGAGATGCTTCACGACATCACTCACGAAAAATGTTTGACCTTCTTTAAGCTGGATATTTAATAACATTTTTAGATGATTGCACTGATACCAAAATGCTACTGGAACAACCACCGACAATTGTTTACCTAAATCTGGCCAACTTGATATACAAGATGTTTTTGTCTAAGATATCCTCGCTGCAACTTTGGTATTTTTTTGAACTTCGAATTTGGGGCCATGAAAAGAATACAAACCACGTCATCAGTCGTGGTCTCCAGCAGTACCGAAGAGTTTTGTCAAGTGGGTTCACACCTTTTTTAGAAATTGTATTTCTCTTAAACGGTTCTGTACCCGCAGCTGTTCGCGAAAATGCTTATTGAGCCGGTGCTGATGTCTCTGGAATTCTTTTGGGAAGAGTTAATGACATTATCAGTCTGGAGAAAGAACTGCTAGAATTTGAAAAATTCAAAATTGTTCCAGACAATATTAATTTAAATTACTTGATTAATGAAAGTTGTACTTTTGATCAGACAATCGAAAGAACATTGAGAGAGCATAATGACGCATTGAAGGAAATTAATGAAACAGTTTCTTTCTTTAAGATGTATCCCGATCATCTATTCGACTTGAATGATGATATGAAGGAGTGTTTTCTGGGTTCCTTCAATACAATTGGGGAATTTATCTCTCGCAGCCTTCAGGGTCATGTAATTATCAAACGGTACCTTAAGAGCATTGAATTCAAAATTGATTAATAAATTGGTTGTTAATTCTAGTTGAATTAATTAAATTAGTTGTTTAATAAATCTGAAGATATCTTGTTGAAAAAATGATAACCTTTAAAACATAATCAGTTCGTGCAGGACTTCAGTGGGGCCGATTGATTTAAATATCATATAAAATTCCATGCATGTACTCCTAAACTTTTTATTCAAAAAAGAAAAACCATATGTGCATCGGATATCTAGGCCTAGCATACCTTGCTGTAGTCATAGGGTTATGTGTTTAAATTGTTCTTAGAAATAGCAATGCTTTGCATTTAATAGTGTTTCTAAATTGCATAAACTCAAATACAACACAATATATCGGATTGCTTGAAATAGTCCAGGAATGTCTATTGTGCTATCACTGCGGTTAAATTTCGAACGTCCACCATTATCATTAATAGTCAAACAAGTAACGTCGTTATTTTAATATGCTTCAATAAGACACCACAATCCGCAGAAATGCCCTAAACTTCGAACAATAGTTAGAAGTAAATTGGATAAATTGTAAACACTTAATATTCTTTGCAACAAAAATACCTACAGCATCAAGTAAACGCAATAGCATTATTGGATTTAAGAATTGTAAATATCAGGCCAATCTTTTATCTATTCGGATATCTGTTTTCAGATCAATTCTCTGGTACCGTAAGATTTAATTGGATCACAGCCATCAATCAATGTTCTTAAAAAAGGTTGTTTCATGAGAAACCTAAACTCCCCATCCCCATTGCGAATATTATTTGTCAATATGATGAAATATTGAATAAAGTATATGGGAATCGTAGATGCCAGTATTGTTCGAATTTCAAGGAGTAGCAATTATATGATTTGATTAAGTAAATTATCAATAAAAGGAGGGACAACCTTCCTTTCCAAATCGATAGTGCACTGCCAGATTACAACTTAATTACTTTTTTCAACCATTTTAACAAGACATAACAATAACTATTTACAGAACAGGCAGTATCATGAGAGAGATTCACTCGCCATCCATGGTTTCATTGTTTACGTGTTTATTACAATTGAGAAAAGAGTTCCAGATAATTTCCATACAATCATAACACACTGGGAACACGCATCGATCATTTGTGCTCGAAAGTCAAAGGCTAGCAATTAATTGATTTCATCAAGTAAATAATAAATAAACTTCAAGAAAACCAAAACAAACCCGACAATGGTCTGCCATGTTACATTTTAATTGCTTTTCTAAGAATTTTAACAAGACATCCAACAATCACTATTTACAGATCAGACAGTATCATGAGAAAGCTTCGCACGCCATCCACGGTTTCTTTGTTCACCTGTTTATTACGATTGAGAAAACATGTCATCAGTACACTGGTAAGAATTCCAGATAATTTCCATACAATCATAATACACTGGGAACGTGCATCCATCAGTTGTGTACGAAATTCAAAGGGTAGCAATTAAATGATTTCAACAAGTAAATAAAAATTAAACGTTAAGAAAACCAAAACAAAATTGACAATGGTCTGCGAAATTACAATTTAATTACTTTTCCAACCACTTTATCTATGCATTTATCAATCGAGTTTTTAGAACATGCAGTAAGAAATGAGAAAAGACATGGGAAATCCACACATTCCACTCACCTTAGATTGTTCGGATGCTTAATAAAAATGTTAAAAATATATTGTCGGCACACCGGCAATAGCTTTGTACTTCAATATGGTTTCCAAACAACCGTAAATACATATATATTCAATACTGCAAAAGCGTACATGGCTATAGTGCTCAATTTTCCAGGAGAATCAACTAAGGGATTTTATTAGGTAAATTATAAATGAAGTCACGAAAATCTGCAGGACGAAATTGTCAATGTGTGTGCAAGATTACAACTTAATTGTTTTGTCCAAACATTGTAATCCAACATCCATCAATCACTTTTCTTAGCAAATGCAGTAACATGACAACCTTTCACTGTCCATCCGCGCTTTGATTGGTCCCTTAATTTTTAAAATTGATGGTTTATTCTTGGCACGCTGAGAGGATTTTTCTTATTCAATATGGTTTCAAAACAACCATAATACACTGGAAAGCGTATATTTCATTTGTGTTCCAAATTTATGAGTAATAGTTATGTGGTTTCATTAGGTAAATTATAAATAAAATCCAAGGAAGCCTTCATTGAGAAACTAGCAATGCACTGCCATAACGAAGTTTAATTAAATACTACATACAATTGTTTAAGCATACATTTCGAAATCATATTTTTAAAATAGGCAGTTTCACGAGAAGTAGCAGTATCCGACGTTCAAATGTGTTTGTTATCTAGTTGGCCAACATATGTATACAATTTAATTGTCCTCATAATGTTCTATAGGTGATGATTAGGTCGACTAAGAATTATCGGAATGTATTTTAATCATGCATTTCTACGACAAACGACTGTAGGGAATTTATAATATATTGAAACACGTTGGATTTCATACTTTCAAAATTATTTGAGAAACTTTTTGTGTCGGATTCTTGCTAAAATGAACTGACTATATCCATGGGAGTCGTCCAGCACTTCCGATTCTAAAACGAAGTACTATCAGTTTGAATTGTAGAAATTTATGGGTAAATATGGAGAGCTCTTAACCAGACCAGTTTATTACATTTTGGATGAGACGAGACTGCTGGGAATCCTGCTTTGTTCTATCAGCGAACGTTAGGTACTTGTTATTGGGCGGACGTCCTTACTTTGTTGAGATATACACACTACAATATTTTGTAGTCGAGTTCATTGAAGACGCCCAGGAATGGAAAAAGTTTACTATAAAATGCTGAAAAATGATAAACAATGTTCACTTCTGGTTTTTCCTCACCTTAGTTGGTAACTGCTTGCAGGCTATACAATATTTGGCATTTGAGTGCGTAAAATCAAACAACTCTTTGTAGAAACCATACTCTATAAGAGCACCCAAAAGAAACAAAATCCGGCTTTTGAACAACTCTTATTACAATATTTTTATGGACACTTGTAGAAAATCTCTTTATTACAAGAGTTAGTTGTATATATGCACATTATCCCAAGTTTCTTTCTTATTGTTCTTTAGAAGTCATTGAGTGGGATAGTCTATTTTGCGAGTTTTGAAAAGTCAAATTTTACCAGTTTAATGGAGTGCTTATAAAGACAATAGTAATAAGCTATAACTACTAAATAAATAAACACTTGAAAACTCAAGCATAATCCATTTGGTATTTAATCCGCAGGAGGACAATTCTTTTCCGAAATGTTGATACACGCCCTTCTTTTTGTAGCAGCTTTACTAACCATCTATAATTTGTTTTGGTTGAAACGAAACAAGCTTCCGCCAGGTAAAATATATTTAATTTCTTACAAATTTGGATGCTTTATAAATTGTAGACAATTTTATTGCCTTTTAATTTCCGTGCTTATTAAATTATGATGTACCTGTAAAATGGAAAATAATTTCAAAATGAAATGTGACAAGGTCCCTCATTTTGTTTGCCAATTTTGGGCCATCTTCCATTTTTGGCAGGGAAAAATCCTACCAGATCGTTGCTAAATATAAGCAAAATCTACGGACCGATACTACATGTACGCTTAGGAAGTTACGGGTAAGTTGGTTTCCTACATGTGTAGTTACAGTTATTAAAATGAAGCTATTCTCGTAACTTTATAAATGTTTGTCCATTAGAGCATTGGTTATACACGATAGCCAGCTCATAAGGAAAGCTTTCAACATGAATGCGTTTGCGGGAAGAGCAAATATCAAACTTTTCGACAAAATTTCCGGAAACCGCAGAGGTAAGAAACTCTGATATGGCTAAGAAAAGGCATTCCTGAAACTGGAAAGTTTAGCTCTTTAGAACATATAGTGTTTGTATCTGTTGTTAGTTTTGAATAGTGAGGAAAAAATGCATAGTTATCAATGTGTGTTCAAAATGCTCCTTGGGTAAACGTATGTATTTATAATTTTTCTTTAGGCCTTGCATTTTCTGACGGTCCTAAAGCAATGGAACTGAGAAAGTTCACGCAGAAACTATTAAAAGACTTTGGCTACGGCACCAATTCTATGGAGAGTCGAATTCTAGACCAGATTCCACCACTAATGGATCTCTTTGAAGACCATTTATGCAAACCTTTGAATATTAAACATGCCTTTACACACAGTGTTTTTAACGTTTTTTGGAGCTACGTTGCGGGAAAAGCTGTCGATAAAAATGATAAAGATTTTCAGAAATTGGCTGTAAATGTGTCAACGTGAGTTTATGATATTTAAGCGTCAAATATATTAAAACTAACGTTATGATTTCAAAGTTGTTTGCTTGGAAAATGGATAACATTTTATATGTAGGCTTTTCAAAATGTCCACAATTATGGAAAAACTGGCTGTTTTCCTTGAGTTTATCCCGGATTGGTTCCCTGAGATTTCAGGGGTCAATGACAAAATACGTGGTATGGCAGAAGTTCATAAATATGCAGAAATTATGATAAAAGAACACCAAAAAACCAAAGTAACGGATCAACACAAAGATATCATTGATGCTTATCTGGATAAAGTTGAGAAAACTTCAGATCCTGAGTCGACCTTTTTTGCTGCCCGTAAGAAAACTATGCTTTTTTAGTGTAATTGTAAAGTTTTTGAAAGCAAAATTTAAGCAATCGTTAAATGTTTCAGACAAAAACATTACGTTTACTGTGCAAGATTTATTCAATGCGGGGGTCGAAACCACAACGACGACAATGGAGTGGATCTTATTTTATTTAACCAAGTACCCCAACGTTCAAGAGAAGCTTCAAAAAGAAATTGACACGGTTTTAATTACTTTCAGATTACCTTCCTCAGAAGATCGCCTGAAAATGCCTTATGTAGAAGCAGTAATTCAAGAAGTTTCAAGAATAGCTGTCATCACTCCATTTTCACATTTCCACAGGGCAATGGAAGAAACAGTTTTCAATGGCTATCTAATTCCTAAAGACACAATGGTAATTGCTAATATATACGCGGTACATCATGACAAGGACATTTGGGGTGATCCGGAAGTCTTTCGACCAGAACGATTCATTGATGAAGATGGTAATTGTTTCAAAAGCGATGATGTTCTTATATTCAGTTGTGGCAAACGAAGTTGTGTCGGTGAGAAGCTTGCAAAACTGCAACTTTTCCTGTTCACTGTGAGTATATTCAAGCGGTTTAATTTAAAACCTGTCGGGATACTCCCATCAGAAAATGGCATTTTCGGGTTCTCTATGACTGTGCATCCTTTTCAAGTACAATTAAGCGAACGCAATATTTTATGAGTAGATATTAATGTGGATTTCCTTTACAGTAGTTTCCTTGCAGAAACCATTATTTCTATCTTGTCGTTTTTAAAATTTCCCGGGGGTTACACTTGCATAAAACAGTAGTAATATATTGTGAGGTTTGTTTGAAGTGATTCTTGAAATTATACGAAAATAAACAATCGAATAAACCTTCATTTATTTATCAATGGTTTTTAAGTAACTCAATTTTTTTACAATTCTTTTGTTCAATGTATATAAATAATTATTTATTATGGCACTATTTCACTGTTTTATAATGCAAAGACATGTTGGCATTTAACGAATAAACTAAAAGAACATAGTAGAGACTGGAAAATTTGAGAAAGACTCTGCAGGTTACATGAGTATATATCTAACACTTTGACGTTGCCCTGGTTGCAGGGATTTGCACTTCCAGTAAGAAATGCATGCAAAAGTGTTGATGTTAAAGTCAACTAGAGAAGTTGTAGCAATGCCGGGTGAGAAATGTTTTGATAACTTCATGGTCCACCCCATTTTGAAGTTGAAGAGCAGGAATCAGGTAGGATTATTTTGCAGTCACTTTCTGCGCCTGCGCAGGTACGGTATAGCGGGCTGAAATATCAGGTGGGCTTGTTGAAGTCAGTCTTCATTAATGTAAACTGCCTTGGAATGAAATTTATAAAAAAAACAACCTATAGCTAGATATTAAATATAATGCAACAAAATGTTTACAACAACACCTCATTTTAAAATAACATCAGCGAAATGTATTTTTGGGAAATATATACTCATTAAACTCGCAAAAAAATTATTTTTCATTAAAAGGAAAAAATGAGTAGTGTTTATTGTTTGATTTGTTCGCACTGCGTTTAAAATTGCAAGTACACTTGTAGCAGTTCAACAATTCAGAATGAGCATCAGTGACTAAAGTCCGCCAAATCAATTCTGTGAACAATTCTGTGAATTCAACGCTGCTCTTGCCATACTGCAGAAGTATATTTTATTTAGGGATCAACCTGAATTCAGTGTAACGGTGGTTTAGAATTCGTAAAAAATACTGTAGCTTAAAAGGAATTCTGAAAGTATTCAGTTGGGCAATCAACGATGACTTTACAAATCTTAGGAACATAAGAAACCAAACGGGTTCCGTGCAACAATTTCGTATCATTTCTAGAATTGCATTTTATATATTGACGTTTATACTGCACATATAGAGAAAGTGAAATGTTTTGCTGAGTAGTTGAAATGCAAACGTGTAAAATAGGGACACGTTACATAAGCAATATTCGCAAAAAATTTCCTTGAAATCGATTCAGTAGTTTTATAGATAGCAGTTAACTTGAGGTTCAAAATGTAAAAAATTGTTTTTGAAAAAACTATAACGCCGATTTCAACAACATGCCCAAAAGCTAATACTATTTACATAAACAATATTCACAAAAAATTTCGTTGAAATGCATTCAGTAGTTTTGGCGATAACTGTCATTTGACTTCAAAATTTGAGTCCAAAATTTCAATAATTTTTTTCTCAAACACTATCCGGCCGATTTCAACTCAAATACGAACTCAGCCTTAATTTTGACACATTTAATTTTCATAAAAAATTCATTGAAATCGGACCAGTAGTTTTTGCGTAATCGTGAGGAAGGACACATGGACGTACGGACAAGACTATTTGACTAGGGGGCTGACGCCACCCTAAAAATAACCCTTTGCTCCCCCGGCTGTTACCCAAGAATGTCGAGAAAAGCTTCTTTGGTTTGGAGAATTCTTGTTTGTTGTAGTTTTCCTACTATAAAAGTAAAATTTTATTTTATATGTAGCATTTAAATAAAACTTACATCTTAAAATGAAATTCTCTTGCATGGACATTTCAATATCATTGTAATGAATGGAACTGCGTCCAAATATTCAATTTCTGTTCAGAAAATACGTTTGTAAGGAATTGTTCCATAAGAAGGGAATCACTTATTTGATAAGGGAATTAAATTATTTTTACTTCCGGGTAGTGGTCGGAACGATTCAGTTCGGTCCAGGATTTTTCGATTCGATTCAGTTAGGGCACTGTAGTGAACCGAAAATTGTTTTTGTTGTCATCCGACAAACCTTATTTCAAATTCCTAATTTTCAATCCAAGTTGTGTCTGAACTAGTTTTCACCGAAGTCGGTGAGCAGCAGGTAAAATCTATTTAAGCCAAATTTAAAGTATACAGACGATAGCTTATGCGAATTCCGAATATTTTATTAAACAAATAATAAATTCTCCGTTTAATTAGTATGACAGCAATAATAAACTTCTAAAATTAATTAAAACAGACGGATGTTGTATAAGTAAATGTTTGTAGAACAATCACTTCCAGTTTAAGTGTTGTGAATTGTGGTGACAGACTTTCAAATATTTGCTTGCACAAACCGTTTTGACTGCAGTCCAGGAAAAACGATTCAATTAGGTTCAACATTGTGGACTGAATCGTTCGCTTCGGTTCAATTGAGGATTGAATCGAAAAAATCATGAATCGGACTGATGCGAATCGAAATGTTTCGGTCCCGGACTGAAGCAGGACCACTCCATCTGACCACTATCCAGGAGGACAAGAGGCCTGCGTCTGTTTTTTCAGAACTGCTATTCCCTTAGTGAAATATTTTTTTGGGCTACGCTCATATAATGTACATACATGGATTTTAAATGCTAATATTTCAAGCCTTAAATCTCATTGTACTCATGCATATTCTAGCGTCTATGTAAGAGTAACCCGAATCAATAAGTAATTATCCCTGCCGAGCAGGGGTTTCTACTAGTGTATATATAACGTACATACATACATTTTAAACGCTGTGGGTAACATTGAGGCTAAATGTGATTAGTCTATACAGCCAACCAATCTCAAATAATCAAAAATAAAATTTGGGACTAGTTGAGCTGCGGTACGGTCCCAATGAACGTGATAGGGTTTTCTGTTTACAGCAAAGGCGCTTCCAGTGTATTAAGCTCGCACGAACCCCCTCTCCTCGTCTACTACAGCGAGCAAGCAATGCATGCATGCTGGATGTATGTATACGCTTACAATCCATGTGTGAATAGTAACATGAACACAACACCTTAACTATATATGTATATAGATGACCCATTTCGGATTGTCCCCGACTTGGCTGCCGCCAGTCCCAAATAAACGGTTTTTTTAAATCCGAAGTTTTGGTTATAGGGTCCGGGCAAAAATCATTAGTGTAAGCTTAGACAGCAAATTTGAGCAGAGGTGTGGAAAATGCATGAAATTTATTATTCAAATACAAAATACAAATACAGTTTCAGAAACCTTAAAATACAAATATAAAATAAAATACTAGGAGTAACTTAGTCAAGATATAAAGTAAAATATAATAAGTAAGTAATATCTGGACTAGTTTTTGCAAAATACAATATAAAATACTTTACTTCCTACAAAAACCTAAAATATGAATTGAAAACACCGTATTTGAAATACAAAATACGCATTGAAAATATTCTCAAAATGGGTAAATACCTATGGATCATTCCCAGATCTTTAAACAGGTCAGAGTAAAGTCTCGGGAGTAATAACAATTATAAATTATTTCGCAAACTTAAGGTAAGATGCATGTTGAGGCTCAACACATTTTTACCTTTTTAGCCTTATCGGCTCCTCGTGTCTATGCAAAGGAGCCTCAATTGTACTCATAAGCATTTGACCACTTGAACAACTCATTGTAAGGTCAAGAGTATATTTAGTTAATACATTCAAGATTATTTTCCCCCCAGCTCTATGTACTAATTCACTTTGTGACTAACAAGTAAACATTTTTTGGTGTCCCCTCCAGATTTTCAAAATTCAACCAAAACTAGTTTGCTCATACCCTGAGTACTACTTTAAGTCACACCTGCCGCCTGAAAAATCCTTCGTAGTTTTTAAAAAAAAATTGGCGCGAAGTCAATTTGTCCTGAAATTCAAAACTGGAATTTTTAAATGGCATTTAACATGGAGAATTACAAGTTTCACGTACCCCCACCTTCAAAAAGTTGACGTTTTTTGTCAAACGGTATTCCATATCCCACTACCCTGCTACTTCTTCTGCCAACAATATAATCAGCTAAATGGGTATATTAACAACATTAAGGTTAGGAATTGACCATTCTAGGAATAACAGTAACCAATGCTGGAATGAGTTGGCCATTGCACATTTGTAACCGGACCCGAAAAACTGCTTGTTCAATTTTCAGCTGAAAATGAATATTCGAAATAAATTATTTTGAACTCATTTTATCAATTGCCATTTTAGAACATTATTCCGTAATGTCACGATATTTGGGATTGGCGCTGGGAATTAATGAATAAGCTAATAGTAAAAATTGGTTTGAGTAATGAAGATATATTTTCTAGCTAGAATATATTTTAGATCTAGAAATAAGTAGGGGCTGAAATATCTGGAAATTGACTTTCTAGAAAATCTAGAAAAATCAAATCATGTTTAAAAACTAGAATATACCAGCTCTGTGGGATTTAACAATGTTTAGCAAAGGTTGGAAATCAGGTAGCCTAATATATCATTTATCAGCAGAGCAGCGTTATGGCAGATCCGCTGTTAATAATTTTTTTTACCATTTGTAAAAAATTCCATGGTGATAGATTTCAATGATATACATTGTAAATATATTTCCTATCACAAATACTCGAGTCTTGGAACCTACAAACCCTTTATATTAGTTGAATAACTTTAACGTCGTCACATTTCTGATTTCTAAAATTTTCTGAAGTCAATGTGAAGCATATAAAATTTTAAATGTCATGTTCCAGGTAAGAAAAGGTATAGAAAAAAGGCAGCGAACTAAAGTCATCCCGATTTGACAAATTGTTTTCAGTTTGGCAACTAAGGAAAACCATTTTCAGAATTGACAAATTTTTCCCAAATTAGTTACTACACGGGTAACGAAAATGTTTCGAATTGGAAAATTTTTCTTAGTCAGCCGATGGTAAATTAAGGAATTTGTTTTGCAGAGTTGAAACTTGTTGGCGAAGAATTTCCATGCTGGGTTGAAATATAATTTCCTGCAAAATATTTTTGCTCCAGCTCTTCCCCGTTGTGCAGTTACAGTTGACATAAATTGCTAATACACGTGGCTACAAAACTACAGTATTAAAATTCATTTAAATATTTTAAAATTTCGCTATTTTTTAGAATTCAGGAAATGTGGTTCCAACTGTGGCATCCCTGCGAAAAAGCGCATTCATTTGTATACTCTATCCAACATTTACTTTTGCCATATTCGACAATTCCAAGCGGAAATCCCAAACATCGTGATAGGTATACCCACGGTTAGTCCCAAGCTCAAGCAAGTTATGCCCAGTGGAATTGTTCACAATGGGTTACAGCTTTTTCAAACATTATACACGCAAGTATGTTCTAAAATGGCAATTGATAAAATGAGTTCAAAATAATTTATTTCGAATATTCATTTTCAGCTGAAAATTGAACAAGCAGTTTTTCGGGTCCGGTTACAAATGTGCAATGGCCAACTCATTCCAGCATTGGTTACTGTTATTCCTAGAATGGTCAATTCCTAACCTTAATGTTGTTAATATACCCATTTAGCTGATTATATTGTTGGCAGAAGAAGTAGCAGGGTAGTGGGATATGGAATACCGTTTGACAAAAAACGTCAACTTTTTGAAGGTGGGGGTACGTGAAACTTGTAATTCTCCATGTTAAATGCCATTTAAAAATTCCAGTTTTGAATTTCAGGACAAATTGACTTCGCGCCAATTTTTTTTAAAAACTACGAAGGATTTTTCAGGCGGCAGGTGTGACTTAAAGTAGTACTCAGGGTATGAGCAAACTAGTTTTGGTTGAATTTTGAAAATCTGGAGGGGACACCAAAAAATGTTTACTTGTAAGAGAATATAGGATAAGCAAAATCACCTAGCAGACCTGTAATTATAAAAAACACTCTTCTCTCACGCTCTAACATGAGAACTTGTCTCCAGCTCCTTTTATTGTAAATAAATATTACGTTTTTATTTTGACTAGGATTTGCCTCAGTTTACCCTTGCTTTCTTTGACACTTCTCACTTCAAGAATAGTGCATATAGGGCTCATACATCGACAGCCATAACACCGGCAGGAACAATGCACATGAGTAGAGTTTAGTCTTGCATTTGTGAACACCAAAGTCACCCTAGGATACAGAATAATTTCACTTAAAAGGAATAACAATACCTGGGTAATTTATGGCGGTCGCGTCATTAATTTAACTAAATTGATAGTCCTCACAAATATTCCAAGGATGTATATTCCTATAAATGTAGTACGATTTTCAATACTGCAAATAACAACACTGAAAAAAATATTTAAGATTTCGAGTTTTTTCGGTTTTTTGATAAAATTCTTTTTGGGAAATTTTGTCTCTACGGTATGCATCTCAAGGCGTATATCAATGTGTTTTCTTGAATAAATACTGAATTTTCAAGGTTGGCCGTTCTTAAAAAATCATCGCTACGCGATCATTTGAGGCTTCGCGTAGGGTGGCGCCAGCCACGGCCGTCAAAGTAGGATAAATTATTGTTTTTTTCCAAAATTTCAAGAATTTTTTTCGAAAAAACTATCGGGCCGATTTCAACCGCATAGACAGTAACAATTACTTTTTACATAAGCAATATTCACAAAAGGTTTCATTGAAATCAATTCAGTAGTTTTAGAGATAACAGTCATTTGACATAAAGTCCAAAATTTCAAGAATTTTTTTCGAAAAAACTATCGGGCCGATTTCAACGACATATAATTACAGTAGTCATTACTAATTACATAAACAATATTCACAAAAAGTTTCATTGAAATCGATTCTGTAGTTTTAGAGATAACAGTCATTTGACATAAAGTAAAAAATTCCAAGAATTTTTTTCGAAAAAACTATGTAGCCGATTTCAACTAAATACGAACTTAGCCTTACTTTTGATACAAGTAATGTCCATAAAAAATTTCATTGAAATCGGTTCAATAGTTTTTGCGTAATCGTGCGGAGGGACACACGGACGTACGGACGTACGGACAAGGCTATTTTACTAGGGGGCTGACGCCACCCTAAAAAACAGGCTCGGCTGCATGGTTGGATGTGCTTGTGTGTTCAGGTTCATTAATGCGGCCAGGGGTTTCCGGGATGTTCATAAGAACGTCAAAGTAGATTTTGGGAACGTTGTGGCCGAAAAACGTTGTGCTAAATATCCGGTTTACTCCAGAACCTCCAAACTTGGATGATGGGAATTACAAAAAGCCGGAGGATAATACTGTTAATATAAACGCTTCCTATTAACATAACATCATATTCCAATAATTAAATCCATGTAAGTTTTTGTAATCCATTCCAGGAATGTTAATCCCATATAATGTGTCATGAACAAACTTTAGGGGATTACTACCTTACGTTTCGTTATTTAGTATTTAACGGTAAATGTAAACTATAGGACTTTACTTATACATTATATTTGTATTTACAAAACTGTAGTATTACATTTTATTCAACATATTGTCATTATGCACATTGCAAATGCGCTTTAATTATAGTTATTAATTATATAGTTAGCATAAGTTCAATACTAGTGCAAAATATTTTTTAGTTATTACAGTACAGACGGTTTTATTTATATTATTATTATTATCGGGAAATATTATTATTTTAATTTATTTTAATTATTGCAATTTAATTATAATTTAATTTATTTTGATTATTGGAGTTTAATTAGTATTTAATTTATTTAACTTACAACGTACCTTTTTACAAGAACTAATTACAATCAAGCGTTTTTACTCTCGAGAGTTTGATTAAAGGCTGGTTAATTTACTTCAATTTCTTTTGGAATACACGAAACGAACAACGGCAACTCAAATCCAAGTTGATTGAATCGTTCTGAATCATATTTTAGAATGCTGTGCATTCACAAAATGAACAAAAATCCAAAGTATTAAGAAAATGTAATTTCCCAATATTGTTAAAATAATAAATCAGTTCCTGAACAGCTGACAGGTGTAGCTATGTCTGTTACGCTGTAAGATTGTATTTGCTGTTTCTTGTCTCTCAAGTTTGGAAGACGCAAATACTTACTAATTAAGGACATGGAAAACATCCCCAATAATAATCGTTCAACTACTGGGAATTTCCCAGTGATTTTATCTTGAAAGGTAACTTATTTATACATATTGGTATCATTCAATCCTCCAAGCTCACATGGACACTATATTTTAGTCAGATATAGTGAAATCTTCATATACACACTGTTAGGTATTCTGTCATAGACGTCATAATAAAATTGGCCACCTTATAAAAGTGCAAGCAGAAGTCCATGCGTTCATTCGGAAAGGTGCATTGAATCGTAACGCTGGACCGTAACTGAACACAACAAAACTATTTAGATTTTAAATTTCTAGGTCCCTCATTGCAATTCTAAAATAAAGCTTGAAACTCATTTTAAAAAGGTATTTTACAATTATTGCTTTTATTTTATATTGGTCTCTTGCTTCCGTATACATTTTCTAGATTAGGAAATTCCTATTTTTTGTATCGTTTACCCGAAAATTTAAAATTAAATTGTGCAAATTAAGTTTTAATATTGTAATTTTGTAATATGTTTTGCTTGGCACTTTAGAAAAATGGACTACCGTGATTTGCCGCATTTTCGATTTGACAGCAAAGCTGCTATTGTATTTAAAGGAACCCCGGTAGAATTGAAAGGGAATTTGCTATTTTGCTGGCCTTACAGATGGGAAACGGATACGCATTCGGACCTCGTTAGCAGACTTGGTGCAGACGTGAAAAATTGGATAACGAAAGTTGATACTTGCGCCACGATTGGTGTGAAGTGGACCGATCAAATAAATGATGTTGCGCTCTCAACTACATATTTTGCTCCCCAAATTTGGATCAGAGATGCTTGCCAAAACGATACTACTTACGCAAAACTTTTGACCTTATTTAAAGCTATTTATTTAACAACATTTTTAGACGACTGCACTGATACAAATGTGCTACTAGAACAACCACCGACAATTGTTTACCTAAATCTGGCCAAGTTGATCTACAAGATTTGTTTGTTTAAGATATCCTCAATTGAGGAAATGCAGAATCAGGATGAATTCAACGATATAGTTAAGATTTTTCCGAAAACGGAGACTTCGTTGAAAATGGCATTTGATCTATCAAAAACACTTAAATATCAGTTTGACGCAACACAAGAAACAGCGAAGCATTTTGCGATGCAATTTCGGTATTTTTTTGAACTTCGAATTTGGGGTCAAGAAAAGAATACAAACCACGTTATCAGTAGTGGTCTCCAGCAGTACCGAAGAGTTTTATCAAGTGGGTTTACACCTTTACTAGAAATTGTATTTCTCTTAAATGGCTCTGCTATTCCCGCAGTTGTTCGCGAAAACGCTTATTGGAGCCGGTGCTGGTATGTCGCTGGATTTCTCTTGGGAAGAGTAAATGATATCATCAGTTTGGAGAAAGAACTGCTTGAATTTGAAAAATTCAAAATTGTTCCAGACAATATTATTTTAAATTACTTGATTAACGAAAATTGTACTTTTGATCTGGCAATCGAAAGAACATTGAGGGAGCATAATGACGCATTGAAGGAATTTAACGAAACAGTTTCTTTCTTGCAGACGTATCCCGATCATCTATTCGACTTGAATGATGATATGAAGGAGTGTTTTCTGGATTCCTTAAATACGATTGGGGAATTTATCTCTCGCAGCGTTCAGGCCCACGTAATTATCAAACGGTACTTAAAGAACATTGAATTCAAAATTGAGTAATGAAAAAGCTATTAATTCCAGTTGAATTAATTAAATTAGTTGTTTAATAAAGCTGAAGGTGCTAATCTTATTAAAAAAACGATAACCTTTAAAACATTACGTACAATCAGCTATATATAGGTTTACATAAATAATTTTTGATTCATAGCACAGTCGTCTAAATATGACTCCTTGCTGTTTTCATGTAATGAATGTCAATTAATTAAAATAATGGCAAATTTAGAACGTTTTTGATGAAAATACGATGACCCAATTATGAGGACCTATTATTTCTTGGATTAGGACAGTAAAATAAATAGTTATATGTAAATCTTGAATAACTGTAGTAAAACAAGTAGCGTCGTTATTGTAATATGCGTCAATAGCACACCTAAATCCATTGAAATGCAATAAAAAATTATAATAATTTAATGGAATCAAAATGCGTACATTTAATATTTTTTGAAACCAGAAATACCTGCAGTATCAAGAAAAACGAATGCCATTATTATAGTCAGAAATTGTAAAAATTAGGATACCCTGAATTTTTATATCAACGCACTGCTGTGGTAACATTTAATTCCAAATCACATCCATCCATTAAGTTAGCGAAATAAGTGGTTTCTTGAGAAAATTACACTTCCCATCGGTTTTTACATGAAGCTGAATTTTTTATTCATGAGGTAAACACAACCTTAATATATTTGGAACTCGTGAATATCGGATTGCTCAAATTTTGAGTAGCCATTATTAGATGTGATTAGGCATGTAAATTATTATAAAAGTCAGGAATGCCTTCATTACGAAATCGACAATGCAATGCCATATTACAATTAAATTGTTCTGCGGAACCATTCTACCCCTGCGTCCATCAGTTAATATTCTTAGAATAGGCAGTATCTTGCAAAACCTAAACTTTTCATATGCCCATTGAGTGTTGGCTTGATGTAAACCATACTTGCAGTTTCGTCCTAAAGTTCAAATTCAGTTCCATTCACATGTCCACATTTTTCGTGCCATTCAGTTAAGTTCAGTTTCCCTTGTCCAAATCCTGTAGTAGGTCAGTTCAATTCACTGCGTACTTTCCAGTCGTAACGTTCAGTTCAGTTTATCCTTGCAGTATTTTCAAAGTTCAATTCAATTCAATATATACTTTTGGGTTGTTCACTTCAGTTCGCTTTATCTGGAATTAGCGTGTCAATTAGTTCAAGTCATTTATGTTACATTTGGTTTTGTTTTTATAACTGACTTCGAACTTTGACAGAAGCACGATTTTTGGTTAAATGAATGATTAAACAACTGCCTTCAGCAGTTTTCAGTTTAAAGCAGTATTGACTACGAGCTTCCTGATAAACAATCAGGGTATAAAAATCAAGCGCTTCCAAATTAATAAATCACATTACTATGCTTACAATTATTGTGATTTTAAATGCACACAACCTTGTCCAAAATGTACAGAATATGCGTTATTGAATGTAAAAACCCGGTTGCTTGCAAGCTTTTTCTTTGTTTTGTAATTTAATGTAATTGAAATGGATAATCAAAACCCAGGGAGCTGGCAGTTGAGATTACAGCAAAATATTCGTGTTGTGTTCACGTGTATAAACGTTTATATTCAAACCTGGACTCTTAAGTTCAATTCAGTTCAGTTCGCGTAACTTGCACGTACGATGAACGTTTGTTCACATTCAAATTAAGTTCTGCTGAGTTCAATTCAAATTCATTCAATCAAACGATTTTTATTGAGCTAGTTCGTTCAAGTTGGTTCAAAAGCAATATTAATATGGGCTACTTCAGTTGACCACTTTATAAACTCAAGTATCAAACTGCAAGTATGTCATAAACATTGATCGGCAAACAAAGAAGAGTCTTGGAATTTATGAATAATTAAATACAATCTTAGTATATTAGGAACACGAACATTACGAACGAAGTAGTTAAATATATTCTATGCGAAAAATCAATAGGAAATACACCATTCAAAACCAAATTACAATATAAGTACCTTATAAAACAGGTTTGTCGTACATCCGTCAATCATAATTCCTAAAACAGGTAGTTTCATGGAAAAGCTGCACTTTGCAACCGCCTTTTGATGGTTAAAGCTGTTGTGGGTTGAACGCTTATTGATAGAAATCTTGTAATTCGAAAGGGATTTGATGGGAATTTAGAATGTGTAATTATGTTGAGTATCTTTAAGGAAGTCATGCTAGTGTTTTATTGTGGGTAAACCAGTTTCCTCTTATAATATCGGTCATTTAAATTCTTACATGTAATTTGCATTTGTGGAGATAAATTTAGGTACATGCGAAGTGAGTAAAACTTCCATATTCAAGTGCATCCTGATAGTACATAATAGGTACATACGCAAATACTAACTAAGCAAAACAGGCGTGACGTATGTGGTATCCACCCATGAGGTTCCACACATGTTTTGCATGAGTACGTTTCGCTCAATTATTTTGTTTACGAACCTTTTGTTATTGATTTATTTGCAAATGCTCTCTCATCAATGAAACAGGAATGCCAGAATACCAAAAGAACCCTCCCGCTGGTACTTGTTGTTTAGTAAGGAATCATAGTCCTCTATAAATTTAATCCTTGTCAATAGCGTTTGTTTACAAAACTTCCATTTTCGCATAACTAAAAGCAAATGTTGTACATATTATATTTTGGGAAGCATTTTATGCACTATTGGGAGAAATGCAGAGCGTATATATCGTATTTGCATTTTCTTGTATTAAAGAAACAAGAAAGCAACCATAAAGGACCAAAAGTTATTCCAAAAATCAAATTCGCACAATAATAAAAACAACTCCGTAAACATACTAAATGATAGAACTAAATTTAGGAAAGACAAATTTAAAATCTAGTTAGGAGAATCATTCACTTCGACTAGATTCAAAGGGGGAAAGATATCCTTTCTCTACATTTGTAAAACCATCCCAATAAAGTAGGTAATCGAAATTATAAGTCATTTTTAATTTTCTGTTTGTACGATTTGACAAATTTTATTTGCATCCAGGGAGTAAACTACTCCTTTATGTATAACATGTGAAGGAAGTTAGGTCAAATTTGCAATGTATGTCCTGCACACGATAACGTTTAGTATAATAAATCGGACTTAGTTTTGACGAACTTGTATATTTAGGTTGTTACGAATTATAGATTGCCTTTAATGAGGGGAGCGACATGAGTTTATATCACCCTCGCCCTAACCCCTAAAATTGATTTGTGGGACTTTGCATGTGCATGTATGTAATCTGAGGGCCTCAGTCAACATTTTGTTTAACCCTGGCCCTAAATGTTTTTCCCTGGCCGGGCCATGATGGGCCACCCAGTAAACCCATCCCTGTATCAAACTATGAATTATAATGCAGTGCTTATTATTTGAAGAATTGTTGCATACACGTAACATGTATAATGATTGTAACAGAATGCATCACCATACATGACTTTAAATATCTTGAAAAATACTTTTGTAAATTACTGAATTTGATCAATCCATTACTTAATATTATGTGCATCATTTACGATTTGTCTTAAAGAAACAAATCCTTATTTAAGTATACAATAATCACACTCTATATTGATTTTTTTTATATACTTGAGCAAATTGTATATACATGGTTTCCCAATTTGAAGCCTTGTAATTTCACCCACGCTTCTCATGGTTGTAAAGCCAGAGGGCAACTCTTAATACAAACAATATTACATTAGTAGACAGTAATTTTTTAAATTTGAAACCACATACTAGGAAATATTATTTGATACAATCGTATCGATTCAGACGATAGGATCTTAATGTGACCTTTCTTCGGGACGGGTCAGTTTCCGGGCAAAATTTTTATCACCATGTTATTTTAGGTTGAAATCTGGACGAACGGTTTTGTCCCAAGAATTTCGGGACAGGACGGAATTGTCTGTGGAACAAACAAGTTGTCCCCAGTGGAAGCCTTAGATAGCAGAAATAATTTACTAAACACGGTATCAAGCTTTTGTTGGTGCAAATTTACTTACTTGAGTAAATACAAGAAATTTAATCAAAACAAGCAATATGTGTGCCTGTTGCAATATGTATATACATGATTTTGCAAGCCATCAAAGTACTTCCACAAAACTCACATAAATGCTGTTTCACCTGTCACGGGGACTAAAATTAAAATGGAAGGGGACTTCAAGAATTCCTACTGAAGATTTGCCATTTCACTAGGAATCTGATCCTCAGTGTTTACCCAGTCAATCGAAATGTATAAGATCCTACATGTAAAATCTATAGAATTAAAGTAGCAGATTTGCGGACGATATCTCAAACGATTTTACTACAGGATCCTATACTTTCCCATATTTACTAGTCTCAACCTCGTATGAAATTTTCTCCACATTGTCCTATTGTTGAATATTTATAATTATCTCATGCACCTCTTTACCTCTACTCCATTTTCTTCCAAAATTACAACAATAACTATCTTTACTACAGTTTAATTTTTAGACAATTGTAAATATTCAAAATATTTACAATTGTCTAAGTCTAAACAACTCAGCTTACTGCCAATAACATTTTCATACATATACATCTCCTCAAAATGTCATCAGTAATACAGCTTACCTACACTGTAGTTCTATGTGGAAATAACATGTAACACTTTACAAAATAAAGTTGTAGCCACAAGTATTCAAATCACTTTGGAATTTAAAAAAATAACAATCCCATATTGGTTATATTTTCCTCGTCTTACTATTACTAATTGTAAGTTAAAATTGAAACAAACTAAATAATAGGTAAGCCAGTTTGGCGTTCAGTACAACCAAAGAACATGTGAACGTCAACTGCTGTTGATGGAGTATGGCGAACTTGGCCGTTATAATGCATGTCTTGTGCAAACGCTGAGGAGCGCAGTAATCTTGTCAAAAGATCCAACTTATGGATGCCAAGACTATTCAATATCGTCCCCGCGGAAACATATTTTATGTGATCATTAAACCAAATTGACTAAAGGTCTGGAAACCTAAATTAATTTAATCAACGGTAGAATATGTAACTCTTTATGACCGTTGTCTAAAAAGAAGAAGTGGAAAAAGGTATGAGCTTAGTCAAATCGCATAAATGAGGCATGTCGGTTATTTTAAAACTCATTGCCTGGTTTACTTTATAATATTTATTCACGTGATTTTACATCTAAATATTATTATCTGCACAAGTTCACATTCCTGCTTTGTATCTTCAGTCAAAACTTGTTTCATACACTCGCAGTCGTTTCTGCAAGGTGACTTTTTTTGCCTATAGACGAACTTGTATAAAAACCATTTTACTTTTAGGCAAAATTGTTTAGGCCATTATGATTTTAGGCGAAATAGTGTTGACCATTTTTCAGAAGTCGGGTTTTTGTAAATTTTCCTGGATTCATGAACCCTTCGAAATTCTAAATACCTGTAAACAAGGGTCTACGAATTTAAAAATCCCTGTTTGCATAACAAACTTCAATGAAACATGAAGACAAATTTAAATACTTTTGTTCGAATAACGAATTCATTCACTTTCAAATTTTCCCTGCCAAAAATATTTCCTCACTAGGAAGAATTTTTTGTTCTCTAATAAAAATTCGACCCCTGCCATTTTGATTTTACGCAAACTTGTGTAGACCATTTTGCTTTTAAAACCTGATGCACCTATTCCATTTAATAAAAATACGTGGACCATTTTGATTTGAATCGAAAAAGCATGTAGCCCATTTTGCCCCTTAAAGGACGTTGTGCTGTAATAGAAACATTTGCATTTATTTGTTCACAAGGAATATCCGGTTTGTGAACAAAGTCGGAACTTGCTCTGCAAGACTAGAAGAAGACAATAATATTTCAAATTTAACAAGGCTAACAATAGCAAAGATTGTTGGATAGAAAAATGTCCTGTAGTTTCTGAAGGCTCTGATGTGTGTTGAATTCCTCAAGTACTACTTAAATTATCAGTTTCAAGCCGAAAATTTTGTTACAGTACTGACTGGCATTAAATCATTCCAATGAATTCAAAAGGATTATCAATAGAAAAAGAGATGCGTTTACAAAAATCTATTTCGGATTAGTTTTTTTTAGTAGAAATAGCTTGTTTCAAGTTTTTTAATACAATTAATAGCACATTCTGCAGGATTTTTATTAAACATTCAAAGCTTCATTGCAGTTTTGACAGCAAAAAGCCAGGGAAGTTTAATTTGAATCTTCAAAAGTGAAGGGTGTATTTGTAAGGCCTGTCCCTCACTAACTGTTTTGGAAGTGACAATTTCTCCAAAATTGCTACCCCCTATTCTGGAGTGCCTGGAAATAGCAATACAGTAACGCCCGCAGTTATTATAACGCACAAAGTGAACTCATTCTTTAGATTTTCATATAAATTTAAAATAAAACATAGCTACAAGATCACTGTAGAAACAATAGTTATTGATATCAACGTGAGACCAATTTACTTATGTACTTTTGTGGTTTTGAAATACTTCTTTACAAAATTTTTTAAACTAATTAAATCACCTCAAGCGTCCCAAAATATTAATATTAGATATTATTAACTACTTACATCTTCTTAATATTGACTGTCCTAAAACGACCGTACAATAATTCTTTATGCTATGAAAATTTTACTGCAGATGTAATGGCACCAACCGCAAATATTGTGGATAACGGTTTTCCACCGTAAAAACGCCCGTGCGTATTTCCCCACATTGAATCTGGTGGCCAGCTTCCATCGACGTTTTGGAATGAGAGTAATTTTTCTAACAAGTTTTTCGAATAATTTTTAGCACGTAAATTTTCCAATGTCAAAAGTAACTGCGCATAATCGAGGGGAAATTTACAATCTTCAATAGAGTTTTCTAAGGCTGATAATAGTAGAGGTCTGAATCTTTTTTGGACTTTGCAATTCGTCATTGCAAAGTTGGAACATAAATATAAAAACGAAAATCCGCTTGGGTAGTATAAACTTCCCTGTTTCCAATTACCAGACTCTAGCCAATCAAATACATACGATTCTGTGTTTTCAAGCTTTGATTCTTCCCCCAACAAGTAAGCTAATCGTAGCACGTTTGCGCATACACATGCACATATCTTATTTTTTCTGCGGATTTCTGCATTATTAAAATAAATTTCAACAATGCCGAATTTATTCACATTTGAAAACACGATTTGCGCAACTTCTGAAACATCGTCTGCTTTTAAAAGGTGTGATTGAATAAGAGAAGAATATCCAAGTGCTGTTGTATCAACTTCATCAGGGAAAAGTGTTGGATTTACAAAGTAGTTTATTGTCGAATGCACTGAGTTAAGCAATGAATCAGCAAGCTTGTGTCTTGACAGCTTTGAAAAATTATTTCCAAGAAGATCCAGAGCAATGAAGTGAGTAAATGCTTCGGGATGCTGTGTGTGCATATTTTCAGGCTCTTCAAAAAACAGACTTCTGTCCCTTGAACACAAATTAACTGAAAAAGCCCAAGGCTTGCTTGTAAGCAAATTCTCTAGGTAAACCAAACCTTTGTTAATGGCATTTTCTAGCTGGTTATTTGTATCTGTATTAAATCATAGAAACAACAAATTAATCCACCAAGTTTCAGCTATATTTTAAACCTGCGTCGTGCCTCTAGTTACATCGAGTTTTTAAATTTTAAAGATACTTAAAAGTGTTTACGTACAGCTCATTCTCGTTAGATTGGAAACTTCTTCCGAACGATTTTGTGTAAGAACTCCGTCAATGCTAAATACAAA
Source organism: Allacma fusca (assembly GCA_947179485.1). Taxonomy (NCBI): domain Eukaryota; kingdom Metazoa; phylum Arthropoda; class Collembola; order Symphypleona; family Sminthuridae; genus Allacma; species Allacma fusca. Next base: position 59,411,501 of record OX359245.1, read on the forward strand.
CTGGACTGCTAGATTCAGAACCACGTTTTATAGCCAACTTATAACGTTTAACCATAAACGCTCAGTTTTATAAATAATACAGGGAAATACAGTAGGTAGGCTTGTGCTTTTTAAGAGTAGTACATTTCAAAACAAATTCTTACTTAAAAAGATAAATAATACTTAGATACTTGCATGCAACTGTGGGGGATAGTTCCATTCATTTTCAGTTCATTCTTTTCCGCAGCATTCGCTAATGCTCAGTTGATTTTTATTTGTTACACCCTTCACACTCAGTTCAATTCATACGTAGGTAGTTTTGTGTTCAGTCACGTTCACTCAAATTGAACCTTAAAATAATAAGTTCCTATTCTCAGCAATGTTAATGATTAGCAGAATAAGTTTAGGATTCAGATTGAGTCGATTATTTAATCACATGTGCATCTTTACCGTCTTAAAACATGTAATACCGCGAGAAAGCTACACTCAGCAACCCATCATCCGCCTTTCAAATGTTCAGTTGACTGTTTAAATTGATAACGTTTATTGTAGGCACAGATAGGATTTTTAGTCACCCGTTATATCTTTGGAGGGCGTACATAGGTGACAGTTCTCAAATTTCAAGGAGTACATTCTGAATTCTGTAAATTATACACAATGTCAGGGGAATGCCGGCTTAGTTTACATTTCACAAATTTCCGGATACTAATAAAATGATTTCAGTACATTAATTATATAGCGCGGCTGGGAAGCAATCCATTAAGATATCGCTAATACACTGCCAGAATATAAAATAATTACTCTTATCAGCAATTTTAACCTCACATCCATCAATCAATATTCGTTAACAGGCAGTATCATGCCAAAGCTACACTCACCAACTCATCACCCGCCTTTCAAATGTTCGTTTGATTATTCACGTTGATAAAGTTTATTCACGGCACAGACAATATTTTTGTAATGGAATGAACGGAAAACGCTCGCCATATCTTTGCAAGGCCTACATACCAGGCATGTTTCAAATTTCAAGGTGTGCAGATGAAATAATTTGATTAGGCAAATTAGACACAATGGTATGTGTAAATTTCCTTACGAAATCCATTGTGCGATACCGGGTTGCTAAGTAATTACACTTTACGCAGCCATTTTGACCGTGCATCCATCTATGAATACTCGTATAACATACAGTATAATTAGAAAGCTACATACGTTACCCACCTTACAAGTGTTGTTTTGATTTTTTAAATTGATAAACTTTATTGGCGTCCCAGATAAGATTTTTGTAATAAATTACGGATAGATTGAAAACAACCTTCATAGCTTGGGAGTGATTATATCAGACATGCCTCAAATTACAGCGTGTTTATGTTTTTGTTGTGTAAATTATAGATACTCCAGGAAAATTCCTCATTAAAAAAATTGCATCACACTGCCACAGCACAGTATTGCTCAATAATGTTATTTTACCCAACATCCACCAAAGACTGAAACATGATCCATCAGAACTGATAAAGACAGCTGCCATCCCCACCCGCATTTTAAATGTTTGTTTGATTTATTCAACACATTCAGTTTGTTGCTCCGCAAAGTTGTACAACATACAGTGAATTTCCTATATAGTGGTTTCCAAGGGAGTGAAAAATTCCTGCCACTATATAGAGATGCCACTCAATGTTTATAAATAATTACTACCTAAATATATTTATAAAATAATTTATTTTGTACAGAATACGTAAAATTACGAGGTATGCTAAGCTTCAATGAGTTTAAAATACATATTCAGTGACTTTAGATTGCCACATACAATTAAAATGTTAGTCGCATCAAACTTTTCGACTGCAAGGACACCATTCCAGACCGATTGGTCGGAGCTACTTGCGAATAAATTGACATTTTTATGATACGTACAGTTTCCACAACATCATCAGAATAATGCAGTCTTTCCAGAAACCAAATTTTCATCTTCAGATTATATAAAAATATAAATTACTTCCACTGAGTACTCTGCGGCTATTTTCACTTTGAGGCTTTACTTACTCATATTAAATGTTCAATATAACATTTGAAATTAAAAATGAACCAATCGACACAAACATTATTTAGATACCTCCTGCAAGTTTTCTAACACCATGTTATACTTTCGTAGCCATTATCTAACTAATTTTATTCCAACTGTCATTATTATTTTGCATTGTCCGAGCCACAGTAACACATAGTGACATTATAGAGGGAATACCATTATACTGGGTGCCACTATACTGTACACCTTTAACATTGCTAACCTCTAGGGGGGTTTCTTTGATGCCAGTAAAGAGGGAATTCCATCTAGGAGGGAACCACTATATGAGAAATTCACTGTATATAAATAACGTTAAGCAGCAAGGTTAAGCAATACAGAGAAAAACAATTCAAGTAAAGTAAGTTTGAAGCAAACTTTAAAAGTCGGCTTTGTATAGTTATTGTTAGGTCTCCTTCAACATTTAGAACTACTCATGCTTTCAAACGTACGACTCTGGAAGCTTCTCAAATTCAATTGTAAATGGTAGGGTCTCTGAGCACCTTAATTACTCCTTCCAGAAAGTCGCTAATTCAGGACAGTTTTCTCTAAACGTTTTGACATAGTTCGTTGGAAGTCAAGTTGTTTCGCATATTCTCAGGGTGGATTTATTTAAATAGACGTTCTGAATTACCAAATGACTCATATCGGATGTCCAGCAGAAGGGTTGTTATTTAAGGTTTCGACCAAAAGCCAGATCGATGCGAAATGTGAATTCTACGTGTTTAATTAAATTATTGGGATTCTTTTTAAATGATATCGAGTGATTCCCCAAGATGAACTTCTGAAAAATATCATTATCCCTGTTGTTTTTAATCTATATTAATTTCTTCGAAGGAATCTATTTTGACGCATTTGACTTTTCCGCAGATATTCTAGTTGATAATAGTTTGGCAGCAATGAGTATATACCCAGAACTACACGGATGGTATTCATTGCTTAAAAATCTCTAAAACGTTTTCGTAAGAGTGGAAAGTTAAAAACTGCTGGTAAGAGTGTGTGTAAACCACGTGTGGACCACTGGGACCGGGGTAGCGGGATCAAAGGATAAATTACGGCATCTACGAGATGGTGTACATACTAGTTAGCATTTATATTCTTGAATATTTGTTGTCGTTAATTTTCTTAACACGTACTTATTTATAAGACTGTTTGTTGATAATCAGCGCCATCATGTTTATTATGAGCATCCTTTATACTAATTTGAAAGTGATTGTCGTGATGGTGCCAGCCGTCACTTATGTACATGACATGTTGAAGCATAGCGGTTCATTTTTTTCTTTCTTTCATGAAAATAATGCTTCGATTTTCATTTCAAAACCTTTTTTTAAAAGAAAAGATGGACAATTTTGTATTCTTTTTTAATTTTGTTTTGTTTACTTGGAAAGGCTTAAGTTATAGTAACCAAGTGCTACTACATACTGTCCAAGTCAATAAAAAATAATTCCATTTTATATTAAAAAAAAGTATAATAAATGGGAAATTAAAAAATATCGCAATGCTAAACAGAAGTTGCCAACAAAGTTACTACCTTGCATCTTGGAATTAGTATGGTTAATTTGAATCTACTACTACTTTTGCTTATTGAGTACCCCTTTCAACATTTAGTACAGTGTGACTAACTTTTCTTCATCTTTTAACCACCACGATTAAATTCTAACCGTGGGTAAGAGCGTAAGCAGAGTATAAGAGTATAATAAAGTTAATAAGAGTAAAACTTTGGGATCCGTCAACGGCGTCAACCACGGATGGATTTATGGGGTGGCCCACCCTGGCCCGGCTACGGTAAAAAATTGAGGGCTAGGAAAAAAACGCTGACTATATAAGGCCCTCAGATTGCAAGTGTAAAGGCCCACAAACCTATTTGGAGGGTTAGTGCAAGGGTAAAAATTATTTTATTAATCCACCCGTGCCGTCGACACTTACAAGACATACAGTGATGTAGCTATCCGATATGATATCGTTCTGGATGATTCAAAACATTTGACACTTTCGTGGTCGAACATTAGGGTCTTTCATAGAAAATATTTTATGGACAATTCTTATAATTTTAATAATGGGTTCCAGCAAAATGAACATAAACAAGGAAAATTTAAAATTGCAAGCATGCGCTCAGCTTGAATAATTTAACTACAATTTTATGAACCCCCTGTACAGCATCTATTTACTAAACAGCATTTAAATATTAAAAAAAACATTTCTGCCCCGGAAAAGTTTGAGAACAATTCTAAAACTTATTCTTTGTGTACCGACTTCATGTAGTAAGAGGAGATGCTTCAGTTTTAAAAAAACAGCTAATCCTATTTTGATTAAAGTCTGTGGCAATGTTGCTAAGATAAGTAGGATGCGTTTAGTTTTCTTAAGTGCGTGTTTTATATCTAGCTACGATGCCAGTTCCATTCGATATTTATTTGCGACTATAGATAAATACAACAGTGAAGTTACTTCAAAAGTCTACGAAATGTAGGTAAAACAGTAAATATTAAGCCATTGCTTATGTAGGTCAGTGACGGAGCACTTTGACTTTGAATAACATATGTTGTTGAGTAGTAATAACAATAAGAATATGATTGTTAGAATAACAATAATTATTAGATTATAAACCAGCAGAAAATTAGTTTTTATTTAAAAATTGAAACAGAGAAGTGAAAATAATATTTAATGGAAGAAAAGTGAATTCAATGTAAAAATGTGCATATATAATGATGAGAGGAGGATGATGAAAAATGAGGGATTCGAATTTGAATGACTAATAAAGCAACACCTTAAATTGGAAAAAGAGGATTTTCTGGATAAGATAAAGGGATTGAACCTTAAATGCACTTATGCTGGAAAGCAAAGACTTTCAATAATAAAAATAAGGGTTTCAAAGAATATTATAACATTTGTGCCACTGGGCACTGGTCCTTCGAAATAAAGAAAGATTTCACGTTAGTGCATACTGTAGGCATCAACAACATATAAATATACATATAGCCAAATAAGTAGAAAGGCCTTTCTGCATGGAATCTGAGGGCTTTTATTATTATTTTTTACCCTGACCGGTCCAGAGTTGACCCCCCCTTAAATTCACATGTCTTTAAAATTTAGCTTTTTGCAAGGAAAGTAATGAAAAAAATTAATACATTAAGCCGTTAATAACCGATAAAGTTGGTTTATGTTACAGATTATACCCAATCGAAGCGGATTGGAGGTTTAAAGGATCCGTTGCATTTATTTAAACGAACAACAGCCTATGTAAGAACGGCCTAAATTACAATGTTAAGTTTGATGTTTTTTATAAATTACAAATCAATGCAATCCCAGTTTTCCCATCCACCTTGGTGGATGGCTTGAATGCTAGTACATTAATATTATTGGGAATAACAAATTGCTCTTAAGAGCTTTATCTTCAGAGCAGGTGAACTAAACAATCACTTAGTTTTTATAATGGAACAAGGACCCCGAGTAGCAACAGCATCCTGATATAGCAATGCCGGAACCAAAGATGGGCCCCTTGCCTATATCTAGGCCCTTTTATAGGTAAAAATTCTAGAGAGGAAGCAAAAAACAAGAATCTAGGCTAGGATGTAGGCAAGGTTCAATGGGATTTATATGCAAATAAAATATGATAGGAAGTTTGGGGAATAAATATAAGCACCTAGGAAATTTAGGCTAGGGGCTTCAAAAAATAAATATAATATGAAGGGAGCAGGTATGCTACTGATGCCGACATGCCGAGTAGGGGTATAGTCATGCAACTGATGCACTGAACAATAAAGCGTATGCATATAATTTCGAAGAGGAATGTATAAGTTTCCATTAGGAAATCCCTACCTTTTATACTACAACAAATTAGCAATGGTTGTAAAAACGCGGAGAAGTAAAGCATATTATGGCACGATTGTTAGGACATCTGGTCGACAATGATGTAACACATTTTCAGCGTGGAAACGTAGTAATAAATAAATATATTATTATTAAGTACAGGATATTTCGACACACATGCAGGGTTTTTCGGTTTTCTGGAGGGAATTTAAGTGTGTAATATAGGGAAGAAGTAGTTTTGAACTTCCTAATAGGGCATAGTTGCATGATACTCCCAAAAGGAATATTATAAGAACATTTATGTGGATATATGTAGGAATGCATCTCCCTGTTTCCTATATTATAGAAAGAAACTTCGTGCTGCTTTAGCCTTTATAGGATTTAAGGAAGGCGTTTGTTTGAACATTTCCTTAAAAGGGGAAGATAACTTGGCGAGGATTATAATTTTAGGCAAATAAGAAGGCGCATTATGTTAGTTTAATTATAGGAAGGAAATAGGCTAGGTGAATTAAAAGGCCCATCTTTGACCGGAACTTTTAAATATTCAAAGTATGGAAACAGAACACAAATTATTCTCGATCCCGACAACTGGAGGCAACTTTAATGTCGTTGGAATAAAAACAAACTCAAACATGTCACTATTACGATGCTTCGCGCTCAATAATATTTTCCGTGGGATGCAATAATGACAATAATACGCAATACTTACATTTCTTTTCAGCGACAAACACTCAAGTTATACTCAAGTTTTATTCGAATACTTCCATTCAATATATATGAACTTGACTTGACTTTACCAACAAGTAATAAATCATTAGCTTGGATTTGATTGAGCTTGAACTTTAAAAATGAAGTTAAAATGAAAATTTCGCTTGAACTTGATGTTCAACCTTCAAGTGATAAAATTGTCTGTACTTGACCTTGGTACGCTCTTGAACTGTTCAAGTTATACTCGAACGTTAACGCAGGTCTGATTACAACGATAGCGAGAACATAAATTGTCAATACATAGCTATACAAATAAATGACCAGTAAATTATTTATTTTTTGATTTGGTGATATGCAAAACTATTGATGTTCAAAATGTGACTATGTTTCTCTGAACTCACAATAAGTGTTAATTATTTGTATCAGTTTTGATAGACATCAAACTAGGAATGTCTACCGGGCAGAAGCAGGACGGGTAGTCTATTGTAGAATGTGATCTAGTCGCTCGTAAATATTAAAAGAAGTACGCTTTAGCATTTTGGAATTTAACTATCTGAAAACCACTACCGTGAACTTTTAACCTAAAGGAACTTCAAAACAAACATGTTGACGTCCCTCATCACGCATTTAGTTTCTGAGCCCATATTCCCTACTTTCGAAACTTATGTACAGAGCACTCACTGCACAGTGGAGAAGAGCAGGTGGTACACATGCTTGTATACATAGTTATACATAATGTAGATGTTATTATAGTGATTTGCCTTATAGTGCTTTCCTCTGAGAATGCATTCCCTTTATATTGTCGTGTTTATAAACGACTCTTAGTGAGAGTAATTTTTCTAACAGAAAGTTTTTGGAATAATTTTTTGCACGTAAATTTTCCAATGTCAAAATTAACTGCGTATAATCCAGGGGAAACTTACAACCTTCGAAAGAGTTTTCTACGGCTGATAATAGTAGAGGCCTGAATCTTTTTTGGACTTTGCAATTCTTCAGCGCAAAGTTGCAATAAAATATAGAAACATGTAGGCAAATCGTAACACGTTTGTACATACACATGCACATACGTTGTTTTTTATGCGAGTTCCTACATCAATGAAATAAACTTCAACAATGCCAGTTACTTGTAAGCAAACTCTCGAGGTAAAGCAATCCCTTATTAATGGCAATTTCTAGTTTGTTGTTAGTATCTGTTGTTAGGAATATTATGCGATCTAGGTTTTATTCCTTAAAGGAGTGTAGCTCGTATACTATGGACTAGTCTTTTGCCAATTATTATAATATTTATTCAGAGTACTCGAGTATAGGAGAGGGAATGTGTGAGCTGGAGAGGGAGAGAGGAGTGATAGAAACAAATTAATTAACAAAATAGCAGTTAAATTTCTAACTTACGTTGTGCTTCTATCTTAAATATAATTAATTTTTAAAGAACATTTTGGATAGTATATTGAAATAATGGTTTTCGTACAACTCATTGTCATAAGCTGCAAAACGTCTTGAGAACGCTTTTTTTTTGTGTAAGAACCCCTTCAATGCTAGAGACAATCTGGATTGCTAAATGCAGAACCACATTTTATAGCCAACTTATAACGTCCAACCCTACGCTTTCAGTTAAATAAATGTGGAAAATACAATAGGTACGCTAGTGATTTTTGATGAATTACACATTACAGTTTAAATTCGTAAAATAAGATGTATATAATTATGTATAATGAATTATTGTGTGCAAATACTGTTAATTGATGTAAACCGTACAGACATTGGAAACAATTCGTTCCGATATTCACATACGGTTAAGAGAACCGTTTCTAAAAATTTGTGAACAGAAATATATTTAAAGGGGTAAACGTAGGGTATATCGAAATAAAAATGCTCGTCATGTTCGATTTAGTGACAATACGGGTAAAATGCACTTTGAACCTAAAATATTATTAACAATAAGCTACGTGTACTCGGAAACCAGGGTTGAAAATTGGAATCGGAATTGGAATCGGAATTGGAATCGGAATCGAAAAAGAATCCGAAAATTTAAAGTATTAGAATCGTAATCGGAATTAGAAATACAGTAAAATTAGGTATTGGAATTCTAATCGGAATTGGAAAGTAAGTATCGGTATTGGTATTAGAATTTAATGATATTTCAATGAATTCCGATTCCTTTTCTGATATTGCATTATACATTCATACAGAGACCTTTTATATAGTACCTTTCCTTTTAACATTTTACACTTCTACATAGTTCTTTATCGTAGTAATGAAAATGGGAAGAAAGGCAGAATTATTTGTTTGTGATTACTACGGCTACAATAGAAATCTAGAAATACATCAAAAAATGAAAGACATGTTCCAACGTGTTCTGTGGAACAACTATGGACCGCACAAGGGACAAGTGAATTAATTTGCTCAAGTGGTGGAATGATTCCGAGTTTTCTGAAATTCTCCAGCAAGTAACATTTGTTATCTTGAGCATTCCAGCAACTTACAATTAGGTTACTGTGGAAAGACTTTTCTCTGCATTACGTTTAATTTAAAACTATGACCTAGGTCGACTACTGGAGTAATCCCTGCAAAACATGTTGTTTATTCGAGTAAACAAACAGTTTAAATGACGTGGTCGAATGACTTGAAAATGACAAAAATAATAAATTATAGGTTACATGCATAGAACCGGAATTGGAATCGGAATTATTTAACAGTATTTGAATTAATTGGTATCGGAATTCAAAATTAATTACTTGGATACATCGGAATCGGAATCTAAATCGGAAATAAATTTAAGAAGGTATTGTAATTGGAATCGGAATTTTTATTTTTCCGATATTTCATCCCTGTCGGAAACACAGGAAAAAACAGTCCGATGGTTACAACGTACGAGCATGCTCGTATAAAATTCAAAATGTATAAATTCTCAACGTATCCGAATGGTGCAATGGTCTCGAGTACGAGTAAATGACCCCTATTCCCCGAATTCTTTCTACCATTAATCTATTCCCAGTCAGGAATTACTTATTTTTAATAAATAACACTTATTAGTACAAATTAATTTTGAACTAGTCAGATACTCTGGAACGTCCAAAAAAGGGGGCAACATTTTAAATTTAGTTTTAGAGGTGGGGCCAGGATGCGGGTTGTAAATAGAAAGAATATGCAAACAACGGTTTCACAGCGGATTGGATTGTTACTAAAAGCCGGGTTTTCATAGGGTTTCAAAACTATTTAAAGATGGGGTTTTTAGCGGGTTCGGTTCGGAAAAATTTTTAGGGACCGGGTTTTTAACAGGTTTTGGGCTTCATCAAATTTAAGGAACATAAAATGGGTCGGGTTTAATATAAAATATTTAGCCCGCTGGCGGGCAGGGTTAGGCTCAAAGAGTGTTGTTTCGGGTTTCATCCGGGTTCGAGCCAGAAACCAAGTGCGAATCCCACCTCTAATTTACTTTCAATTACTTTTCATAGTGTCTATACATATAAGCGTATGTGCACATACAGGGTTACACATTATTTTCTCTTAGCAAGCTGATGATGCCTATTTTGCAATCCACACCTTTTTAGAGACCTTTAGTAGAGATGGCCGCCTCCTATATAAATAAAGGTAGCCGGGCTTATAAAGATACCCTGGGTTTAGATAAATGTTTGAAAGTTGGCCGGGGGACATTTTCGGATTTTCACTGTAATAATTTGAGGTAAATTGATAAAAATAGATACACACTTAATATTTCGTAAAAGCTAAAGTACCTATAGAGTTTCTACGAAAAGTAATGATACGATTCGTTTAAAAAACTATAGAAATTAGGAAAACCTTTATTTTGACATCAATGCTCTGCTATCATAAAATTTAATCACTTAAATTTAATTCTTTGGCGTGTTATTCACATCAATCAATATTCCCAAAGCATTCTGTATCATGAGAAAGCTACAATTATCACCCCCTTCCAAATGTTTGTTTGACTGATAAAATCGATGAAGGTTATTGTCGACATTTCGAAAAGAATGTTTTAGCACAGACGGAGTTCAAAGCATCTTTAATATATTGGGAACGGGTACCCAGTCACTCGAAATGTATAGGATCCTACATGTAAAATCTATAGGATAAAAGTATCAGATCTGCGGACGATATCTCAAACGATTTTCTTACAGGATCCTATACTATCCCATAGTTACTAATCCCAACCTCGCATGGGATTTTCTCTAGCTTGTCCTATAGTTGAAAATTTATTATTATCTTATGCGCTTCTCTACTTCTACTCCATTTTCCTCCAAAATTAAAACTACATAACCATCTTTACTACAGTTAGCTTAATTTTTAGACAATTGTAAATATTATAAATATTTACAATTGTCTAAACAATTAAGCTAACTGCCATTAACGTTTTCATACATATACATCTCCTCAAATTGTCAATAGTCATACACCCTACACTGCAGTTCTATGTGGATATAACATGTAACACTACAAAATACAATTACAGCCACAAGTAAATAATTTCACTTATAAATTGAAAAAAAGAACAATAACAATCACACACTGGTTATATTTTCCGCTTGCCTTACTATTACTAATTGTAAGTTAAAATTGAAACAATCTAAAGAACAGGTAAGTCGATTTGGTGTTCATCACAACCAAAGAACATGTGAATGACAACTGCTGTTGATTAAGTATGGCGAATTTGGCGGTTATAATATATGTCTTGTACAAACGATGAGGAGCGCAGAATCCTTGTCAAAGCAAGTACAGGATTTTTCTAAAAATGTCCTATGGTTCCCGAAACCATAGGATTTTTCTGAAAATGTCCTATAGTACTCGAACTTGCAGGATATGCGGCACCCAACTTATAGGATTTCTTTAAAAACTTCCTATGGTACCCCCAGCTTATGGGATTTTTCTGAAAACTTCCTATGGTACCCTATCTTATAAGAATCGGCGGCCAGTTTCTGACGAGCTGAATGATTTCTATAAGATCCTATATGGCTTGTGGGATTTCTGGTACATTTTCTCACAGAACTTGCATCCTATAGGAATCCCAATCAGTTTGGAGTGACTGGGTACATAGATATTTCTCGAATATCAAGGAGAAGCAATTCAATGATTAAGTAACTCAACCTGAAAAGTCAGGAAAACATTCATTAGGAAATTGATCAAGTACATTATTATGTTACATAACACATATTAAACATACTGTATCATGAGAAAGTTACAATTACAACCCGCCTTCCAAATGTTTGTTTGATTGCTGAAATCGATCAAGTTCATGGTCGACATTTCAAAAACCATAACAGAAAAGGAATGCAAAGCAAATTTGATATATTGGAAAGGTGCACATAGATATTTCTAGAATATCAAGGAGAAGTAATTAAATGATTTGACTAAGTAAGTGATATAGAAAAGTCAGGAAAACATTCATTAGGAAATTTATCATGTAATGTCAGAACTCAATTTAATTAGTCCAGTCAGATATTTTATCCCACAACCATCAATCAATAATCTTAAAACCGAAGGTATCATAAGAATGCTTCACACACCCCTTTCAAGTCTTTGTTGTTCGAAATTTACAGTTTCGCAATTTCCCAGGGCATACATATTGGAATCAAAAACTTATCGATTCCTTCTGAATTTCAAAACAAGTCATATCTGCTGTCTAGCAGAAGGATTGTTTAGGATTAGGACCAAAACGAGTATTGTTCCAGGATGAAATTCTGAAGAGAATCATTATCATCTCTGCCCTGTTGCTTAATTATCCATATTAATATATTCTAAAATATGTCCATGCATTTAACTCCATGATTTCAGAGGCAGCGGAATTTATTTAGGACGACAAATAACATTGGACCAAATAAAATTATTTCTATGTATCAAAGAACTGGGAAATTCTTCCTTCTTTTACACACTTAGATATCTACTCCTGTCGATAATTGCAGATATTCGCGAGATATAAACAAATCCGTTCGGATTAATTTAGTTAAACAGAGTTTTGGCTGCCGAAGGAAAAGTGCTACGTACTTAGTCACAAGTATTGTGTCACATACGCTTAGTTCAGCACATCAAGTCTCTATGAATTTTTAAGGTTTTTTGAATACAGTCCGGTAGATTCGCGCTCAAATTCATTACAAGAACATATATTTGAACAAGTATGATTTGATTTAGGGAAACCCAAAGGGCTAAAGTTAATGCACACTCAGTATTTTTTTCGCAGCGAGTATCTTTATTCGCAGACGGAAGTATCATAGTAAATGCAATTATTTGTTAACATCCAGTTCAGGGATAACCAGAGATGTCAATAGTCAATTTTACTATGAAAACTCTTTCTCAAAAAATGTAGTCACCAGTGACAACAATAATGATTATTTGGAAAGAACTATAAATTACAGATAACGGTCCATGCATACTTTCAAGAAAGTTACAATTTATTATTTTGGCTTAAAATAAATATTCCTATAAGTAATAGGAGAGTGCTGGTAGAATTGTTTTGGAAGGAAAAAGTGAAATTGTAAGAATACCTGGACTGACTGTAAGAATAGGTTTTGTCCCTCGTCCCCATTTCCGATAAAAGATCCTATCAGTTTGAGCTCTTGGAATGTATAGACAAGTGTGAGAGCTTTGGATATTACGAGTTTCATAAAGTATGGATGAGTCCAGCCCAGTGGCAACTTTTATATGCTATTTTCCTGGTACTTGTAATGAATGTGCTAATGTGCGTTGTTGAGACAAGCAAGATTTTGAAGACGGATAAGGGATGAAACACCCATTAATGGAAAAGTTTAACTTTATAAAATGCTGAAACTTGCATTGAACAGGATTCAGTTCTTGATTCTTCCTCGAGTTAGTTGGTAACTGCTTACAGATTCTAGAAAAACATTTTTCCATTTGTACAAGATCAGAAGCCACGATTCAAAATCTATTCACTCTATTGAAGCATCCATAAAAGTAACAAAATTTGGCCTTCCAAAGCTAACAGATTTGTATAATTACTCTTGAAAGAAGTAATTTCATTGCGTTGTATACATTTATTTTCCTTAACGTTCATTGGCGGACACATTGTATTCGCCACTAGCACAAATTTAAGGTATGATGCTTATCCACATATTTATCCTGATAATGACGGAGTGGATTGTTTAACCACAATTTATCTCTGCACATACATATCTAAGATTTAGGTAAAGATAAGATTTCAAATCTACGGACTTGAAAAGCCAAACTTTACCACATTTAGCGGAGTGCTTCTATACTGTAGAGAGAACGCAATGAACTTGTACTAAAGACATAATCGCCTAAAAACTCAAGGAAGTGCCATTTAGAATTTAACCGGCTGTGCGGCTTTCTATTTTGCGAAATGCTTATCCAAGCCCTTCTTTTTATTGCAACTTTGTTTACCATCTACAATTTTTTTTGGCTGAAACGAAAAAATCTCCCCCCAGGTGAAATTGTACTAATTTATGTCATACCTATTAGTTATAATATTCTTATAATTTCTCTTCTATATAATTTACTTTGTGTTACTATTTGGCTAAAAATGAGAACTAATTTATGAATGAATTATGTGACAAGGTCCCTCATTTTGTTTGCCAATTTTGGGTCACCTACCATTCTTAGCTGGTGAAAATCCAGCTAGAACTTTACAACAATGGAGCAAAATCTACGGGCCAATTTTACATGTATATTTGGGAAGTCACGGGTAATTTTCGTAATGGTAGTATATTTGGAGAGTTCGATATTAAACTGAAAACTTTCTAGTAACATAAGATTTTTTTTCAATCAGAGCAATCATAATACACGATAATCAGCTTATCAGGAAAGCGTTCAGCATGAATTCATTTGCGGGAAGACCACATATCAAGCTTTTCGACAACATTTCTGGAAACCGCAGAGGTAAGTGCATTTAGTCCAGGTAACGGCATTCAAGAAATTGGAAAGTTTCGCTTTGTAGAACAGATCGCATTAAAATGTTCTTGTTTTGCTCCAGCGAAATCACAAAATGTCAATATATTCTTGTTCTATTTTAAAGACGTAGTTATCTTTTTTTAAGATTTTGCGTTTGCTGACGGTTCTAAAGCTATGGAACTGAGAAGGGTGGCGCAGAAACATTTAAAAAGTTTTGGTTACGGTACAAATTCTATGGAGACCAGAATCGTAGACCAAATTCCATTTTTGTTGGATATCTTTAGAGATCATTTAAATACACCACTGAATGTTAAGAGTGCATTTTCCCATAGTATTTTTAACGTTCTTTGGAGCATTGTTGCGGGACGAACTTTCGATAAAAATGACAAAGAGTTTCAACGATTGACTGCAATTGTGTCAAAGTAGGTTAATGGTTATTTTTTAAATGAAATAATATTTGCAAAAGGATTCCAGCGTGAACTGTAAAATTGACATATTTTTGTGTAGTCTTGTAAACATGTCCACCGTAGCCGACAAACTGGCCGTATTTATCCCGGATTGGTATCCAGGGTTGTCTAGCTTTAATCAAAAAGTGAGGAGTATGGAGGAAGTTCAGAAATATTTAGACTCTCTGATAAAAGAACATCAAAAAACCAAAGTTACGAATCAACCCAGAGATATTATTGACGCATATCTGGATGGAATTGACACATCAGATCCTGATTCGGCCTATTGTGATGCTCGTAAGAAATATATGCTAATTTCTGTAAAACGATTTGGAAATATATAACGAATTCATTCCATATTGCAGGCGGAAACATCATGTTTACTATGCAAGATTTGTTCATTGGGGGCGTCGAAACCACTACCGTAACACTGGAATGGATCATTTTTTATTTAGCTAAGTACCCCAATGTTCAAGAGAAGCTCCAACAAGAAATTGACATGATTTTGGATAACAACAGAATACCTTCCTCAGAGCATCGCCAGAAAATGCCTTATGTAGAAGCAGTGATTCAAGAAATTTCAAGAATATCTGTCATAGCTCCACTATTGCTTTTCCACAGGGCTATAGAAGATACTACGTTCAATGACTATAAAATTCCTCAAGACACTATAGTTGCCGCTAATATTTACGCTGTTCATCATGACAAGGACATATGGGGTGATCCGGAGATCTTCCGACCTGAACGATTCATTGATAAAGATGGAAAGTTTATAAAAAGCGATAAAGTTCTTCTGTTCAGTTGCGGTAAACGAAGTTGTGTCGGTGAACATCTGGCAAAGCTGCAACTGTTCTTGTACACTGTGAGCATCTTCCAGAGATTTTATTTAAAACCCGTCGGCCAATTACCCTCGGAAAAAGGTAGCTACGGGTTTTCTATAACGGTACATCCTTTTCAAGTGCAAGTGCGGAATCGCAAATCATAATGATTTAACAAGTGTTGATTGCTATACTTATGTAAACAAGAGCAGCAAATAAATAGTAGCCTTTAATTTGTAGATTCGAAAAATGTTCTAGTAATTGAATAAATGAAACTTGAAACAAATACAGTAGAACAAACTGAAATATTTGAAGATGTTTTGTATTTTATTTATATTTTAAAAAAGTCAAAATTCTGAAAACCACAGTTTACATATGAACTTTCCCTCCCACCTGGAAAACGTTATCGATTAACGTTAATGAAAAACTGTGTTACTGGGGAAAATGACAAAACGGTTGTTGACACCAAAGCGAAACCCATAAAACATATTTACGTTAAACAAAAACAAATGATAAACGTGGTTCATTGAAAACAGAAACAAAAACAAACGAGAACTTTAATTTTGGATTTATCTCAGCTTTAAAGGCGTTAAGTGTGATTTTAAGCTAATAGTAATTTTCATGAACGTGACAATATTTTAAGCAACGGAGTATATGTTTACTTTGAAATTATTCTTTGTGTGAACAATTAACTAATGAATAATGTATCTGTATATTTGAGTTTAAACTTCGGTAGTATATTACAAACGTATGCATACATTTTGAAAACCATTACTTTTGAAGAGAAAATCGTAGACAAGACTTCATCGGTGGGGAGGGGTGTGTTTGGTGGGACTAAGCTTCCATCCGTTCATTATACAGTATATATCCTGTATAGTGGTTCCAAAGGGATGACACAGTACCTGCCAATATATTGAGGTGCCCCTAAGGAATGTTACCTAACATGAAACCACTATATAGGAAATTCACTCATCACTAAAAACTCGAGAGTGGGACTTAAAATAAAATAAAATGCTTGTAAAGGTAACAAGCTAAACTTTGCAACTAATTTAACCCTAGCGATCCAAAATGAGTTCAAAAGACGAGTCCAAGAAAGGTTTTGTTAGAGAAGCTAGTCAAGGTATATTAATACTGAGACTAAATGATAAGGCATTACATTGACTCGGAAACTTGCTTACACCCTAAATATTGAGCAAATAGTTTTCTAAAAACTATAGTACAATATTCCATATAGTTATTATACTCCAGATTAGATCGGCTGGCATTTTTTAGAGTAGATTCCGTCAAGTACACATTCCCATCCATGTACAAACCAATATCTTCTAGATCAGACACCTGTCATATACCTAGATACAGTTGAGAATATGTTATTAAAATGTATAATACAAGTTAATCGAGTAAACTAAACAATGGTTGATCCATATAGGCGGAACTTTAATAATAAAAACAGGGACGAAAAGTTAGAAGCTCTCATAATGCTTGAAAATGTTTTCAGGAGAAGAGAATACCTTAGCGACTGTTCATAGGAAAGCTATAAATGAATTTATAAAACCCGTAACATAAAATTACAACAATATCAATGTAAGGAAAATCGCACGATTATTGTAAATCTTTGTAATGTCAACATCGAGTCATGGGGGAAGCCCTATAAAACCTTAAATGAATAAATACAGATGCTTCAATTATCACAGTTTCAAACCGAAAATTTTATTACAATACTGGCTGCCATTAAATCACTCCAATAAGTTTTAAATCATTATCAATGGAAAAGGGATGCCTTTACACAAATCTATTTCGCACAATCTGTTTAGTAGAAATAGATGGCTTCAAGTTTTTTAAAATACAATTAATAGAAAGTTCTGCAGCAGTTTTATTAAAAATTCAAAGATTTATTGCGGTTTTGACAGCAAAATTTCAGGAAAGGTTCATTCGACTCTTGAAAATTCCAGGGGGTAGTTGTAAAGTCTGTCCCTCACTAACTTTTTTGGAAGGGACAATTTCTCAAAAATTGCTACCCCGTATTCTACAATGCCTGGAAGTAGTAATACAGTAACGCCCACAGTTATTATATCGCAAAGAACTCATTCGTTAGATTGCATGCTAATATATTGGTCTATTTTCATATAATTACATTTAAAATGAAATATAGCTACAAGATCACGGTAGAAACCAAGGAGTTACTGACATCAACGTAAGACCAATTTACTTATGTACTTTTGTGGTTTTGACATACTTCTATACAAAATTTCGAAACTAATTAAAAACACGCAAGCGTCCCAAAATATTAATATTAGATATAAAATTAACTACACACATCTCCTTAATATTAGCAATCCTAAAACGTAAACGACCGAACATCCAATTCTTTATGCTATGAAAATTTTACTGCAGATGTGATGGCACCAACAGCAAATATTGTGGATAACGGTTTTCCGCCATAAAAACGTCCGTGCGTATTCCCCCACATTGAATCTGGTGGCCAACTTCCATCGTTTTCTTGTAGTGAAAGTAATTTTTCCAACAAGTTTTTTGAATAATTTTTTGCATGTAAATTTTCCAATGTCAAAAGTAACTGCGCATAATCCAGGGGAAATTTACAATCTTCAATAGAGTTTTCTACTGCTGATAATAGTAGAGGTCTGAATCTTTTTTGGACTTTGCAATTCGTCATCGCAAAGTTGGAACACAAATATAGAAACGAAAATCCGCTTGGGTAGTATAAACTTCCCTGTTTCCAATTACCAGACTCTAGCCAATCAAATACATACGTTTCTGTCTTTTCAAGCTTTGATTCTTCGCCCAGCAAGTAAGCTAATCGTAGCACGTTTGCGCATACACATGCACAAATCTTATTTTTTCTGCGGATTTCTGCATTATTAAAATAAATTTCAACAATGCCGAATTTATTCACATTTGAAAACACGATTTGCGCAACTTCTGCAACATCGTCTGCTTTTAAAAGGTGTGATTGAATAAGAGAAGAATATCCAAGTGCTGTTGTATCAACTTCATCAGGGAAAAGTGTTGGATTTACAAAGTAGTTTATTGTCGAATGCACTGAGTTAAGCAATGAATCAGCAAGCTTGTGTCTTGACAGCTTTGAAAAATTATTCCCAAGAAGATCCAGAGCAATGAAGTGAGTAAATGCTTCGGGATGCTGTGTGTGCATATTTTCAGGCTCTTCAAAAAACAGACTTCTGTCCCTTGAACACAAATTAACTGAAAAAGCCCAAGGCTTGCTTGTAAGCAAATTCTCTAGGTAAACCAAACCTTTGGTAATGGCATTTTCTAGCTGGTTATTTGTACCTGCATTACATGATAGAAATAACAAATTAATCCACCAAGTTTCAGTTATATTTTAAACGTTTACGTTGTGCTTCTATCTTAAGAGTTTTTAAATTTTATAGAACATATATATAGTACAGATAGTATATTAAAATAATTGTTTTAGTATCTACTGCTCATTCTCGTTAGATGGGAAACCTCTTCAGAACGATTTTGTGTAAGAACTCCGTCAATGCAAAATTCAAACTGGACTGCTAGATTCAGAACCACGTTTTATACCCAACTTATAACGTTTAACCATACACGTTCAGTTTTATAATGGGGGGAAATACAGTAGGTACGCTTGTGCTTATTAAGAATAGTACATTTCAATACAAATTCTTACTACATAAGAAAAATAGTACTTACATGCATGCATGCAACTGTGGGGCGTGGGGGATAGTTCCATTCAAATTCAGTTCAAGTTATTTTCTTACTCACAGCTTTCACTCATGCTCAAGTCATTTTTAGTTGATATACCCTTCCCACTCAGTTCCATTCACACGTAGGTAGATTTTTGTTCAGTCACGTGCACTCAAATTGAACGTTAAAATAAAAGGTTCACATACTCATTAATGTTATTGCTTAGCATAATAATTCTAGGATTCAGATTCAGTTGATTATTTAATCACATGTGCAACTTCAGGGTCTATGGTTAAATAAGTCATTGTTATTTTTTCTAAATCCAACTATCAATATTCTTCGAACAAGTAATGTGGTGAGAAAGCTACACTCAGCAACCCATTATCCGCCTTTCAAATGTCCATTTGATTGTTTAAATTGATAACGTTTAATGTTGGCACACACTGAATTTTCGTATTTCATGAGGAACATAAGACACCCGTTATATCTTAGGAGGCCGTGCATAGGGGAAGCTTTTCAAATTTCAGGGAGTGAATATGAAATAATTTAGTTCTGTAAATTATATACAATGTCAGGGAAACGCCGGCTTTGTTTAGGTCCCACAAATTTCTGGATACTGATAAAATGATTTCAGTGCGCTAATTATATATGGCATGGAAGCGATACATCAGGATATCGCTAAAACACTGCCAGAATATAAAATAATTGCTCCTATCCGCAATTTTAAACTCACATCCATCAATCAATATTCGTAAAACAGGCAGTATCATGCCAAAGCTACAATCACCAACTCATCATCCGCCTTTCAAATGTTCATTTGATTATTCACTTGATAAAGTTTATTGACGGCACAGACAAGATTTTTGTAATGTGAAGGTATACATAGCAGGCATTTTTCAAATGTCAGAGTGTGCAGATGAAATAATTTGATTAGATAAATCAGACAATGGTATGTGTGAACTTCCTTTCGAAATCCATAGTGCAATACCAGGTTGCTAGATAATTTACTCTTTTCAATCATTTTAACCTTACGTCCATCTATGAACACTTCTTAGCAACTTGCCCAGCTTTTAGTATAATTAGAAATATTTATTTGAAAGCATGTCTTCTAGACTTAAATCTTCTGAAGCAGGCGAAAGCAAGTGACCTGTTGTATTACTCTATTGCAACAGGTCGCCCACAGTAAATTGTAAAGGAAAATCTGCAATGGGCCCACTGGCGGCCTGAGCAGTCTCATCTTATTAAGTCAATAAGAGCGAATCCCTAAAATACATACATACATACATCTATGAATACTCATATAAAATACAGTATAATTAGAAAGCTACATACATTACCCAACTTACAAATGTTGTTTTAAATTGTTGTTTAAATTGATAAACTTTATTGTCGTCCCAGATACGATTTTTGTAAAAAATTACAGAGGGATTGAAAACAAACTTCATATCTTGGGAGTGTTTGTAGCAGACATTCCTCAAATTATGTGTGTTTATGTTTTCGTTGTGTAAATTATAGATGCTTCAGGAAAAATCCCATTCAAAAATTGACATTCCACTGCCGCAACACAGTATTGCTCAATACTGTTATTTTACCCAACATCCGCCAAAGACTAAATCATGATCCACCAGAACTAATGGAGACAGTTGTACTCCCCACCCGCATTTTAAATGTTAGCCTGATTTATTCAGCACATCCATTTTGTTGTTCCACAAAGTTGTACAACATATATAAATCAACGTTAAGCAGCACGGTTAAGGAATACAGAGAAAAGAAATTCAAGTAAAGTAAGTTTGAAACAAGCTTTAAAAATCGGGTTTGTATATTGTTGTTATTACAATTATTGAAATGCAATAAAGTATGAAAGAATCTTTGGGGGAGAATTGTATTTTCAATATTTAATGTCTCTCTCACTTCTGGACCTTTCAGTACAATTTCTCAAGAGCTACAATAATAACTTTCTTGCTCTGAGTACAAAATCCGACCTGGCTCTCCTTTACAGTTGAGCCTCAGTGTTACTTTTCCTCCTTATCTGAGTTCCAACACGGCATTTTACTATTGGCTTTTCCTTGATTCGAATTAACAAAGATCAAATATATCGTGGGTTAAATTTTTAAAGCCACCATTTTTATTTTCTTAACCCAAGGTTTTTAAATGTGATCTTCATTTTCAAATAGTACTTTTAAGAATTTAGCTGATGATATCCTTATTCTTTATGGAAATATCGTAACCAGATTCCAACCGTGACAGGGGTAGCACATGCAATAAAAGGACAAAGCGGTCAGCATAGCTAATTTCAAAAAAATTCAAATAAGTTGATATCTATGGTTTTTGTGGCAAACATTATCCAGATTTTTGATGTCCAATAATCCCGTCCTCGTGCGTCTTTGTTACGAAGTTATGTTGGAAGATAGTTTCGTGGGCGAGAAAGGGAACTTAGTAGCTTTTGATCGTTCGCATGAAAAACGTAAACACGGAGCTAAAAGTAATTACTGGTCATTGCCTTGAGTCTATCTATTATTTATTATAAATAACTTAATTCATTTCACTCCTAGGACTCTTCCCGAAATTTTATAAAGATATATGTATATAACTGCATATACATACAATATGTAGACTCACTGGTTATAGTTACACACTGTCGACATTGTACACATGAACAGGAAAAGTACTCACTGCGTCAATAATTTTTGGAGAAATGTTCTCACACAACAAGATCATGAAATTGTATATCCGTAAATAGCTTAAAAATCCAAAAATTGATTCCAGGTTACTTTATTTTATTAATTCTTATGGTAGAACAATTTAAAGCAATAAGGGATTACGTAGAATTTGTACAAACTTATATTTTCCTAGCTTCTTTGAATAAATATTTTTAAACTCTTGTACTCACATATGTACACGTATACGTATTGAGGCCGTCTAAGTAATCTGAAATACATTTATATTAACGGTAAAAAGGACAAAAACACGTTACTAATAATCATTTTTGTTTTTCAGAAACTTAAGAAGTAGTTACAAATTACAAATATTAAATAAATATGTTATAAATACATTATTAAATAGATATATGTATACATATATTCATGATGTCAGTACTAACGATTAGTCAACACTAAAATTACTAATATAGATATACTATACCTTATATACTATACCTATAATGTGTATCTATAGTTGCTGTAACTATATCCATGTAGTAACTCGTGGGACAACATTTGCGAAACAAAAAAAATTATTTATGTAAGTATAGGGGTTTCCAAGGGATAGTTAATCAGGCACGTGCAAAGGGATGGAGACTCCACTATATAATTACATATAGATATACAGGTACATAATTGATTATTACATATTACTGGTAAATGCTTCAATTATCGGTGCTGCGGTCGGCGGAGATGAGACAAAATGATCTAGATAAATATTCGATTATATACAAAAATTATATATGACGTTTCACTTAAAGGCAAAATCAACTACGTGCTTAAAAGTAAAATTGTTTATATGCAATTTTCACTAAAAACAAAATAATCTGCGTGCATAGTAAACCATGATTCACGTAGACCATATTGCTTTCGGGGAAAACTACAAGTAAACCACTTTGCTTTTAATTTTTTTTACAAACAGTCCACTTTTGCCTTTAGTGAAATTCCATACTGACTATTTTGATTCTCGAATCGAGAATGTATCTACAAGTTTTGTCTCCTCACCGACGATATATGCAAGCTTAGAAAAGGATTTAACCTAATGACGGATTATTTTAGATAATAGGATTTAACGTACAATCGTTCAAAAATAATACACAGCATGTGCGAATACCCTCGTACTGTATACACACACACACGCATTTCGTCCATGTAACTTCCAATTACCAGAACAAATGAAATATTAACCATTATTTCCTGAAACTTCGGTTAATCCCCTAAAATGTCATTTTAAGATTACCCAAAAGTATTCTGATGGCTTGAAATTCCCTTAAATAAGTAAAGCTCTTTTAAGTAAATATACACACGCCCTTCTTTGCTGTAGAGTTTTATGCGACTGTCGTGTATGTATTTCTTAACAGTTTCAAGCACACATTAATTTTTAACGTAAACGACACTAATGGGAGGGCCAATGCACTTCCAGTCCATTGAAAAAAAAAAGCAAACTACTTTATTAC
Organism: Allacma fusca; assembly: GCA_947179485.1. Classification (NCBI taxonomy): domain Eukaryota; kingdom Metazoa; phylum Arthropoda; class Collembola; order Symphypleona; family Sminthuridae; genus Allacma; species Allacma fusca. The sequence continues at coordinate 59,435,033 of OX359245.1, forward strand.
TAATTTAAAATGTATGAAGTGCATTTATTAGCGGACAAACAATTAATATTGATTGGCAGTAGGACTTTACTTCAAGGTTACATTCCCTTTTTGTGAGTATCTATCTACGAGATGTCTACACGGATACAGACTCATCTCACAATTAACCACGGCTATTCGAAGGCTTCCTAACTCGACCCCGGAGACAATCCAGAAGGCAAGATCGGAACCCCCGATTCATGAATGCAAATAGGATGGGATTGACGGCACAGTTAGTGTACATGAGCAAATATGTAAGGGGAGTCATCAGATCCGTCCAAGCACTGTCTGCTGTCCCGGGAGGAACAAAAATCTGATGGATTTTTCTTAAATGGAAAGGGAAATTACAGAGAGCGAAAGTGAACACAATAGTAATGAGCAACCTCACCACGTCCTTATGTGTGCTTTTGAGCGATGTCAGTGGATTCCTATTTCGATTGACCTCCCCATTCACTGACCTGCCACTCTTCCACAACGAGTTCTCATGCCTATTGAAGCCTGCTTTCCAGGTTCTGTCGAACAAGTCCTTCTTGTGGCTATGAACAATAATAGTATTACCTTTCAATGTACATGCCGGACATTTGATGCCCGGCTCCGGTTCACATTGATGACATTTTTTCTTCTCTTGGGTTCCATTTCTCTGATTATGAGCTTCAGGCAGAGATACATCATTCGTGTTTAGGTGTCGAAGGATTTGCTGGGACCTCAACTGTGTATTCTTCTCAGAGTTAGTTGTAGCGGCTGAGGAGGCCAGGGCAAAGGAGTTGACAAATTTCTCCCGGCGCCGGAGGTAAAGTCCGATTTTGATGTACAGGACTGAAATGATGGTCAATGGGAGGAGGAAGAGCAGGACGAAATGAATTATATCCGCAATGTCGGAGTCGTAGATTGTCAAGAGCAGAGTGCAGATCACTTCCTTCTTCCCAAACATGGAATGTGTGATTGTGACTGTGTAGTAGAGTCGGGGGGAGCTGAGCAGGGCACTTACGATCCATACTAAGAGAATCCCTAACTGTAATAGATACATACATATAGATACATATAGTCAATATTGAGAGACATTTCGAGTACGCACACCTTAATTGGGTAATGTTCGGGAAACATACTCTTAATCTTCGGGTAGTAAAGATTCGTTGACACTTGAAGGGCTTCAAGATTGCAAAGTAACGCTCGACAGATATCACTACTAGGATGAGTATGGAGGCCGTGTGAGCCAAGTCCTTTGTAAAATGATGCATCTTGCAGACGAATTTCCCAAAGACCCAGCTATATAAGTCAAAGGAATGCTCAATATTAGAAAAAGCCCTTCATGTCAAGGATGGGAATCGGAATCGGAATCGGAATTATATTCGAAAATTTGAGGATTTTAATTCATATTGGAATTCCAAATAATTCCCAGGAAGTATTTTAATTCAAAATCGCATTCAAAGAATTTTTTGGAATCGGAATTGGTATTCAAATCGTTTTTATTGAATTCCGATTAAAACAAAGTATTGTTTTCAATGGTATATTTCATCAAGTGTACATACTTAAACATAAATTTAAAATTGTCACAATTTTTTTCTTACAACGAAAAGTTAATCAAAGAGCATTGGCGAACGTTTTCTTCATCCGAAATGAACACGCTTCCGCATTCCACGGTAAAATAGAGTCGAATTATTAGCACTTGTCAGAGGCTTTTAACTGTTGTGCTCAAAACTATTGTTTGTCCTACAAGTTAGTTACTCAAGTAATTTAAATCGTTGATACTAAAATTTTTATAGGTAACTAAAAATGGGTCATAAGAAAATTAGTAATGTTGGAGTTCAAATATCAGTTGAACGTGTTTTTTCAGCTCTTGAAATTATACTAACTTCCCAAAACATTGATGATATCATGTTTCTAAGGTTGAATTTTTTCCGTAATTAAATTCTTTGTATTTTCAGTATACTAGGCTTATTGAAATAAATATTCAAATCGGAATTCATAATGAACGAATACTCGAGGATATTTAAAGCCGTATTAGAATTCATATTTTTCAGTATTTCTATAGGTATTTTAAATCGGAATTCTTCGCCTTGAATATTTTAATTTGAATTAGAATTCATATTTTTCCGATTTCCCATCCTTGCTTCATGTACGGGGACTTGACCAGTGAGTCTCAAATTCGAGAGAGGAATTTTATCTTAAACGACTAAAATTCAAAGACGTTTGAAAACAATGCTCATTCGCGTCACTGTGTTTTCTATCGGATTTGGGAATGTATTAATTAGTATTGTATAATTTTACAAGTGTTTTAAGTATCTACGAATAGAAATATACAATACATGACAAAATTACCACCAATATCTACATGTATATTAAAAGAATTTTACACCTGTCCACCAGGTACAGGGAAAGGTCCTGGTAAACGCAGAAGGCTCCCACGCATAAGTTAGCGAATGCAAGGTTGCACAAGCAGAATTTTTTCGCTATTCGCATCCTCCAATGCAGACACATTACCAGGAAAACTACCAGATTTCCTGGAAGGTAAATACAAAATCTCAATCATTCATCCAGCACACGATGGATTTGATGCAACAAGTAGGGCTCCCAATATTAACGTTCCTGTCATACATGCATATAGGTATATACACTCCGGACTTGTTATAGCCAGCCCCCCTATAGGCATACGAAACATTATATATTGTCGTCACGTTATTATAACGCAAGGATATAAATTACACTATAGCATGATTCTTTTTATTATTTATAATCAATCCTTTTAGCGTTTCCCTAGCGCTGTGACTATATCGAGTCCGGACTGTACATTTATTTATGGAGATTCCCACTTATTGCCCCATCATAAGGTAAAGTCTGTATTCCCATTGTGGATACATAAACATTACTGTTTTAGAAAAGTGGGCAAGTCATTTAAATTTACATAATCATAATTCGATTGGTAAAAATATTCCAAAGGCAACCACTGGTAAAAATGTGAATTGGACAGCCCGGATGTAATTTTACTCAAGACTTTCTCAAGTTTCAAACAGTAGCATAAAGTTAGTCTCTTACTACATGATTTTTCTGTTTAAATTTAACTGACTTTTTGTAATTATTCCATTAGACTCCAACAAATTGTTCTACGTATTTTTGTGAGCACATGCCTGATGATGCGAATAAAAATGCGGAACTAGTGGCTTGAGTAAAATCACATCAGGGCTGTCCAATTCCCATTTTTACCAGTGCTTGCCTTTGGAATATTTTTACCAATACTTACCGAAAAAACAAAAGAAGAAGACCAAAGAATACCCTACAATGAGTACTACTCGAACTCTGGGATCTTGGAAAATGTGTTCGTCCTCGTAGTTATACATGTAAATTTTAGAATTGCTGCTGTTGTCCATCTTAGATACAGTCCTCATCGTCAAGGTATTACGGCTGATAATTTGTCAATAAGGTAGGCTACAATAAAAAATATATAAAATAAGTTTCTTCACTTCCACTAATGCAGTTCCCAAATTCTACACACGGGCCTGAAGATAATTCTCAGTTTCATGTTGACAGATTCTAAGGCATATGTGTATCTTGTATCTAATCATTTATGGCTTACTCAAATTCTAACTAGCAGCCGAAATATAATTAAATAGTGGTGCTCAACTTTGCAACAAATATCTTCATACTAATATCTACATGAAATAAACATGTATAGATATAATTTTGACGGAAATAAAATTGTTACACTTACAAAAACTTAGATTATTCGTATGCTGAATCATTAAAAGCTATACTTTTGTTGAGAGTCAATGTCAATAAAAACTCTCCGTCGTAAAATACTGTACTCACAAGGTACTTTGCTGTTAATACACCCACAACCTGTCCAGGTTCTCGTTATTCCTCAGGTTCATTGGAAACGTCCATACTAACACGGAGAATAAATTTTAAAATGTTTATAAAATTATGAAAAAATCGTGGTTAGCAATGCAACTTCGTATTTTGAATTGAAACTGGACCTTTTGGTTATGACACAACATTTTTATTTCAACGCACAGGACCCTAATAGGTTTGAAAACTTGGGTTTGTTAAAATTTAAAATATCGGAAGAATTAAAGTTTTATTGTAAATCTTTATTTATTTATTTTTAGTAATTAACTGTACAGAAATTTATATGTTAAAAGTAAATAGTAATTTACAGGAACATGAAAAAATTTTAATGAGTGCAATAAATACTTACCTTGGAATTATTCTCCATGTGAACACCTAACCAATGGGAAGCGTATGAATCTTTGAGTTTAAACTTCCGCAAGCAAAACGTACTTCACTTCCGAGAGAGCAATGAGTAGGAGCAACACAGGATGAACTGGGACAAGCTAAGACTGAAAGCTACGAGGAGAAAGCACATTGTGAAAGTACTTTCACTAGTCTCGTACGGTGGAGTATACAGTGCACTCACTTCATAAGTCCCGTACTGCTAACCGCCATGGTTGTCTCAGTCACATTTACTGAATATATTACATACATATATGCCTGCTATTAGATACCCATTCCCGTTGAAGAGAAAGTCCTGTATCAGACTTCTTCGGTTAGGGGGTGTATTTGGAGGGACTACGCTTGCATCCCCTCTTTATACAAATAGTATCAGGCACACACACTTTGTCACACAGCATAGAGGATTCTGACAGAAGGAATTACTCACAAAATTATGTGGGGTAAGCCAAATTTTCTGGAACTGTCTGGACAGGATCCACTTCCAAATCTTTTATAGCGTCGCAAAATTGTCTCGATTATAAGCAAAATGGTCTACATTACTTTTGTCCTATAAGTATGTAATTAAACGAACAGTTAACCTAGTGATTTCGTTTACGTTGATTCCCAAGGGGTATAACAGAATACCTTCCAGTATACATATGTTGTAGATGCCACTTTATCACTATTGTATAATAATTGTTATGTAAAATATCTATATATGCATGTAATTATTTCTTGGGGAAGGTAATAATACCAAAATAATTGGATGCCAGCTAAGAGGAAACCACTGTAGAGGAAACTCACTGTAATTATTTCAACTTCGAAGAACAAACTGAAAACTCCAGACTGCACTAGAAAATTGAATTAAATGCTTGCATAGGTAAGAAGTTGAAATTAATTACTTTAAACCTAGCGTTCCAAAAAGAGTTCAAAAGTTGAATGGAAAAAAGTATTAACACTTGTCAGAGAAGCTAAAGTCAAAGCATACCAATACTGAGAATGGCTTATGAGGTTTTTCTTATGTATATACATACATACATGGTCTCGGAAACTTACCTACAACCTGATTATTTTGCAAGCAGTTTTCTAAAAATTATATCACACAATATTCCATATAATTATTATTTCAAAAAAGATCGATAAACTGTGCCGAAAATTGAAGAGTTGCTTCCCAAAAGTTGAGAAATATCCCGAAATTCCATAATTGCATCTAAAATTCCCATATATTTAAAGTTCCCTTTGCAAGATTTAGCAAAAATTCAATATCCGGTATTTGTGTACTGCCAATATATACAAGTATTAAACGGATAATAACGTAGTATGCAATATCCGCTAGAGCTAAAGTCACCCATTATACATAGCTAGATTTTTCTGTAAGAAATAATTCGTCCTTCTCTTCCGTAGGAAAATTTACGCAAAGCATCCAACAGTAAATTATTTTGATTAGTTATACAAGGCCAGCGTAACCTAAATCCCTGATTTACTCAAATAATGTAAGTGAATTTTCTATATAAGCTTTCCCTTGAATTTGAAACCTTGAAAATTATCCCACATTCCTTATGGTTATTGTAAAGCTGGAGTTTACATTCCAGGCTTTTTATTGTTATATTCAATTTCTTTTGATTCTCCAAACCATTGTCATCCGTATTACGATTAGATACTAGAGTTGACTCTCATTGAAAGAACATCATTGTCAGTAGCGGAATTTGACTCTCACACGTACAAACATGCTTTTATAAACAGAAGTATCCTCTTTGTGGCATATCGGACATTCGAGCTTTGTATGTTCGAGTTGGAGACAATACTTGATCATTTGCACGTGCCCTTGTAGGGACAGACCACTGTCTCTTTCATCAGCTTCAGTAATACTAGACACATTTCAAAGGCAATATTACCAAAGAATATTTGAAAGGATTTATCATGGAACGGAAAAATGTTTCAAGCGACCTGGAGAGAAAATGCTCTAATACCGAGGATTCTGCTGCACATTGTAGATAGTCAAAATTAAATTAAATTATATAAAAATAACAAATAAGCGCTTAGTTATGAACGCAAATCAAATAGAAGCATTCTGGCTAAAGGTTTTATTTATTACGGTATATATATGTAATTAATTATCTATAATATAACGTTTCCGACTCAACTAAAAAAAATTCTTTTCATCGTAAAGAATCTGAAACTTTTACTGCGAGTGACCCATAAATCAAAAATATACGTTCACTAAGGATTTTCACACGCTCCAGTTTAAGTCCCCATCATTTAGTGTATGCGAATTACATGGAAAATAATTAAGTAAGAATTTAATAAAGTTTACATAACATTGGATGACTACATATATAAGGTTCTTAGAGATTTTAGTTTGAGACTCTCAGTCTTGTGCTGAGATTTATTCCTTCCCGTTGTTTTTATTTTTAATTATTTCTGATCTTTGATCAATTATTATGTGTTTTTAGTGGTTCATTCTCATATCAAATCTTCTGTTTCCTTTCCAAAATTAAATAGCTGGCCCTCGGGTTATCCAATATTCTAAGTCTAATTCACTGTTTATTCAAGCATTATTAATAATTATAAGCCCGGTTATTTATTTTATTCAAAGTTTTGATTTATTCACAAATTTCAGGGAGTGACGGTAAGCTAAAATTTTAATATGATGCAAATTTCTTGCCGTTTATTGTCTCAGGGAGGAAAACATCAAAGACTTTAAATTCAATCCAGTGCAATCGAAGGACATGGATCCCAATGATTTCAATTATGTTACTACCTTCAATGGGTAGGGGGGAGCAAATTTCATGCGGATTTGGGTAATCTTGTCGTCATTTAAATACATGCAAAGCAGATTTACCAAATGGAAGAATCCTAGTACAAATAGTTCAGGCGTAAATGAAATCATTGAAATCATTTCCGACTCAAAAGTTTATTCCTTTGAAAACCCGCAGATAGCAGTCACTGGAAAAGAATTAACGAAACACGGGATCAATACTTCAAGTTTTTGTTTCTGCAAATTTAATTACTTGAGTGAAATAGATACACGAAATGTAATCTCAACAAGCATGTTCGAGTGTGTCTGGTGCAATATGCACATAGAATGATTTTGCATGCTACAAAAGTATCTACTTTCACAGGACTAGAACCCACACAGAATCACTGCTTCACATGTCAAGTGAACTAAATTTAAAATGCACGGAGGCTCAAAAAATTCCTATTAAATATTCCCCATTGCAGTAGGAATCTGACCCTGACTGTGTGTATACACATTTATTTGTAGCATGTAACTACACATTTGAGATTTTCAACTTTGAAGAAAAGAGAAACAGGAATCTTTCGGTATGCAGAGGAAAGGCAGGTAGGCAGTTTGGTCTCAAATTGTTCGCATGTTCATTTGATTCCTGGAAAGGTAGAAAACTTCACAGGGGAACATAAACCTTCTGATCTTTCTCTGAATTGTACTGAACAGTAAATGCTGCAGATTCTCTGCTCGGAAAGAAGGGAAAAGTTATGTATAAATAAGCCTCCTTCAGAATCCACAAGCTCAAAATGACTTTCGTTTTTGTACTGATTTCCCTCCAAATATAGCCGTTATTAATCTAATAAGATACTGTGCAAGTCTGGATATTTTTGTTTCGCACTAAACAAGTCCTTTTTCTGAGCTCAGTCATCACTGAAGCAGATTGTGGGGGGATGATTCTGGTAAAGCACTCTAATCATAGTTTCAAAAGTAAATGAGTTTTCTGTCCGCAAAGATCCAATCAGGGGGAAATGAAACATGAAAGTTTAAACCTTGGGCGGAGGACTTGTCACGAAACAAAATTTCAGAGAGAAACTATGCTTCCAAGAAATAAATTGTAATTATTTTTATTACGTAAGTAACTTTATTGCTACGTACTGTTATTTGAGCCTTCATCTCGTTTTTTTGTAAGGACTCAATAAAATATCAATCTTTGAGATCCTAGTCCAGTTCACCCGGATTGTTGCATTGATTTTTGTACGCTATTTATTTCAGAAATGAATTTTCTTGTGTAACAAAATATACTACTTTGTACGAGAAAAAGAAATAATTCTTACATTTGCACCTCAACACTACACGTTGCAAATGCAGGTTTTGTAAAATTTACCAGAGATTTCATTCCAGCTTTAAGGGGAAGTCTCAAAAGGTTTGCTTGTAAACAATTGATTACATACAATTGTAGCTGCCATGGTAATGAAATGCTCTAATCAATCCTATTTTCTATTTGTGGTGCCTTTGAGGAATTCAAAAGCACGGAATAATAAAAAAAACAAAAAAATTACAGAGACTGTTTTAAGATTTCGTCTTCCGGAGTACTTTCGACTCGATTGATCTTATATGGAATTTAGCCACTTATTTTGGGGAACAATACAGCAATTTAAGCCTGACATTAGGAATATAGTGTGCTTTGATCACTCATTTTAAAACTCAATTGTGTTACTGCAAAACAGCGTTATTTCTGCTTGTGTGCACTGCTACTGTTGGAAACGTTTGTGCTTAAAATACTACAAGGCTTTTTGAAATCCATTAGTGCAGTTAATCGGTAATTGAAAGGTCTTGGGTAATTTTGATAAGACATAAAAATGCGTGTGTAGTTTCTTGGGATGTTCGTAATCAAGTCGCTCTCAATAAACTTCGTTATTGGATTTATGCTTTGACGTTGTAAGAAGTAAGATAAGATGATAAAAAATAGGAGCAAATGAGCAATAAAAAGAATTTGAATTCCGTCTTGCCCCAGAAATTGCGAACTCCTTTAGAGTATCCTCTTTATATGAGTTGATCCTCATCTCTTCTCCCTTGTCTGAATATATCTTCACTCCCTATATATGTACCTGTACCTTTCCAATTTCCTTTCTCTCTACTAGTAAAAGGTCCTGCTCCACAGGGATGATTACTTGGTCATTAGGTCCCTAATTATTTTATGTCAACCCTTGAAAATTTAGTATAAACTCCACATTGTTATTATATATAATTAAATTTACGCTTCATTTCAGTCAATAAAATTCACGTTATTCAGGTTGTTTAAAAATATGAGCCATGGTTGTCGTAAAGTCATAATACAATCCGTTGGATATTTGAGAAGCAACGATAGTTAATATTATGAAACTATTATCAAGATAATTTAACTTCGAAAACATTAAAATAATTATCTCACAACCTTCAGTGTCCTCCATTGCATTATAAATAACCCAGCAGGGATTATCACAATTTGTGGAGGGATTACCTGCGGAGGGTTTATATCAGTGGGGTTGTCTCCGGAGGGAATATATTCGACCACGGAATTAGAACAACAACATAATAAGCATACTGAGTAAATCATTATGAAGCACCCGAGATGCATAGTTGGTTTATTATTGTTCTAATTCCGCCCAAATCCAATACTAGTTTTTTACTTTTAAGGGCATTAAAGCATCTTCAAAACAAGTTATATTTGAAGAAAGTGAAATTATTTCATTTAGTCATTTTAGTCAGTTTTTGGTAATTGGCAATAGCAAAAGCATTGAATATTACTTTCATAGTAATATTTGTAATGCGAGTACTGTATTAGGAAATGTACAGCAAGCTTTAGCTTACGGAATGTATTAGTACATTGATCTGGTTAAGATGCAATGCTGGCTAACGCTTGTAACAGAATGCATTAAGACACGGAACTGTAAACATCAATCTTGTTAATCTTTGAAATAGTTGTTGAAAGTAATAAATATATACTGTATTCTCCATACTTGGCTTTAATAAATTCCGAGACCGTCTGCCATTTATTAACTGAGTCACGGGTATTTATAAGAAATAATGTCGCCTAAGTTTACAATAATTAAAATCTTAAATAAGAAATAAGTTACAGTTAAATTATCGGGAAAACTTTTCAAAATTATAATGTGTCACAAATTCCTATAGTCCTTATTCTATAGACTTGAGCTGGTCTTGAGTCTTTTCTGAGTCCCGAGTTTTATTACCGTCATAAAACCTAATGTGTTGTGTCAGCGAAGTCCAATGGGTTGCATTCTTGCGGTCAAGTTTCCTCTGGATGAAACTCCCCGTAGATGTGTTTCTGTCGGATGAGCAATAATTTCAGTTCCTCCTTTCTTCTGATATTCACTCATTCAAAATTTTGAAGTATGACATAAGTATTTTGACATTCATACAATTGGAAAATATTCTTATTTCTTCAGAGCTAAATCAATTACAACAATAGTAATTCTTGTATTCGGGCAAGTCTATTACTTAATTACATTTGCAATCAGTATAATTCATAGTAAATCACACAACATCGGGATTTGACTATTTATCAGTCACAAACACACCTCAACAATAACTTGTACATTGAAAACTTTTTTAAATACAATGTTCGTTGCTATATTTCAATTCTGCCCTCCAGAGTTTTCCTTGACACTCAGTATCAACGGTATTCAACGGTCGTGGGGTGGCAATTATTGTTCAAAGTATTAAATGCAAAGGGTTTGGTTGTTATTGGTGCTCCTGCAAATATGATGGCTTCTCATGAGAGGATATAAATAAATGGAAATGCATGAATGGCTTGCAATTTTGTTTCCGTAATTTCAATTCTCACCAGTTTATTTTGCCCATACCCTTATTAAGCACTCAGAAAAATATTTTGTTGGGACTTTTTTGTGTACATAGTAATTTTTAGCTTCTAATAAAAATCTGTGGGATTGTAGGGGGAAATTGATTATTTTGGAGTACATTTTCATTCCATTAGTACTATACGTTATACACATTACATTATTTGGAGTTCTCATTCAATTTCTATTCCCTTATTTGAAACATAGGCAAATCCAGATGACAAGACTACTACGTTTTTCATCTGTGAAGCTCAGCATATTTCCCTGTAAATCTAGGAAACCTGGGATGGGACAGCATTTCTTCTTTACACATTGATTGATTATCACATATAACTCTACAACAATCGCTAGTCCCTTTCAGTGCATTACGATAGCGTGTATTCTTAAATCTACAGCTTGTGCAGTGGCTAAACCCCGGGGATACAAGGGGCTCATTAACCTTAGCTCAGACCCCAGAGGGTTACAATCATCGCTGAGTTCTCCGTGGAGCAAACATAATGATATAGATATATGTACATGTATAATTACACGTATTTTCAATGGAACAAAAACAGGCAGCACTTACGAAATGAAAAGTGTCTAGCGGAAAAATTGTCTACCTCTTGAAGATTTTATCTACAGTCCAGCACAAGACAATTCTTGTCAAGATTGACAAAAATTGCAATCGCAATAGTCGAAATGATGATGCAGAAAAATATTGCGAGGAAATTTCTGAATCTAACACAAATTTTCCCCAATAGTGTTTAAATTTTGGTTACGTAAAAAATTTTTTAAATTCCCATACAACGAAATTGACCAAAAAATGTGGGATTAATCTTATTAAATCTAACAAAATGTTTCTCAAATATTGCGTAAATTCTGGATCCAACCAATGTGAGCAGTTAGTTTTACTATCCCAAATGCGTTGGCTGAAAAACACATTCAGTCATTCATTATTGTTATTCATTAGTGAATTCAATTTGCAAAATGTGAGGAACAATTGAATGCACTGTCCCTACTAAACTTCTACTGGATTGAAAATGGTCTCCCTACTTCTAAATGCCTCTTTGGCAACATACATATAACTCAAATCTGTAAACCCCATACGTATAAAGGAACTAAAATAATATCAGTTGTACAAAATTACAGTGTAGGACAAGGGATAGCGTAATGCCTCCCCCTTTATAAGGTATGTATGTACATGAAGTTTTGTACTGATTGCGAGTTGAGTGAGGGAGATGCTAATTTTTGAAATCATAATTTCATCCCGTCGATAAAAATAGTAATGTCACTATATCCGCTTCATCTCTGAAAATGTTTACTCAGACATTTCCTGGATTATTACAAATGTAATTACATCTGCGAGGGAAACTTGAGCAGCCGTCCCAACTCTTTAGAATCTGAATTATGTACATATGAGAAGCTCTCTGGCCCTCATGAAAATTGCCAAGAAGCCTACATCTAGCCCTGAATTTGCACGTATCTCGCATCTGTAAATACAGGCAAGCCCAGCATTATCTACTCATACAAAGATGGAAAGATCCCCCCATTCATCCAAAACATGCATATATCTTTGTTGCCAAAAACATTGCACACGATCTATTCTAAGTCTCGCTTCATCCCACACCACACACAAGTGCATTTTTTGCTGCAACAGGGAAAACTACTGTAATAAATTCCCCTCACGGGTGTTCTTGTTGTGCATACGTTCGATAAAACCAGTTTTTAAGTAGGTATTGTGCCGTATTTTGAACTATCAAATAACATCATTATAATCAAAAATTAACATCTACAGCCTTTGTCGTATCCTTTCGCAAGCACGATTTTACTGACGTACATACGAATCTGGAGGATTTACAATAATGAAGAGGAGGATTGAGTCACGGATGTATTCATCTTCGGCTACCTTGAACTGTGTAATCTTCTTCTCTTCTTTGGACTCCCCTCTCGACTCCTTTGTAATTTAGGATTTGCATGCATTCAACTACGTCAGCTTCTTATTCCAATTACTCCTTCCAAGTTTGTCTATTGTTTCCAAGAATCCAGGAGCGGAATTAAGCATAAAACTACGCCGGAGGTTTTAGCATCGACCATAATGAGAAGTCTTCTAAATCTGGACAGTGGGATAACACTTCCTCCTCTCGCAAATAATTATTTTCAGCTGGATTTATTTTCAACGGGATGTTCCGCAAAATTGTAAGTTTTTCGTAAATTATATTTTGTAACCTTATTTTCAAGAAATTTTTATCCAAGGGGCAAGTCATAATAGATTTTTTTTTGGAAAATTTGTGTTGCTAAAACGTAAATGCTACTGCTTTCTATATCTCAGGAATAAAATTTTAGGCAATTCCAGTTAGGGTTAAAGTAGGTGCAAAAATAGATTCTTAAATATTAAATATTTTTTGCAACTCCAGATATTCATTACTGCTGTCATAACAGCCTGCAACTGGCAATTGACAGCAGGCAGACGACTCCCCGACTATGATCCGAATACGATAAATACGGACAGTGAGAGTCTTCAGAATGGATTTTATGGGTACAGCTACAGCAGCGTGTTGGATGGAATCTCAGCCCACGAGAGTGGTTACATCAAAAATCCCAAAGCTGCTAAGAAAGATCAAATTAGCGCCAAGAAAGGCTGCTATTCTTTCAGCTCACCAGAGGGAGCCTTCATTTCGGTTTTGTACGTCGCTGACGAGAGAGGTTACCGTCCCGTGACAAGGATAACGTACCCTAGTCAAGCAACACATGCCCAGCACCTTGCTCAACCCTGTGCTTCTTTGGAGCAACCAGTTCAAATTCCGGTGGCTAGCTCCAGCACTACAGAAAGTGTTGGTCGGGACGACCAGAACTTTGAAGTGACACCCAAAACATCTACCAGTACCACTGAGCCGAATTTGGAGGAAGTGACTTTTACAGCTGTAAATTCGGTGACTAGTGAGTCAACTGGAGCAACTGCAAATGAAGATTTAAATGTTCAGACCACTGTACCATCAATTGGGCCAACTACTGCTGCATCACCAGCACCAGGCACAGAATTCGATTCAATTGGTCAAACAACTTCGGAACCGATTGCTTTAAGTACAGGAGGGGATAACAATGTTGATGGTCCGACAACATTGGCAGACTCTGTTGTTACAAGACAAGTAGATGGGACAACTGTTCCAACAACATTAACAGATGTCGATCCAACAACGCGGACGGATGGAGCCACTGTTCCAACAACATTGGCTGATTCCTTTGAGACAACAACTCAAACGGATGGCACAACTGTTCAAACAACATTATCAGACTTCGTTGTGAAAACTCAAACATATGACCCTACTGGTGCAACAACATTGGCAGATTCCGATGCAACCACTCAAAAGGACGTTACAATTGTGCCAACAACATTGGCAGACTCCATTGTGACAGATCAAACGGATGGTACGACTGTTCGAACACTACTGACAGATTCCGATGCAACCACTCAAAGGGATGGAGCCACTGTTCCAGTAACATTAGCAGACTCCATTATGACAGATCAAATGGATGGTACGACTGTTCGAACAACATTGGCAGATTCCGATGCAACCACTCAAACGGATCGAATCGCTGTTCCAACAACATTGACAGATTCCGATGCAACCACTCAAAGGGATGGTGCAACTGTTCCAACAACATTGGCAGACTTCGTTCCAACAACGCAAGCAGATGTCACTGATGGTTCAACAACATTGTCAGACTCCATTGTTACCATTAAAACCGATGGAGCCACTACTGCATCAACTTTGACAGACTTAGTTGAAACCACTGATCAAACTACATTAGCAGACTCAATTTCAATTACAACTGATACAACAGCATCAGCAGAGCAAACTGAAGCACCTTCAAAAATGTCATTAGGAGGTTCAACTATCATCGGAATTAAAACAACTGCACCAACCGTTTCTGGAAAAGAGGAAACTCTGGTCCCAACAAATTCCGCAATTGCAACTACAGAGCTGCCAACCACCCTAACTGATAAAACACAACGATTAAAGACAGGTCTGGAAATTGAAACTCCAACGACAACGGAATTGTTGGCAACTAATTTGAGTGATTCAGGCTTGCCTACAACAGTGGATTCAAACAGCGTCACAACAACCACATTGGCCCTAACAACGCCTCCTATCGAAACACATGAGAGTGAGGAGTTTTTAGATTATGACGCCGTTGTGACGTATGTGAGGCATAGTAGAGCAGCTAAATCCTAGCTCCGGTTTAAAAAACAAAACCGCATTTTTTATGTTTAATTTTAAGCCTTCGTGTTCACATTTGGAAGTCGTAAATCCAAGTTGTAAACATCTATAATGCAATTGCCTTGTGATCTAATTATTTAATAATTTAAAAATCATAATGAACGATAATTAAAATTTTTGTAAATAATACAACATGTTTTAATCCCCAATTCTGGGCGGTTTGCTAATCAGTGTAATTATTTAGCAACATGAAATACCAGTAGTATATTAAATAAGATCCCTACCACTGCACAAGCTAATGACTGATGATTTTGCACCCTTTCAAAGGTCGAGTATTTACATAATTTGTAAGAGTTCCAAGTCATTTGCAGTATTTTCAAGAAAATCTCTGGTACTCTATTAATAAGATTTTGTTGGCAAATTTGTATCAAAATTTTGACTGACATTAAAATAAAGACTTGTTTTTATGAAATCTTGGATTTGACGGAAGTCATTCTACTGTATAGATGCGGTCACTGCATTCGCATTCAAAAATGTGAAGCCAAGTCAAAAATTGTCAACCATAAAATTATAACATATTTTCACGTAAACCATCCCATTGTTTCTCATTTCTGACTCGGCGTATGAAGGTCAGGTCATTCTTGCATCCCACCTCAGCCAATTACAACTATTAGCAATTAGCAAACGCTGCTATTGCACTAACATGCGCCAACTCCAACGTTTATGATCTCACTTGCTCAATTCCCAAATTTCTTTGATTTATAGACACATTTTAAATGGAAACGTTTATTTTTAGAAAATTTTGTTTTGTTACTACAGTTCTTAAAACACATATACATTAAAATTAAAATCAAGGATTAAAAAAAATGTTTGACAAAAGATTCACTAAAGAACACTCCACACTCTTAAAGGAACTCTTACCCGAAAAACCCCCCGTAGCCAGGAAACGTTTACTCTGAAATTCTAGAGTGCAGCTTATCACGACTAACAATGTTAACAGCATCTGAGTAACATGCTAAAATTAGTAAGCATATCTAGCAAATCTCCGAAGGCTTAAGAATCTAATTATTACAAAGAGATAAAAGTTACAAGATAGATAAAGATGCAAGGGATAAAATATTTAAAAGTTCACGCCAATCTTTTTCTGATTTTTCCTTCCCGCCCATGTAGTTCTTACAGAAGTATACTCCGCTATCCTTATGGTGGAGAACCAGCGTTAGTTCCGTAATACAAACCAGCCGGTGAGCCTGGACCAGCAGGAGGGGCAGCAGCAGGAGGGGCACCAGCAGGGGCTGCCAGTCTTGGAGCTGTGCTCGGACCTCGAAAACCCGCACCTCCAGCTCCAGGCCTGGTAATTGTTGTCCTTGGTTTGAACCCATTCTCATCAGCAGTGTAGGTCACTGAAACCAAGGATCCGTCAGGGGTGTAATGAGAATAAGATCCCTGAATGGCCTGAAGTAAGTCATCGGGATGAGCACCGGGATTTTTCACAAATCCCTCAACATCAGCCTGGATCCCGTTTGAAGTCTCGTGACCATACCGGAAATTACCATCTTCATTGTTGTCCGAGTTGCTTCGCAGAACTGTTGCCCCGTGATCTGCAGTATAACCCTGGAACTGTCCTTGGTATCCCGAGTACCCAGGGTATTGACCAGGATATCTCTGACCCTGGTTGTAACCCGAATAACCTTGACCTCGGTATCTTGGATCCCCAAACCCATTATTGGGATATCCTCCATAGCCACGGCCCGGGTACTGCTGGGCTGCAACCGCTCCAATAATAACGGCAAGGCAAATCTTTAAAAAACAAAAACACAAGAAATCCCATAAATAAAGAAAACTTTAAATTTAATTCTAAAAATATCTACCCAAAATAATTCCTACAATTTTCCCAGTAAATAAATTTATAAAATCAACTTCGTAATTGTTTTCAGCTTACAATTTGATTCATGTTGAAGGGAATGTTGATCGAAGGGGAATTTAAAAATCCAGAAATTGTTCAGAAAGAAAATTTCTCTGAAATCCAAATCCAGCAAAGGGTGAAATGCAACTTGTACTCATCTCCACACTTCCTTTGGCTTTTATAGTCGCCTGAGATAAGCGATTTTTATTAGTAATAATAAATTCCCAAAAAATTCTACAGTCAAGCTTACACTATAGGTGAGAAATTTGGTTTTTTTCCTAGTCCTGGGCCGCACGCTAAGAAAACATCTTAGTTTAGTTTTAACAAGGTATTTTGCTGGGAACAATTCCTTAATAGTGACATATAGGCAGTCCAAACACAGATGAAAAACATCGTCCCAAAGCAATTACTATCTGGACAGTTGAGGGATTAGATTTACGTGAACAGACAGTCTTGTCACACACGTCGTTTTTATTGGGAGGATTTTTGTGGATTTCAATGTCAATACTATTATTAAATCTCGAATGGATAAATTGGCAAACCGTAGTAAATTACGGAAAATGTTGGTCTGCATGCATTATGGACGTAAGCCCAAATTTGACAAATGTGATCAAAGTGGACAGTCACGTCAACCCTCGCCTGTGTTTACAGTTTCCGTCAGAATTAAACGTCGGTTCCTTTTTGTCCCCTAACCAAAGATGGTCCATCGTTGTCCATTCATTCATTAATCAATCAAAAGAAGTTTCACACTTTTATGTATGTACACACTCTACAGGGACAGAGTGCACTGAACAAAATAATACATACATACAAAGTTCAATTTGTTACATACAAAGCATTTATCTGTACAATGTACACCCTGTATGAGGGATTCTGTGGCTATGCGTCCCTTGATTCCTAAGATAATCTCAAATTTAATGTTTATTAAGCTGCAATAAAAAAAATTATTCTTTTTACATAATGAGCAAAATTGCAGTCAAGCGAAACTATAGAGAGATGTTCTTTCACATTGTCATTGTCACAGTGCATTTGTCATTTGTACATTCTGATGCATTATGGCTCACGTATAGCAAAGGCCCAGATTTTAATGCGTAATTGTCCGGCCCTATTGTCATTGCATTAAAATCCACAAATCCGCAGTGACAGGGATAATATATGGAAGCACACATCCTCATTTTTGCTTCACTACTAAATTTTTTCATTAATTTAATAGAATAATAGTTTTTTTTTATGAGAGTTTAATGAAGATTAAATTTGAGATTTTCGTGCAAATCATAAAGGACAGAGCCAGAGCCACTTACTCGGGACGATTTGGAAATGATATGTAAAATATAGGTACATATATTACTAATCTCTGTTTTCATACACTCCCCCCAATCTTTGTGGCACATCTTTTGCAATAACCCTGAAAGGAGCCAAATGAGACGCTTCCATATAATTGCATCATTCCCAGCTGAAGACGAGAAAAATTAAGGATTTTGTAAATGCTCAAAATGTATCGACCCCAATGAAGTCTTCTCCTTTAAGGCGGTTATTTAATCATTGCCACAATTGACATACTGTAGATTCATTCCATGAGAATTTTTCCAATGAAATAAATTCAGATTACGTATTTTACAGAATTGATGAGAGCCAAGATATAACAATTCTTAGCTTAAATTAATGTAAAAATATGTTGGAATTTTTAAAAAGAATCAGAATCAAAAAGAACAAAATTTATACAAATTCCTGGTTCAAATCTAGCAAAAACAGATGGATTCTGTAGTATTCCTCTGAGACTGTATGTACATATGTTTTTGCGTTCATGTACATATGTTTCTTATGTACGTATAAGTGTATGGGGCCCAATAGTAAGTAAAAAAATTGCATGAGAGAGTGTTTTAGTATAACAGAAAATAAGAGTCAAATGAGGAAGATGGACATAAAGAGGCATTTTAATAAAAAATGTATCATTCCCTCTCCAGACAGATTAGAGACTAATAGAACGAAATAGTTTACTGCCGATTGCTTTCGGACCTCCATCCGTCTAATGGTTGAAATAGCCTTCAAGGGAGAAACTCATCATCCATAAAGATACACTTTGGTCAAATGGGCCAATGTCTGAAAATTAACTTCAAAAATTTGATTCCCAACCATCATCATAATTGAATAATTTGACTCTCCGACTTTCTCACAAGAGTATATGATCTCCCCTCCCTCTCTCTCTCTCTTTCTTTCCCCCTCATACAGAGCGAAGTTCAAGTTGGACATTCCTATATACATTTCAAGTAATTAGCTCTGAAGCTCATCCTTGACGGAATTCTTGTTACTTGTAATGACCCATTCTGAGGAGTGATTGCTTTCCGTCGCTCCTCTCCATCCCAGGCCTCAGTATTTTGCTACCGTATACATGTAATCATTGGGTAATTGGCACTGACAATACCTTGTTAAAACTAAACTGAAGTGTTTTCTTACTCTCATACCCATAATTATTATAACACCAAATTTCTCACCTCACCTCAGCATAAATATGCATTTTTTCCTAGAATTTTATTGCTAATAAGAATCCCCTCTGAACTTACTATAAAAGCCAGAGGTAACCTGGTGGAAGAGCATAAGTTGGGTTTTGCCCTTTGCTGGAATTGGATTTCTGACTCAAAGTTCCTTTGAACTGACATTTCCGAAAATTTGCATTCTTTTTGGTGGAGCTTGACATCAACATGAGTAAAATTGTGAGTTGAACCCTTTTTAGTAAAGCCCCGGTTGAGCAAAATTTGTAAAAATTTCGGGGAATTTTATATTTAGAAATATAAATAATTATATATGGAAATCTTTAAAATTTAATTTCGTGGAATTGTTTTGTTTGATTTTGTTGAAAATAATTTTTTCTTTAAAGATTCTTCTCGCCGTTCTAGTCGGAACGGTCGCAGCGAAGCAGCTTCAGGGATTGGCTGGCTCAGGGGATCCCAGATTGACGAACCCAGTTTATGGTCCTCAGGGATATCCGGACCAAGGTCTTCTGGACCCACGGTTTCCAGGACAACGGTTCCAGGACCAACGTTTAGGGGATCCAAGATTCCCTGACCAAAGGCTTGCGGATCCGAGATTCCCGGACCAAAGGCTTGTGGATCCGAGATTTCAGGACCCTCGATTGGCGGACCCAAGATTTCCCATCCAACGGTTCCCGGACCAACGATTGGCTGATCCCAGATTCCCAGACCAGCGATTCGGAAATGCAAGATTCCCAGGACAATCTTATCCATTTCAAGGACTGAACCAGGATCCAAGATTACCTCAAAGATTTCCTGGACAATTGTCTGGTTTCCCACGATTCCCTGCTCAAAGGTTCCCAGGACAAGTCCAGGGTTATACTCCAGATCAAACTGCCACAGTTGTGAGGAGCAACTCCGAGAATAATGAAGATGGGAATTTCCGATATGGTTACGAGACCTCCAATGGGATTCAAGCCGATGCTGAGGGATTTGTCAAGAATCCAGGAGCGTATCCTGATGAGCAAATCCAGGCAATCATTGGATCCTACTCTCATTACACCCCGGATGGATCTTTTGTCTCAGTGACCTACACTGCTGATGAGAATGGATACAAGCCCAAGACAACTGTTACCAGAGCTGGGGAGCCTGGTTTTGGGGTCAGTGCAGGCTCAACGGCTGGATTGTACTCTGGAGTTAACCCTGGACCTCTACCAAGTTAAGCGTCCTGAACATTAGAAATTTGCAGAACATCTATATTTTTTTTCAATTATTTCAGAAGATAAAAAAAACAAAAAATATCTTAATTTTATTCCTCCTCATACGAATATACCTTCAATGTCTTATAATGTAATAATGTAAAATGTAATAATTAGAATGTTGCTATTCACTTCACACAAAGGGTTGCTTTACAAGAAACGCTTTTAACCTTTTAGCAAGTGGGAATACACGGGTAAAGATTCTTTTAGCATTACGGTGAATTTTTCTATTTTTTTCAGGTTTTTTTTAAATATTTACAGGATTTTAACTCCTTAATTTTCAAGTAATATACATTCTAAACAATAAAATTATTTTCATTTACTATCCATAAATACTTGTGTGTGACGTTTTCCTACATTTGTACGATAGTGGTATCATAAATCATAACGTGTGGTTTCTACTACACATGACATAAAGATGTTCAAATAGGAACGCTGTCCATATGATATTGCACAATGCTCTGTAAGCATTAATGTATGGCAATTAACCAATTATCAAATATCACATCCGAAGCAAAAGTAAGGATAAATTTGCTCTGAGTAACAAAATACATCAATAGATGTTAAAACAAGTTGGAAAAAATTATTTCCCAGAGTTTCTTAAAATTCAAATAATTATACATAATAATTTATTGCTTCCTCCCCAACCATTTACAAGAAGAATTCCGCAATAAGTTTCAACCGGGACTCAGGGGTGCATAATGCACGAAGTCCAGTATTTAATTGCAGGGAATAATTGGAGGGATCCTATGACCTTCTGTGATTAAGAACTTTCTTACATTTTCTAGAATAGGAACGTGTTGCAAAACGTCATTTCACACAAAACAACACGTGGATTTTCAACGGTTGCAAAGCATCTTGCAAGTATTCACACCCTGAAACCGTCATATTTCTGCAGAGTAATTATCTATAATAATTATTTATGTGTTTGTTTTTCCTCTGGAAATTATTATTGCCAGGAATTAGCTCCAAACTAATAGCTCCCAGTATATAAAAGCAATGGGACCTGAGTTCCAGTAAAATACAACAAGCGTTCAAGGAGAAGTGAGATTTTTCCAGAACTGGAGGATAAATATTTTGCAATTCCAGTTTTTATTTTTGTACCATTTAAAAACATAGGAAACACAATGTTCAAAATTGTAAGATCATTTTTATAAAATTCAAGATAAAAGCGAATTCACAAATATGTATAGCGTCCTTCATTTTTGGAAGTTATTGTTTTTAAATTATTATAGATTTGCCTTGCCCTTGTCATTGGAACAGTCGCTGCTCAAATTTATTCAGATGAGCGTTTTGCAACGGTTCTGAGAAGTAATAGTTACGCTGTCCCTGGGAATTTCCGGTACGGGTACGAGACCTCCAACGGGATCCAAGTAGATGCTGAGGGATTTTTGAAAAATCCCAGAGCTTTACCCGAGAACGAAATTCATGCTATTTATGGCTCTTATTCCTACACAACTCCGGACGGGTCCTTTGTATCAGTTTCCTACACCGCGGACGAGAATGGGTACCAACCCAGGGTTACCATTACGAAGCCCGGAGATCCGGGTTACCAGGTTCGTCCAGTTACTCCCGAAAAAACGTATTTGAGTGTTGGCCCCAATCGCGGTCCGATTTTCTTTAAGTAGATTATTATTTCAAGTTAAATCCGGATCCTGTCCGAAATTTCAATTTTACAAGGTCAAGTCCACAGATATTATTACTAATATTAATATTATAATTAATATTATTAATAATAATTAATATTAATTTGTAATTAAAATCGCATAGGGAATAAAAATTAAAAATCAATTATAGTGTCAAATCGTTACATTTCCGGTATTCAAATTCCTGAATAAATTCTGCGACATATTATAAGAAAGCAATATTTTTTTTTGTCATTTCTTTCCTAGGAGCGTCAATATGGACGTTTATCACAATACTAAAGGAATCTCTTTTATAGTAATATCCCTTCATATAACATTGGTCCAGGGAACCAAAACTGGGGCTAAATTGTTTTACAATTATTATTACTAATGATGAATATTAAGGAAATCAAATTTTTTTTCGTCAAGGCCACGGGAGCTTGACAATTTTATAAAATATCTATTTTGATGTAGAAGTAAGTAGTAGTAAGTATGCATAAGCTTCAATGCCTCATATATAACAGTATTATTAACAATTACAAGCAGGATTAGAGGAACATCGTGTTTAGCGTTTTTATGCGAATGTTTTTCCTCAGGATACAAGGATAATATAAGTTCTAAATATGAATGAAGTAGTTTACAAAGCGTATACTTGTGTATAAAAAAACATTGTATTGTGGGCTATCTGTATATGTCTCAACTGGCAACATATTCGAAGTCACCAGCTCAAATGTTTACCCTTGTCATTACAAATCAATACATATTCAATTTAACCGAAGAAATTAATTCAACCAATCTATTTCTACTTGGATGTAAATCTTGGCTGAGCCATAAATCTAAGTTGAAAAACGACTTCATACATAAAGGATGTTTCCTCGGCTGTTACTTAACAGAATGCTGATTGTGAGTGCATTGAAGCGCCCATCATATGCAACTCTCTCAGAATCAATGATGGGCGGAGATTTGAGTGATGAGTGCATAACTCGCACACACGAGTGCAGACATAATTACCACAGGTTACAATTATTACAAATGTGTTTTCATGACTTTGTTATACATTCAAATTTTTCTTTGAAGGTAACAAGCAAGAACTTTTAAAATAAAAAATCCAGAACTAAATGAAACTTGGTGGGATTTTGGTAAGTGGTAATAGTGTTCACGTAAACCCCAAACTTAATCACATGTTCCTTTGGTTTGGGCTCTGAAAGAGTTGAAAATTTTTAGATTTTGAAAATCTTAAAGGGGGGTCCTCAATCACATGAGGAGTTTTCACATTTTAATTCCAATATGAAAATTAAATTGTTGGAACTTCGGTGAACTTCAAGCTAAGGTTAGGACATAGGTCTGTGAGTAAGTACAAGTGCCAAAAGCATCCTTGTAACAATACGACTGTTTTGAAGATATGTATAATTACATATAACTATAATTATTTGCAACCCCATAGTCAAAATATTTATAAAAATAGTTGAGTTCCCCAGTTTGTAGGGAATGCTTTTCCAAATTTTTTACAATTTATTCCATTGACCTGGTGGGGTCACAGTGATCAGAAAGTAAATTCGGTTCTTTTCAAAAGGTAAATTTCTTCGTGTTCTTTGTTTCCATACAGCATTGTTTTCATAAATTGTTTTAACTCGCATTTGTGCGAACGTTTGTTATTTCCATGGATTTGTTTGACATTTCTCAGTGTTGAAAACTTTGATTGAGTAGAGCAAGTAAATAAAATGAGGAAATTATAAAGCTGCTATTTTATTAAGGAAGATCTTGCCGTTTTAGCACATTTCAGAATATACTGGTCTTGTAGCAAATTTTATTTGGATTCATTTTCTTTTCATGAATCATCAGACCATATTAAATTGGGTCAAATCTCTCGGTTTGTTGCATTAACATTCGTGGTTGCTTCAATCTATCATCTATCACGAAATCAATTGTTGACAAAACAAACTTGTGAATTTCCTGCTGTTTCGTGCACAAATTACAACTTATAATTTTTTTAAATTAAATAAGTTCTTTATTCAGGATTCTTTTCGGGCTGAGCCAATTTCATCCGTACATTGCAAGTGTGTTATTTTAACATATCATTTCAGATATGCATGTGTAGTGCAATGTCTGAATATTAGTTTGATGTTCGTTGAAGTTGCGAAAATTTAATTTCGTATCAGAATCAACGTCAAATTTCAAGTTGAGCGAGAGTTTTGCACTCACCACTTGTCAGTACGCCCACCAGTGTTTGTGAGAAAGTTGCATACTGTAGGATATGTACTTCGACAATGCATTCAGTATTCTGTAAAAAAAACAAGTGTAGGTGCAGGCGACGAAACATCCTCTGCCTGAAGTTGTGTTTTTTTGGCTCGCATAAACAGTATCTACTACCTAGTTCTTTTTCTAATAAAATAGCATAGCTGTCCCCTTTTCATCTCTAAGCTGATCATGTAACACTAAATTGACTAGCTTTTGAAGTCACTGGTTTTAATTCGAGTGAGGAACTATTCGTTGAGCCATTAAAGTAACTCTTTACGGTGTACATATGTAAGGACTGTTCTGAATAAATGTTCACAGTGCGAAACTTCTAGGAGCAACAATTACTGAAAGTATAAAATTTAATACAAGTATAATTGTATATAGCTGTACCGAATTCTATATAAACATAGATCTCTGTAATAATACGCGAAGCTTAACTCCTCTGAATTTGACTCCGCCAAAATGTCTAAGGCGGTTTAAATGGATGCAAAAATAATCAAGTTGGAAAGCTACATGGAAGCGCAGGCGACACTTTCAATCATCCTGAGAATTTATGCCTCTGAGGTTTCTATAACTAGAAGTGACAAACTGAATGGGTACAATAATGACAGCCATACATAAACATAGAAACTCATTCATCTCCGACTGTAAATTATGCGACTGTAGTTATTTCCAATGCTGGTGAATTATTTATGTGTAATATTTTTAAAAAATACTGCAAGTTTTCATTATATTCTGTAAGCGGCATCGCATGTAGCACTTAGCAAACATTTTGGCACATATTTATCCAGAATAAAAAATTGCCTTACTTTTATTGGGATGGCGTGAGTTCGCTAAACGTAAAGCTCGACCTTTGAACCATGTCGTACCTAACATACATACATACATACATACATACATACATATATGCATCTATATATATTGTAATTATCCAGTTGCGCTTAATCATTTCCCACACATCATCATCGATTGAAGACGGTTTGGTTCCATGGTTATACGCGCCATGCTTTCATCTCGTTAGGAAGAGTCTTGATGAAAATTATTATTATTGTAGAAAATGTGAAATCACCGAAATATTGTCAATATTACCAATATTATTTTATGAAATGCCAGATTTGCAAAGGTTATGCTATGAGAATGTAATAATTAATGTTAAATGTGCTCCGGAGCCAAGTGCCTCTGACTGATCCTGTAATAATTCGAGAATAAGTTTTCGTCAAATACAGACGCACATCTCTTATAATGTCTGTATGAATGTATTTATGTCATAGATCTGCCGGGTTTAAGTCCTAAGCAGGGCTATGCAAAATACTTGATCTTCGATGACAAAATATAAAATAAAATACCTAAAGTAAAATATGGAAAATACAAAATACGATGTAAAATACCTCAGAATGTTATACTCAAATACAAAAAAATACAATACAAGGTAGGTATCTAATTTAAGATACTTAAATACAAAATACTGTAATTACTTTAAATACAAAATTCTTCCCTTAAAATATCCATCATCTTTTCAGTATCTAGAGCACAAACAGCTTTAACAGGCAATATTTTAAAAACATCATCAGATAGTTAATCACTTCAATTACTTCATATACGACATGTGTGGGTACAAATTGTTCAACTGCTACCATTTAAATCCATCTAATATAATACCTTCTTTTTCCAACCACAGTAAAGAAAAGGAACCATGAATTCCAATTCTATTCATTAGAAATACTTCCAATCAACTTGCAGATTACTTACGCCGTCTTTTAGAATAGAGACCGACATTCATTCCTGGTATAAATATAAAAAATTTGAACAAAGGTCTCAAAGACAAGGAAAATGAAGCTTCTGGGGTTTACATTATTGCAGGTAGTACCTGTAATTCTAAATAAATTGGAGAAACATACAAATAACTAAGTACCAGAGTTTTGGAACAATGTGAGAAGAAGAGAGTATAAAAAGTCAGCAATTGCAAGATATGTCATAAGAAACACAGGCCATGAAATATCTTACACGGAAAATATAATTATACAAATTGATGAACGTCGATCACCGTTTTATGTTGAGCAATGCATGGAAGCCAATTATTTAAAAATTGTTAGATTACGAAAAAATTCAAAAATTCAAATTTCAAAGTAATTCCAATTGTTTTCGAAAAATTGATTTAAAAATTATTTTTAATGCATGAGAAGCTATTAGATTGCTAAAATATCTTTTATTTTCGGAATAATTATTATAGAAAGGATTTAACATCTGAAAATTAAATTGAGTAGGTCTTCGGCGTATCTTAATTAGTAATATCGACATTGTAAACGTGTTTGTTATAGTATAAAAATTCGTTCGAACGTATGATATTTTTCATTACTAAAATGGAATTCTCATACAGATGTTGCAAATTGTTAAACTACATAATTACTTACAGGTCTTTAAAATACAAAATACTTGCTCATTGATTGCCAACTTTAAAATACAAAATACTTACTCAATGATTGCCAACTTTAAAATACAAAATACTCTGTGGTCTGAAAATACTGTATTTAATAATATTTGAAAATACTGCATAGATCTGTTCCGAACTACAAGTACAAATGCCTCCATGGAATAATTCTCACCGGGTTCAATAATAATAATTATATGTGAAAATAAAAAATATTGCAAATTAAGTTAAAAATGCAATAAATATTCCTTTTAAAAGCATCTATTAGAAAGAGCTTTGACTCCTTAAACGATTGAAAAATTGCATTGCAAACGAAGAGAAATTGCCCCCTACATAAATACTTTGCGAAAAAATGCATTCGAACCCACCCAGCCCACAAACGCTTTGATTTGCTAAAACTGCAGGGAAATTCTAAATAATTTGATTTACAATTCATTACCAGAGCCGTCATGTTTGAACTAACTTCCAGTGAAAATAATGAGAGGAACAAATGTGTAAAGGGTTCATTATCCCTGGCTTAAAACTCTCAAAATTACTAATTTTTCCGATGTTAAAATTCACTTTTCCAGAACTGACAACTCTTCCCTTTTTTTTCTCTATAAAAAAAAGTCCAAGGTGACAAGGACCAATTTAAATTTACAATCAGCTCCAGAAGCATAAAAATTTTGGGTAGCGTAATTATTCCTTACCTCCGGCCCGCTTCTACTCCAGTCCCCATTAAATGCTAAATAAATCACGGCTCATAAGTGTCTTTTACGAGGGTGCTCAGGTCCAATAAATGTCTCGAAGATGAAGCAGACGGTGTCGTTAAGCACCGGCCCATTCCATAATTTATGACTTGAGCTTGTATTTGTGAATGGGTTTCGAGACTGCACGCCCACATGCTGGCTCACAAATGAAAATATTTAGATGCACATATTCAGAGAGTGACTTGAGATAGGCCAAAATACGCTACTGCATACATACACTATCTATAGATACGTAACATCCTCTCAAGCCTTAACATTCAGCCGCCTCCACACCGAACTCCTAATTTATTTCCGAAATATTAACTTACGATTCGGATACCCTTGACTTTGAACTTCGCAGTGCAGTGGCAACTCTTTATGAGGGACTGACTGACTGCCTCTGCAATTGAGCTGTAACTCCATCATTGACATATGTACATAAGTACTTCAACTTGGAGGGGGTAGATACAGAATGAGTACACTGTACGCTGTCCTGCAGTACAAATTGTACAGTGTCTTGTATAACTCCTTCATGGCAGCGTGATTGTTCCCCATTTTGTCACCCAATGATAAGCAGGTGTTACACTCGGTGTACCAACATGTGTGAGTAATTATTACAGAACAGTGTAATGTACTCCCCCATGTATGCAATTATTGTAGATACAAGTATAGATACAGTGGACAGGCTCCGTGAGAACCCCCTTCAAAATTACAAAATTGGGCTGTGCAGATGTTTTGCTCCTATAAGGACAGGAATTAACATGGAGTTAAACCCGAATGTTCCCAAAGTCCCTTTGCCTTAACAATAAAAATACTTGCCGAATGAGAGCCCCTCATATAGCCAGTTGAGACTGTTGGTATTAAAATTGAGAGCCTACTGTTTCAAGGCGGAGATTTTGGACACTAGCATAGATGTATATGTATATCCTAGAAGGAATAAATATATATATATCTAACTACTAGAAGCAAGCCCAAGGAGCCATTTGCATAAATACTGGTCATTTGTAGCAGATTTTAAAAAACAAATTAGTGTGCAAAAAGGACCATTAGCCCTAATAAATTAAATGCATTTTTTTTCTACTTCTGGGGGTATATATACCCTGGGCCGATGATATCATTAGTAATCAACTGGTAGTGTGGTTAAAATTATTACTTGTAATTTTGACTCCACATTTGTACAGTCTATAGTCTGACACAACTCAAGTTCTCTCTTTCGGCGAGGATCATGTTTGCCCAAATTGTAAGTTTTAAAAAAAAAATAATAATCCCAAGTACAAATTTTCCTGAAAGCTCCTGCTATATATTGCACTTCAATGCATACATAATTATGGTAGTCATATCATTAAAAGTTATTAAACCTTTTGCCCCCTAATAGTTTTTTTAATTTGTTTTCTGGAATTTCTAAAATTCAAAGGTAAAATCAAAATTTAGGGAAACTGTTCTTGTTCCTTGTGATTAAAGACCAGGTCATGGGTTATTATTTTTAAATTGTAAATATATTGTTCCTGTAACTCCTACTTGTGTTTTGAGCTTTGGATAGAATAATCCTGAAATCCCTTTGAAAGACAAATATTTTTTTAATAAAATTTTCATATATTTTATAAAAATCTTTGCAACGATGTAGAGTTGGAAAAATGTGATTAAGTCTGGAACATTCACCCAAAACTTGTAGTGACAATTATTTCTACCCTCATTTATTATTTTTCAATTTATTTCTCTATAGTTGAGGCCCTCCAGACATAGGTTGGTTGTAAAAAAAAAAAGCTAATTGTATTGATTTCTTATTAACTAGATTTCCCTTACAATTGTACTTTCGGCGGGGCTCTTGCCAGGAACGGAATGTCAGCGCGATGCGGATCGCAACGCCTTTGACATACTCCGTTACCAGAACATGCCCGGGGCGGATGGGAACTACAGCTTTGGCTACAAGACTTCCAACGGGATCAGTGTGGAGGAGAAGGGATTCGTGAAAAACCCTGAGGCTCCTAAAGACCAACAGATCAACGTGAAGACCGGATGTTATTCTTACACAACACCAGAGGGAGCCTTCGTCTCTGTAGTTTACATCGCGGATGAGTTGGGCTACCGACCCAAAACCCGCATAACGTACCCCCAAGACACAGCCCGACATCAACAGCATCTCCAGGAGCCTTGTGGACTAGGCTCAAGTCCAAGCCTTGGAGGCTCCACCTCAACAACAACAACCACAACAACAACAACAACAGCAAGCCCAACCCAGACAACTACCCCTAGAAAGTCTCGGGGCTTAAAATTCAATCAAGGCTCCAGCACAACCTCAAGGACTACTCCAACCAGCAATAAAGGCCTAGTCTCAGGGAATACGACGCCTAAGCCCAGCAACACGAATAATATCATACAAGGACTAACAACCCAGGCGACATCTGGAGGATCAACCCTGTCTACAACAAGCATAACTAACACGACCACAACCACAACAGAATCCTCGATACCGACACAAGATAAAACAACAATAAACAGACAACCCAAGGACTCCTCCAATTGTATATGTCAGTCCTTCACCTTTGAGTTGTTCGACCAATCCTCCGTTGTAGTGGATTATAGCCGGAACTCAGGATTGCCAACAGTTACAATTTATCCTTACGGGAGTCAAAATGCTTACACAAGGACAGTTAGTCCAGTTGACCTCAGTACCGTCCAAACTCTCTGAGTTTCCTAACCCAACGATGTCCACCGATCCACAGGCACAGAAAATACCCACCACCCCCCCCCCCTAAACCTTTGAGCTCAAAGTCTGGAATAATATAGAGTTTGAATCATATCTGTGTCCAATAATGCTAAAAATTAGGGTACAAGTATAGTTCAGGATTATTAGCCATAAGTGTGTCCTAAAATCTTACATTTAAATATTCTGCAGTACAGAATAGTTCCATTGTTACTTGAAGGTTCTATGATAGTGGCTTTATTTTGTGACGCTAATATTTTTGATTTATTTCCTAGAAATTGTATAACAAATAAATATTAATACTAAAGGGATCGTATCCGTTGAATGAAGAAATGCGTGGAAGGCAGAGAATTTCAAAAATTCAACGGCCATTAATGGTAATTTTAATTGTTAGGAATTTTAGGGATTGTAAATTTAGGTAAAGCAATTTTTTAAAGAAGATGCTAATGATTGGTGAAGTTCCGCTTTGCTTAATGTAGGAAGGTAATATTTGCTGTAATAATAGCATAATAGGAATCTAATACGAAATGGAGTGTGTTCCTAAAAATATTTAAATTGTGAGTTAATAATAATATTTCTATTGTAATAGTTTATTCAAGGAACTGCTTTCAAACTTCTTTCCAAGCCCATTCATTATTATGCTAATGACATGCACTGCCTCAGTGCAATTGCACCATTCATTGTTTTAACAGCATTCATTATACATTGTCCGTATGTATGTACTCACTCTAATAAGACTCATCTCAGGAATCAACACAGTACAGTGGACTTCCAATATGGAGGTTCCCAAGGGAGGGGAAAATACTTGCCAATATATATATATATGGAGATGTGACTTTTTAGTGTGTATATACAATCATGATAGGAAATACACAGGAAATTCACTACTTATTTGTTATATGTATAATATTACTTCACAGACTTCTCTCTGTTCAAGTTCTTTGTCGGAAAACGTTTTTTGACCTGATGTCTGCATAAATGAACACCACATGCATCCAACTGTATGTGATTTACGGCCTCCATCACCCCTCACTTTTCAACTTGCATCAGACAGAGCTGTCGCTTGTGCCTTGCTTTCAATTGCCGGAATAAAATATGCATTTCTAGCCTTGACTTTTTGGAAGCTCAAACAGGCCCAAATGTGTTTCATGCTGTGTGGAAGTCTTAAGAAGTCTTAAACGGGATTCTCCTTTCCAGTTCTATTTATTTGCTCTGACTGCAATTTTCGACTTGGAAAAATGCTCTGAGAATGAATTGAAACCCCAGGACATTTGCTAAAAATACTGCATTCGGGAATATTTTTCTGAACGTCAGACTGTGAGTGACAAGTTGACAAGATTAGAAATTCCTCCTTTTCCGCTTCACTTCGCATTCCCTTTTACTACATTTGAAACGAATTTTTCGTACTCTCAGTTTTTTACGGATTATGCTTACAAATCTTAACGTATAGGGACCTTTTTGATAGCTCTCGGAAAATGTATTCTAATTTCCTAGATGTTCTAGGGCAATTTCAAATATCTACTCACCCCTTGCATTTCCTGACTGTCACTGACATTTCTAGTTTTTACAATTGAAATAATTACTGAAATCAAAATCTTGAAATCAACTAGTATATAAGTAATACTGTGTGGAGGATGTGGGTGGAATACAATAATAATAGAGAATAAGGTATTCACACATATTGACACGCGTCCTCTGGTTTAGCAGCAAAGCAGAACGATAGACATTTGTTCACGGGGAACATGTAAGAGCAGTACGGTTCAAGAGGCAGGATTTTCTCTTTTGTAAGCAAATGCCAGTATTAAGGTCTGCACGTGGTTCAAAATATGCTATGAAAATACCTAATGAATTACAGTACCTGGAAAATTGGAATCCCAGGGATACATTTATCAAGGCCTTGGCTGTAGTATTGTCTACAAGCACTACATGTGAGGGAGTAAAACATTAAATTGGTAGTATTAACTGAGCTTATTATTAGACTTAATAATTGCCCTATACTTCTAAAAAGTAGGGAATTTTCCCGAGCTGGAATAATAATTACCGTATAATTAAATAAGAGACGCAGATAGTGAGTGTAAAAATCAATTTTAATTAGAATGAGCAAAAATTCAAGTAATAATTAGCTGTCTTTCTAATTATTATAAATTATTAGCATACATTCTAATTAATATTCAATAATGCCTATAATCCACATGGATCCTATAAAAGAGCAAAAATGAAATGTAAACTACAGAGAGGGTTTTCACCAAACAAGAAAAGGATATGTCACGACCGTACCGTAAATTTCCAGTCTGCCATGAGCTTACCCCAATTATTTATAATTAAACGAGCAAGTTTCGTAGCATATCATATGATGTTGCATTTAATGCTGAAGGAAGTTGTAATGGGTTAGTAAACATTGGAGAGTTACATTACTTTAATGCTTTATGAGTTTAATCAATGTTCAGTAAACGCCTTGAGGAGTCAGCATGTAACTAAATCCAGGCTCAGAACGAGTGTCACTTGCAACTGTACATGAAGACAAGCACAGTATTATTCCCCAGACGCTATTCCTGCATTAACGGAAAATGCTTGCAGAAATTCCGAGGCAGTCCAGTTTGTTTTTTTCGGTTTGGGCTCAGCATGGGACTATTTGCAGGGAATCTGGATCATTATCTAATTGGCCTGGATTTTTTCCGTTGGATTTTCAAGAAATGCCCTACAAATTATAGGTATATAAGCGAAGCACTGACTGAGTGTGAGTTCTCACACTGTGCAATCAGCAGGGAACTGCCAGTCTTATTGCATATTTAGTTTTGCATCCTTCGCTAAAACTATTTTTGTCTGATACGAGATTTGGCATTCTCTGATTGCAACTATGATCTTCCGAAAAGTACGGTTTTTTGGAAATAGGTTTTCCAAATATTTTCAAATTTCTTTCATAAAAGCATACATTTTTCCTACAATTTTCCACATTATATTTTAATTTACTATCAACATTGAATCAAATATTTTAAACAAAATGTTTTCAAGTGTTTTGAACAAAATGTTTTCAAATATTTTCAACAAAATGTTTCCAAATATTTTGAACAAAATGTTTTCAAATATTTTGAACGAAATGTTGTCAAGCATTTTGAACGAAATGTTTTGAAACATTTTGAACGACATGTTTTGAAACATTTTGAACGAAATGTTTTGAAACATTTTGAACGAAATTTTTTCAAGCATTGTCAGAACTTTAGCAAAACAATGACTATTTAGACACTATACTGATTTCATTTCATTTCCAGAATCTTTTCATTATTCTGCTCGCCTTTGCCAGCCTTCAACAAGTAAAGAGTCAGCGTATTGCAGACCGGGATGCAGTAGACGTAGTTCGCTACCAGAAGGTTCACACCGGTGATGGAAACTACAACTTTGGCTACCAGACTTCAAATAGGATTTCTGTTCACGAGACAGGTTACACCCGAAATCCGGAAGCTCCAAATAACGAGCAAGTAAATGTAAAAGAAGGTTGTTTCTCCTTCTTCTCCCCAGAAGGCTATTTTGTATCGACTGTATACATCGCGGATGAAAACGGATATCAACCCAAGACAACAATGACGGACCCACGAGACACTGTGAAACACCAGGAGCATATTGCAAATCCCTGCGGACATGGCGTAACACCAGAAACCAGACCGATCCCTCCGAGGTACCCAACGGCAGGTACTGGCAAAATTCCGTTCCCTCCGAGGGACCCAACGCCAGGTACGGCTCAAATTCCGATCCCTCCGAGGTACCCAACGCCAGGTACCGACAAAATTCCGATCCTTCCGAGGGACCCAACGCTAGGTACTGCTCAAAATCCGATCCCTCCGAGGGACCCAACGCCAGGTACTGCTCAAATCCCTTGCTATAATGATCAGGGTCAGCCATGCCAAACAACACAACGACCCAATACTCCATCGCAAACACAGGTGACGACAACCGTAACCACCAAACCTGGTTGTTTAACCGGTAGGGAGCCATCTTGCGGGATTATTCCTCCAAACGAGAGTTGTATTCAGGGATGGGAGCCATCTTGCGGATCAGGTACTCCAACAATTATTTCCGCTACGTCAACACCGATTAATCGACCTTCCTTTACCAAACCAGCAGTGCCGCCTGGGTGCTCTTGTCAGCGAGACAACTTCCAACCTTTTGCTTTCCGGCTGCTGGATAACACACTCATTCAAATTTCCTATACCAAAAGTGGGTACTTCAACAAACCCACGGTAACCGTGTTCAAAAATGGCAGTAAAATTCCGTACTATCCCCAAGTGACCAGGTTATTAGTGACTGACTCATTTTTGACAACGGATCCAAATCCCCCAATTATTCAAAGTGACAACCAGAGTTTCCAGTCAGGAGGGCCACCTGAGCGCCACTATGGATGGTCTGCCTATTAGTCACACTTTGAAAATACAAGTGGTGAAGTAGTAATTTGTTTGAAATCGTTCTTAGACTGTAGTTACGCAACATGCTTTATTTTGTTCAGATAATATTTAGTAGAATTTATGTAAATCCTTGGTTATAGGTATAAGGAATAAAGTAAAGACTCAATTTCTAAGCGAAACTACATAAATCCTGAGTTTTTTGAATTTATCCAATATTGAAATGTTTCAGCAATTCTAAAATTACTTTTCAGAACTTCTGAAAGTATAATTACTGGAAATTCTGAAAAGTATTTTGGAAATTCAGCAAATATTTTGAGACGTCTGATTGCAGTGACAAGTCTTGATAGCTATCTTCCGTCCTCACTTTGAAACCATACATTGTATCTCCATTTATTTACATGTATCTACAACAACACAAAGTTTATTCTCCACATTAAGAACGTGTTCGGAATTTATGTAAGTTGTAATCAATTATTCAATTCCAAATGGTCATTATGTAATAGTTATGGTTTCAACCTCATATTAATATTGGAATCAAACTTCAGGATATTCTCGTGCCTATAGTTGCAACTTGTTTTGCTTACCTTCAGTTGATATTACAGGCTTTGCTAAAAAAAGTTCAACTGGATAGAGCCGGTTATGGGCATTTGTAATATGCTGGAAATGAGAAAAATACGAAACAAAGGCTATAAATTATAGTTGTCAAAACAATTGCATCTATGCAGTTACAAACCATAAATTTTTATGTAGTTGCAAAATTTATCATCAAAATAATCACAAGTTCAACAGCTTCGCGTCCCGGGAGTTCTTTCACCTTACTACTCTAGGAATTGATGAGCTTTTCTGTTTCTCACATGTGTTACCTGACATACTCATTTAGTACCATACAACTGCACACACAGTATTTGTA
This sequence comes from Allacma fusca, assembly GCA_947179485.1. Classification (NCBI taxonomy): domain Eukaryota; kingdom Metazoa; phylum Arthropoda; class Collembola; order Symphypleona; family Sminthuridae; genus Allacma; species Allacma fusca. The sequence continues at coordinate 59,470,701 of OX359245.1, forward strand.
TTGCCTTCACAAAAGTATTTTTATATAGAATTAAAACCTAATTGAGAGAATCGCGGTTTACACACAGTGTTGTTTTTTCTCTATGAACAGTATAAGTGTGAACATGCATAAATATAATTACATCAAGTTTGCAAATCAACGATTGTTGTTGTGGCTGCAGTTATCTGTGAATTGTACTCCGGTTATAGTAGACCAAATATGTAATTATAAGAGGAACGTTTCTACAGGAAAAATTGCATGTACATACATATATACACAATTATGTGTAGATATTCAACGATACCTTTTTGGATAGGATGAGAACCAATAAACAGCTGAAAAAGAGCTGATGAAGGATGACAGTCAGGTGGGATAAAAATTATCTGTCATTATGTACTACTGTAGTAGTTTCCCAGAAACAAATTGTGTAGTCCGAAAAATGCAGGAGAGAAGGAGGAAAGTTTGTGGGGAGAACTGATACACAAATTACTGTTGACATCTCACGGGGTCATAATAAACATCAATTAGCGAAGGGTAACTACGATTAAGAAAACACGCGGATGTATTTTCACAGTAACGTATAGAAAATTCAGTGGTTGCTGTGCGTTGTCAATAATATTTCAAAAACTTCAAAAGACAATTTGAAAGCTCAGACAAATATTTTGCAAATAGTGGAAAACACTTCAACATTGTAAAACAAAATCAGGAGTTTTGACAAACATTTCGCAAACTATGACAACTGTTTTCCAAATTCTATAAAATTATTATATATATAGTCTCAAAGGGGCGATGTGATATTTACGATACTTCTATCGGTCAATATTGTAACATCCATAAAAGCTTTGTGCCGGGACCTTTTTCCCTCGGACGTAGTAGGAGCATCTTGTGACCTAATTAAATTTCCTCGGGATTTTTAACGGATGTCCAAACAAATCACCAAATCTCCAAATTAATTGCGTTCTGATACTTTAGGTATTGTGTCCCTGCAAATAGCTTGAACAGACACACAGACAAATGATAGCGACAGCGAACTTCGTCTCACTTCTCTCCTAAAAACAGTCAAATAATTTGTAACGATCACCTTTGCAACACATAGGCTATCGTACACATGTAATTACACAGTGAAAGGAGCGAGATCATCACCTTTTCAAAGGAATGTCGGTACGAACGTCAGCATTTTCGTTCCAAACCCTGCTATGAAAAGAAATTCCAATACTTGGAAATTCGCAATCCCATGGTTAAATTTATCGTAACTTTGACTAGTATTGTCCACATTTACATGCATTAAAGCATTAAATTTGTATAATTAATGATCCTTCTTAATAATTACCTCATACCTCTGATTAAGGAGAAAATTCTGGCTACAAAGCTTTGAATGATGTTTCACAGCCTTGTAAGCCAATGACAAGCTGAGTCAACCCATGCTGCAATAAATTTATGTGCCCCGATCCCATGAAAGAGCAAGAATGGAATGCAAACCTCGGAGCGGACTGACTGAAACACGCAAATGACCTCACTTCACGTGCCAGATTTTTTTGTGACGCAAGAGATTATCATAATTATTTGTATTTAAAGAGTCACAGGTAAAACACACCAGAACAACAATAGCAAGCACACTTTTGGAGCATATCCTGTAATTATGTATTTAATGTTGCAGAAATTTGTCAAAAATGCATCTTTATAAATCTTGGGGTAGTGAACGTGGGAGAGTTACATGACTTTAATACTATACGAGATTACAGTGACGTCCATTAAACCCACTGAGGTGTCAGCATGTTACCAAATTCAGGCTCGCAACAAATGTCACTTTCATTGTGCATTTAAAGACGCACCTTGTTCTCCCAAAGACGCTATTCGTGAGTCTAGGGAAAATGATTCCAGAAATTAAGAGAAATTCCAGTTTGTTTTTTCGGGTTGGGTTTAGCATATAAGCATTTGCATGGAATCAGGATATAAAATTTTTTTGTAAGTTTTCCAAGAAATACCCTACAAATATGGGTATATAAGCCAAAGACTGCGCACATTATACGATCAGTAAGGAAAGCCGAGTTTTACAGAACAATTTCTTTCGTTTCCCTAAATAATTATTCGAATTTGAGACAGTACACACTCAATCTCTTAATATGTTCTTGCAAATTGTAAGTTATTTTAAAAACCAAATTTTCAAAATTTTCTAATTTGCCCATAAAATTTTTCATAAATTTTTCCCACAATTGTTTCAATACTTTCGAGAAATTTTGCATATTTTTCCCACCCAATTTCCCAATACCTTCGTAATCTGTTTTTGAAGTTTCCCAGAAATATTAATTTTTCCTAACATTTTTCAAAATTTACAAATAAAGGCTTTAAATTTGGCTTGCAAAACTTATTTCATGTGATATAAGCACTCTACTGGAATGAAAACATCCTATAATTTTTTTTTAATTTGAAGCGCCTATTACTTCATATTTTATGTAATTTGATTATTTGTTTTGATTTTTAGAATATATTGAACATTTTGCTTCTACTCTCTGGCATTCTCCAAGGAATAAGCCAGAGCAGTGCAAACCACAAAGCAGTAGACCAATTGCGATACCAGCAGACCCACAATGGTGACGGAAACTACAATTTCGGGCACAAGACTTCAAATGATATTTCCGTTCATGAGACAGGATATATCCGAAATCCGGACGCCCCAATGGACAACCAAGTTAATGTAAAAGAAGGCTGCAACTCTTACTTCTCCCCAGAAGGTTATTTTGTATCCACCGTTTACATCGCGGATGAAAGTGGATACCGCCCCAAAGTCACAATGACTCACCCCCGGGACGCACAAAAGCACCAGGAACACCTCGCCAATCCCTGTGGAACCGGCGTAACACCAGAACCCGGACCGATCCCTCCGAGGAACAAAACTACTACTACCGCTCAACCCTCTTGCCATGAAGGTTGGGGACACACTTGCCGAACCGCACCCCCGAAACCAACTTGTGTTCATGGTTGGGAGAAGTCCTGTCCCACTTCGACTACTCCAGTGCACCAGAAGGTGACGCCAACCACAACCCCCAAACCCAGATGTATACACGGTTGGGAGCCATCTTGTCGGGTTACATCTTCGATAACTACCACGAGATGGCCGAAATCAACTCCAACAACAACAGCCAAACCGGGTTGTTTACACGGTTGGGAGGCATCTTGCAGGATTACAACTCCGAAGGTTAGGTGTATTCAAGGATGGGAGCCATCTTGTTCTGTTACAACTTCGTCAACAACCACGGTATGGCCGAAGTCTACCCCAGCAACAACAACAGCCAAACCGGGTTGTTTACATGGTTGGGAGCCATCTTGCAGGATTACAACTCCGAAGGACAGGTGTATTCACGGATGGGAGCCATCTTGTCCAACTAAACCTCCTACAACTACCACAGGATGGCCGAAGTCTACCCCAACAACAACAATCAAACCAGGTTGTTTACATGGTTGGGAGCCATCTTGTTCTGTTACAACTTCGTCAACAACCACGGTATGGTCGAAGTCTACCCCAACAACAACAACCAAACCGGGTTGTTTACATGGTTGGGAGCCATCTTGCAGGATTACAACTCCGATGGGCAGATGTATTCACGGATGGGAGCCATCTTGCCCAACGGATATAACTTCTAAAATTATTACAACTACACCAGTTACTGTACCAATAATTACTACACCAGGAGTTCCGCCTGAGTGTCCATGTCAAAAGGATAACTTACACCCTTTTGCCTTCCGGCTGTTGGATCACTCCCTGGTCCAAATTTCTTACCCCAAAGGTGGATATCCTAACAAGCCAACAGTAACCGTGTACAAAAACGGATCTGAAATCCCTTACCATCCTGATGTCACTATTTTATTTGTGGATGATTCGTACTTGGCAATTCGTCCAAAACCCACAGTTGTTTTCGATGACACGGACTATTTCAAGTCCAGAGCACGTAAGTCGGGACACTTGCAACCTCAAGCAAGAGGAGCATCCGTTAGTCCCTGGGAATGGTCTGCCTATTAATAGTAATTAGATGTAACAATAAGTTACAAATTATGAAGTAGTTGGTGAGACCAGTTAATTTTAAAAAATGATTTATAATTAATTAAATCTTTGAATTTATAAATGTGGAAACCTCAATCTTATCATCAAGGGAACCACACTGGTTCAAATTTTACATTGCATTCTGAGGGTTTCATTTTTCAAGTGTTCTTGAAATTATTATTTTTGTTCTTACAACTGTGATCGTATAGACGTCAATAAATTATATTTCTTATTGTTCAAATCATTTTTTTGCCATCACAATTTTTAATACCCACGAAAATATCGAGTCTATATGTATCTGTAGATATTTTTTCCACTACGAATAATATTTCTGGATAAAATCATTCTTCCTGATCCGTTATTAGAAAATTCAGGTCCGAGCAATTGCATAGGAGGTCTAAGTAATATAATTAAATTATGCAACAACTTGATTGTAGCCTACATGAACTTAAAATCAAATCGCATTAGTATAATAATTTCTGGATTTTTTGTAAATTATTATTATGAATTATTCAATTATAAGCCAGCATTCTCAGTTACATATGTCAGATTATGATTAATTACGAGAATCTACTAATGCATGTTCTCACACATAATTTATTTTCCTTATCTTCTGCTGGTATGACTCATACAGGCTTCCCTAATAAATATTTAACTGGATAGAGCCGGTTGTGGTCCTTTACAATGTTACAAACGCTAAGAGGGGATAGCTAAAGCCATAAATTTTAGTACCACCTGTCAACACACTTGCATCCCTCCAGTTACAAGTCGTTTGATTTTGGAGTTACAACTGCCAGCATATGTAAGATTCCAAATGATTGCACTTTTAATGTAACGTAAATATTAATAACAGCTCCGTAAGTTCAACAGCTTCGAGTCTCATTCATGTTTCCACCTTAGCTGTCTCAGAGTTGTGAAGCTTTTTGGTGTCTGATGGGTTTTTTAGTATCCTATTTAAAGCATTTTTTTCTGTATATGCGCCACAATGAAATTTTTTCTCCTTTCGTGAACTTGGATAAATAGGAATCAAATTTGCAAACATCAAATGATAATAATTATATAATTATGTAGCTGCAGTACTTCGTATGTATATTACACTCACAGTATACCACAGACCAACATACATATGCATTCATACTAGCAACAAGAACACTTCAGTTGGGAAAAATTATGTGTAATTATATAATTATATGTGTAGCCATCCCGCTTGCGTTAACATTAATTTTTCTACTTTCAGGATCACTTCCGTATAAATGCAAGCACTGGATCTTTTGACGGGTATAGATAACTAAACTGACTAATTGTATTTATGCACAAATTTCAGCAAATTTTGAGATTAAAAAGATCAATAAGCGTTTCCAATCAGGATAAAATGTCAAGGAACTAAAAACGCGCTGAATAACTTTTTATTTCGAACTTCCTGTTGGCACTTAATTTAAGAGGGTGAAGCATCCAAAATGTACTGTGCATTTACATCTGTGTCCATAAACCTATTAAATGAGTTTGAGCTACACATGTTCAGATCGGTAGCTGCAGCTACAACAACAATCAGTGATTTTTAAATTTGATGCCTGTTTATGCATGTTCACAATTATGCTGTTCATGGAGAAAAACAATACTGTCTAAACCGCGTTTCTCTCAATTATTCATTTATTTGTATGTACAGTAAAATGCTTTTATGAAGGCCACATAAGTACTGTATGAGTACTTGCATAGCACTAAATGAATTTTTAAGCTAAAACATGTCAGATACAGAAAAGCTCAACAATTTTTAGATTAGTAAGGTGAAAGAACTCCCAGGACAAGGATCTGTTGCACTTGTGACTATTTTGATTATAAATTTTGTAGCTACATAAAAATATATCGTTTGAAACGGTATGGATGCAAGTGTTTTGACAACTGTAATTTATAGCTTTAGTTTTGATTCTTTATCCTTTCCAAGATTATAAAGGCCAAAACCGGCTCTATCCAGTTAATTTTTTTTATTAGGGAAGCCTGTATGAGTAATTTCAGCAGATGGTAAGCGAAACAAGGTGCAACTACAAATGTGAGGATATTACGAAGTAAGATCTCAAAGTGAATATAAGCTTAAAACTTGAACTATTACATAAGAGCCGTTTCGAATTGAATTATTTATTACAACATAAATTCTGAGCACGCTCTTAATGTGGAGAATTCTGTGTTGCTGCAGTTGCACGTAAATTATTGTATGGCTTGAATGTGATGATGGAATAAAAGTATTGAAAACTGCAAAGTGGCTAGGTTGGTCCATGACCGTCGAACTAAATGAATTCGGGTGCAGTATCACATGTATTATATTTTTTCATCTTAACAGTAATTACTTATTGAATATTTGTTTTAGAATTTGCAGAATATTTTTCAGAATTTTGGAAAAGTAATTTGGGAATTCTTGAAGCATTTCAGTATTCGAGAAAATAAAAAAAAATGTGAGTGACTTTTATATGCTTTCAACCGTGGGAAAGTTCTGACTCAGGTTCCTTGTGCCTACTTTTAGAAAGTGAACCTTTACTGTATTCCTTACATATCCAATGAGTTATGGCAAACAATTGAAATCCGGCATAAGTTCAATCCCGAATTAATAATCCACTCACAACCCTGATTATCATTGACCAGTTTACCATTTTTACAATTAAATATATTTTACAAATACAAGGATAACACCCCCGTATTCACAGTGCATACTTACATCTCCTTATAAAACTTCAGCAAAAGCCGAAAAATAATATAAGGTAATTAAAGTTACTTCCCAAAAATTATACAAGACTCAAGATATATAACTATAAATACATCTAATCACATAGCAATGTGTAAACGACCCGTTACAGGGTTATTTTATCTAAACACAGAAACGGGCAGAGATGTGTAGTACTTGAAATACTTAAATACAAAATACTATCTAAAATACAAAATACGTATCTTGTATCTTGTATTTCAAACCTACTGGGGTCGCCCAGGTATTTTGTATCTTAGTATTTACAAAATGCGGTGCTGGTAAGTATTTAGTATTTTGTTTGCAGCCATTAATAGTAAGTATATTTAAGTATTTAAAATAAGATACTTTATCAAAATACTTAAGTACCCAATATTTTGAAATTGCCACAATCGTGGCTATTGCCAAACTATTTGTATTCTTAACATTAAGCATAGGAACAACGTTTTTTAGCGATTAACAGACGTCGTACGTACGCCAAATATTAAACGGGATAAATTCATCAGATCATCCACAGCAAAGTAGAATCAGAGAGCGTAGTCCTTCCGTTATCATGCTTTATTATAAATCATTTGAAATCGGCAGTTCAGAGAGTATAAGACATTTCGAAATGTTATCGTCGGTGTGATCTTTACCCGCAATTCTGGACGGAAATTATTTTCGGGTAATTGATCAAGACAATGGAAGTGTGGTAACCCGGTGTATTATTTGTGAAAAGAATCTCGAAGTTAGAACTAAAACGGCGAGGACTATAGTAAAACTAGTGGAATAATAAAAGGAGCTTTGTCATCAACTTTAAATTTTTTAAAGCACTTGGTACGCAAAAAATATTTATCTTGGGATCTTATTGAATTAGCTTGTGAAATTAAATAAAACTAAATTAATTAAGACGTTATTTTGCGTGGAATTGAATCAAGCACTTGTACCTAATTAGTTTTGTAGAAAATCTATCAACAATGTTAATATCAGTTTGTTTAAAAATTATGTGCAGAAGTCACAAAGCATATTTGACCTCATTTACGTTTTATGTGATTTAGAAATTCCACCCGAAGATCATGAGGAGTATAAAACTCTGAAGTCAAGGGAACGGGAACGGACTAAGTCTGGCTGAATTCTTTCCAAAAACTTTACATGTGAAAACCCACAAGCACGAGAATCTGAGGATGTATTTCCTGATGTTAAAGTATTTAAGATAGTATCTTCTACTTAAGTATCTTTGGAGCGGTCTTTGAAATGTATTTTACTTAGGTATTTTAGTAAAACTAGTTGCTGGTATCTTATTTAGTATTTTGTGTTACGAAAAAAATTTAAAGTATTTGGTATCTTTGAAACAAAAATGAGGTATTTTACACATCTCTGGAAACGGGTTATATTGACATATTCCTCCCCACTCGAACACTAGCCTTTCCTTTTGTTCCGTGTTGAGTATATGATTATATCAAGAGTCAAATTTTGCTCTCATTTATTTGTATGTGTGCTGTCTTAAAGGAGAGACGTTCTAGTATGTACAGCAAAGATGGGCACCTCGCCTGAAACTAGGCCTTGTTAATAGGCAACTAGGAAGGAAGGAAAGCAAAACAGATAGGTTTTTAGGAAAGGAACTAGGAAGGTTGTAGAATTTATTTCAAAACTAGGAAATAGAATAGGAAGGCTGAGAATATGTAAAATAATAGGCACGTTCATAGGAAGGGTGAGGAAATTGGAAGGATCCTAGGAAGGGCTACCGGGAAGACATATTTGATACCAGCCAGCGACAAAAGATGAAACTAGTTTGTATAATTTCTGCTAGTTACTTGTATTGAACGGTATAACGTTGAATAAACGTAGTAGTCAAAAACAAACCGTGAAGAAATTCCACCCATATGGACCCCACTAATAGTTAGACGTCTAGATTCGGTGTTTCCGTAGATTTTATGTTGTGCCGTGAGCGGGGTTTATTTTAGTACATTAATATTCTGAATGCTGCTAACGTTAAAATATATCTTCCAGAAAATCGGTCCAAACTTGTAACTTATCATGTGTTCGTCTATGTACAATATACATTTTAAGTTCTCGTCCGATCACTGAAGTTAAGCAACGTTGGGCCCGGTTAGTACTTGGATGGGTGACCGCTTGGGAACCCCGGGTGTTGTTGGCATTACTTTTTTGCAATTTCCAGTATTTCACCTTAAACTACGAATGAGTTAATTTATTTACCTGCACATATATATGTATATAGCCTCAACTTTTTGATCGCAGACGCCTATTGAAATAATCGTCAGTAATCTGAATGCTTTGATGTTATATTTGAAAATTTTCTCATTTTAAGCTCATCCGAATTCTTTGTACTATCCAGAAACACAATATAAAAAATATAAACAATACATGAGAAGTTTTGCGGTATTATTTCGGTCTCTTGCAAAAGTTACATTCCTTGATATTTCTACCACTTGTTTATTTTACAAATTACATTTTTATTCACTGATATTCATTATACCCAACAAAAACGTTTGAAATTAGTTTTTAATTGTACTTAAATAAAAAAATGCATTGTTGCGCCACTTCTGAGTATACACCGTTTAACTTATCTCAAATCAAACTAGTAAATTAGTAGCACCGGAGAACTTATTCTTAATTAGGGAGTATTGCAGTGAGCAAATAATGATGCTAAAAGAAATTAAAAAGTAATTTTTTATTTTTTTACATTTAAATTGGTTTTAGTGGCTTAACAGTGTTCCTCTTTGGGCTATATACAACTAACTGCTAAATTACGAAAATTAAATATATGTTACATCGTAATAACTTTTTACAAAAACTGAATCATTAACTTATATCAATGTTTTACAATTTCTTTTTAACTTATTGTTAAATAACTATTTAGTTTTGGAATAATTGGTTTCCAAGCATCACTTAGTGTGTAGCCCTTATTGACGTTCATCAATGGATGTTTGCTTTGCTGAATTAATAATCCTTCTTTCACTTCTCTTAAAAATGGCATAAAAAAGTCACGTTGTCAGGAGGCCTTCTGTGAAACTTGGCCAGTGGATTTAGGTTGTGTGAATCAAGAAGAAGTGAAAATGGAGTAAGATCCAGTAAGTTGGAAATCAGAAGGAAAAGATGCAAAAAGTAATGCCAACAACACCCGGGGTTCCCAAGCGGTCACCCATCCAAGTACTAACCGGGCCCAACGTTGCTTAACTTCAGTGATCGGACGAGAACTGGTGCTTTCAACGTGGTATGGCCGTTCGCATCAGGTGTTGCAAATCTTCTCTAACTGGTTCATCATCTTTTATCGAGAGCCGTTATTTAGCAATTTAGGGAGTGTGCACATATTACGTTTCATTTTTCTCGATGTTGGGGCACTACCCACCCTATCGTCACCCTAAAGTCATTTTCCGGTGACCCCTTCTCACCTGATAACGTCATCAATGCAAAAACACAAACAAAACTAATTGACCGGTTTCGTTCAAAATTTTTGCTATCATTGTTTTTGTCGAAAACTCGTAAGAGTTAGTTATTGATTGAAATCGGTTGGGGTGTTTGTGCGGAAAACATAACTTATGAAGTAAGAAAGGAGAAATAATAAAAAAGACCAACAAATTATTACCTGTGGGGAAACTTGAGATCGTAGCCATATTATGTTCTTTTCCCGTTTGCGGACAAACGCAATATAGCAATTGCTGTTTTTGCAAAGAGCAAATTATTATTAAAAAATAAACTTTTATCGCCATTAGTATGGGCATATTCGCTCTGATTCCAGTCAGCCATATTTCCAATAACTTCCATCGGTGAGTCCGACGAATACTCCGCTACACATGATGTCTAAAACTACATTTTATAACTTTGAGCAACATATCCAATGCTTTTCGAGATGCTTTCTAACGAACTTCTATGGGCAGCTCTTTTGCGGGATTGATATGCAACAAAATACAAAATAGTGATTGCATATATTGCAGTTTTGGCTTTCGAGGCTGTCTTGAATGTTCGGGCAGTAGTAGACATAGACGATAGTTTTCATACATTTAGTATGACAAACCGCCAAATTTGTCAGATGCATCAAGGGTTACAAATTAGAAATCCAGAAACATCCAGCTTAAAGAGCCAGGACAAAGTTCAGTATTAACATTTTGACCAAGTTGCTTCGCCAGGAACTACAGTAACTGGGATGACAACGAATTATTTGCAAATCATACTGAGATTTTTTACTTTAGGCACACCAAACTTATTTTGGCCAACAGTTTGTCTAAAATGTATTTTGACGCCATTCTTGACAAATTTTTTGAGGATTTCCAGGATCTCATTTTTGGTAAGATTGTGATGCTCACAGGAATAATTTTAAAATGCATGACAAATGCGGCTTCTTTTATTTCAACACTTCCTATAATGTTGCAAGCGTGTTCACAGTTGACACTGTCAGCGCTTTTAATAATATTAAGACCAAGGGCGACAGTCAATGGGATCGTGAGAATGAATTATTTTCAAAACATGCCGAGATTGACGGAGTGATTTTGCAGCCATTCCTGCACAAGCCAAGAGTTTTCGGAATGGTCATGGTTGTCACAGATTTGAACTAATGTAAGACTTAAGCCTGTATATAAAATGTATCACTGGTCTTTCAGCAATAAACGTTTGTCACGAAAAACACTGAGTATAACAGTTATCCCTGTTTATTCGTTACATTTTTGTGAGAATACGCAAAACATCATCAGGAAGGTTACCCCCACCCCCACCTTGGTATAATTACACAAAATCATCAGCTTCAAAACCTCAGCCGTCCCTCAAAAATGAAAGGTTATATGTGCACACTCCCTTATGGGATTACATCTTCATATGCAGAAACTCACCGACTTTATATGGGTCGACACTATTGTGAAATTCATCCGAACTGGAGATATAATGAAATGAAATGCTTTGAGATACATGCGAATAAATAAAATAAACTTTCGGAATGCCGCAGGAAATTCTTGTGTAATCGGTTCGCTGCATTCATTTACAGTGACGACAGGCAATATTGAGGTGACAGGTAATGAAATGAGCTCACCGTCTAAACGTTTTGAGCTTTCAGAAGAATCAGGTAACATATAGATCGATATAGGTGTTAGAAATTTCATCTCAATTTCTCAGCGCCATTTAATATTATGAGTCCTCTGAATCATGAAATCATAGTTTTGAAGAGGGAATTCTCTGTACTAATAAATTTTGACATGAAAGCTGACATTTCATACAATTTGCGCATACACTACTAATACTTTGAAGCCATTGCGAAAAACGTTTTATACAAATGGCTGATTGTGAGAATTAAAACAAAATTACAGTATACACTATCTAGCATTACAAAATTGGTTATTACTCCATGTACATTATAGCAGCATAACATTTATCCCATTCACGTTAACACAATGTAATTTATGTTCTTATTGAGGCCCAGATAGTAAATTGTGCTGTTTTTAAGTGTGCTCGGTTATAGTTTGTACTGTAATCCATACCGTCCTTGTAAGCGCGGCAGGATCTATGAACTCCGTTCCCAAATGAAGGGGCATAAAAGGAAAGCAAACTCGTCTAGAAACAAGCGTCTGTGAATAAGGTAAATGACATCATTCCACGTGCCTCACGTTTTTTTGCGAACACGATAATTACTTACAAAGGCATTGCATTCTCATAAAATTGCAGGTGTATTACAATAACATTAACACCCTAGCATTTGACGCTCAACCCATTATTACGCATTTAATGTTACAGGGTAATCTCAAAGTGCATTTGCATTGATTTCTTTCTACAGCCAGAAACCGAGACGTGGGAGAGCTACAAATTTCAAATTATTTATATGCAGTTAGACTCTACTAAGTTCTTCAAAACCGGCACTGGCGACACACTGAGGTGTGAGCAATGTGAGTATGCAGTCAAATGCAGGTTCATGACTAATGTCACGTTTAGTTGCTTACATAATTATTTAAGGATGCTAATGCTACTAATGGTCTCCATTTACGAGATGATAATTATGCTATTAGGAAAGTTATTTGCAGACATTCGAACAGACTCCAGCAATTTATTTGAGGGGAAGAAGTTGCGTTGAAACATTGCATCCCATAACGCTTTTTGCCCACATCCCAGTTGCCTTCTTGGGGTTCATAAATGAAAATTTTTAAATCTTAATAAATTATGGCCACATGCTGCTGGTAATGATCTCTTAAACAATGTTGAGGTCAGTAGCTTATTCTTGGAACATCCTTAGTTGGTGTCTTGTGAAAAGATAAAAATATTTAAGGACAACCAGCACTTTAAATCCAGAGAAACTGCTTCGAGAAACATGCATGTCTATGTTATAGCATTAGATTTAGCACTTATGGTACAATATAAAACGGCTGAAAATAAAAACGTGGCCCAAATGTCTTTAATTGAACTAAACTCAGATATTAATATGCAGAGCACCCCAGTGGTCGTCATGGGTACAAAACGTTTGTTCCCGTTCCCGTTCCTGTTCCCACTGAATGGGTGCTCCCTTTAAAAGTTCCCGTACCCGGACCCTTTATGTTTGGAACAGTATTTGAAGTACCAGTTTCCACAAATTTAATAAACATGCGTGCCCGGACCCGTTCCTGTTCCCGTACCCAGAAATCAAGAATGTTCTGGACCCGTACCAACCGATTAAAACACAATATGCACACAAATCGCAATATGTCAGTTCTGAACACCGGGTTTTACCCGTTCCAGTGACGACCAGATCACCCCTTTTACCAACAGAACTAAGTAAGCTATTGTTCCCTTGAAATATATTATTCAGGGCGTGTCATTCAATTTTAGGCCGAACTGTCCTGCAATAATTAATGACAATTCAGCTCAAAATATTCACCGAAATTACTTGGGAAACTCCATCATAGCCACAAGTATTATAAGTGCTATAAGATTAGAGTAATTCATTATTGAACATTTGAATATCATGGATTGTACCCATTACAATTATTACGTATTCTATGGAGTCCATTTCCGGCTTTGAGTCGTTTCATAGAAACAACTCGGGTTGGTACCTTCCTTTGTACTGTTATTTGGTATCATTTCTAGAATTTAGTAATATTGCATCCTTGGAAGTTTATTTAAAACTCGTGCAGTACTTGGCTGCACAACTAAGAAATTGAGATTGACTAATATAATTTACGGCTAAAAGAACAATACAACCGCAATTACATCAAATAGACAAGTCTCACGGACAAAACGGATTTTACCCATGGGAACTGATCAGAAGTGTAGCAACGGCCCTGATAATGAAATCAATAAAGATTGGCGTGGACTCTCTCTCCATTGTATGAAAGCCTCCGACTTTGATACCTATATTCTCAATGGACCTGACATGCTTTTTAATTATCAATGCTTCTTTTCCAGACATTCCCACTAACTTTGAGCATCTAACTAACTCATTTTTTAATATACTCAAACATTCAGGGATGTTAAAGGCTTTTCCAAAAGTTGCTGTAAAGGTGAAACTCGTGTAGGAGACTATAAGCAGGAAGAAAATGGACGTACCCGGATGCTCTGAATAAGACTTGATAGCAACAAACAAGGCCGTTACCGACAATATCAATAAAATTTGCTTAATGCTGTAGACTAATAAGGAATATCCCGAGTTGAATAATCCAAGGAAGAGTTTCACGTATCCGATTTGAACATAACAACGCTTTGCTGAATTTTTCGTTGAAGTCTGTTTCCTGAAAAAACAAATTTTCCATAAATTTGTTATATATTCAGTAATTATGTATACAACTAAATTATGTAAACTTTAAAAAAACAAACATTTTCAAGACGTTGGTATTAAACATAATCAATGCTATTAAATATATATGAACATATTTTCTATTAATTTTATTTGTGCATTGTAATCATAATTATAGCAAAAATACTGAAATCCTTGACTAAGTTTAATTTCCCCCTTACGTTTTATTGATAATACATACCTCAACAAGATCAATTCGTAAGTCAAAATATGCATTATCTTCTCCAAAAAGAGTAGCATGTTTTCCATTCCAAATATGACACTCAACCCTGCTGAATTTAATATGACAAAGTCATGGAAAAGAAGACATACGTAAGACCAAGGGCTTTGATTAGACTCCGACAGCGAGTGGTAAGCAACTAGGTTTGTGCCGATGCAGGTTGTCAATACTATTAATGCATTGATAAAAATTAAACCAGTGGGTGAAATCAGGATGGCAACTAGTTCTTTTCCAGAATAGCGCTTCCAATGCTTGCGTTGTGTTGAATCTTGAACAAGTTCATCAAATAAGAATAGGTTGAAAGCAAAGAAAATGGTGAAAATATCCTGAAAAACAATTCGAGCTGTCTAAGCAAAAGGACCGGAATGTATTTATACTAAAATCAACGCCATTGTAGAGACAAAATATATATCACTATATACTGTGTTTTTGAAAAGTACGAGGATGATTTTGTCTCTTGAATATCAATAAGCTTCGACTTGAAATATGCGAGTTCACTAATGGAATATTTTAATTTAAAATAATTTTTATATGTTCAAAATTACCATTTTTATCATTTTCGAAAATGAAGTTAAAAATCATTACTGTTATCCCAGTGTTTTGGAAAATTGTAAGTGTTTCGACTGTGCTACCAAAGCATAAACCAGCAATGAACAATAGGTGCAATGCCAGCTTATAAATTGTTGGGACTTCGTTCCGTTCTGACATTAGAAATGCTAAACTGTAAAGACTCAAAAACAATCGGAGGATTTTGTAGAAGTAAAAGAAAGTCCAGAGGTATCTTCTTAAATTACTTGCAGGTTCCATGCAAACCTTCTGCCCCTCGGTTAGTATTACTTTGAATGGAAGAATATTCCAATTTGAGCCGAACGCAACGTATCGCACATGAAATTTTAAATCTGCAGCGGAAATCATTTCACTACAAGAAAGGGATATTCGGAAGCTGGCCGTTGGTAATTTGTTAAACTTTGTTAATTTTAAACATTGTACTACGTGTCTATAGAAATACGAATAAAATAGTTTGAGAGAGTATTTCAGAACTGCATAGGTTTGAGTTTGGAGCAATAATATGTACACATTTTTTCTTGCAATAACCATTATTATATAGTAGAGAGTGTAATTGCTTCGGGGTTTGGTTACATTAGTGATGATATTCGTTGAATTATATTTTTGAAGATCATTTTTGCGGTAAGTTGTGTAGTCGATTTTGTGAAAGATAGTGCAATTCTTTCAAACTGTTGTAACATTTTAAGCTGATTTATTCACTAATGCACAGGAAGGACATTTATATTCAGGATGTTACGATTCGCAACTCTCAATTGTGACAACACTCTGCTGAATCTAACGGAATCTGTCCATATCTATATCTCCTCACCGTTCGTTAAGCATTTGTGGAGCCTAATGGTCAAACGAATAAATACGTGCAATATTTAAATCAGCGAAAATGATGTGGTTTTTATTGACAACAAAAATATGTAATAATGTTGTAGTCAACACATTATCTAAACATTGAACCATCTATTAAGTGGTTGTATTCGATTTGACTTTCTCGAATGCGAGTAAGCGTCGGCCATTAAAAGTATTATAGTTATTTTTTTCACCATTTAATCCTTTCCTAAGTGCGGCACAAACAGACACTTCCTGGAAATAAAAGTTCCAGAAAATGAGGTTGGTCTAGAAATTTTTAATATTATAGAATGTTAATCTACTCAAGTTATTATTTACTATTAGTTGGCCTTTTTCCATGGTAATCTAGCCGTTGTAAAAATCTTTATATAAAGCGATGATCTTAGCACGTTTGGAAACTCGAAATACGTATATTAACCGAAAACAAAAGTATTTCACAATTCAACAAGCTGGAGTTTCGAGGAATATTAAGAAAACGTTTTTTCTTTGCTAAAGCCAATTTCAAACTGAGTGGAATTGTCTCGGGGATGTGGGTACAATAAGGATATATCCAGTACGAATGAATTGAAAGAGAAGGAAAATTGAGGAAACTTAAAAACTGTTATTGTAAGTTAAAGTACGTCTGCCTCATTTGCACGTAAAAAAGATAATAGTCCATATTCCCCATTATTTCCATTAAATTGATTGCCGCTGCAAAGATAGCATTAGCCATAACAATATGCAATCATATTATCAGTATTAGCAACAACAACAGATAATTTATTGAAACAATAATAAATATTGCTGCACAATGGCTAAAGTAGCACTTGAGGTGTCGAGGTAAGCTGCTGCACTGTTAGCGGTGCTTTGCTCGCTCTAATGGGTTTTTTACTCCTAGCTCTGTTCCTCACCATGCTCACAATCAGCTCAGTCGCAATACTGCTTTCCCCCGAAGTATGCGCCATAAATGCACCCCTTCTGCTAACATCCAGGACGCAAATCGTTACCATGGGACGTTGCTGAACTCCGTTTTTGGTCTTCACATCAAGGTACCTCACCTGACCATGTCGTCCAGGATAAATTTTCACTATTTGCCATAGAGGCCAAGAGGTTCTGTATCCATACTTGTCCACCACTACTACCACAACACCGACTTGGATTGGAGTAGTTCTCTCGAAACACTTCGTCCTACTTGTGAGAGTACAGAGATACTCCTTGACCCATTTTGATTAAAGTAAATCCGAGTATCTTTGTTCTATCTTCCACTAAGTTCTTCCATGCAGGTCATCGTCGGAGAAGTTCTCAGGAACATTTCCAAAAACTCCTCCACTCATTAGGAAATGGTTGTGGGTCAAAACTTCAGGATAATCTGGATCCAACGAGACATGCGTGAGTTGCCGGTTTTTCCCGATGAATCCTGCCTCACAAAAGACATCTTGGTTTACCTTTGCATCACGCTAGGTAACCGGAAGAGCTGTCTTCACAGATTTAACTAGTCTCTCCCACACACTGCCCATGTGTGGAGAGGCCAGGGGGTTGTACTTCCCCGTCGTTCCTCTCCCTGCAAATTTTTTACCACGCCATTCACATTAATGTGGTTCACTTCGCTCTTCAGTTTGTTGTTGGCTTTACTGAAGTTTGTTCCTTTGTCGAACCATATAACTTCTAGAGCTTATCTACGACCTAATCTAATAACATTAATAGACCAGTCTGTGGACAAATCGACTGCAACTTTCAGGTGGATTGCCCGCAGGAAAAGACAAATAAATATGGCTCATACCTCTTTATGATTTTTCCATTGGCTGAAACCAGAAAAGGTCCAAAGAAATCCAACCCTGTGTTAAAAGGGTCTCTACTGTCTGTTGAGGTTTTAAGTAAAACTTCCATCATTGGTGGTTGTGGTCTTTCCCGCCATACCTTGCACTATTGGCCGTCCGAAAATGCTTCTTTCTCAGCTGCTCGACGTCTAATCACCCAGTAATTTAGACGTACATTACGGAGGACTTTTTTAATCCCCAGGTGACTTGATTCTTGATGAAGATGTTTCAGCAATAGTCAATATTGATAAACCGTCTTTCCTTAGCCTTTCAGTCTCTCTTTCACGGTTGGCATCCTTTGCTACGTAGGAACAAATGAAGTAAAAGGAAGGAAAATTCATGACAATTAATAACTAAAGTAAAAGTACCTCTCTCATTCGCACGTAAGAAAAATAATAATCAATGTTGCCCATTATTTCCATTAAATTGATATCCGCAGCGAAGATAGCATTAGCCATAACAATATGCAATCATATTATCAGTATTAGCAACAACAACAGATAAGTTATTGAAACTATAATAACTATTACTGCAGTATGGCAAAAGTAGCAGTTGTTGAGGCGAGCAGCTTCACTGTGAGCGAAGATGCTTTGCTCGCTCTTACGGGTTCTTGACTCCTACATCTGCTCCTCACAATGCTCACAATCAGCTTCAGTTAGCTTATCTCGCAACATACATTGAGCACTATATTTATCCTCCCTGTGTGGCTCTTTCTTCAACATTGGATAAGTTTGAACCTATGATCCAGGAAACATCGTCAATTACCTTAAATTGTAGGTAATAATATTACCAATTTATTTCTGTATTATAATATTATATTGGTCATCATTTACCATTTTTGGATCAAATAAATCATATTGAACCTGCCTATGACCCAGCTGACATGACCTGTGACCTAGGTCGTTCTGCTGTCTGTTTCTTTAAGCAAACGTTTGTTTCCACTTTGCACTATCAGTATTATGGGTCTGATCACGAACGAAATTTCTGGAATTTTGGTCAAAATCATTTAGACTACAATTATTTGTAACTGCGGAAAAATTTTGAGGCATGTCGGTCGGAGGTAGAATTTCTTTTAGTTTCCATTCTATCGGAATTGTTTAAATAATTTGTAAACATAATTAATTCTAAATTAAATTATACCTGTTAATGGCTCTGGATCACACTAATATGTTTAAAATATCTCAAATTAAGAAAAAATTATTTACTACCCTCTGGAAGCTATATGTTTGCCAGAAGCTTCCAAAAACATTCCCAGGTCACCAGGGGGTCGCGAAACCAGGAGCGGATAAACGTTTTTGCCGTCATTTTCATATATTACGACATTAGGATTTACGACACTGAAATGTTTTACAAATGGCGCAAAGAGTTATACGTAATTACACGGTCGCCGAAGCAGGAAAACAATTTAGTTCATTTTCCCCTAAATTGTATAGCAATGTTCATGAAAGATTTAGTAATCTTTTAAAATTGTTACAAATTATGAAGCTCATTCATTTACTAATACACATGAAAGCAGTTTTCTTTAAAGACGGTAAAACAGACATATGTACATACATAGAACGTTGAAATGTGTCCAGACTGCGTGAAATTTCTAAGAGTGTTTTATAAATGTTGCACAGAATAGCGTACACTGTAGCCAAAACGGGAAAACATCAAAAATTAAAATGACTCATTAAATATTCAAATACAACTTTGTTTTTCATAATAATCTTTTATTGTAGGAATTGAAGTGGAAACTGCGCTGTTCTAATTCCCAAACGGAATCAATACGCAAATTTATAATATTGGTGGTTCTTATGGACAATAACAAGTTTTCAATTTACGCAAATAGAATATACAATTAAGCTCCATCATATTCCAGTTGTTTTTCCTGAATGTAACTGAGTGGCCTTCAATAATTTCTTATTTAACTGTTTACATCGCGGATTCTTTACTTTAAAATTGCTAGAAAGTTTACTAATTTCCACAATTTAGAGGGTAGCAATAGTATTATTGGCCTGTACACATTAGTGTTGCACTAATCTGGTGAGTGTAACCAGCAGTTATATATATGAATATTTGTCGTCGTTAATTTTGCTTAACCAATACTGATTTATAGGATTGTTTGCTGTTCATCTGCGCTATCATGTTTATTATTAGCACAACTTATTCTTACAGGCAGGTGTGGATTATTAAAATAATTTTTACCCTGGCCCAACCCTCAAAATAGTGTGAGCTTTTACAATTGTAATGTGAGGGCCTTAGTCAATTTTTTTTTACCCTGGCCCTAAATGTTTTAAACTGGCCGAGCCAGTGTGGGCCACCCCGTAAATCCACCCCTGCTTACAGGGAATAATAAATTGCTCTTAAACTTCTTAGCTTCAGAACAGGTGAAGAGAACACTAACTTCATTTTTATAATGGAACAAGAACCTCGATTATCAAGAACATCCTCATAAAACAATAAGTCAGAACTTTTAATTATTCAAAGTATGTAAACAGGACACCAGAATTATTTTCGATGTGGACCACTGAGCATCGTGGAGAAGAATGTTTATGTCGTTGGAATAAAAACAAACACAAAGATGTCATTATTATAATGATTGACGCCCAATATTATTTTTAGTTGGATGCAGGAAATAAGCTTGATTTCAGTGACAAAAACTTACGTTATACTCAAGTACTTCCATTCAGTGTACTTGAACTTGACTTGATTTTGAAATCAAGTAATAAATTATTTGACCGAACATGAACTTGAAGATTCAAGTTAAAATTTATATATTCACTTGAACTTGATGTTCAAGTTTCAAGTTACAAAATTGTCTGCACTTGACTTGACTTGAACTATTTAAGTTGTACTTGAACTTGAACGCAGCTCTGCTTCGAAGGACCCAACGCCAGGTACGAATCAAATCCCTTGCTATAATGGTCAAGGTCAGCCATCCGGAACAACACGTCGACCTAATTCTCCAACGCAAGCGCAGGTTACGACAAATATAACCACCAAACCTGGTTGTTTAACCGGTATTGAGCCATATTGCGGGATTATTCCTCCAAAGGAGAGTTGTATTCAGGGATGGGTTCTTGCGGATCAGCTACTCCAACAATTATTTCTGATAATAGTGCTCACGTCAGCGAGACAACTTGCAACCTTTTATTTCCGACTGCTGGATCACACACTGATTCAAAATTCCTATACCAAAGGTGGGTACTTTATCAAACCCACGGTAACCGTGTTCAAAAATGGCAGTAAAATTCCGTAATATCCAAGTGACCAGGTTATTAGTGACTGACAGGGATGTCAATTTCCAATTTTGTGATTACAAATTACAATTAATGATTACTTCAAAAACAAAATGAATTTATAATTACAATTGTTGATTAATGGAATTGTAACTACTAATTTATTACTACGATTAACGAAGGACTGCAGGAGTAGTCCAGCACTGAATGTACTCAACTACCATCGTTGAGGAATGGCTTCAAAGCCCAGTGCCCCTGCAGTCGCGGAGGTGAGAGAAAGAGAGAGATAGATGTTGGGTTCTGTGGGATGTACTGCTAGTTAGCATGCACCCAACGCTCACTTCATAGTGAGTGGATTTACTGATGCTTCGGGATAGGTGTGCCTCTGTCATAGCTAGACAGTGCACCCTCAGTTCGTCGTGGGATATTATCTCCTTCTATGTTACCTTGCTCTCTCGCCTCCATAGTTTAAGTAAATTAGGTTAAGATTAATCGGGCTGCGTCCCGAAGCGAAATTAACATGCTATGTAAATTGAGATACGATTGTTATAGTCTAAGGCTGAATGACAATAAAGATACTTTTTTTTTTTTACTACGATTAACGATTGCTTTAAAAATAATTTGTATTGATGATTACAATTAACGATTACTTTAAAGATTATTTTCATTGTTGATTACGATTAACGATTACTTTAAAAATAATTGTCAATGATGATTACAATTAACGATTACTTTAAAAATAATTGTCAATGATGATTACAATCAACGTTTACAGTACTTTAAAAATAATTGTCAATGATGATTACAATTAACGATTACTTTAAAAATAATTGTCAATGATGATTACAATTAACGAATACTTTAAAAATAGTTATCATTGATGATTACAATTAACGAATACTTTAAAAATAGTTATCATTGATGATTACAATTAACGATGACTTTAAAAATCATTTTTATTAATGATTTCGATTACCGATTAGTTTTTTAAAAATATATAATTTTCTGTTATAATTAACGGATATCTTCTAAAACATTTAATTTTGGATTATAACTAATGATTGTCTTTTTATAAATTATTTAATTGACAATTACAATAAGTCACTCTTTTTAAAAATTTGTTACTTGTTAGTTAATCGCTGAACAGAACAAAACAATCCTTGCGGGCGATGAGACGTCTTTCTCATTTTTTATATGGTATAGATTATATTTTTGCTTTCTTAAAATAAATCTTAGCTTCCATTTGTGAAACTTCGTTGCATTCCACAAAAAATAATAGCTACGAACTTGTAGTAAATAGTAACAGTGACTGAATATGATACATCAAAATAAAAATAACTGCTCTATATGGTTACCAGTAATTTTTTATTGCAAATTGTGTATTAAAAAGTTTATAATGTACAAGCTTTCGGCCACGAGTCTAACGTCTACAGGTGAGGCAAATTATTGAGAAAATATTGCCCCGTTTCATATTATCTATTATTTATTAGGATTAATGGTTACTTTGGGGGAAATGTGATGATGTGACGATTACGATTACAAAATACTTTCTGCTAAAATATAATTTACGAATTACAATTACAAATTACTTTTCAATAAAGTTTTAGTTACAAATACAATTACCAATTACTTTTTGGTGAATTTGCATATACGATTACAATTACAAATTACTTTTTGATAAATTTTCATTAACGATTACAATTACAAACTACTTTTCGATAAACTTCCAATTTCAATTACAATTAACGATTAATGGTTTATGATTTAATAATTGGCGATTAAAATTGATGATTGATTTTCGAAAACGGTTAATTGATGATTACAATTAATGATTATTTCAAAAAATCCAAGCTTACTGAATTAACGATTGACGATTAATAATTAGTTATCGTTAATCATTAATCGTGATTATTAATCGTTGACATCCCTGGTGACTGACTTATTTTTGACAACTACTCCAAATCCTTAAATTATTCATAGAGAGACCCAGGGCTTCCCCTCAGGAGCACGTGGACACTGACAAAGTCCGGCAACGGGACCATCTGAGCGCCACTATGGATGGTCTGCCTAATAGACACACGTTAAGAGTACAGGTGTTCTATACTAATCTAAAAAATACAGTCAAAATTCTGAAAAGTATTTAGGAAAAGCAAATATTTTAACACGCCTGATTGCAGTGACAAATCCTGATTTCTATCTTCCGTCCTCACATTGAAACCATATATGTATTAATTTACATGCAACTACAGAACAATTGAATTTATTCCCCACATGAAGCGCGTGTTCGGAATTTATGTAACTTGTAATCAATTATTCAATTCCAAACGGTCATTATGTAATAGTTATGGTTTCAACCTCATGTTAATATTGAAATCTGACTTCAGGATATTCTGGCACCTGTAGTTGTAACTAATTTTGTTTGCCTTCGGCCAAACATTCCTTTCTAAAAGCATCCTACAAATAGGCATATTTATAGTATAGGAACTGACTTTGCAACAATTTATATATAGTAAAAGGAAGGCATGAAAAATCTAATAACTAAAAGTAGGAATAGGATAGGAAGCATCGTTCCGAGCAAAAGTACAAATAGGAAGGGTAGGAGTTAGCTGTCAAAGCACAAAGTAACTAAGGAAATAGGAAAGGCCTCAATCCTATATGTATATGCCTGTATCCGTTAACGTAACTGAAGCGAAATTTACAGACAAATAAAAAAGGTACTCGAAACCTACATTGACGTTTTAATAAAGATATATGCAATTCTAACGTGTCTTTAAAGGGTAGGCATAGAAATGCGTTTTGTATGTCAAAGGAACATATATAGGAAATAGGAATATATAGGAAGGCCGAGTTGTCCAGGATTTTAAAATATATGCATATGTATACGTAGGGCTCGCGGCTGGCATTTGGACTAGATATAGGATATATTGGAGAATATTTTGACATTATTTAAAGGAAGGATATATGTACTGTGATTCAATTATGCATCTTTGCCTTCGGCTGATATTACAGGATTAGATAATAAAAATGCATCTGTATGGAGACAGGTTTATGGACATTTGTAATGCTGGAAATGAGAAAAAATATAAAATAAAAGCTATAAATTATAGTTGTCAAAACACTTACATCCATCCCGTTACAAACCATATATTTTTATGCAGTTACAAAATATGTCATCAAAATTATAGCTCCTTATTGAGTGATTACCTTGCGGAACCGTACTCGAACTCGTACTCGAAATCGAAGCATCGAGTATGGACTCCAATCCAAGGTACTCGTACTCGCCACATATACGAGTACTCAGGAAAATACTTGAAATAAGCGACCGAGTTCCAGTTCAGAACCCGAACTTGTTTCATACTCGCGAGTACGGAACTGTAAATACCGAAATCCCATACTCGTACTCGTGCCGTGACTCGAGTCTTCATACTCGAGTATCTATTTAATACTACTATTTAAGACCACAACTGAACAGTGATTTTTTTTAGATTTAGAGTCGTGACTGGTGGATACAACGATTTTTTGTGATAATTTCATATTAGCGCCTTCGTCTCTTTACTGGAAATTCAAAAGTTTGCAACACTTGTGTGCACGTGTACGCGTACTCGTATATTGAGCATGTGGTACTCGAACTCGAACTCGATAACCCTTATGAGTATTTTTATTGGACTCGTACTCGTTTGATACTCGTACTCGTAAGTATGTGATAAATCGTTACCCGTACTCGAAACCCATTTCAAGTATCGAGTATTCACAAAAATTTGACCGTACTCGACTCGAACTCGTACTCGTACTCGATACTCGCCGGTATACTCGAACTCGATAAGGAGCTATAATCAAAATAATCATAAGTTCAACAGCTTCTTGTCCCGGGAGTTTTTTCACCTTACTGCTCTCGGAATTGATGAGCTTTTCTGTTTCTCACATGTGTGCACATGCAAGTGCGCACACAATTTTTTTTGAAATTATTGATTAAACATTTAGGAATTTAGAAAATTGACCAATTGTGTGAATGTCATGAATGATTTTGTCATTGTTGTTTCAACCTCTCGTTAGTATTGGAATCTGACTTCAGGATATATATCATCGCACCTGTAGTTGTAATTCAAAATAAATTACAAGAGGAATTTTTTTGCAGGGAAAAATTTTATGTAGTTATATACAGAACTATGTGTATTCAACTACATCTTTCTGCTTAGGATGAGATGGGAGGAGGTGAACAGGTCAACTACCAAACCTCTACAACGTAATGTCTACGGACCTACTCCTTCTATGCATGCACATACATACGCCTTTTTAAGGCTACGTATGCGAAAGATTCTGTGTTCAGTTCATACGTCCATACTTTTGGGGGCCCGTGAACAGAATTAAAAAGAACTTACTCTACCAATTTTTGCAACATTTGGCACATGTGTTCTTCAGCTGCTTAGCTCGGCGGATTTTGATTTTGAATGACATGAAGTATAGTTTCCCAAAAATAAATTGTTTATTCCGAAAAATGCAGGAGAGACGGAGGAGAGAAATGTGTGAGGAGAAGTGATACACGAATTACTTTTTACATCTCGCGGGGCCATAATAAACGCCACATAGTTAATGGTAACTTGGTAGCTACGATTAAGAAAAAACTGGGGCGAAATACGCGGATGAATAGAAAATTCAGTGGCTGTTCTGCGTTGTTAATACTATTTCAAATTTCTAAAAGACACTTTGCAAGTCCAGACAAATATTTCACAAATTGTGGAAAACACTTCAACATTGTAAAAAAATCAGGAATTTTGTGTTGAATTTTGTGCCGGGACCTTTTTCCATCGAAAGTAGTAGGAGCCGCATGTATAAGCCTAGCTTGTATTACCTTGTGATTTTTTAATTAGTTTGGAATTTTTAACGGATTCCCGAACGAATGATCAGACCTCCAAAATCAATTGCGTTCTGATACATTAGGTGATGTGTCACTGTAAACATCTTGAAATATATGGTCGCATTGGTACTTGGCAATTCGTCCGAAACCCACAGTGTTTTCGATGACACCGAGTATTTCAAATCCAGAACACGTGAGTCGGGACATTTGCATCCTCAAACAAGAGACGCATCCGGTATTCCCTTGGGAATGGTCTGCATATTAATTGTAAGTGTAACAATATATTGCAAATTATGAAGTACAGTTGATGAGACCAGTTAATTTTAAAAAATAATTTATATTTAAATCTTTGAATTTATAAATGTGGAAACCAAATTTTACATTGCATTTTAAGGTTTTCATTTTTCAAGTGTTCTTGAAATTTTTATTATTGTTCGTAAAACTGTAATCGTATGGACGTCAATAAAGTATATTTCTTGTCGTTCAAATAATTTTTTTTCTATTACAATTTTTAATACCCGAGAAAATCTCGAATCTTATGTTTCTGTAGATAGTTTTTTCTACTACGAATAATGATATTTCCGGATAAAATTATTTTTCCTGATCCGTTATTACAAAATTTAAATCCGAGAAATTGCATAAGAGGTTTAAGTAATATAATTAAACTATGAAACAACTTGACTGTAGCCTACATGAACATGAATCGCATTAGTATAATAATTTCTAGATTTTTTGTAAATTATTATAAAATTATTCAATTATAAGCCAACCTTCTCAATTACAAATGGCAGATTATGATTAATTACGAGAACCTACTTATGCATGTTCTCACACATAATTTATTTTCCTTATCTTCTGCTGGTATGACTCATACAGGCTTCCCTAATAAATATTTAACTGGATAGAGCCGGTTGTGGTCCTTTACAATGCTACAAACGCTAAGAAAAGGGACATAGCTAAAGCCATAAATTTTAGTACCACATGTCAACACACTTGCATCCCAGCAGTTACAAGTCATTTGCTTTTGTAGTTACAACTGCCAGCATACGTAAGATTCCAAATTAATACTCTTTTAATGCTACGTAAATATTAATAACAGCTCCGTAAGTTCAATAGCTTCGAGAATCAATCATATTTTCACCTTAGCTGTCTCATAGTTGCAAATTGCAAAGCTTTTTTGTGCCCGATGGGTTTTTTATTAGCGAAGCGATATAATGGATTGAGCAATGTTCGAAACTTGAGCAGGCAAAGGCTTTTACACTATTTCACCAGGAGCAAAAAAAATTCGAAAAAATGTCTAAATTTTGGGAATTTGAAAAGTTGAGCCTTATCACAAATCTGCAAGCTCCCCAGATTATGTTAGTGAAATCCGTTTTACGCTAGGTGAAATAATTGTGACCAGTATTGACCAATGTGAGGGCAAAAACTAATTTTGAATAATATGGACAAATCTGAGGCCAACAAACTAATTATGGCCGATATTGACCAATCTGAGTACAAAAATCTAATTGTGACGAATATTGGTCAACATCAGGTCAAGAATTTAGCTCTTGACAAATACTGATCAATCTGAAGTGAAGAAATCTCTGTTGTTTAATGTGAAGCCAACAAACCATTGGTTGCCAAAAGTGGTCACTATTTGAACGTATGATGAATGCATGCCATAAATGTGCCATTCATCTAAAGAAACGAAGTCCCCGTCGATCTAGAAATTTTGAACCCCAAGCGAAGTTTGCAATTGATTTTGCACATTATCCTGCTTTTCAATCTTTATAATTTTTTAATTATTAAAGGTATATACATACATTCTTGCTTTGACTGTAAAAATACAGAAACGGATTTGCTTGCTGCAGCCTTTCAAACTTTACAATTTCTTCAGTCCAATGACCAGAGAGTTGCGATATACAACATTTAGCATTTACAAATACAGTACACAATAAAATATTAGGCGTAAAATCAAAATTAACTTCCTACATCAGATAATATTTAAATATATCTAAATTCCTTCATATTTAGTGCTACTTTTATTGCTGCTTATTCTAAAAAGATTTAGAGAACCACGACTTGGCATGATGCATTTTAGCGATTGCAAACCAATCGAGTAAAGAAAGATAAAGTGTCGACATAACATGTGATAACGTTACATTTTTAAAATGATCGTTATAGCATATGTGTTGCTGCAGGGACAGTAGCTTTACAGATAACATGGGTACATACATGTGTCTATGGGCAACACTATTTTAAAATCTCCTCTCAATTCCTCAACGCCATTTAATATTTTGAGTGCTCTGAATCGTATAATAACAGTAGCTTTGAACTGGCAATTGTCTAAATACTATTCAATTTGGACGTGGAAGTTGTCATTGCATAAAATTTGCACGAGACATGGACATACCTACAAATACTTTTAAGTAAATGTGAAAAAACTTTTAAACAATTTGCTGATTGTGAGAATTAAAAGAAAACGGAAAATATAATATGCTTTCTAACATTACAGAATGGGTTATTACTCCATGTACATTATAGCAGCAGAAGATTTATCCCCTTCCCGTTGACACAATGTAATTTCTGTTCTTATTGTGACACAGAAAGTAAATTGTGCTGTTCAAGCGTGTTCTTTTACAGAGAGTAAACTGTAATCCATATCGTCCTTGTAAGAGCGACAGGATCTATGAACTCCGTTCCCAAATGAAGGGGCTTAAAATGAAAGCAAACACGTCTAGAAACAAGCGTCTGTGAATAAGGTAAATGACATCATTCCACGTGCCTCACGTTTGTTTGCGAACATGATAATTACTTACATAGGCATTGCATTCTCATAAAATTGCAGGTGTATTACAATAACATTAACAGTCCTCTGAAGAAGAATGATTCTGAGTCCTCTGAATCATGAAATCATAGCTTTTAAGAGGGAATTCTCTGTACTAATAAATTTTGACATGAAAGCTGACATTTCATACAATTTGCGCATATACTACTAATACTTTGAAGCCATTGCGAAAAACGTTTTATACAAATGGCTGATTGTGAGAATTAAAACAAAATTACAGTATACACTATCTAGCATTACAAAATTGGTTATTACTCCATGTACATTATAGCAGCATAACATTTATCCCATTCACGTTAACACAATGTAATTTATGTTCTTATTGAGGCCCAGATAGTAAATTGTGCTGTTTTTAAGTGTGCTCGGTTATAGTTTGTACTGTAATCCATACCGTCCTTGTAAGCGCGGCAGGATCTATGAACTCCGTTCCCAAATGAAGGAGCATAAAAGGAAAGCAAACTCGTCTAGAAACAAGCGTCTGTGAATAAGGTAAATGACATCATTCCACGTGCCTCACGTTTTTTCCTGCCAAAAATTAAAGTAAATTATATACATAGGTATTGCATTCTCATAAAATTGCGGGTGTATCATAATAGCATTAACATCCTATTTTGACCACATACCCTATCACCCACATTTGACGCTCAACCCATCATTACGCATTTAATGGTACAGGGTAATCTCAAAGTGCATTTGCATTGATTTCTTCCCACAACCAGAAACCGAGACGTGGGAGAGCTACACATATCTAATTATTACTTATATGCAGCTAGACAATGGTAAGTACTTCAAAACCGGCACCTTCAAACCGCTGAGGTGTGAGCAATGTGCACATGCAGTCAAATACAGGCTCAAGACTATTGTCACGTTTAGTTGCTTACATAATTATTTAAGGATGCTAATGTTCGTCATTTACGAGATGATAATTATGCTATTAGGGAAAATATTTACAGAAATTCGAACCGACTCCAGTAATTTATTTGAGGGGAAGAAGTTGCGTTCAAACGTTGCATCTTATTGTTACGATTTGTAACACACTCATACAAAAAGAACTGACAAGCAACAAAAAGCTGTACTGCCTCTTTGTGGATCTGTCCAAGGCGTTCGACACGATCCAGAGAAACAAGTTATGGGAGAGACTGAACACACTAGGAGTACCGAACTACCTGCTGGAGAAAATCCAAGAGATATACAGCCTGGCAAAAGCGAAAATACAAACAGCTACGGGATATACAAACTACATGAACATACTAAACGGAGTTTTGCAGGGAGAAACGCTCAGCCCAACGCTATTCACCCTATTCATAGACGAGATCACAGAAATATTTGCCAAATCCAACACCAGAGGAGCAAAACTACTCACTACAGAAGTGGCAATCCTGCTATATGCTGATGATATTGTGCTAACAGCGGACACCGCAGAAGATCTGCAAACACAAGTCAGCATACTAAGCAAATACTTCAACAAAAACGATCTAACCATCAACCTAGACAAAACAAAGGTGGTAATATTCGGTAAAGGCAAAGTACCATCAAAACGAAACAAAGTAATGCCGATGGAATTCTACTACGATGGAAAGAAAATAGAAATCCTTAACTCATACAGATACCTGGGAGTGGAGTTCCATAGAAATGGAAAATTCTTTCAGCACTATCGGAAAACCCTTGTGAAAACTAACGCCGCCGTGGAGACTCTGCTAAAAACCATCAAGGCAACAAGACTAAACAAGATAGAAATCATCATTAGACTCTTCAATGTTCTAGTAATTACGATTCCATTATATGGTTTTCCAATATGGGGCATGAACTTCGTAGAGGAAATTGAGAGGATCCAAACAAAATTCCTTCGGAGAATCACCGGAACATGCAACCTCACACCAGGGCACGTCCTAAGACTGGAAACTGGAAGCCCATCAGTACGAGCACTAATCGCCAAAGCTGTGATTACAACAATGTATAATTCAATCATCTCAGAGCATGCAACGACAACAGCAAAGGAGTGCTACAAACTACAGCTGAATTCAGAAAATGAGGAACATAATTCACCACAATGGAGAGAACTCTTCAAATCAATAAACTTAGAAGATGAATTTAAGAATCTGACTACAGAATATCTCCAAACAAACAGCATCAAGTTAACACACAACTCAGGTTGATAATCTTCCTTTGTACTTTTATTTCGGATCATTTCCAGAATTTAGTAATATTGAAGCCTTGGTGCTAAAAAGTCTATCAGCTTTGCTTGCTGTGCATACTCTCGTTAGCACCAAAATAATTGATAGTATGTCAATGTCAGCGTCTTCCTGCTATGTACCTGGTGTTTCTAACAATTTTAAAAGTTGCAACTTAAGAGTATGCAACCATTGAAAATAAATCATTAGTAATTCGTTTATTTAAAGCTCATGCAGTACTAGGCTGAACAATTAAGAGATTGAGATTGATTAATATAATTATCGACTAAAAGAACAATACAGTTGTAATAACATCAAATGTACAAGTTTCAAAGACAAAACGGATTTTAACCATAGGAACTGATCAGAAGTGTAGCAACGGCCCTGATAATGAAATCAATAAAGATTGGCGTGGACTCTCTCTCCATTGTATGAAAGCCTCCGACTTTGATGCCTATATTCTCAATGGATCTGACTTGCTTTTTAATTATTAATGCTTCTTTCCCAGACATTCCGACTAACTTTGCGCATCTAACTAACTCATTTTTTAATATGCTCATACGTTCAGGGATGTTAAAGGCTTTTCCGAAAGTTGCTGTAAAAGTAAAACTTGTGTAGGAGGCCATAAACAGGAAGAAAATGGACGAACCCGGATGCTCTGAATAAGATTTGATTGCAACAAACAAGGTCACTACCGACAATATCAATAAGATTTGCTTAATGCTGTAGACTAATAAGGAATATCCTGAGTTGAATAATCCAACAAACAGTTTCACGTATCTGCTTTGAACATAGCAACGCTTAGCTGAATTTTTCGTTGAAGTCTGTTTCCTGAAAAACAAATTTTGCATAACTTTGTTCTATATATAGTAATTATGTATACAACTAAATTATATAAATTTTGAAATATTGAACATTTTCAAGACGTTGTTATTAAACATAATCAATGCTACTAATATGAACATATTTTCACTTTCTCTTCTCTTTCTATCATGTGTTGTAGTTTGTAATATTATATACTTATACCAAAAATACTGAAATCCTTGACCATGTCTAATTTCCCGCGTACGTTTTCTTGATAATACATACCTCAACATGATCAATTCGTAACTCAAAATATGCATTATCTTCTCCAGAAAGAGTAGCATGTTTTCCATTCCAAATATGACACTCAACCCTGCTGAATTTAATATGACAAAGTCATGGAGAAGAAGACATACGTAAGACCAAGGGCTTTGATTAGACTCCGACAGCAAGTTGTAAGCAAGAAGGTTTGTGGAGATGCAGGCTGTCAATACTATCAACGCATTAATAAAAATTAAACCAGTGGGTGAAATCAGGATGGCAACTAGTTCTTTTCCAGAATATCGCTTCCAATGCTTGCGTTGTGCTGAATCTAGGACAAACGTTTTTCAAGAATGATTATTAGATGCGCACAACAAGTTCATCAAATGAGAATTGGTTGAAAGCAAAGAAAATGCTTAAAATATCCTGTATAACATGTAATTTATAATAAAATGTATAGTAAAAAATATACAATTTGAGCTGTTGGAGCAACAGGATCGAATTGTATTGTACTAAAATCACCGTCATTGTAGAGACAAAATTATATATCACCATATATTGTGTTTTTTGAAAAGTACACGGATCATTTTGTCTCTTGAATATCAATAACCTTCCACTCCAAATACGCGAGTTCACTGATGGAATATTATAATTTAAAAATATTTATTACATATTTATATTTACCATGTTTAGCTTTTTCGAAAATGAAGTTAAATATCATTACTGTTATATCTGTGTTTTGGATAATTGTAAGTGTTTCGACTATGCTACCAAAGCATAGACCAGCAATGAACAATAGGTGCATTACCAGCTCATAAATTGTTGGGACTTCGTTCCGTTCTAACATTAAAAGTGCAAAACTGTAAAGACTCAAAATCAATCTAAGGATTTTGTAGAAGTAAAAGGTAATCCAGAGGTATCTTCTTAAATTACTTGCAGGTTTCATGCAAACCTTCTGCCCCTCGGTTAGTATTACTTTGAATGGAAGAATATTCCAATTTGAGCCGAACGCAACGTATCGCACATGAAATTTTAAATCCGCAGCGGAAATCATTTCAGTACAAGAAAGGGATATTCTGAAGCTGGCCGTTGGTAATTTGTTGTACAAATGTTTACAAACTTTGTAACACGTGTCTATAGAAATACGAATAAAATAGTTTGAGAAAGTATTTCAGAACTCGGAGGAATAATACGTATGTATACCTATTTTTGTAACAATTATTATATGGTAGAGAGTGTAATTGCTTCGGGGTTTGGATACATTAGGGATGATATTTGTTGAATTATATTTTTGAAGATCATTTTTGCGGTAACCTATATAGTAGATTTTGTGAAAGATAGTGTAATTCTTTTAAATTGTTGTGACCCTTTAAGCTGATTTATTCACTAATGTAGAGGAAGGACATTTGGGTTCAGGACGTTACGATTCGCAACTCTCAAGTGTGGCAAGACTCTGCTGAATCTAGTGGGATCTACTCACATCTATGTATATCTCATCAATGTTCGTTAACCATTTGTGGAACCTACTCGTCAAACGAATAAATACATATAATATGTAAATCCACAATAATGCTGTTAATTTTATTGTCAACCAAAATATTTTTTAATATTGTAGTCAATACATTATCTGAAATTTTAACCCTCGATTAAGTTGTTGTATTCCATTTGACGTTCCTGAATGCGAGTAAGTGTCGGTCTTTAAAAGTATTATTGTTATTCTTGTCACCATTTAATCATTTCCTAAGTGCGGAACAAACAGTCACTTCCTGGAAACAAAAGTTCCAGAAAAAGAGTTTGGTCTAGTAATTTTTCGTATTATGAAATGTTATGCTACTCAAGTTATTATTTACTATTAGCTGGTATTTTCCTATGGCGCGTTTGCAAACTTCGAAATACGTAATTATATAAAACGGAAACAGAAGTATTTCACAATTCTACAAGCTGGATTATTGAGCAATAGTACGAATACGTTTATTCTTTGCTAGAACCAATTTTATACTGAGTGGAATTGTATCGGTGATTTGGGTAATTACATCAGTGATGGTATTTGCCGTTTTAGCTGTAAATTTGTAACAATTTTTATGAAAGATTGGGCAAATTCATTCATGTTGTTAAAAAATATTAAACAGATTAGTTTACCAGTGAATAAGAAATATATTTAACTTAACGGCATTAGGATTTACGACACTGGAATGTTTTACAAATGGTGCAAAAACGGTTTACATTACGTAATTACATTGTCACCGAAGCAGGAAAACAATTTGGTTCTTGTTTTGTAAATGGTGCAAAGAATAGTATACACTGTAAACAAAACGGGAAAACATCAGATTAAAATGAGTCATTAAATTCCATCCAAATACAACTTTATTTTTCAAAATAAATTATTATTGTAGTAATTGAAGTGGAAACTACGCTGTTCTACTTCCCAAGCGAAATCAATACGGAAATCCACAATATTGTCGTTTTGCAAGTTTTCAATGTACGTAAATACAATATACAAATAAGTTCTTTTACATTCCAGTTGTTTTTCCTGAATGTAGATAACTGAGTGGCCTTCAATAAGTTTTAGTTCTAATTTAACTGTTTACATCGCGGATGAAAAAGGATATTAACTCAAGACAACAATGACAGACCTACGACACACTGTGAAACACTAGGAGCATATTGCAAATCCCTGCGGACATGGCGTCACACCCGAAACCAGACCGATTCCTTGGAGGGACCCAACGCCAGGTATACGGCTCAAATCCCTTGCTATAATGGTCAGTGTCAGCCTTGCCGAACAACACGACGACCGAATACTCCACCGCAAGGGCAGGTGACTACAACCGTAACCCCCAAACCTGGCTGTTTAAGTGATAGGGAGCCATCTTGCGGGATTATTCCTCCAAAGGAGACTTGTATTCAGGGATGGGATCTTGCGGATCAGCTACTCCAACAATTATTTCCGCTACGTCAACATCGGTTAATCCACCTTCCGTTACCAAACCAGAAATGGTGCCTGGGTGCTCATGTCAGCAAGGCAACTTGCAACCTTTTTCTGCCCGACTACTGGATCACGCACTGATTCAAATTTCCTATAACAAAAGTGGGTACTTTAGCAAACCGTGTTCAAAAATGGCAGTAAAATTCCGTGCTGTCCGGAAGTGACCATGTTATTAGTGACTGATCCATATCCCACAATTATGCAAGGTGACACCCGGCGCTTCCATTCAGGAGCACGTGAGTCGGGACACTAGCACGGTCCAGCAACGGGACCATCTGCGCCACTATCGATGGTCTGCCTAATAGGCACACGTTGAGAGTACAAGTGCTGAAGAAGAATTTGTTTGAAATTCCTCTGACGTTATGGTAACGCAACATGCTTTAACTTGTTCAAATACTATTGAGTAGAAATACTATTCTGAAAAATATAATCAAAATTCTGAAAAGTATTTAGGAAATTCAAGAAATATTTTGAGACGTCTGATTGCAGTGGCAAATCTTGATTGCTATCTTCCGTCCTCGCATTGAAATCATGTATTGTCATATAACTACAACAAAACAGAATTTATTCCCACACATAAAGAGCGTGTTCGGAATTTATGTAATTTGTAATCAATTATTCAATTCCAAACGGCCATTTTGTAATAGTTGTTAATATTATAGCTTCTATAGGAAGAGCTTCTATTGCAAACATTTTATTTCCTAATTCTTGTTGGTACTTAATTTAAGAGAGTGAAGCACCCAAAATGTACTGTGTATTCACATATGTGTCTTTCAACCTATTGATTATACGAGTTTGAGCTACATATGTGTACATCGGTAACATTTTATACGGACTCGAATCCATTGCTCAAACATTTGCGATACCATGCAATTAGCGACATTAAGAAATGTCAGTTGTGACAGAAGCGTAGATACAATATTGGAAAAAGCGTCGCTTCACAACGATTTATGGTACCCCTGCAAGCCCCTTTGGGATGCTAACACAAAAGGGCAGCGCTAGCCTGTATAAAACTCCAAAAATGATTCAAACGATCAAGGTCATCTAAGAATTCTTCCAACATTTATCCCTGGGGACTACAAGTGCCAAGTTTGAACAAAATCCAATATACATATAGATATATACACAATTATTCCCTGTCAAAAATTTCCTCTTATAATTACATATTAGGTCTACTTTTTCTGAAAGACTATTCACAGGGCACTGCAGCTACAATAACTAGTGGTCGGACTAGTTCAGTTTGGTTCGTAAAATTCAGTTTAGTTAGGTTCACAAAGTGAACTGAATCGAAAATCCAATTTTCAGTCCAGTTAGCTATTCTTCGGTTCAGTTCAGGTCAGTTTCCTCTACGAACTGAAACTGAACTGAATATGTGTAGTGTATATAGGGTATGTCGATTGAAAATGCCCTGCAGTATTTGCCCGCCCAGCTGAAAATGCCCAAAACGCCTGCCCACATGCCCAAAAATGGGGCATGTGGGCAGCTTTTGAAAATGCCCTGATTTTGGGTATTTTGGGCAGGGCAAGTTGGGCATTTTGGGCATTTTCACGGCACCATAATTGGATTACTAGCATATATTCAGAATATCCATCCAAATGCATGAAAGCGCGCACCAAGGAAAAGTTACAAATGTGAATGTCTGGTTATTCGCTTCTTCGCTTATATTTTAATGGCAAAAACAGTCAAATCAATTTAATTTCATTGACATGAGGTGATAACATTTATCATTCCTATGAAAATAATTTTCCATGTAAACAATAATATGAAATAAATTTACATATGCGTCACTGACGGGCGGGCAGAAGTACTATTTTCTTTTGAAATACTAACTCCTAAAGTAAAAATCTGGTGGTAATGGATCAGTCAAAATTTAAATAGGTGATGAAGCTGAATTTTATACTCATTTTATTCTACATCACTATATTGTCTGCAGTTTGCAACGGTCAGCCAAAAATGGCTCGAGTAGAAACCAATATACATCCTCCATACAGGTCCCCCAAATATTATTGTTTGTAGTGTTATGGTGTATAAAACAATTACCGTATGGGTTCAAATTTTAACCGAAAAGGCATTTCTGATCACAGTAGTATGCATACATGCAGAGGGGTATGTGAATATTCTCAGCATGGTGGAAGTTCATTTTACACCGTCTGCAGTTTGGAAAAATAGGTCCTAGAATATTTTAATTTATAGCCGTATCGTGTACTGTACAGGTGTTTCCCAAATTGTAATGTTCAATATGACCTATGGTTTCCAAACGTGTTTCATCGCCGGTTGAATTAACTTCGTCAAAATAATGACATACAGAATAAAATTTTCAAGATAATTTCGAATGCTTTTTCTCCAAAATTACAAAGAAATTTTCAAATCCATTGTCAAATTGTATAGATTGTTCTATTATATTCCACGATTCTGCCCAAAATGCCCAATTTGTCCTTGATGAAAATCCCCAAAATGCACTTGCCCAATATGCCCTATTATGCCGCCCTCGCCCTGAAATGAAAATGCCCTGGCATTTTCAAATCGACATACCTTACATATAACATACGTTTCCTCCAAAAAATTGATGCAAATATTTGCTATTAATTCCAATGCAATTCAAATACTTTAAGTTACAAATTCTAATACCTGGAGCTTCTAAAGCCCTAAAATATATAATTTTACAAGTAATGTTGTTGTTACAACTAATGATGTTAATACAACTAATGATGTTATTACAACTAATGATGTTATTACAACTAATGTTGTTGTTACAACTAACTCGTTTGAATTACACAAGTATACCATAATCGTACATGAATAATTGTTGCTTCACCTATAAAGTGTGTAGGGGTACTCTGTCACTCAGAATACTTTAAATTATTAGAGAAGTAGAATGAAAAAATTTGTATTCCAACGGGTAGTTTATTAAAGACGTTATTATGAGAGTAGTTTATAATGTTATGCTAGGCAAAAACCTCATTTTCAGTTTTTGAATTCAAGAGTTTAGCTTCAGTTTGTCAAGGATTTTTCGGTATCTGAGCATTGGAAACATGATTCATGTATATTTGGTATACTAACTCTAATACAGATATTTTGTCCGATTCAACATAGATTTAAACACTTGGACAAATTATTTACGAGCACCGATTCCAAAAAAAAACAAAAAACACGTTGGAGTGCAGATTCCAATTCTAAGTCCGATTCAAACGACCAGCCCTACCTTGTGAGCTGGAGAACGAATCATTCTTAATGTGACAATGTTAATGGATTTATCTCTGACTGGGAGACTGTTCGATAGCTCTTTGAACAAGTGTCTACAAAATAAGTAAAATCCATTAAGCAATCCATTAAAATGCTCGAGTTTGGACCGGAATGGAAGCCCTTCCTAAGGAAATGTTTTCGTTGGACTGAATACACTTATTGTCTGCCAATTCAATGGAACTCTGTGGACGAATGCCCAGAAGTTACCAAAAATGTGAATCGACTCGATGCGTGCAAAGTATAGCTCCTCACGAGTACGAGTAGATACTCGAGTTTCGAGTTCGAGTACGAGTACGGGTCGAGTACGGTATCAACTTAAATTGGTACTTGTACTCGTCGGTCGAGTATCCGCTTTCGTACTCGAACTTGAGTATATTTCTAACGAGTATCAGAGCGAGTACGAGTACGTTCAAAGTACTTGAACCAAAGCACGAGTACGAGTTCGGGACATAAATGCAAAAGTACTTGAACCCGTACTTGGATTTACATTTGATACTCGAGTAATTTCCTCCAGCACAAAGTCCACATCCATATTTCCTTGATTACAAAAAATGTTGTTGTTATTCCGAAGTAAAAACGGAAAAGCGGTTAAATTCAAAATTACTCCGAATAGCATGAAACGTTACACCTACAGCGTAAGTTATTGCTACAGCTCCGAATTGAGTATTACTGTAGTTACTAATTGTAAGTATTTACCTATCCCCGTAAAATATAATGGAACAGGAGAGGGGCAGAATTAGTGGAGGTTAGGTGAGATTGGCCTGACTGAGGAGAATCCAGTCGATATGACTGGCAGAATCAAACCTTGATCTATTGTTCATCGGCATTTTAATCTCGTTGGAGAACATTTTCATTGCAAATACTTCGTAAGTTGCAGTTACAAATTCTTGTTAGTTGAATCTACTATTTGTTTTCTATGTCAATATCTGTTTAACAAAAAATAACATCTAAAAACATTTTTTTCGGTGTACTTGATACTCGAGTACGGTTCGAGTACGAGTTCAAGTACGGGTCGGTCGGTATAAACGTTTTATACTCGTAAGTACGGTCCAAGTTCGGTAAAAAATTTAGAAATATAATACCGTCCTCCGAGTACAGGATTTTTTACTCGTACTTGAAGACACAAGTCCGGGTCAAGCGGGAATTTGACCCGACAATTCGAGTACGGTTCCAAGTACGAGTACGGTATGGATAACTACTCGACCCGTGAGGAGCTATAGTGCAAAGTATCGCTACTGTTTTCTTGTTTACTGGATTTTTGGGGGATTTACAAAAGTTTCATCATTTGGCAAAGTGGGCAATGGAAACAATTAACACTTCAAACACAAGTGTTTCATATAGGAAAAGCTTGTCAGTATTTGATAGTCAACACTTTGTACATTCAGTGCTTGAATTCGTTCGAGAGCATCGTTAGCCTTCACAAGCAGGTTTTATTGTTTCATCAAAAATATAGAGGTGATTATAACATTATAATATTTCAAATCAATACTCATACCAATCACTACTCGGGGGGCGCTTAGGAGAGAGAAGGAATGTCTGTTTGTCTTATCCAAATTATGGTATTTAGATTTACATATTTTATCCACAATTTGATTCCCCCAGTTGTATAAACACATTTCATTGCCCTAATAAGAAGCAAGGTTGAAATCATTCAAATTTAGAAGCAAAATTGAAACAAGGTTGATAAAGACACATATGTATGTTATAAATTGTTATATATTTCTTAAATCAAACTGTGGCATTGGAAAAGATAGTATGAAGCGCTGGCGTTGTGGCAAACTTCTCGGGAATAATTAGAGGATTACATCCACATTTTATGTGATGTTTGTATTAAAATTGTAGGTATTTGTTTCTGTATCTCTGTGCCGACCATAATGATTACAAATTTATTTTTAATATGTACAAAAACGATGTCTCGTTCATTTTGTATCTACAGGGTTGGTTGACGAATCTTGTGACAGGAAAAAATTCAGTCGTCGGATTTTTGTAGCAAGCAGTTACTATGGGTCTCTCTCTATTCTATTTATGATCCCTACGCGAAGCAAGATACACCAATATTATCTTTTGTTCGAGACATAAATAACCCTTCCTTCAAACTCCTAATTCTGACCGTGGATTCGCTTCTTATAACTTGTTTTTTTTTGTTTTGCGGCTTGCTTTGCTGCTCCCCCTTGTTCTTGCCACGGGAGTTCCGGCTTTGCTGGTTGTTATGTCCAGAGCTCGAAATATCGGGTAAGTTATATGTAATTACATTTATTTTCTTCGTATATTAGTATATATAGTTTAATAACCTTCATAAACTGGGCCTATAAATTGTAATTCGACTGAATCCCGAATAGGGCTAGACACTCTTAAAAAAATTATGCATATTTTAACTAATTGTAATGCATTTTTGTTTCCCTCAGGGAGTTGACAAATTTCATTAAGATATGTTTCCGGCAGTGATAATCAGTAATTACGGATCAGCATATTAGGAATATTTCGTTATAAGGGGCGCATTTTCTCGGTCCCACCAAATCAGGAAATATGGTGTAGGGCACAATCATATAAAGGCTTGTTGTTTATAAGGGACGAAATGAGCTGGTCCCTTGGACATAACTTATAACGGAATTTTACTGTGCTCACTTTTCTTGTTTTATGAATCTACGAACTCAATTTAGTTTCCACAAAATATTAAATACTGAATTGAAAATTTAAAACAAAAATTTATTTGAAATTCAAAATACTTTCACTTATGTTCTGTACCAATTCTATTGCATATCAGGGAGTAACTCATACAATTATGGATTCCCAAGCAGTTTGAACCAAATTCTGCAAAAGGTTTTCTAAAATCCGCTTCCCGCTGAACCGGGTCAATTTTTTCGGTCACTAGGGTCAATGAAGCACAGTCGAAAATTACGGAGTACGGGCTTTGCTGCAAACTTATAATTTTAGAATTTGCATAGTATCAATCGAACGATTAAAATTCTTAGGGTAAATGCATGTTAAACGTTTGATTTTAGAAACAAGATGTTCATTTTGTACAAATTCGTGGTTACTTGCTTGAGTTTCCATATCAACGGCACAAGCAAGTCAAGTAAAGTAACAATAAGTCACTAAAAGTAAACTACTTAAAGTAATTAATAAATTTTAAACATACCTGGGAACGCCATACATAGAATGCTTGTGAGTGTGTAGACTTATCGTGAGTAAAAATACAATTTTAGTTAAGGAAACTGGACTTGGACAACATCAATTTCACACATTATACCGGGAAGAAAGCACGTTTACGAGGAATTCTACACCAGCGGAATTCAAGCTTAAGACGATTCATCAAAGAATATAAAGAAATCCAGGTTTTTGCTTCAGCCATAAATAACGTATTTTCCGTGGTAGGGCCAGTTGCTCAGTTTGCTTGGATGAGCTCTGTCATTGCAAGCTGTGTTAGCGTGATTCGAACCTCAGAGATCCGTGTTAAAATATCGGCCTTCGTTTATGGAGGCATTAATTTGACAGTGGGAGTGGTGTACAACCGTGTGTCCGAAAGTATTTATGAAGAATCTTCCCACAGAATAATGTGCATTCGACGTCACATATATTACAGAAATTCTTATCTGTATTTGAGGTCCTTGCAGCCTATTAGAATTAATTGTGGTTCGTTATTCTACTTCGACAAAGGCATTATTATTACGTCACTGCAAATAGTCCAAGACAGCACAGTTAGTCTTTTGCTTTTATAATTTTTTGAAGTTCTGGTCCGCCTGGAAATGTTACAATATTTCGGGTAAATTTAAAATTGTTAATTTATTGGGTTTTAACACTTTGACTAAATAAGCGAAATTTCTATTGTGTCAGTCATAAGCAAACGTTTTACTTTACGCATGGAGAACTGCAGTTTTCTCTGCTTTCTTTATTCATTAGTCATAAATACTAATTCGGAAAAGCCGCGTTGTCTTCAACATGAGCTGTTTTATCATTTGGAGAACTGTAATATTAATGTTGTAAAATCGGGATAACATACAGTAAGTGAGGTCAGTACTCAAACCCCAAAATTTTCATGACCTTCAAGTCATTTGTGATGGTCAAACTCATGGTTATAATGATGATGGTGGCGGAGTTTTCTAGTCTTGAGTCCGTGCAAGGACCAGGTTCAAATATGAACATAATTATTAGTTAGTACTAAAGTTAAATTACACCTATCATTGCTTCTAGAAATTTTGTCAAGACCTACCAACTGCCTGGCACCTCCACAAATTTTCACATCTGTAACATCCTTGGCGTAAGTTCGTTCGGCGAAGGCCGCAGTCAGTCACAACAACATAACTGAGAATAAGGAAAACTGAAAAAAATATCAAATATTATTTTCACTGTAAATATACTTATTATTATTAGAGCCTCTCTTTTAAGAGTATCCACTCCTCAGGGGGCAAAGCTATTTTGTCACATTCTCGTATTAGCCAAGTGTTAGTTATGTATTAGCTATTTAAAGGTATAAAAGTAATATTTTTGAACTTTGGTATATACTGTAGCTGTGTGAGTTCAAATGAATGAAATTATTCACTAGCACAGCAATTTATTGTGGATAGTTTCGTAAATTTTACCACGATTTTCATTTTCAGAGTTCCAAAGAATAAATCCTTCAACTGTGGAGCGTCGCCCGAGGCGTAGTCAACTTTTGTGACGTAAAAACTTCCCTCACAATCTAATAAACTACTCTGACAAAAACATCAAACTTGATGGAATTACCATTTAATTATCCCAATTCTTGTCTTACAATTAGAACGTTGTTAAATCCCGGGATTGGAAATCGTAATATGTACGTATACTAATAGTAATAAAAAGTCATAAAAAAAGCATTTAAACATACAGATAATATTCTTATTTGAAAAGACTAATTTGTTTTTGAGTAATGTGTGTGCAGATACAACTTATTTGGGTTTAGGAAGTCATGATTGAAGTTTCTAATGAGCCATCGGATAATTGCATACATATAAATTCGAATACAGTCGACTCTCTCTATAACGACATCAATAAATCTCCCAAAAAGTGACGTTATAAGGGAACGACGTTATAGAGGCACATAAAATAAATAACGGTTTAATTGCAAATTTTTCGATTGTAGTTAAGTTGGACTCATATCTCGTTTCATTTAAGTAGCACATACTATATGCTTATGCAGAATAAGAAAAAAATTATTAGTCAATAAATAATATTTTTCAAAGCTTCCCACGACACAAACACCGCTAACAACAAAGGTCAGGATTGAATAAAGTATTTTCTGAATCTCAATAAGAAACTTCTCAGATCATTTACAAACGTTTGCAAACAGTGAAAAATGTAATTCCGTTAAAACTGAATATCATTTCTTTACTGGATCCAAAAATAAATCTAAAAGCTTAGATTTTCCTTTATGGGACTTACTCAATGTCCTTAACCACACATGCACATATATTTACAATAATGCGTTCCTTCCAGTCGTTTATAAAGTCGCTGAATAATAAGCCAATGCAATTTTAGTGAAACTGAAGGAAAAAAATTAAAATGACAGCATCGATGGGTTGTTTAGCTAGATTTCACGCTTTGTAACGTCAAAATGCCGTTATAAGGGTATGCTTTTCACCCTACGGCTACAAAAAAAGTGACTTTATAAAGGAACTGACGTTATAACGAGTGACGCTATAAAGGTAGAAATTATCATATAATGTAGCTTGGGAGGAACCCAGGACGACTTTATAGGGAGAGTGACTCTATAGGGAGAGACGCTATAAGGAGAGTCGACTGTAGAGAGATTTTCTTATATAATTTTGGGGATTGCAGTTCACAAGTATGTACGTGTTGGTAAATACCAATTCTAAGTTTTTCGAATGGATTTGTTTGCAGTGACTAAGGATGTACATTACCTGCTGATGGAAACACTACAGTAAACTTGTTGGGTTGGATTTATTTGGACAAATTATTAGAAAAAAATTTGCTATTACGGATAAAATCATGCCTGGAAAAGTTATATTGAAATTATTCATTCATACCCGTTCCAGAGACACGGTCTATTATTTAACGCATATGCATACAGAGAGCTCTCCTATATATTCCACATGCCAATCCTGGGATTCCGTTTCTATATGAATCCACTACTACTTATTACTGTTTGTGTAACAAAATTCAATCATGCGCAATGCTTGCGAAACTCATGAATTCTGAACTTGAAATGAACTTTGAAAACAATATACAGCTATGAACTATTTTA
This sequence comes from Allacma fusca, assembly GCA_947179485.1. NCBI lineage: Eukaryota > Metazoa > Arthropoda > Collembola > Symphypleona > Sminthuridae > Allacma > Allacma fusca. Next base: position 59,515,211 of record OX359245.1, read on the forward strand.
AGGTTGAATTAATCAATTTTATTAATATTCAATACCAAAACAACCAGAAACTATTCCTTCGTTCTATAAAGTTTGGCTACAAAAGTACTCCTCAACAAATACATAAGGAAGAAGAACATAGTATTATAATAAGGGGTCTTATTATAAGTATTATCAGGTATTGAGAGTTTACACACAAATATCGCCAGCATAAGTGCTGTACAGAAGCATGCATATTTGGACCATTTGGCATCATAAGCAACGACATAATTATTATAAAAAACACAATAATTATGTACACGTAATTACATATACTAGCTATTTGCCTGTCCATATGAATTAAAGTGCTTGAGATTTTTAGCACTACCTCTTTTGCACCTAGGTCTCATTTATGCATATTCAAAAGCATGATCCGAGCATTAACTCCCAATGACTTATTGTCAGATTCCGTTGTATTTCACGAGTGTATACTTTTGATAGAGAGCCAGAGAGAAGTAGTCTCCCCAGGAAGGAACGCTGGGAATAACATAATGAAATATCAATGCTAGAAACATACACTGTCATCAACATATGCATTACTGTAATATAACTTCAAACGTTTTTCCCATACCTTTTTCAGGCTTAACCTCAACAACAAGTTATCACAACTCAATTCATTCAAATTGGGAATGGTTGCAATGTAATGTGTCGAAACAGTCTGACGTAAAAGAAATTCTGACTATGACTAAATATCTACGCTGGATAAAGTCGAGGAAATTGTCCATACTACTCATACAGGGTCTGTTAGCGCAATGGTTTATGAAAACTCAATAATGATAAACACGGACATTGGTGAATTTCACTGATAACGACTCGGTCCCCTCAACACGATAACGTACTTTGATTACGGAAAACTTACAGACCAACCCCTAAAAATTTTGCGATTTTTGTTCCGTTTTTACTTTTGTAAAAATCTTCCCTGTGATGCACAAATTACAAATATAAGGTGCTCCAAGGAATTTTTCTCTACGTAGCCCATATAAGAGATCCATGTAAAATATGCACAAAGAATTTTCTCCCAAATTTTGGAATCACTTATTCTCTTTTGTTTTCCCTCAGACGGGAAACTGACATTTCAACGAGCTAGCCATGGTTTTATTAGTTTGTTCTATTAAGGCTTGCCCTTTAGTTTTCGTCTTGGTCCCGGGTTCAGTTCCTGGTGAGTGCTTCTTGAAATCTGTATTTCTATACTTTAGGCGACGCTCTTTTGGGGAGTTTTTCCCTTGAGTGTGTTTCTCTCCGTGACCACGCAGTAAAATTTGAAAGCGAGGGTATATTTTGTACTGTATTTAAATCTCCTTTTTCGGTATTTCGTATTGTGACTCAACTGGAAAAATTTGAAATTTGAAAAAGCAAAATCAATAAATTATTACTTGACTGGTAACAGAATAAGAAATTAAGTTATTGTCAATTGAATGTGTGTAGCAATTATGGCCTAAAATTCTTTCAAATAAATGCTGAAAGTATACGAAATATTCTCTTTGTTGTTTATTCAATAAAATCCAATAAAGAATTACGTACTTTCATATTTAAAAAGCAAATGTGTTCACAGAGTAACACAGAAAGCTTCTCCCTTCTCACATCTTAGATGCTAAGCCTCACTCACTCGCATCTACACAAAGTTGGCCCTAGATCCACTGTGGCCGTCTTAATGCAATCAAGGATTGCTACCTCCGTTATACCCTCCTCCGTGAAAAAAGAAAATCCTTCGGATTTTATGATGGTGGTTTCGACGAAAAACGTTGACTTCGTTGCATTAGCTTCCTTTGGAATTCCTTCTTGGCTCGGACTTTCTTTGCACCTCGATGTTTATTTGCACGATTCAGCTGCTGTCTAGCTAGCTTCAAGCTGTTGGGGATGCGTTGATTTGTGCAAAATCTTTTGATGTGGCCAATTTGACCGCATTTTGAGCATCGCTTCACCGGGTCGTTCTGGTGAAGTGTTTGTGTCTGATTTAATTGAACACCCTCTCCAATCCGGTTTGCTGGAAATGTAATGTGCAGATCATTCTGATGAACAGTAGTGACGTCTGGTGTGGTAGTGGGACATGCACACTACGTACTCTGGATTCGCCAAGGCTCGAATTAGCTATTGGGTTCAACACTTGACCTTCTTGGTTGGTAACAATCAAATCTCCATTGTGGTCTATAAAGTGCTGAACTACTTCGGCTGGATCAATTTCCTCTGTTGAGATTGGTTCCTCTTGCACGTCAATTTCCATTGGCGCAGAGCCAGGAACATTACTTCTAACCCCATTTAAGATGTCAACTACGTAACTTAAATGTTCTCTCGCTGGTTCAGATACTTGAACATTTTCTATCAAAAAACTAGCGGTGGTTGGTAGTTTGACTTGAAGAAGTTTAAGCAAGATTTCATCATTCATCACGTCCGCGACTCTAAGATCTTCATCGCGTGCGAATCGAATACGCCAAGTATTTAAAATAGTGGAAACCTTGGCTTCATGACAACTCAACGGTCTGTCCATTAACTTCTGGACGTATTGCACAAAACATATCGGTTAATGCAACATATTGTTAGTAAAACAATTTACACGCTTAGAAACTATTTTAGCTTCCCAAGATTCCAAATTGTTATAAAGGTCAGTTGCTACATTACAATCTCTAGCTTCGGTTTCAATGCGTGACCAAATTTTCACACTTAGTCTAGAAATTCGCGAAGCAGTTAATTGCGATTCGTAATCAACTAAAGCTCGAAATCCATTCACAAAAAAATTAGATCTAGACAACTCAAAATTACAATGAATCTTTCCCAATTCGCTCAAGCTTTTATCCATCTGCGATCCGTTTCTTTGATTCAAATAATAGTTGTTCGTAGAATTTGTAAAAACAGATAATTCAATTTTTTTCTGAATAATTTCTGTGGTGAACATAGAGTTAACAAGTAGTCTTGATGAGCAGTACATGACGGGTGTTTTCATGGAATAATGTACAATAATTTCCCGATAGTACTCTGATAATTCCCGTAAGTCTACCCCATTTGTTTGTTGTAAATTAGGCTCCCATCTGTCAGTGTTGTTAATCTGTTTCATTCGAGCCTTTAACCATGGAAATTGGTCTTGCAAGCGACTACTAGTGCTTCCCGCAACACGAAGCATTTCAAAAAGCGAAAGATACACTAACGCATCTGCAAAAGGTACATAAGCAACAATTAATTAGTATGGAGCAATAGTTCCACTATCGCTCTAAATTTATTCTAGCTAGTGATGCACATTAGCCAAAGAATAAAATGGCAAAAAAACAATTAAATAGAACGTAATGTTTAATAAACGGCATACACCCTAAGGCGTTGTAACTATCAGCGTGAGTCCCGCTCCTGCTGGCAGCTAAAATATTGCGCAAAACTTAACCTAACTTAAAAAACTTAACCTAATGTTCATGGCCAGAACTTACTGATAAAAGATTAAACGCTAATTAAAAATGAACTGGTGTTTAAAATTAAATTAATAACTTGACCTGGTTTCTTTCTGCGTACTTCCGAATAATCTACATTATATCTCTTTCTAAACATCCTGCCAGATTTACTACTAGAAGCTACAGGTGGTTGAACTTCGGACTGGTTAGTATCTCCGACAAGCAAATTATCATTGGTAACAGAAAATTCCGGTCTAGCCTTCCTACTTGCCCAAACATTTACACGTGTATCTATTTTTTTATCCTCATAAAATGGTCTAAATTCATACACATGATGCGTGCCAAATGGTTCACTAGAAGGTTCGTGAGCTATTTCAAATGTTAACCCAGGAGTTACTTCTCTAATTAGCTTAAATGGACCGAACCACTTCTTACTCAGTTTTTTGCTAATTTTTTACTCAGCCTTGTGGGTACGCAGCAACACTTTATCACCTACTTTGAACTTACAGGGTTGCCTCTTTCTATCATAGCGCTCCTTCTGTGACAAATACGAGTTATGCATGTTCTTCAGCACCCAATCTCTTAACTTACTTAATTCTATAGGTAGCCATGCAGCAATTTGATCTTGTGTTAATGGTTGATTTACTGCAGGTGCAATTGCTCTGTCTATAGGCAATTGAATCATTCTACCCGGATTAAGTAAATCCAAACTACATCCTAGAGATTCTCTTACCATGGTGCGTAACGTTAATGCAAATTTCTGGAGATTTGTGTCCCCGTCGGATTGTCGTTTGCCACAAAATGAAGCTATCATAGTTTTTAAGTCCCTATTGGAACGTTCAACCTGATTACCTTGAGGTGAATAGTATGCAACTGTTCTATGTTGAATCCCCCATCGGTTACAAAGCTTTTCAAAGACTTTACCTTCAAACTGAGTTCCATGATCAGTAATTACTTTACTTGGAAATCCAAATCGGCAAAAAACTTGATCCTCTAATAATTCTGTGAGTATCGGTGCAGTGGCTTTTCTCATCGGAAAAATTTCAAGCCATTTAGTAAATTCATCCTGACATACTAAAATATACTCATTCTGTCTTTTGGTCTTTGGTAAGCTACCTACTATGTCTACGAATAAAGTTTGCATAGTTTCAGCTACCTTTAAATTATGACCCATTAAACCTTGTGGAACCTGATTACTTGACTTAACCCTTTGACACATTTGACATGACTTGCAAAAATTCTTAATATCTGATGTCATGCCCTTCCAAAAGAATCTCTTCATGATCATATGCCTCGTTTTCTTGAATCCCAAGTGTGCACATTCTGGGACATCATGAAATGAAGACATTATCTCAGACCTTAAACTAATTGGTACTACAGGGACTAGCATAGTTTTACTATTCGAATCCCCTAACTCTTTCTCAATATCAGCTTTACGCTTACAATCCACATCTGACAACTCTGGTAACGTTAAACGCTTCTCTCGGCCGGCATTCTCGATTTTTCGTTGCATTAATAAAGCCTTACGCTTCAACGTAAGTATAGGACGCTTCTTAAGCTCCTTAAGCATCCTGCAGAACATTACTGATGGTTCCTGAGTTTGCTCTTGACATGTAATCATCGTGTTACATATAAATAAACTTAGTAAAGGCTCCTCACCTTCACCATTACAGAACTGAGCTGTATTAACCGAACGCTCCTCACGCTCATTGCTACTCATAGCATGTTTCAGTTTAGCTAGCCCTACTAACATGAGACTTAGACTCTGACTCTTTACTGAATTAAATTCCTTAATTTCCTAAATTATGGGTTTCCTCACGTTCCTGATTTTGAGCTCTAGAAAATCTTTTCATCTCTAACATATTATGCGTGGGAACTCTAGCACATTGTCGCTGATTTGTCGAGATGCAGCAAAACCTCGCCTTCAATAGTTCCTAAAATTATGAACGTCCTGGCGACAAGAATATTTATTTAATCCGAATCTGGCAGAGTTATATTTACCGTAGGTTTTCTTAGGTATTTATTGCAGATTTCCAAACCTCAACTTCTCACAAATAAACACAAGTCCATACACAATCCCATGTATGTATATAATAATGATTCGCTTATTTTATGTCCACTTCCAATTACTAATAAACAACAATCAATTATCTACAAAATAATCTATGGCGCAGTCTCTCATTCACTTGAGCTTATTCGGGACACTTCTCTCCTGGTCGGCTTCCAATCTCTCTCCCTCTCTCTATTCTCGCGTCCATCGGCCGGTGGTATGGAGTTCGGATCAGAATCCCCAGACCCCTTAGACACAATTAACTTACTTGCCCTAGATAGATCTGCTAATTCACTTTCCGACCCCTTAACCTGCGAATCAATCTCACTATTCTCACGCATGCTCAGTGACATCCTCCCCCTGGTAAGGGGAAACCCTTGCCATCCTCCGGCTCCACTTCCAAGATGCAAAGCTTCACCACTGGCCTCTTGTACTCGTTACCCGCTGCCGTTCGAACAGTGGCAACTCTGATTTCTCCATCTGACCCAGGATGAACCTCCACGACACGAGCGCGTTCCCAACAATTCCGTGCTGAATTCTGGTCCACTATTAGTACCAGATCACCAATGTTTATGGGCTTCGAGTGCTTGAACCATTTCCCTTGCTTATTCAACACAGGAAGGTACTCATGAACCCATCGCTTCCAAAACTGATCAGCTAGTCTCTGACCAATTTGCCATTGCTTCCGGAGACTGAAGACACCATCGTCAAAATTTCCAGGTCTGGATCCCCAATCCCGCCGACCGGCGCTATAATTCACCTTCAAAAAAAGATTTGGCGTCAATGACTCCGCATCCGTTGCATCCAAAGACACGTGAGTAAGAGGATGTTGATTGACCACCGCCTCTGCTTCACACAAGAGTGTGTGTAGTGTCTCTTCCTTCGGTGATCGCTCACGCAACACTGCCTTCAGAGCTGTTTTGATTGACCCAATCAAGCGCTCCCAACAACCTCCCATATGTGGTGCGTGAGGAGGGATGAATGACCAGTCAATTCCCTTATGAACACAAGCGACCGCTATCTTGTCTTGGTTTAATTCTTCAAGTGCTTGTTGCAGTTCTGCTGATGCACCCCGAAAATTAGTCCCATTATCACTAATTATTCGGTCTGGAACTTCCCTTCGAGATACGAATCTTCTTACTCCCCGTATGCAGGAGTCAGCAGATAAAGATGCAGCTAATTCTATATGAACTGCTCTTGTAGTCAGGCATGTGAAGAGTACACTCCAACGCTTCTCATGTCTGCGCCCAATGGTAACCTCCATAGGTCCAAAATAGTCGATTCCGGTGACTGACCACGGTCGACTTTGCTTAGTGACTCGGAAGGAAGGCAGAGCTGCCATAATCGGAGGAATGGGGTTAGCCTTCGCGTTTTTGCATTTTTGGCAATTTCGGAAAGCCCTCTTAACGGCCTGTCTTCCATTTATTACCCAGTAATTCTGACGGAGATTATTTAACACCGTTTCTTGACCCTGGTGCATGGCCTTTTCGTGGAATGAGCTAATCAGCAGCTGAGTATACCGATGAGCTGGGTCCAGAATTATGTGGTGCTTATTAGCCAAAGAGGCAGTTTTAGATTTGCCGATCCTGCCCCGAACCCTCAAAATTCCATCTTGATCCTTGAATGGAAACAATCTGATCAATCGCGGATTTTCCTTGGGAGCACAATGATCTTCATTCATATACTGCGGAAAGGATTCTGTCTGAGCTTTCCTTTCCAGTCTGATTTTGGCTCTTTGAATTTCTTTAGCAGTAATTATTCCCTTTTTGGTAGGTACTGCCTTTCTCCATGTGAGGACTCTGAGAGCGATCGCTGCTACTTTTAACATCTTGTAGTATGAAGAAAACCGACCAAAAAAATTATCATTGTCTGTGAAATAATTTAATGACTCACATTTCTTCAGCTCCAACTGAGCCACTGAAATTTCAGCTGAGACTTCGGTCGGCCAATCAGACTCTGGGCTCCTCAAAAAATCCGGACCCTCAAACCAGAATTTCGAGTCAACGTCAGATCTGAGCCTTGTTGCAATATCTGCTGGGTTATGCTTAGTAGGAACAAATCTCCATTGCTCCACTTTTGACAGCTCGTCAATTTGTCCTAAACGATTAGAAACAAACACCTGGAACTTTGTAGCATCAGATCTGATCCACTTTAAGACAACCTGGGAATCTGTCCAGAAAGTAGTGGAGCTGATCAGCTGTTCATGTCCTTCTTGAACACATTTCGCTAATCTAGCTGACAGAACAGCCGCTTGTAGTTCCAATCGGGGAATAGTAAGTGTGGTGGGCTTCAGGGGTACCACACGATTCTTGGCCATAACCAGAACTACTTCAACTCTATCTTGAAAAACTGTTCTCAGATACGCTGCCGTTGCAAATGCTTGCGTACTTGCATCTGAGAATACGTGCAGTTGTCGGTCGACCAGCCTTCCTTTCCCCAAAATATAGCACCGAGGAATCGAGATTGCTTTAACTTTCTCCAATCCGTGAATGTACTCCCCCAGTCACTAAGAATATTTTCGGGAAGCTCTTCATCCCAATCGATTTTTGATCTCCACACGTCCTGCTGCAAGATCTTGCCGGCCACCGTCAAATTACTAACCAAACCCAGTGGGTCAAATATTGCCATCACAATTTTGGCTACATCCCTCTTCGTGGGGATTTCCTCCAAGGTGAGTAGCTTCGGATTCACTTTATAAAAATTCAAGTCAAAAGTGAATCTATCCGTATTTGGATCCCACTTCATTCCTAAGATTCTCTCTATAGGAAGCTCCAAGTCGATCGACCAGTCCTTTGACGCAGTACTGATCAGCTCTGTTGGAATCATTTGGAGGACTTTCTTGCTGTTGCTGCTCCAATCCACCATCTTAACTCCAGCCTGAGAGTGCACAAATAAAACATCGTCAAATATTTTTTTCGCTTCCTCAACTGTGTCAAAACTATCAAGGTAGTTATCCATGTAATGGTTTTCCTTGATGGCTCGAGCCGCTTCAGGATATTGGATTTTGTGCTGATCAGCATTTAGGTTTTTCACAAACTGAGCCGATGACGGTGATGATCTTGTACCGAACATCATACTTGTCATCACGTACTCTTGAGGCTCCACATCTTTCCGTAAACCACGCCAAAGAAACAGCTGCGATGGCTGATCACCTCCAATAATCTTGATCTGGGGATACATCTCCCTAATGTCTCCTGTGAGGGCAATCCTCCCTCTCCGAAAATTAAAAAGACTTTTCGGGAGGCTTGTTAAGTAGTCCGGTCCAGTCAAAAGAGCTTCATTTAAGCTTAAACCATTGCTTTTAGCTGCGCAGTCGAAAACCAATCTTAGTTTCTTTCGTTTTCTGGGATTTCGGACTCCAAAATGAGGAATGTACCATTTCCTTTCTCCAGCGGTTGCTAATTCCCCTGGATTAACAGGTCGAGCATAACCTTGCTCCATGAAATGGTCCATCTTCGCACAATATTCTTCGGCAAAGACAGGATCCTTAGTCATCCTGTTCTCGAGAGACTTGAGTCGCTTTTCAGCAGCAGTTCTGCTCTCAGGCAGCTTAATGTCGTCCTTAGCCCAAAGAAGTCCGGTCTGAAATCTCCCGTCTAATTTAGAAGTACTCTCAGTCATAATTCTAAAGGCTCTCTTATTTTCTTCAGACTCCCTTTCTGCGGTCGCATGAATTCCCAACGAGTCAATACTGAAGTAGCTTTCGATAAGCTGGTGGAGCTCATCGTCACGTAGATCCACGGAATAATAGCTAATAAATTCTTTATTAACTCCGTTTTTGAATGGCATTGCATTTCCGTGAATCATCCAGCCAAGCTTAGTGCGAGTCATTACCGGTGCGTTAGGTGGGCCCTCAATAAGCTCTCGGGGTACAATTAAATGATAATTGTCTTGTCCAATAATCATTTTCGGTCTTACATTTTGATAACTTGGAATTCCTTATTTTAATAAATATTTCCAAGTTTTTCTCATCTGTGGCACGTTGACGGATTGAGCCGCAACATTAAGGCCAGTAACAGTTCGCGCTCTTTGAACAGGAAAAAACTCACTTCCCAGCAGGTCGGCAACCCCGAAATCCACTCTCTCCGAAGCTCGATCTTGCTGGCTTGGACCAAAGGCCATGTTCACCTGGAGTGGATCTGCTGACCCAATAAGTCCCAACTCACTGGCAACAGATTTGTCCAACAGTGTACAACTAGCACCCTCATCAAATAGTGCGAAGATCCTCTTGGTCCCATTCTTTCCTTTGATCAAAATCTCAATTATTCGGAGAAGAACTTTGTGCTTTATTCCTTCAGAAATATTGGAAACACTTTCTTCGTTCTTGAACGCACTGTTCGGACTGGTTCCAGCACTATTCTCTGTACATGCTTTGTCCTTGTGTAACTTGGGATGATGAGAATAATTACATCCTTCAGCTGTGCATTGCCGTTTAGTTTTGCACTCCTTCCACGAATGTTTGGGACTGAGACAGCCAAGGCACAATTTACATGACCTGACAATCTTCCATCGGTCTTCGATCGCATCCCCGTGAAACTTCGGGCACTTCAAAGCCCAGTGACCCTACTGCTTACAATAAGCACATTCTTTCTTGGAGGGATTTGATTTCTCTGCGCTTGTCTGCTCCTCTGTTGAGCAGGTCTGCTCCTTTACCATTAATAAAGTTTCAGCCTCCTTCTTCTTTGGCTTTGTAGGTTCCTTGGCTTGCTTTGGTTGATCTTTGCTCTTCTGGCTCACATCCGTAGCTTTAGGATATACGGTAATATTTCGGAGCATTTTCACTCGCTTTGTGACCCAAACGGAAAATTTCTCCAGATCTGGCTCCTCGGAAAGATCTTCAAAATACTCCCCCCATTTTACTCGGTGGCAAAGAGGAAGTTTCGAAATTAACTCGTCCAAAAGAGCTGGATTACAAAGGTGGCTTTTGCAGTTTAAATTCTGCATTGATGTGACAAGAGTTCGGACGTTCGTTGAGAACTCCGTCCATGCTTCCATTTTTTCCTCCTTTACTGGAGGAAGGGCTTTGGTCTTCTCTATCAGCCTGCCAATAATTATTCGAGGCTTACCGAACTGCTCTTCAAGGGTGGACATTATTTCTGGAACGTTGAATGGAGTTGACATTAGGGCTGAAACTGCATCCTTAGCAGCTCCCCTGAGACACCGCTGCAATCGAGCAAAATTCTCATCCGCAGAAAATTTGCAGATCTGCGTGGTCCGCATAAATGTAGCATAGAAATTCGCCCACTCTTCTGGTTCCCCCGAAAATAAAGGAAGATCTCGCAACATTGACTGGCGAGTCATAAACAGTTCAGCTCCGTCAGATTTAACCTTTGGTTGTGCTGCCTGTTGGTTTGACGCTAAAAACATCATCATGTCTTTAATATGACCAAAAGATGTAGTCATATCCCTCATAACTGAAGCATCACAATTAGCAGCTAACGGCGGATCCTCCACACTAAGGTGTGACTGAAACTTTGGGACTGGCTTAGGGTTATTTAATGTAAACCCAACTTTCCCTTCTTGATCCCGGGTTGCCTTAGAAGCACTTTCACTCTTCCTGTGCAACAATGTGGGAGTTTTGGGATTTAAATCTTCCCGTTTCTTCAACAATTGTTCAAACCAATCACTATGGCTACCTGCAGATTGCTCTGCTGGCTTCTCGTTCCGACCATGCCGATCGGCCCTATTTGCTGGTAAAGCCGGGTTTGTTCCAACAAATGGCCCAACAAGAGTCACACCTGCCATTTTAGCTGGTGTTTTGACTTCTTCAAATTTTAGCAGTTCGTTTGTTGAACCTGCTTGGAGATCCATCTGTGATGGTTGCTGTTGACTCGTAAACTGTGCTCCTGCAACAGTCATGAACGGGTTGTCTTGAAGCCTGGATCGATCCCAGGACCAAGGAAGGTAGCCATCAGTGACCTGACTCATCATCGCACTGGGTGCTCCGAGTCCCAAAGCAGGCCTTTTCGACTCCCAACCCTGAACCCCAGGAGGATCTCGGTACTCCACAGAATCTCTAAACGAGGTGATCGTTACACCCATCGGATCCACACCTTGAACCCTCTTTGAGTCTTCGAAGGATTTAGTTGCGCAGTAATCATCATCATACTCTTCATCTAAATCTTCTTTATGTTCAGCCATAGATCGATACCCCTTATTATCATCATGTATAAAGGTTTCAACAAACGGTAACTTACTACGAGATTTTCTGCTTCCACGCGTAGATCTACGGACAGACTTCTGGGAATCTTTCCCTGAACCAGAAGCTTGATCATCACTAAGTATTTGCTCTAACTCGGCAGTCTCAGCGATCTGTGCTAACTTTAGCTCTTCCTCAAGAGCAAGTACCGACTTCTGTGCCTCTATTGAGACTTGTTCGGCCTTTAACTTTGCTAGAGCTTCTTGCTCCCTGATAGCTTGAAGCTTTTTCGCTGACTCCAGCTTAGCCATCAGAATCTGTTTTTGAATGTTCTGAGTAGATGAAGATGTGACTGAAAAGGTCCTAACTGGCGATCGCCGCTCTTCAAAGCTCCTACTCAGGAAAGATTGCTCCTTTTCCATTCTTTGGTCATCCGCCATATTGGCTTGAGAAGTTGAGGGTAGCGTCGCAGTTCCCCGTGGTCCCGCCGTTGCTCTTTTCTCCTTCTCTTTGTTCCAATCCACTGCGTCACCAAATCTGGAAGGGGGCTGCCCTTTGTTGAGTCGTTCGCTTCGTCTAACACTCCCAGCTAATGCGCCATCACCTTGCTTTGCCTCGTGGCCACTGTCCGCCATGACACTTATTGCGTAGTTACTCAGTTCTCAACACGCTTGAAAATCTCAAATTTTCACTAAAAAGTTCCAAATTTTCAGGAAATCACTGCACTACCGATCCGGTTCGAAGGACCACTATGTCGCTGATTTGTCGAGATGCGGCAAAACCTCGCCTTCAATAGTTCCTAAAATTATGAACGTCCTGGCGACAAGAATATTTATTTAATCCGAATCTGGCAGAGTTATATTTACCGTAGGTTTTCTTAGGTATTTATTGCAGATTTCCAAACCTCAACTTCTCACAAATAAACACAAGTCCATACACAATCCCATGTATGTATATAATAATGATTCGCTTATTTTATGTCCACTTCCAATTACTAATAAACAACAATCAATTATCTACAAAATAATCTATGGCGCAGTCTCTCATTCACTTGAGCTTATTCGGGACACTTCTCTCCTGGTCGGCTTCCAATCTCTCTCCCTCTCTCTATTCTCGCGTCCATCGGCCGGTGGTATGGAGTTCGGATCAGAATCCCCAGACCCCTTAGACACAATTAACTTACTTGCCCTAGATAGATCTGCTAATTCACTTTCCGACCCCTTAACCTGCGAATCAATCTCACTATTCTCACGCATGCTCAGTGGCACACATAATAAAACTTCATCTAATTCATAGACTTGTTTACATGACAGCTGAATATTATTTTCTAAATTGGAAATTATGGAAGCTAATTCCTTGCCATTGCGCTGAGCTATTTCTAACTTTTGTCTGGTAATTTCAGTTGCTAGATAATTAAGACTAGGAATTAATTCACCCTCGGATATGTCATCAAGGAGTTGATCAGGCTCACATGAATCCTTTGGGGCTAAAGAATATTTGCTTTCCCTTTAATATGTTTCAAGTCTTAATTATATTCCTCAAGCTCAATACTCCAACACTCAAATTTAGCCTTCCTACTTGGATTTTTCTTCATCCAAGTTACTGCCATATTGTCAGTCTAGACAATAATCTTATGTCCTGCAATTAAATTGTGGAATTTCCTCAATCCCCACACAATAGCAAAACACTCTTTTTCATAAACTCCTCATTTTTGTTGATTTGGGTTTAGTGTAGCACTTCTGCATTATACATTCATTTTTATCTATACTTTGGAGAAGAACTGCAGCTATAGCTATATCACTCGCATCTGTCTGCACAATATTTTCTTGACTATAGTCTATCCCATGCAGGTAAACCTCTTCCTCCATCCTATCTTTAATGGATTCAAAAGCTTTTTGTTGTGTATCGCCCCATTTCCACTTATTTCCCTTTTTTAAGCCTGAAATGACCCTCTCCACCACACAACCAACATTCTACCGTTGTATGTTGAAATGTCATCATGATATCCTAATTCTTGCTAGGGCATGATTTCTCGACATGTCCATACCCCTTACAACCATTGCACTTGATTTTAGTGTCTATCTGCGCTTTGGACTCAAAACCAAACTTTTTATTTGGAGCCTTTTTGTCAGAACTGGAAGTACAAGCCTTACAAGATTTACTATCATCCTTGGAACTATGAGTTGAACCATTATTTCCTTGATAACCTCGACGGCGTCCTCTAAATCGACCTCTGAAACCACAACGATGTGAACTATTGCCTTTGTGACCCTGCTTTCAATTGTCGTATTTATCATTGGTCTGGGATTTATTTGGCTCACTGTCGGCTTTGACCTCCATATCAGACATTCCCGCTATGTGGAAGACTCTTTTTGCCTAATTTGTCCAATTTCTGTGTTTTATGCAAGATACGCAATGCGTCATCTGCCGCCGCAATTAATTTCCCTGCCGTCGGATTTGCCTGATCGGGTCCCACTTAATCGTTTGTTAAATCCTGTGGTGGAGACCATGATATGCTCGACGCAGCCTATCGCTAATAGATTCCTTTTTATCTACCTGCGCTGCTAGGAAAATCATTTCATACACGTAATCGGTAACTGGCTCTAAATGCTTTTGCGTCTTAGTAGCTAATATGCGTACTCGTTCCTGCTTATCAAATGCAGTGTCAAACTCGGATTCAAAGTCATTTTGTATGCCTGCCCATGTAGTTGTAGCTGTAACCGAATTCTCATACCACTTCTGCATATCTCCCTTGAGAATGCCTCCTAATAAATAAACATATTTATCGGCTGTGTGATGTTGCAGCGTGAAATATTCTTCCACCTGTGTAAATAAATATTGCCAGGTCATTCGCTTTCTGTCATAAGTTGGGATCTGCATGTTTGCGTTGGCTAGAATGACGTCCTGATTTGGGTGAGGATTCGGATTCGCAACAGGCACCGCCTGCTGTTGGCACACGGTCACTTATTGTTGTGCTGCTACTGCAGCCTGCTCGGCCATTCTCAAATAATTTGCACTATCATTTTTGGCTTTTTGCGTGAATTGCAAAACAAAAGCTTTTGCAGGGTCTCCCAAGCCCTGATACTATGCTTCTGCCATATCGAGAGTTTTTGTGGCATTTAAATTTTGCGTTTGATTTGACTGTTGAACTCTGGCTCTTCTATTTGTTTGCCTACGAGCCCGTTCCGAATTTGGGTCGATGTTAGGATTTGACTAATTATGGCTTTATCTGCCCTACTCATAAACAAATTGTTTTGTGCCGATATTGGCCATGAACTTCTAAAATACAAAGTTAAAAAAATATATCAAGTATCAGCGCAATGATACTTATAGTGACTCGTAACTATGCAGGCGAGAGTTTTAAAATGCAATTTAAATGAAATGAGACAATACTGCTCTCCCTGATTGGTTAACAATGAAGCCTATCCTACCAGCGGAAAAACTTGCAGTGTGATCCGTAGCAACACCTGCGTTTTAAATGAACGTACTACCTGTTGCCCGTACTAACTGTTAGTTGAATTACAGCGTGGTCGTTCTATATGCTTCCTTTATGTACATATATCGCAGTGTCTCTAGCCTGTCTCTAGCTCCCTCCGCCTGTCTATAGCAGGTCTCTACAGTGGGAAGCTCCAGATCACACTGAAGCTTCTCCCTTCTCACATCTTAGATGCTAAGCCTCACTCACTCGCATCTACACAAAGTTGGCCCTAGATCCACTGAGGCCGTCTTAATGCAATCAAGGATTGCTACCTCCGTTATAACATCAGCAATGTAGCACTTGGACTAATCATGGCAATCTAATATTTTTTCCAGGGATAACATTTGCCTGCTAAATTTAGCTTTAATATTTTAGCTAAGTCCCAAGATCTTCCAAAGATGTACTTAAATATAATTTTAAATGATTCCAGGACCTGGCGTAGGTTTTTCTGGTGGTTGGTGGAGTAACCAGCACAACAGGCACCATGCTATTGAACACCCTCCCTTTAATAGCTTTTAATGTATGTGGCTGTCACGAAGGGAGGACAGCATGTTCAATCTCAATATTGAAAATTTGACTACTTTTGGTGTGGGCTTATGCAATGGCTCTTTTGGGTAATGCTACCACTACATATTCCTTTTTGATCCTAATTCTACTCCTATCATCACATTGCCTCTCATCACCCTCCTGTCTTACCTATTCAAAATAGGAGGATTTGAATGTGAAAACGGAGTTTCCAAGTAAATCCACTTGTACTTATGTATTTCTGTGGAGAAATGCTTACCTGGAACGCAGATTTACCTAGAAGTCTGCTGTACTACTAATTTATATGGCTTAGAATCTGCCTTCTAAAATGAGGTGACAAGACACAGATGCTCTCACTGGACAGAAGAATAATTTCTTCTCAAAACCTAGACAGAATCAACTTGACCTCTCAGGTGACTACAGCTCCAAAATCACTAATAGAAATTCTTATTTCTCATTATTATCGTGATTTGAGTCCTTACTCTCAAAGTTTAATAGCATTTTCTAAAGTGCACATACCATATTTTGTAACTTCTCAGAACTCCTGTTTCGGTGACTACCAATGTGACGGTCCACATCAGTACAACCTCCAGTTATCTTTCCCAGCAACTTTCATCCTATTTTCCTTCATTAAGTTGTAGTGGTTTATTTTTAAACTGCTAATTTTAAAGTATTTGAGATTTTGAGTGACAGTAATTTAAATAAATATTAATTGCTATTTGCCATTGCAAAAAAAAACCAATTTGCTGCTTTCTTGAATTTGCTTTACTTGTGCAAAATTTGCTTTCCTTCAGTTGCTTACATAATAGCATTTAAGATACCACCAAGCCAACCTTTAGTACATTCCGTTGTTAAAATCAGGGCTAGCACAAACACAGCACAAGCCCAATTTCTTTCTAAAGCATCAGGTATCCAATAGCTGTAGATAGTCCAAATAATTATTGCAATGATTAATAGCAATAATAAATTAACTGAACCATCATTTCTTGAAATTTTCCTTAATTCAAGCTCAGCTCCTAGTACCAATAAGCTGTTTCCTTGGCTTCCTGGGTTGGAAGCTTCACCTACATCCCCAGTACGCTTTGAAGAAGAAACATTACCTGGAACTGGCATTGGTTGCTCCAAGAGTGAAAGCCTTAGTAGAGAAACATGATTTGCCCTACACATGCACGTCTTATGGGACAGCAGTGATGAAAATGTTCAAACATTTAAGCAGCGTTTCACACGCTTTGGAGAAGCAGCCTTCCTTGCTTTTGACTTTCCTTGAAATTACATGCTAGCTTCGCAAAATACTAGCAACTACAGATATATAACTAACCAAGTTGTAAGTGAATGAATACTAAACAAAATTCAACGTGTGCTAAAATTAGTGGTGACGTCATAAAATTTTGAAGTATAGTAATATAATACGTCTATTGTCTGGTTTGATGATTTTGAATTTTTTATGAATTATTGAAGACTTGGGTGGAAATGTTCTGGGAATGTTTTTTCCCGGGAATTAATCCTGTTTCCTACATTTTATGGGCAAAATTACTACTGTTCTCACTTTTGTCTAACAATGTCAAGTTTTAAGAGTTATTCACAATAGCTTGTGAATCTGGAGTGATAATGAAGTAACGGTGGTAATATTTTTGTGACGTAGTAATAATTTCTCTAGGGGTCTGCCGCCAGATTCCAGCGGTTTGAAGATATTATCATCCCCTAAAAGAACAGATTTAATTTACAACATTTTTCGTCCATTAGAAATTTTCTGTTTGATATTATTGATTCTTGAGTACTTAGAGTTGGACACAAGTCTCTCCGGGTGGGAGATTAATAAGTAAATCGATTTTTGGCTGCGTAATAGGTAACTGTAATTTGGGCTTTCTGTAAGTATTGTCGAGATAATAAATATTGAATACTACGTCCTTAAGCTCAAGCTTGGTGTAACAATTTTAATTTGAAACTTTCGTAAAAAGAACTATTTAATTTTGAATTTGATGTTAGGGACTGGAGCGATTTAGTTCCATTGAGAAATTTCCCATTCTATTCTGCTCTATATGCTGATCTGAGTTTCAAATTTGATTCGACTCAATCGAAAATGATTCGATTCCAATAAGTTTCATTGAATGGATTTTCTAAATTTGTTTCATTAAACCGTACACCTCATGGCAGGGCTTTATGCTAAATGTTTCATGCAACGCGTATTATTTACTTTTAGTCCGGAAATTACAATTAATTCCTAGGTGTTAGCTTGTGAGGTGGTGCTGAGATCACTATTTTTTGAATTATTCATGGTCTAATTGTAAACTAACGCGGAAACGGTTTGGCAAGGGCTTATCTCAGTATTTTGACGCAGTGATTTTATCCCTACATTGTAACTAAAGTTATTAGAGAAATTCAAATTTAAAAATTCATTCGTAACCTACAAGTAGGTACGAGTAAGTGTAAATCTGATTCCAGGTCAATAAAACCTCTTGTGATTAATTTGATTCGATTCCAGGCCAATGAACCCCTTGTGGTCAATTTTGAATGATTTCAGATCAAACAAGCCCTTTGTCAGTTTTGACTGATTCCAGGTCATTACACCCCTTTGTAGTCGTTTACGACCATTTAAATGTCTATGAAGGACAGATGCGACCGTTTTCGACCCTTACCAGCTCAGCAAATCATTCTAATTCACCTTGTCGAAGCGTATGGCAACGTGAGGTAAATGTGGCCTATTATGTCCAATAATAGGTAATGGAGCTTTAACGACTATGATTACTAGGTGAGTGAACAGCTTGACCTATTCTATTCCAGCTTTTAATTTTAAATTTTATTCCTACCTTATAATAAACTTATTTATTTTAACATTAAAAACCCCGAACTGCAGTCGATGAATTGATAGTAATTGAAGCCAAGCGCTCGTGTCAAGCTAGTGTAAGATTAGTTGATAGTCAATGTATTTGTTGGCTGATTGTCTCCGGGGATCTGTGTATGGCATGATAGCATGCATTCTGAAGTAGTTGTATACAACAAAGCTCAGTATTTTTATACGTCACTTCAAAATTAAAAAAAAAGTTGTGACAATTATCTTTCACTTTCAGCAGGATTTAATATCTTAAAAGTTTGATTTTTGAATTTTACACAAAATGTCAATTTTAATGTAAAGTCGTGGTGAGTTTCTTCTGCTTGAGTTTCCAGATCAATGGCACAAGCAAGTCACTAATCGTCTATTAATCATTATTAATCTGTATCATAATTAAGGCATACAGAGAGTTAACTTCAAGTAAAAAAGTAGACCTCAACAAATACATACAGAAGGAGAACATAGTATTATAAGGTGTCTTATTATAAGTATTATAATTATAGGGTAATGAGAGTTTACACACATATCGTCAGCATACGTGCTGTACAAAAGCATGCTCTTGTAGACCATTTTGCCTCTTTAGCTACGACATACGAATTAAATCGAATGATGATTGAAATCATTCAGACAGTGAATTGAATGAAATGATTCAATTCATGTTTTGAATTGAATCGAAAAATGATGAATCAGAATGGAATTGAATGGAATCGAATCGAGATTTTTTGATTCAGAATTAAACATCGGGACCACCACTGTAGTTAAGGATCTGTGTTTAACATACAAGTTACTACAATTAGTCTAATAATAATAAGTGGTGATGTACATAAATAGTTTGTAAGACAGTCCTGGGTACAAGTGAATCCGACACACAATAACCGTATCTACAACAGAATTATCTCTTGTTGCATTCTCTTTTGTTCATGCACAGCACACTGATTCACATCCCCATAACTTGTGCCCCTCACAGCCTAGTTTATAGGTAGTAGTCCAGGGTTAGCCAAATGAATGTTCCTACCGTTTGCCATGGTTACCGCCCGATATTTCATATAGTTTTTGCGCTATGACGAACCATAGTGAGTAAAATACCGTGAATAACCCTCTGTAATAATAATAATTTCAGTATAACGAATCGAGAAACGCGGCGTTTATAATTAATGAAATGTCATGTGTCCACATATAAAGGTATTTACATAAGTTCTAACAAAATATCAAGCGCGCATGACCAGGAGATTTACTTTCTAGAAAATAATAGATGGCGTCGAGGTGGAAGTATTCCGATAAATAATTGAATATGCCCAAAATGCCTGCCCTATGCGGATTATGCCAAAAATGTACAAAGTGGCATAGATACCGAAAATGTCATGAATTTAAAACGCCCAAAATGCCCGGGCAGGGAAAACGGTCAAAGTTCCTTAGCATTTTCAATTGACCAGCCTTGGGCCGTACTACTTTACTTCTGCCAAGCCGCAAAGCTAACGATCATAATATGATTTGATAGAACTCCCATGATACACGTTACAGTTTGTAGAAATTTTAAGACAAAAAGAGAGAAATTAAGTGTTTAATTGAATTTTGAGTGTTTTTAAGAGATAGTAAACAATCAGTTCAAACGATTCAGTTCAGTTTTACGCTTGAACCGAACCATTCAGTTTAGTTTGTGTATCGAACTGAACCAAAATTTGTATGAACCAAACTGAACTGAGCTGAAATTTTCAGTTTTGAACTGAACTGGTCCGACCACTAACAATAACAACCATGGGTTTACAAATTTTATGCATATTTATACAAGTTCACACTTATGACGTTCAAGGAAAAAAATAGCTCTGTGCGTAAACCGGGATTCTCTCAATTAATTTTTAATTGTCCACATACTGTCTGTTCAATTGCATGTTACTAAAGGATGAATATGCCAGCTAAAACATATCAGACACAGATAAGCTCAACAATTCCGAGATTAGTAAGGTGAAATACCTCCTGGGGCACGAGTCGGTTTTTGTAGCTGCATAAAAATACATGGTTTGCAACTGAAGGAAGCAAGTGTTTTGACAGCTCAAATTTATGGCTTTTCTTTTGATTTTTTCTCATTTCCAGAATTATAAATGCCGAAACCGGCTCTCTCCAGTTAATTTTTTATTAGGGAATGTATGAGTAATTTCAGCAGAAGGTAAGCGAAACAAGTTGCAACTACAAATACAAGTGTGAGGATATTCTGAAGTAAGATTTCAAAGTGAATATAAGCTTAATACCCTAAATGTTACAAAGGGTAAACAAGAGTTTCGAATTGAATAATTTAATAAAAATTACATAAATTCCGAGCAAGCTCTTAATGTGAAAATAAATTAGGCACTGTTGTACTGACATGTTAATTATTGTATGGTTTGAATGAGATGAAGGAAAAAAGTATTGAGAACTGCAGAACTGTTAGGTTCGTTTATGATCGTCGAACTAAATAAATACGGGTGCAGTATCACATAAGTTATGTTTTTCCATTTTAACAGTATATACTTATAGGATATTTTTTTTAGTATTTGCAGTATATTTTTTAGAATTTTTGAAAAGTAGTCTCGAAATTCTTGAAACATTTTAACATTGAAGAAAATCAGAAAATGTTGTGGGCTGTTACATGCTTTCAAGCAAGCGGAGGAAAGCTCTGAGTTCTGGGGGGTTATTCTAGAAAGACTTACGATCGTAACTTCTTTCGCAACTCTCGAGTTACGGTAGTTGGGATTCTCAAAACATTTTGAAAATCGCAAGTTCTCAGAAAATCGCAAAAGTTGTCGTAACTTTACGACAACTAAAAAGCAGTCGTAGGTACTTACGATCAAGCATTCTTTATATGGCTGGGTTCATATAAAAGCCGTTCTGTCATTACAAAATTTTTTATTTTTATTTTTTACATAGGCCTTAGTGGCAGGGTTAATTTTAACGATGGAGTTTTTAGCTGTACTGGAAGACGAAAATCGAAGAGCTTTTAAAAGACAAAGAGATATTCTTCACCGCACTAATCCATTGGAAGTTTTTATGACCATTGACTACTTATGCGCTATAGATTTCCTAAAGTCGAAATTTTAAAATTGGGAGAAATGTGTTGTGTTCAACTCCGACGAGAATCTTAAGGACTTTTAAATATGTCATTCAAAATGATTTTTTTTTGTATTTTTGCCATTTTCACTCCTTACAATTAACGTTAAATTGTTTTGTAGAGAAAATCAATAAGTAAAACTACTAGAAAGGACAAATGGGATGAATTTTATGGCTTATTGGATGGCTAAAGATTCAAAAATTTTGACAGCCAATCACAGCGTCCGTTACATGAGATTAAGGCCCTTACGATTCATAAGTGTGATTGTAGCTGCGATATACTTGCGATAGTTTTTGAGAATATTAAAATTTGAAAATCGTAGAGGCATCGTACGACACCTGTCGTAAGTTTTTACGAAGTCAGTAGTAGCAAGAATGTCGATCTATCTCATAATCAATAAAATCAGGGATATCTGAGGTTTTTTTTGATTATGAGAAAGATCGGGTGCATGGGGTAGAGTGAGACGCGAACCCCTTGCGTGCTAAAGCCGGCTGATGAAAGGGGATTCGTGTTGTTGATGGAGAGTGTGTAGGGTATTGGACGAATGGGGGAAATTGTGCTCATATTCATTTAGGTATGGGTGCGACTCAGAGTGTTTCGGGAGCTGGGTCGGAGTGTGAAAACTTCAAGGGGTATAAAGATTGGTCTGAGTCTGGTAGTCAAATAGATTGGGAGAAAAATGAGGATGGAAGTTGGTATGTGTATTGTTGTGTGGATCGAATATTTCCTTGTCGTTTATGCAAGGCGCGACAGGTGGGAAAGGTTGATGTGAAAATGTTGAGAGGGGAGTATGAGAGGCTAAAATCGTTTTATGAGCCTGCGCGCTGGAAGAATATGAACGTTTCCCCTCTGGCGTTGGCTCGGGTGGGATTCTGGTATTTTGGAGAAACGGATAAGGTATGTATGAATAAACGTTTTAACTTAGATTCGATGAATTGAGTTGAAAGAAGTTGAATTTCTAGGTCAGGTGTGTATTCTGTGGTGTGACTTTACGAAACTGGAAGGATGGAGACGATCCTAGAAGGGAGCATAGGAAGTACTGGAATAGATGTCCCTTTCTGTGTGGACTCCCTGTGGGGAATTTGGCTATACGCGAGGGGAAGTGAGCAGGGTGTATTCAATAAATGTTGTATGCAAAGTGGAGATGGTTTAGGGGGAGTGGGCTGGCGGGTGAATTCGTTTACTGGGATCTGCCCGTTTGTTCCAAGGCTTTCAACGGGGGACCCTTGCCCATACAGAAAACCTGCGACAAGGCCAGATGAATCCGAATACGAATATGTACAGTTAAGTGAACGTATGCTTTATACTGGAATCGGGTGGGGGAAGATATAAAGTTTGTCTATGAACGATTTTGGAGGAAGTGATTGTGCTTTGTTTTCTATGCAAGAAATATAGCAGTGTCTAACGAGAATGTAATACGAATACAAATTTAATGGAAAAAAGTAAATTGATTTTAAAATGATGACATGGAAAAACCTGTCACGAGCATTGTGTAAAATAAGTATAAAATGATGAAATAAACCATGAGTATTGTGTAAAAATATTAAACTGAATAAAGGAATTGTAAATAAATTTCCAGTCTTGATCGGTGGCATTATGCTGAAAACAAAATCATTCATTATAAGTCAAAAGTATATGTTGAAGTCCTGCAAAAAAACATGCATAAATCAATCATTACATGTTAATCATTTCTATGCCGAGTATACGGAGTCGGAGGATTGAGATACTCCCGACTGAGATATTAACTCAGAAGCCAGTGACTTCTGAAGTTTCTTTTTCTGGCGGTTCTTGGCATTTTTACGGGAGGTTCGGCTACTGCCGGAACCGCCCTGTCCAACTGATTGGTCTGAGGGTGTGCAAGTTGACAAAGAAATCGACTTTGTCTTTTCCTTACGCCGAGCATTTTGCAATGCGCAGCTACTTTTGCCTGCGGATGAATCTAGTGCGCGTAGCGCTTTCTCCTTCTGTCTCCTTTTGAATTTCTTTACATATGCCTTGCTGTATTTTTTGCCAGGAGGCAAAGGTGGAACCTGTATTATTATAATGTATTTTGTTTAACACTGTGCATCCCTTGGAAAAAAGAAGCTAAAATATAAAGCAATTACCACCGAATGTTCTGAAGTGGTAGAAGACCCATTTTGGGCAGGAGACAAAGGCGAAACCTGTATAATGTATTTTGTTTAACACTGAGCATCCTCTGAAAACAAAGCTGCTGAAATATAAATTTATTACCGCAGGATGTTCTGAAGCAGAATTAGACCCATTGAATGAATACATGGGTCCCACTGTAGAATCATTATTATAATTTGCCGGCAATTGAGCATCATTCGCTGAATAATACGGGGCGTCAATTGCGGGATATGGTACGGCAAGCTCTGGTGCTACACCGAGTATTTGGTCAGGGTCCTATGAAACAGTGGGAATTTAGGAGAGAACAAATGAAGTATAAGAGGGATAAAAACAAACAAAGTGCTTACTGCAGGCTCTTCTCTGGTCACATAACTCAGAGGCGGGCAAATTCTAGGAAACCCGCAATTCTGCAAGGATTGAAATTCACCTAGTGCAGCTCGGGCATCAGCATAGGACACAATTTTATCCAGTTTTTGTCCATGCACTCGTTGAATGGATTTTCGCATTTCGGACGAGCGCCTGCACTTGCACTCGGGAATTAAATCATCACAAGTAAACCATGACTATAAATCCAAATGATCATACATAAATAACAATACTGATTAAGTCATAGGAAATATAGTCTTTTTAGTGCGACTTATAATTACCAGATCCAGATAGCTGGATGCAAAGCTTGAAGATTTGGTCAGACCCAATGTGGTTTTGCAACACATGGGTCTAGTTATCAGTATTTGTCCAACACCTTGAAAGACAATGTAGAATCGAATACGAAGCATGAACAATGTGCGAAGGGTTAATAGAAACCGTTTCGACATCATCCATGCATCGCATTTTGTTGGATGAATTTGTTTTTTCCCAACAGTTCGAGGTGGAGGAAAGGCGCGCTCAATGTCAATCATTGCAACGCGAAGTAGTTGCAGTCGTTTGACATTGACCAGGCCATATCCAAAAACAATGTGAAGTTTATTGGGATGGTTGTCAGTTCCAGTGACAATAAAGTCAATTTCGGGCCACACTAATATAATAATGATAATAAAAAATATTATTCGGGATTAAACTGGAATATAAATTAGTGACTTATATCAAATGTCACTTACACATCTCATTGTAATGAGATGGAGAAACGTAGTCCGCTGGTAAGTGTGTCAAAACACTACGCTGATGTCCAAACGTCTTAGACATCAGGAAGCTCATCCCTGATTCAATCCCGCACGGATTCAGTGGATGCATGTAATCAAGTCCTGACAAATACGACAGGTCACCTGGAGACGGATCTTCAACGAGAGCCGCCTCCATATCGGTGCCTGTGCAAGACGAAATATGCACATCAAGGCAACCTAGTGTAGTGGAACTCGTAACAGCGGAAAACGAACTCGCGGATTTGAGCTCCGAAGTGCTGTACGGTCCTTCCACTAATGAAAACAATTCAAATAATTTATATTACATATTTTGCATGGTACGTAATGATTCGTTGGATCGCAATACAAGTAATTTGTATGGAAATATAAAATTCGTACCATCACTAACTAAATTGAGTTTATCATAGTAGACTCCTTTGAAGTCAAGAGTCTTTTCTCCATATTCTTTGAATTGGAGGGTTTTGATGAACCTAGCGAACCGGTACTTCCGCAAAGATTTGATGGAAAAATTCCGATCCGTGAATTTTGACGCATCAAACTTTTGACTTGTGTCTATCACAAGTGCGGGTACATCACCGCCCAACTCTCGGAACATATCTTCCTTCAGTTCGTTGAAGGTTTTTCCCCACTGTTCGGTGGTGGGTTTTTGAACAGGAAGCAGTACATTCTCAATTTTGAATCTACACAAAAACGCATTGACGTTCATGTCAAAGAGTTTTTCCTGTTCCCAGAAGGTCCTGTAGCTGAAACAAAAAAAATCAGAAAAATGTATTTTCATGTATTAAATAAAGTCATAAGAAATTAAGAGGAAACGGTAAGTGTATATATATGACATATATGAACGTAAAATATGTTAGTATGCTAATGAAACTTATAGTGAGAGCATGGACAGTGTGGATTTTGCAATAGCACATCCGTCTACCTGCATTATTGCAGGCGTAACGGGAAGTGGAAAAACCCGCCTGACTTTAGATATAATACGGAATAGAAACAAAGTGTTTGATAAACCTATACAAAAGGTCCTGTACGTATATTCCGACTTTCAACCATCCTTCTACGAAATTCAGGAAACTGATCCTGACGTTACTTTTACTAAGCGGTTAGAAGACATTGAATCTGCGCCTAACCCTAGCCTAGTTGTTGTAGACGATCAGATTGATTCTTTGGGGAAAGGACAAGCTCATGATATTATTACAAACTTTTTTACAAAACATTCGCATCACCGAGGGGTCTCTATAATAGTGATATTACAAAACCTCTATCATAAAAACCTTCGGGAGCTATCCATTAATACGCAGTGGTTGTGTTACTTTGACTCTGCAAGGGACAGATCAATAGTATCGACAATTGCACGTCAGGTTTGTCCCGGAAACGTATCTTTCCTGGTCGACGCATACAGAAAGGCTGTCATAGGTAAAGAGTATAGCTATATTATACTGGACCTGCACCCGAAGCATAAGAAATACGTTTTCTTTGTGAGAAATTCATTATATGCTACCCCTGATACAGAAGTATATGGTCCGAAATAATGGCGACTAAACTTGAGAAAAACTTTAAGTTCTTATATACTTTGTGCAAAGCTAAAAACAAATTATTTACAAAGTTGCTTGTTCAAGCATCGGACCGGCAACTGAGTGCTGTTACAGAATGTCTTGTGAATTTTTCTATATTCAGTAACTCAAGGCGAACGTGTGTTAGTAGTGTACTGAAAGAAATCGAATCTTCTAAATCATTAAGGACGGCGTTGACGAGAAGAAAGGCCGAAGTTAAAAAAATTTTGTGTACTGTTGTTTCTCGAATTCTACAGGACGAATTTGCTAGTGTCATGTTGTATGAATAATCATGGCGCAAATTTACAAAGTTATCGAACCTCAGCTTTACGAAAAACTAATGAGCTTATACAAAGATGATAGCAAAAAGACTACTGAGTTAAACGATGTTCCGGTTACAGAGAATGCACACACTGATCAGGAAACACTTAATGAACCTGTGACAGTGCCTTTGACTAATTCGGATGTCACCAAAACTCATACACAGACTGAAGACAAAACATTACCTCGAAAAAGAAAATCTCAACACCTACAATTATGCTGCTGCAGATTTCACAAAGGGGAGAACTATATATTGGAACCAGAATGGAAAACGTTCGGGAATGATGTGTCCTTTGGTGAGAAGGAAAAAGGTGATCAAATAGTTGACCCTTTGGAAATAAAATCCAGCGAAAACAGACAAGATCTAAGTACTCCTGGTCCAGACGTTGTTGAGAAAACTGGTCGGAAACTGCGCCCGCGAAAGCAAGTTGGCAAAGGGAAAAAGAGAAATAAAAAATGGAAGCGAGGAAAGTTGACGAAGAAAGATCGGAAATACAAAAGACGTACTTGAATCAGAAATTATCTGGGTCATTCTCTGGTTTAAGTAGTTTTTTTCAAAATCGTAAAGAGTTTGCAGACAAGGATGAAGTTGCAAAAGAGCTGAGAGCTCTGGATACATTTTCATTGCACAAGCAAGCCAGAAAAAAGTTTCCAAGACGGAAAATTATGGTTAATTTTATAAATGAAATTTTCACAGCTGATCTGAAAGATTTGGCTGGACTTTCCAAGTCAAACAGTGGCAATCACTTTGTTCTGGTTGTGGTTGACGCTTTCTCGAGAAAAGCGTATACACGCTTGTTGAAAAACAAGAATTCAGACTCGATGATTAAAGCTTTCAAGTCCGTTTTTGCGGAGTCGGGAGTTACACCTGTGTACTTATATACAGATAGGGGAACTGAATTTATGTCAGCTGCATTTGGAAAGTTTCTCAATGCAAGTCAAGTACAACTGTATAATATCCATTCGCCTATGAAAGCCAGTATGAGCGAAAGATTCATTAGAACACTTTTTACAAAGCTTCAACGATACATGACGATGGAAAACACGAAAAGAATTGTTGAAGTACTCCCAGACTTTACAAGAGCATATAATGCTACGAAACACAGATCTATTGGTATAGCTCCAAATGATGTGACTACTAGAAATTCTTATGAGGTGTGGGAGCGCATATACAAGACGTATTTAGAAGAGACAAAAAGACCAAGAAAGCCTCCACAGTACTCAGTAGGTGATGTGGTTCGTATTTCTCGGATAAAAATGATATTTGAAAAGGGGTATAAGGAATCGTTTTCGAGAGAACTATTTAAAGTTGTTCAGGTTGTGAATACATACCCGTATACATTTCGATTAGCCGACATGAATTCCGAACAGTTAAATGCGAGTTTTTATGCGCCTGAGCTAAGTCTAGTTAAGAAGACGGATTAAAGAGATTTCCATATATATTCGACGTCATTCACAATTTGTCGTTCGAATTGACAACAGATGAATAAAATGTACCCTCAACGAAACGCGCGATTTGTTCAGCAGGATAATGAACTGGACCACTACATTGTCCTAACAAATTCGAATGATCTGTCACAGTCTTCAATTATACATCAGTTGCCCAACCCAATAAATCGTCCAAGGGGAAAATATGAAGTTGGACTTTTAAAGCTTCGATACAAACCGAGTAAAACAATGCTGGAAAGTCTACGAAGTATCCCGCAAGTCGCAACGAGCGAACCTCAGCTGCGTCTTACAAGGAAACGACGACGAGTTGTCAAACGGTCTATTCCCATTCACATGTCTGCTGTTCCGATTGGTCCGTTGTACCCTGGTTACGTACCGCCCGTTGAAACATCGTATCAATTTAAGAAGACGGATGCTAATATTAACGAATTCATAACTCAATTTAACAATAAATATGCGGCGCTCAAAATAAACATGGGCATCGCTTATGTTGAGGGAGCAAACAAAATGATTATCTTTATCAACCCAGAACTTGGCAAGGCGTATGATTACTTGTATCTGTCGACTGACTTTGCAAAAGTCTTGGGCTTCACTCGAAAACTGTTCGCATCCGGATCAACAACTGGGGACTTTATATTGGATCAAACCGAATTTGTCAAAACTCCGATGAACACAATATTCGACTTCAAATTTTTGAGGGAAACATATTTTTTAAATCGGGTTGGGGTTAAACAACAGCATAACAACCTAATTGTTTTAAAGAAACTTAACGATAAAGATTATGTGCAATATTTTATGAAAGTGAAATCTAAGCTCGAACAGTTCTTGGAGACGATTGTAGACTTTGTCTGGGACAGTGCCTTTCGATGTTCGATTATTGTCAAGTTGGGAGCATATAATGATCGCAATCATATAGTTTTCCCTACAAAGATTGCAAATTGCTTAGGGTTTACCGACGACACGTTCTACTCGGGAAGTGTTTACGTTTCCAAGGCTCCATTCGACCAAGCTATGTTTAATAAAATTGGAAAGACAGATATTCTGATATATAAAGTTCGTAGATCGGTACCTATGAACTTGTACATGAAAGAGCCTGCGTCGATGGCGCTTCAAGACGTATTACAAGAACTCAATAATACTTTCTCCGAATATGTATATCCTTTGAATAATGTGAAATTTCATTACGACAATGGGGACATTGTCATGAGCGAAGTATCGAACGACGTTGAAGTCGTTTTGCCGCTTTCCCTGGTCAAGTACCTTGGAATATCTCGGAATCATGTGTTTAAGAGCGGTTCGAGGTATGTGGCAAAGCGCGAACTAGTTGAGGAGCAAGAGGAAGATGAATATGAAAAGGAGGAAATCCCGCCTCCTGTACCAACGCCAGCTCCGGGTCAGGCAAATCGCCTGCTGGTTCTTTCAAATCTGATTGAGAATCAGACATATGAAGACCGTTGTATCCCTCTACTTAAGGAGCTAAAACTAAGCCATGATTATAATTCAGAATGCGAGCACGAATTTTCCCCAGTGTCTTATTTGCCTTTGCACGGCGAGGAGCAAAATCAGATTCGTGTAGATTTTGCTGACGAATCATTGAGTCCTATTAATTTCGGAGGAACTACAACAGGAGTGACGCTTCACATTCGACCAAAAGTATGAGACAGGTCCAGTGTGATGATAAAGCTTGTGTCCTAGAACCCGGTGGTCAGAACCAAGTTGGAGGAGCAAGTGTAAGCACTAATTTAATGGCGACTGGCGGTCTAAATCCGGAGGCGTCTTCTTACCTCATCCCCCTAAAGAGATCAGCTGGTGTGAAGAAAAAGGAGCAAACGGGCAAAGGAAAGAGGAAAAGAAGGCGTACAGTTCAAAAACCAGTTCAGTTGGGATTGGGTAGGAGACGAAGAAAGTCACATAAGAAAAAGAAACGTGGACGAACTAAGAAGAAGAATATTAAACGTGTGCAATTAGGAGCAGGAAGAAAACGAAAGAACCGTCGGTGTGTAAAATAGTCCGATGGATTTAAATAGCGTTTTCGAGAAAGGGGCTACGGTCTATGAAGGGTCAACAGAGAGCATTCGATCTGAGTTGGCCCTTTTTGACCTACTGCCCACTGATATTTCGACTCAATTGAGTAGCGACTATATCCAGGCATTTCCTCTCGTCTCCATAAAGGAAGATTTTAATCCTCTGGAATTTCAAATAACTTTGGATACGTCTGGCTATCTGGATCCGCTAGACAGCTTCATATCTCTTACTTGTCGAATTGTAAATCAGGATGGCACTCTATGCGATGAAGCGCGCGATCTTGTCGCCCCGTGCAATCTTTTTTTCCAGACCATGTTTAGCAACCTGGAGATTTATCTAAATGGGCAATTGATTTCCGATACGTCTAATTTTTATCCATGGATTGGATACATGCAACGTCTGTTGAGTGCAAGCCCTCAGGAAAAAGATGGACGACTCAAGAACGAGTTGTGGTATCCGAATGTGACACCGGAAGTATTTACTGCTTCGGATTCTGGATGGAAGGCTAGATTTGACATGTCGAAAAAAAGCCAGCCCTTCCAAGTGGTCGGACAGCTCGTAGGAAGTATCTTTACACAACCGCGATACATACCAGCTGGTAGTCATATACGAATTGTACTGAGACGTGCACAACCAGAACTTTGTCTTGAATGCAGTACAACAACGAAGGCCGGTACTAACGGGGTTCCGTACAAGTACCAAATCACGGATGCGGTTTTCTATGGATCTAAGAAAGTTGTTTCTAAGCCCATCATTGATATGCACCGGGCTGAACTAGCCCGCGGGAATACATTCAAGTACATTACTAATGATGCTGAGATCAAAACGTTTACGGTAGCATCAGGCCTCAGCTATGTAACTACTGATTCTCTTGTTATTGGAAAAATTCCAAAAATAATTGTCATTGGCATGGTCAACTCGGATGGATTTATGGGATCACTGAACAAATCCCCGTTCAATTTCGTCGACAAAAACCTGTCTGAGATGTCTATTACTTGGAATGGAGATTCTCTCCAGTACAGGGATCTATCTTTGAGTTTTAAGCAAAAGCAAGCTGACGGAAGCTTCTTAGGGTCAGATGACTTTCTGCTTGGACTCAGGACGCTTGAAAAAACTGCTGCTAATTCGCTGTTGTCCAACGGTATCCAACGCGACAATTACACTAAAGGTACATATGAATTAACATTTTTTAGAAACACGTTTTCATAAAACTGGAGTGTGAAATTTAAAAAGGTTAATTCATTTGTACAGGCAACTGTCTTGTGGCAATTGAGCTACTGCCTAATTCTGGGAACTTTCTCAGTGTCAACAAACGAGGACAGCTTAAAGTATCGCTTAAATTCAGGACCGCGTTGGACAAGAACATAAATGTCATTGTCTACTGTCAGTATCAGAGTGTCCTGGAAATTGATGCTGATAAAAGAGTGATACTTGATCACTAACCATGAATAGCAGTGAAATTTACCAGGCTCTGGCCTGTCTACTTCCCAAAAACGAAATACCCTTTTACATTGCGTCCGCAGACACGTTGAGGTCGTTGACGAAAAATTCGACCTATCCGTATGTTGTTATACAAAATACGGATCGAGCTGATGAGCCAGGCTGGCACTGGGTCAGCTGGTTTGTGCATAACATCAACGATGCTGAGTGGTTCGACTCGTATGGTCTACCGCCTCGGATTTATAAAGACATTGAATGGCCCGCTAAAAACGTCATTGCAGAAAACTGCCGTTCACTGCAAAGTATTAATTCTGATGTTTGTGGTCAATATTGTGTATACTTTGCCTATCTAAGAATAATTGGTCTAAGTTATGAAAACTTTATGAGTAGCTTTAAGGTTAGATCAAAATCTAATGACGCAATGGTGCGGAAATTTGTAAACAATATTTCTAAGTTTATATCTATAGATTGTGGAAAGCAGAATTGCATGCCAAAGTATGCGACTCGATTCTATGGTTATAACAGTATAAGTTGAAATTGTAAAATGCAATATGATCTGAATAAATTTTCAAGAATTCAATTCGTTTTTTGGGGTTTTATTGTTTTTTGGTTAGCATATTTACGCATTTACACATATTTTAGCATTTTCAGCCGACCCACGATCTCATATTTACACAGTCTATGCTTGATCCTCCAATCCGTTCGAATTTCGCAAGTCTTGCTTCTTCAAGAATCTGAAGTCTCGGCTTCCTATCTCCCCTCAACCGATGGGATGGTAGTTGCTTGTCCAAAATGAGTATGTCGTCGACTGACCTTGTTCTTGAGAAGCATATATAGTCTATTCCAGGGGAAACTTGTTCTTGTCCCAGATAAAAGGCAACTGACGGGAGTGTGAGCCCTTGCAGTTTGTGCACGGTTAAAGCGAAACATAATTCGAGAGGAAAGCGTTTTATATGAACAAACTTCCCCATTGGCGGTATATACCTCGACTGCTTGATTCTGTAGATCTGAACTCCATTTCCGGATTTTGCTGATGCGTTGGGACTGTAGTCGGGAAAGTCCACTAATATGCACTTCACATTCCCGTTTTGATATACAATGTCTTTACATGTCCCACGGGATCCGTTGCATAGACCAGATGAGACGCATAAATTCTCAAGAAGAATGACGGGACATCCGATCGCAAGTTCTAGAACTTCATCGCCGTTATTAATTCTAACTCGGTTTTCTTCTGGGTACAGTTTCCTCAGCATCTTCCTGAATCAGTAATAGGGATTATTACTCAAACTAAATAACTAGTCTATGTTTAGCAGTTTACGAGAAAAAATTACATATTGTGATGAAATACTTGACTGCGTTTCGGAAATGCGTGGATAGAAAGATCAAATTTCCTCTTCGCCTCAAATGGTAATTCGGATGCAAGTCTTCGCCGAGCATACTCCACGTCCAGTTCTGTGATCTCACACAGCCGGAGACGTTCCAGAAATTTCTGGAACCTGACTTGTTCCGGCGAGTTTCCCAACTGACGAAATGGTTTTCGCATTATGAAGACATGAGTGTCAAATTTTCTGTACAGCTGGAACGCTTCTTGGGCATATTTAGGACTTGTTTTACCCGCAGGGGTGAATATTGCTCGGTCGTTTGCCGGTGCTAATTGAAATATATCTCCGAGTAAAACGACGGACCTGCCCGAAAATGGTAAATGGCTGTACCTCCGATCAACGTGTTTCAAAAGACTGTCAATAAGGTAGAACATTCTCTGTCCGATGAAATTCATCTCGTCGAAAACAATAAACTGCACTCGTCTCAGATATAGCGCTCGGTCACTATTAAGATCAATGTTCCTTACAAATGCGTCATGATCATCGTGCTTGACGAACGAAGGAATTCCGAAGGATCTATGTATAGTTCCACCTTTAATTTGATTTGCTGCGATACCAGTATAGGCTCCCATCAGAAATTCAAAATCTTGACACTTTTGCTTTTGACTTTCCAGCTCAAATCTCAAATGCGAGCAAATTTCACTCTTGCCTGTTCCTCCACTGCCCAACACGATAACTCGAATCGGGTTGTTCAGCTGATCTTCAGACGATTGACGAAGATGGGTTTTGACAATGTTCAGTATTACTCTCTGTTGTAAACTCAATGCACTCAATGGAATAGATGGAACTTCCAATGGTGTTGGCGAGCATCGAGATAAATTACATCCCTTGACTTGACTGCAATCCATGATGATATATTCAGTAGATCAACGGGAGAGGTTCATCGCCAAACTGCGAGAAATTACACACGACGAAATTATTTTCTAATGCTTTACGAGTTTTCACGGGTGAACGTTTCGATTATGTTTATGCATACTAATGAAACCATATTATGAGAACTAGGGTCGAGATTGGTTCTCATGATTTCCCCCTCAATAATGATTCGGTTCCTTAGAAGCAACTGTCCGTTTAATTCGACCTTGACCCTTCAGTGTATATGCATTCCAATGAACGCATATTATGAGAACTGAGGTTGAGCACGGTTGTCACACTACATTCCCCCCTCCTTAGTTTGTATTCGGGCTTCCTAGATGCACCTGTCCGTTTAATTCGACCTTGACCCTTCAGTGTATATGCATTATAATGAACCTATATTATGAGAACTGAGGTTGAGCACGGTTCTCACACTACATTCCTCCCTCCTTAGTTTGTATTCGGGCTTCCTAGATGCACCTGTCTAATAGCATTTATTTATCCTTGAACCTTCAGTGACCATGCATTCTAATGCAGGTGCATGATGAGAGCTTAGATTCAGCATAGTTCTCACGGTTTATCAACAGAACCGATTGTCCTCGGTCTGTACATAATACATCCCGTCTCTCACGCACGCAGTGCATCCCTCTGTAAAAACGCAATCTACAAAAAAATGTAGAAAATAATTATACCTGTGCATATTCGTAGCACAATACAGTTAAAACGATCTTTATATTTACTTTCACTCACCGTCACTCATTGTTGTCTATGAATTGATCCAGTTGAGAATGAAATGATTCAAAATCTCAGCTGATTTATTACTATTGCAAGTGCTGACGCATTTGGGTAACAAGATACTTTTAAAAATAGTCATAGTTTCCAAGTCGGTATCAGTTGTTAAAGAGTAGTCACCCACGATGGAGACCAAAGGAAGAAGCGATGAGTTGTCAGAATTGATGTATAATTCTTTGTCAACTTTAGTTAGTAAAATTATAAACAAAAATGATACGACCGGGTTTAAGGGTCTGGAAAGCAGGGAGGAGTGGAAAAGTAAGCTAGTAGATATATGCTCTAGACATGCTATATGCTAACTTGTTTTTCTCTCTCTCTAGCTATATGCGTATGCATTGTCCTCATTGCGGGGCTAAAGCTGGTGAAGTTCTTCACTGATTATTACTTTCGGTGGAGAGCCGCTCGCAACCAGACACCTGTCATACTCTCTCCTTCCGTGCATAATGGATAGCAACGAGACGAGTGACAAGCCAAGTCCAATTCGCACTGGCGAAAGGGGATATGTAAGTACCGTAATGATAATCGCTGAGTGTCAGATTTTCACTCGCGAATATTGATAAATTATGCGTTGTTAATTACAGTGCTTACGATGTCCAATGACGCCGTGTGGGTTCTTCAGTAGATCTCGCATCAATTTCGAGTCGCATTTGGAGAGAATTCATTTTTGTGGTGACTGTGATCACTACTGTAGAGTCAAAGGACAGCATGTGTGTCCATGCCCCGGTTCAAGACGTGGGCATGTTGATTCATACATGCAACCTGATATGTCCAATTATTCCGAACTTTCCCGTTCTCATTTAGGCAGTATGCTGTTGTATAAATACAACAAGCATATATCTGCTCCGGACATAGAGTCCACCTTTAAAGAAGTGGCTCCGGCAGCAATAACCTTTTTATCTGACTTGTTTAAAATACATGGCCTCATTAAAATAGAAATTGGCATGGGGATAAAAATGGAAAAGGAATCTAAAGATTCCGAGGGCAATTTGCAATTACACGAAGCAACAGTATATTTCAAGTCAATGCACTACGAATTAGAATGGATAAGTAAGATAGAATATATATTAGTGCATGCTGCTTCTGATATTGTTGACAAAAAGAATAACTTCTTAAGTCATGGGAGTGGGTGGAATATAAAATACATGTACAGTTTTGAAATTAAAATGGCTGAAGCTAGACTATTTTATAATAGTGTTGGGAAAAAATATTTGCCCATGCCTTTTGAGAAGCGCAAGGGGATTGTTAATTTTAAAAACAATGACGACAATTGTTTTCTGTACTGCGTCGCTGCTGCATTATTTCGCGACGATCAGATAGCATTTAATAAAGAACATTTTTACAAAAATCGAAACTTGGAAAATCACAATACGTGGACAAAGTATTTTCATCTGCTTAAGACCGATTGTATTAACGGTCCAGTAGATGTTTATAAAACTATACCATTGTTTGAGGAAAGCAATAATGTTAAAATAAATGTGCTCACACATGAGGACGGGGATGTCATTCCTATGAGAAGAAGTAACTACGTCTCGCCAAGAACAATTAATTTGTTTTTAATTCGAAGTGATGACGATCAACACTTTGTTTTGATTACAGATATAAACAAATTCTTGTGTAACAAAAGTCCGCGAAAAGTGTTTATTTGTGACCATTGCTTTCGAAATTTAAAATCACCTTCAGCCCTAATGTTTCATTCGTGTTCAAAAAGTGTGAGCAAGATTAAAGAAAGGCTCCCCAAGAAAGGCGACTGCTTGGAGTTTAAAAGACTCGAAATGACATTGCCGTACCCTTATGTGTTGTATTGGGACTTTGAAACATTTTCATCGTCTTTAAATGAAAAGAAAGGCGCGAGCACTACACTCAACAGTGAATTCCAGGCAGCAAGTTATGCATTATGCTTAGTTTATACCACGACAGTGCAATCAAAAATTGTTGCCTGTGAGTATTACGACGGTCCCGATCCGGTCCATCATTTCTTTGAACGTGTTTTCTATCACGCGAAAAATGTGCTAAACGATATCAGGACAGTCAATAATTTTGTCACACCATCTGATGAAGACCTTGAGCGTCATAATGCTGCTAAACATTGCGACTTTTGTCGCCGCGAATTTACTTGTTCTAGTAGAAATGAAACCCATGCATCTGATGAAGACGAACCATATAGGACTACGAAGAAAGTTGTAAAAACGTATCACCACTGTCACCAAAGTGGGCGTTATCTTCATACATTATGTCAGAGTTGTAATTTAAAAATTAAGTTTAAAAACGATTTAGTATGTGTATGCCACAATGGATCTGGATTCGACTTTCATCTTCTACTACAAAATTTGGATTCGCCATTTTTCAGCCCACATGATGTCAACGTCATAAGCAAAGGTGGTGAGAAACTAGTTCAGATAGAAATAACCGCCAGCAATATGTACATTCCAGAATTAAAATCAAAGTACGACGAAAACTATACTCCAAGTGCAAAGCAGTCGTGCGGCAAGAGAAAGGTCAAGGTTCGTTTTATTGACTCGTTCCAGTTTTTGAACTCCAGTTTAAGCACACTGGCTGCGGGTCTTAAAATTGAAAATGCAAGCACAACAAGTCTAGTTAACGACTGCTTGCCATACCTTTTCCCCGGCCTGGATAACCTTGTTTCTAAAGACACATCAATATTTTTTGAGAAGCTTCCTTACCCATATACATACCTTTCGGGACCCGAGAAGCTAGAAATTGGACATCCCATCCCGGGACGGGAGCATTTCGACAACGAATTGAAGAAGGAATCAATTACAAATGAAGAATGGGGAAAAATTCAGATTTTAATTGAACAATTTCAAATCAGAGATTTTAAACGGTTTACAAGAGCTTACACTATCATCGACACGGTACTCCTGGGAGTGATTTGGGAAAACTTTAGGAGAAACTGTTTTGTTTCGTATGGATTAGATCCAACCTATGTATGTACGGTATCTGGATACTCATGGCAGTGTTTTTTATCTTTTACCAAAGCCAAGATAGAATATATTACCGACAAAAACATGCTCGACATGATTACATCTGGAATAAGAGGTGGAATGGCTTTCTGCACTCGCAAAATTGTCACCGCCAATTGTGAACGCTCTCCGCTGGGATTTGATCCTACCAAAGAACGTACACATATTCTCTATAACGATAAAGTTTCCCTTTATGCCACAGCTCTGCTGGGAAAATTCCCTCATTCCGATTACAAGTGGGAAAGCGTAGACAGTTTGAAAAACATTAATTGGAAAACGTATGATGGAGACAATGAGACTGGGTATATTCTGAATGTAAGTTTGCGCTACCCTGAAAAACTACAGGATGAAACTGAGTCTTTGCCTTTAGCTCCGGAAAAACGAAAGGTTCGTATTTCCGATTTGTCGTCTGGGCAGCAGGAAACGATGGAATCCCTTGGTCTGGTTCGCTCGTTTACAAGTGAACCAAGACTCTTGCTTCATTGCGGGGATCGTATTGAATACGTAGTCCATTATAAAGCTCTTCAGTTCTACCTAAATATGGGCATGGAATTACTCGACATACATGCAGGGATTAGTTTTCATGAAGAGGCTTATTTTAAGCCTTACATTGAGTTCAACATTGAGCAGCGCAAATCAGCGAAAACCGAATCCCAGCGGGCGCTGTACAAAATTCTTTCGAATGGAATTTTCGGGAAATCTTTACAGTCTAACAAAGGAAACGTCAAAGTAAAATTTTGCGGATCCAAGGCTGAATCTCGGAAACTTGTCAGTGACCCTCGGTGTGTTGACTTTGTACCCATAACGGAAAATATTAGCATGGTTATGCTTTCGCCAAAGGAGATTGTCTTGAATAATATCATACAATCCGGGATGACGTGCTTGGATCTCGCCAAAGTCATATTCTATCACGGCTACTATCGGCAACTACAACAAGTGTTTCCCGGACGAATTTCTAATCTTTACGTTGATACCGATTCCTGTATTGCTCTTGTTTCAGACCCAAACAACTCTTTGTTTAAAGACATTGTCGACCACAAAGATTTTTTTGATTTCTCAAAGCTGCCTCGATGTCATGAAATTTTTAAACTGTATCCAGAATTCCCTGATTTACGATCGAAATCTGCTGGAACAGCAGGTCTTTGGAAATTAGAATCCTTGGATATTTGCCAGATAGTCACTATCAAGAGCAAGCAGTACAGTATTTTGTATTTCGACCAAGCTGAAGAACTCAAGTGCAAGGGAGTTCCGTCTGCTGCTTTGAAGTCGTTCAACCATGCAAAATACACATCCGTGATCGAATCTAACAAAGTTTTCTATGTTGACTGCAGTTACATTCGCAGTCTGAAACACAAATTGTATAATATTACTGTAAATAAATTAGGGTTTCATTGCTTAGATGTATATCGTGTGTACCCCGATCCCAATGACTACAATTTCTCTCTCCCATTCGGACACTACAAATTACGTAAGTAAGAATAATGTGTATTGTACAATTTTAAACTTGAATAAAAGAAATGTTGAAAACCCAATTTTGCATTATCTTTGCAAGATTTTCATGACATGACTATGCATATGAAATCAATAAATGCACATATAAATTTGTTTTTGAGGAGGTTTTATTACTGTTTTTTTTTGCACAAACACACTTCGCAATTATAATAAATTATGAATATAAGTAAGAATGTTAATTAAATACATGACTAGGGTGCATAAAGGCAATTGCATATTCATTTCTAAACTACAAACAATAGCAATAGTGGTATTACATTTTTTTTTAATTTTATAATATACATACCAAAAATGTGTACACACAATTCCATATTCAGGACGTCTCCTCTTGTTGAGTATCCTGCTCCAAAGCAGGCACGGAGACTTCAGAAAGATAGGCTTCCAAATTTCTGACAGCAGGCAGAGCTAAAGTCATCTGTGGACCTTGCCAATTCTTAAGCCGCTTCGAAACTACGTCTGATACTTTGTTGTTCATAAGAATGGCGTACT
Organism: Allacma fusca; assembly: GCA_947179485.1. Taxonomy (NCBI): domain Eukaryota; kingdom Metazoa; phylum Arthropoda; class Collembola; order Symphypleona; family Sminthuridae; genus Allacma; species Allacma fusca. The sequence goes on from OX359245.1 coordinate 59,554,766, forward strand.
GTCCACTGACGCGGTTGAAAACCAGCCGAACGCGGACTGTATCCAGCTCAAGGTCAGGGTCAGTCCACAGCTCAGCCCGATGGTCATGCCTGATGGAAACGTGTGCTCGAGTTGGGTTGGTGTCGAAGAACGGAATAAGGTCGGTGAAATGTTTTCCGGGCTCCGGATGGGCAGCAATCTGGTCAAGTACGCGAGAGACAAAATCCAGGATTAGTCTTCCTTCGTACTGAGAAAATTTGACAGTTGTCACGGTCCCAGCCTTGTTTTTTCTCCCAAAGTAGTAGAAGTAACAGCGATGGTATCGGTTCCAAGCTAGCCGAGCCACAATGTCAAAATCGATCTGCAAATGCCAATTTAAAAAATCAGTTTTAAATTTAATTAATCGAGTGTCAATATTATATATACTCACCATGTAAGCTTCAGCAGGATGTTCATAGAATGTCCAACTGGTAGTGCAGTCCGGATTTTCATCCGGCTGGGGAACTGAGTGATATCGTCCATAGTTTTTCAACTTTGGACGTAACCTAAGCAGTTCTGGATCACGCTTTTGATCTTCCCCTTCGAAGCGTTTGGTGAGAGAAAATTCGGCCATGTTGTCAGACAGAGAGAAAGTGAGTGGGTTGTTGAAAAAGAGTGAATGATCCAAACGCCGGATCCCGCTCGTTTTATACCCGGGATTTACTGGAGGAGCGCATAGATCGTGTGAACGGTTAAAAATTACGGTCCCATAATCTAACTAGATCATAATGCATAATAATTGGCGTTGGACAGGTGTGTAAAGACGTTACCCGTAATATATACATACACGCATGCATGTGTGAAAAGGTCATGAGAACAGATCAACATTAACGCTCTCACCGTCCAGGTTGATGCATAATATCAAGGGGTCAAGAACGCTTTAAAGGTCATTAGAAAATCTGTGAAACCGAGTCTTCAGCTGAGGAAGGGGATAAACCGTGAGAACTATGCTGAATCTAAGCTCTCATCATGCACCTGCATTAGAATGCATGGTCACTGAAGGTTCAAGGATAAATAAATGCTATTAGACTGGCGCATCTAGGAAGCCCGAATACAAACCAAGGAGGGGGGAACTATTCCATCGAGTGCTCTAGCAGTATATCTACTAGCTTACTTTTCCACTCCTCCCTGCTTTCCAGACCCTTAAACCCGGTCGTATCATTTTTTTGTTTATAATTTTACTAACTAAAGTTGACAAAGAATTATACATCAATTCTGACAACTCATCGCTTCTTCCTTTGGTCTCCATCGTGGGTGACTACTCTTTAACAACTGATACCGACTTGGAAACTATGACTATTTTTAAAAGTATCTTGTTACCCAAATGCGTCAGCACTTGCAATGGTAATAAGACAGTTGAGATTTTTAATCATTTCATTCTCAACTGGATCCATTCATAGACAACAATGAGTGACGGTGAGTGAAAGTAAATATAAAGCTCGTTTTAACTGTTTTGTGCTACCAATTTTCACAGTATAATTATTTTCTACATTTTTTTTGTAGATTGCGTTTTAACAGAGGGATGCACTACGTGCGTGAGAGACGGGATGTATTATGTACAGACCGAGGACAATCGGTTCTGTTGCACATCCGATCCCGGGCTACTTGACTCAAACGTAATCAAAATAGTCCTCGACCTGGCTGATTGCGTACGAGAAGGGCTGGAAGGAACGAGCATCGTCCCTATAATTGCAGGTAAAAGCCGTTATTTAACGACTTGCCTTTTTTCAACTACTCAAAAGTAGAATATTTGGTGAATGTTGTTATTACTTACAGGAATAGGATCAACCGTTGCACTCTTGCTCGGGATCGGTGTCATGCTCATTTGCGTGCTAAGGAGGAAGAAAAGGGGGAACGCATCGCAGAGGACTCCATTGTGGAAAACTTTGGACAACCGGGGAGGCGAGAGTAACGAGAACATCGAGATGCAGGAGTTGAGAATTCCCAACTACAATGCAACCGATTCCACGATGGTGCATACTACCGGCACCTTTATGTGGCAATCACCGCCAACCCCCCGACGTGTGCTGAGTGTTCCGATTCCGGAGCCACCTCCAATGCCACTATAAACTCATTTAGCATGCAATGCATTGTTTCATGTAAAACAATATACGCATAAATGAGCAGGATTAAAAATTATAAATGTATTCTATATGCGCACCCTATTTATTGAGCATGCTGACCTCGAATTTGACCTTTCTCGTGGTGTTTTTCCGAATCCGGACTGTTCATTTTCATCATTCATCATTTTGGTTTCATTCTAACTAGTCACTTTTATTTTGTCACTCTATTCATTACACACTTAGTGGTAATTTCATAGGAAAGTTTTCACAGAACAAACATGGAAAATTGTCAAATTTGCAACGTTGATCTGGAGCTGCCCCCAGTGCACTCAGCAGAAACCATGGTTGTTCTGCCCATCAACACTCCATTTTTAAGAGGCCATGGCAGAAGCCATTATAACATTTTAGACCAGTTTAACGATCACGGTTTCCAGCAATGGAAGCATTTTTCCTCCGTGACCATCGCTACCGATCGGCTTATGTCCAAAATGGACTTCTTTGGATGTGCACATGGGTTTCACATCCCCTGCCTACTAAAATATCTGTCCAGGGAATTCAACGACCCCGATGTCGTACAAACCAAGGACTACACCATACGATGCAGACTTTGCTCGGCAAAGTGCCGCTGGTTTTGTGAACTTCGTCCAGCAATGTCCATGAATTACTGGCTTCGCCAGTATGAGTACTTGTATTGTAAGTACCTGTCTATACATTATTGAATTAACTAAATGTATGTGTATATTTTTATCAACCTTTTTGTGTATATTTTTATCAAGCAACTATTCTTAGATTTTATTTTTTTGTCCTGCAGTTCCTCAAGACCAGTTCTACCCCGAACTGAATGAGCACTATGACATTTTCCGGAGGGTCAATAGTGTTACGGTTCGAGACGGTGGGATTGTACCAGTCCTATTTGCGCCTGAAGACGCAAGGCTAGAAAGACCTTGGACTGGTACGCTATCCTAGTAATTTTCTCCCCGTATATAGCTGTCACCCTTACACACTTATTAACCGAAAAACAATATATATTTTCAGATGATGTCCCTAAAACCTCGAATAAGCCAGCACCTGTCCCATGTCCATTCTTTCAGGAGCCTTGGGTCAGTGATGGGACACATCGTGGTGCCGTTGACGGAAATCTACTTCAAATTCCGTCTAGCAACGTGTGGCTGACGCCACCGGCCTCGCCATCACCAACATTTCAAGATCTTATATCTCCCGGAGTCAACCACATGGGACCTCCGGAAGCGATTATATTTGATAGTGATGATGAAATTGACGGGCCTGATGAAACATTTCAAGGTCGTATATCTACCGGAATCAACAACATGGGACCTCCGGAAGCGATCATACTTGATAGTGATGATGACATTGACGGGCCTGATGAAACATTTCAAGATCTTATATCTACCGGAGTCAACCACATGGAACCTCCAGAAGTGATCATACTTGATAGTGATGATGATGACATTGACGGGCCTGTTGAACCACCGAGGTCACCCGAGGTTATAACTCTAGACGAGGATACAGTGTCCCCAGAAAATGCGATCGAGAACCCATCAGTTGAGAACCCACCAGTTGAGAACCCTCCAGTTGAGACATCAACAGTGATTGACTACAACCACGGCATTGATTCAACCAACAAGGATCTGTCACTCGAAGACGCCTTTGCGTTCCTCGAGGAATTGGATTTTGTCGAATTGGACCAGATTACCAACGTTCAAAGTGTTCTACAAGATATCAGAAAAGAAAAGCAGGCTGATATCGAGCTCATTGAACGCATCGAAAACCAGTTAAATAATTATGAAAATCTTAAATGATTAAATTCATAATCTCAGGTTTGTATAAATTATTTTTCTAAAGTATTAAACTGATTTATGTAAATAATATTTCTAACTTGCATTTATTATTTATCATGTGCATACACCCCTCCCATTCAGCAAAAATCCAATGTATTCGGTATATCTGTAGACACCCCTCCACAGTGCACAATAAATCCTATGGAGTTCTACTCCACTGTGTTCATTAAGTCCTCAGGAAACCCTTCCACTTTGTGCAATTAGTCTCTTCGAGTCCCACTTCATATTGAAGCGAGTCCCAAAAAGACACTTGCACGGTGCAGAATAGGTTTCAACAAAAGGCTCTCTGAACTCGGTGGAGGTTTTCTCCAAGAGATTCCTACGCATTGCAGAATAAGTGAAAAAGATAATTTCATCGGAGATAAAATTTGCATCCAGTATTCCACATATGCAAGTCTAAAGCATGAGCATTAATACATGAATCTAACCAAGGCAGTAAGTTTTTGGACACCTCTCCACCGTGCACAATAAATCCTATGAAGTTCTACCCCACTATGTTCATTAAGTCCTCAGGAAACCCTTCCACTTTGTGCAATTAGTCTCTTTGAGTCCCACTTCATTGAAGCGAGTCCTAAACAGACACTTGCCCGGTGCAGAATAGGTTTCAACAAAAGGCTCTCTGAACTCGGTGGAGGTTTTCTCCAAGAGATTCCTGCGCTGTGCGGAATAAGTGAAAACGATAATTTCATTGGATTTAAATTTGCAACATTGATGCTAGAATTCTAAGCTATGCAAGTATATACAAAAAGATATGCAGCTGAAAACACGTAAAAAGAGATAGGATAGAGCACAAGGACCAACGTATATCACTGAAACTCAATAAAGAATAGACAACTTATTCCCTTACTTCAATTCTGGTAGGCTGTCCATGGCGAATCCGGAGTATTTGCTAAATACGAATGAGTAATATACATTTACATACATTTTGCATAAATCTAAATCTAATCCTGAAAACAAAACAAAAAAAGCCCTGGGTGGAAGGTCAAAATGGCAATTTAGTTAACAGCCAAGCTTCTTCCAGCGTTCCATATTTGATCGAACCTTCGTCGTTTTTCTCGCAGTAGCTTCTGACATCCATTTGTAACAGTTCCGGTGTCTTCGACAAATGGATTTTCACTTCGTGCAAGTATCTTGTAGTAACGCTGTCGTTAGAAAAATTCTTGAACTTCATTGCATAATAGATTATTGAGAAATTCTCTAGCGTCAACGCAAATACAAGATACTTGCACGAGGTGAAAATCCATTTCTCGAAGACACTAGAAATATTAATATCAGGTTTGCGAAGCTACTACGAGAAAATTGACGAAGGCCCGATAAAGTAGGGAATGCTAGAAGTCGCTTGGCTGCTGATTAAATTGCTAGTCCGAATTTCTACCCAAAGCTTTTTGTCCCATATTCATTCAACGTTAATCACCTTAGTTATTCAAATTAACATGCTATCATAATTATTGATGATGATTAAAAACGCGTGCACATACATACACACATACTTACATACATACATACACACACATACTTACATACATACATAGATACACACACATACTTACATACATACATACATACATACACACACAAACAAACATACATACATACACATACTTACATATACATACATACACACACATACATGCTTACATACATACATACATACACACACATACTTACATACATATATACACACACATACATACATATAGTGCTGTAATATTGTACTCGTTTAGTTTGTACTTTTGTATTGTTTTTGTCTTTGGTACAAAACTAAACAAACAATATCCATTTTCGAGATATAAAACTAAAACAAAAACAAAACAGGAATTGAAAAAAACAATACAATCCAAATTGTATTGTTTCAAGGTTCTAGAAGACGCTAGAAATTTACTAAACTGATTGTTGTAATATATTTTTATAGTACATAGGAATTGATTTGTGTAATTGGAATCCTAAAAAAACACGTCAAAGCACAAAACTGGGCATTGACTAATTATCGATAGATTCACCTACTATCGCCCATATAAAATATTTACTTACATTGAGTCGGTCATTCTATTGTCATGTGACCATTAATGCGCCAATAAAGTCAATCATAGGTGATTTACTACTAGTTACTCACCAAGCTTCATTACAGGTCATGCGCCCCTTAAAACCGTAATCTGTCATGAGACTATTGCTGACCCAATAAAGTCAATCTGAGGTCACATGACCTTACTGTGTCACTAATAATCACATGACCTCAGATTGACCTTCCCGTGTCACTAATAGTCACACAACCTCAGATTGAACATATTGTGGCACTAATAGTCACATGACTTTGACTGTCACCATATTGATTATTAAAGGTTGTAACTGCTGAGGCCACTATATCAACGAATAAAACCCTATTATTATTATATTGATTATTAGACGCCACCGATAAGATGTACTAGTTGTAGGTTACATTTAATGTGGATTAGTAAGATGTCATGAAAAAGGTCATGAATTAAATCAACACTGGCTAATGACAATTCAATGGCATCAGATATGATACCAATGAATCGGTACTGATCAATAAAATTGGCTAACCGTATGGTTTAAATGTTGACCTGGATAAATCTAGTCTGAGTTCGCGGGTAGACAACAAAGACAAAAGACCTAGTCTAACAAACGAACTATGCGATTTGTAAATGTAGTCCACGCATAGGGGACATTTCTACATCGAGGAAATAGGTGGTAAAATCCAACGGCTGATCCAACTGAAAATATAGATATACAGAGCCCACGCGTCTACTCTATCCATTCTAATTTTAAGCAATGGTAGTGAATATTGTTTAATAAATTATGTTCTTCTGGAAATTACAATGCGGTTATTACAGGGATTATTCACAAATAGGTTGGTGCCACAGAATTGCACCCTTCAAAATTCGACCGTCAACAGATTCAATGCATCTCATATGGGAGATTAGTCAATGGCTGGTTTTTTGATCTTTCATGTAATTTTTAAACAACTAAAGTTGCACAAATCAATTCCTACGTGCTCTTGAACTCAGATACAACTATCACTTTAGCAAATTTCTAGCGTCTTCTAGAACCTTAGAACAATACAATACAGATTGTACAAAAACAAAAACAATCTGATAGAAGTACAAAACAAAAACAAAACTCGGAGTACAAAACAATATCTTAGTTGTACTACTTTTGTACTTTTCACCAAAGTACAATACAATACTAAAAGGACAAATTACAGCACAACTTACATACATACATACACACACATACTTAAAAACAAATCCCTAACATGACGTGAAATCCCCCCCCCCGTCAAAAAAAAATCAACCTACGGAAGGTAACTGTCGGAGGGTCGGATGTTTGTAAATCTCCCTGGAGGATTATCCCCGAATTTTCCTGCTGACTATTTTCTCCCTGCTGATGGTAGGTCCTCAACGATTTCAAAAAATCCCTGCTGAAAAAAAAAGGACAACGATTTTCAAAATCCCTGTTGGCAAAAACAAATCCTTTACAAGACGTGAAATCCCCCCGCCAAAAATGAATCAACTTACGTAACGTAACTGGCGGGGGGTCGGATGTTTGTAAATCTCCCTGGAAGATTATCCCCGAATTTCCCTGCTGGTAGGTCCTCAACGATTTCAAAAATCCCTGCTGAAAAAAGATCAACGATTTTCAAAATCCGTGTTGGCAAAACAAATCCTTTACAAGACGTGAAATCCCCGCCAAAAAAAATCCACTTACGCAAGGTATCTGCCGGTGGGTCGGATTTTTGTAAATCTCCCTGGAAGATAATCCCCGACTATTATCTCTCTGCCGGTAGGTCCTCAACGATTTCAAAAATCCTCCGAAACCCGTCAAACAAATTTGAAAATCCCTGGTAACTGCATGTTATTGGAATTTAGAGCTGTGTGTGTGTGTGTGTGCGTGTGTAGCGGAACAGTCGTAGGAAAAAGGGACCCTTGAGTTTTCCCTCTCTTTGAAAGGGTTCCCCACTAGCAGCAACAGGTTGAGCCGCCCACGCACATTTCATTCTGAAGGCGAGCCTTCAGAATGAAATACGCGTCTCACAGTACCCCTATATAGCAAAATGTCTATCTATCACATAATCAATAAAATCTCCATGGAGATTTTATTGATTATGTGATAGATCGACATTCTTGCTACTACTGAAGTCGTAACTAGCGATATCGTAAATTCTGATCGAGAATGACCCCCCAGATTTCTTGTACCTACTTTTAGAATGTGATTATTTATTTTATTCCTTACATATCCAATGACTATTTGGTTTTGGTAAACAATTGAAAACCGGGATAAATTTCATCCTCAATTAATAATCCACTCAAAACCCTGATTATCACAGACCAGCTGAGCATTTTTACATTAAATGTAATTCACAAAAAACACCCCCGGCACTCATCGTGTATACTTGCACACACTTCCAAATCTTCAGCAAGCTGATAAATAATGCAGGGCGAGTAACAATTCTTCACCAAAATTATGCGTCACTCAAGATATGTGTACATATGTAGCACTTGATATCAGGGCTGTCACGGGCTTAAATACCGATACTTTTTTAATTATTGAGATACGACGGAAAAATTTGACACAAAGCTTGGTATTCATGATACAATTTTTCAATATTGGAGAGGATTTTTTGAATACCAATTCCGATTCGAATTCTTTTTTAAAACCCGATTTATAGCTATTGTGAGTATCGGAATTCAAAAATTCTTTTTGGATTCCGATTCTACTATCAGTGATCTATTTTTCCATGCTCGCAATTACTCTTGGAAAGTGAACATTCGAATACAAACTAGAGTCAAAGTTTTCGGGGAATCTGCAATTCGAATTCCGATATCCAGCCCTGCTTGATAAATGTATTATGTGTACCATGTTAAAATCACCAGTTCTCGTCCGATCACTGAAGTTAACAAACGTTGGACCCGGTTAGTACTTGGATGGATGACCGCTTGGGAACCCCGGGTGTTGTTCGCATTTCGTTTTGCACATTTTCCTCCTGATTTCCACCTTACTGAATCTCATTCACTTTTCAATTCTTCTTGCTTGACACATCCTAAATCCACTGGTCAAGTTTTAAAGAAGGCCTCCTCACAACTTTTTTATCATCGCTATTTGCTAACTGCATTACTTACAATCAGATTAAGTTCTCCCGTGCTACCAATTTACTAGTTTGATTTTAGACAAGTTAAACGGTGTATACTCAGAAGTCGCGCAACAATGCATTTTTTATTTAAGTCCGATACAACCAAATTTCAAATGTTTGTGGGAATAACGAATATCAGTGAATGAACAACATAATTTATAAAATCAAAAACAGTGGTGTAAATAGCAAGGAATGTAACTTTTGCAAGAGACCGAAACATTACAGCAAAGAATTTTATGAATGGTTTATATTTTTTAAATTGTGTAATTCTTGTGCAAAATATAAGGATAAGCTTAAAATGAAAAAATTTGCAAATATAACATCAAAGCACTCCGAGTACCGACGACTATTTCAATAGGCATTCGCGATCAAAAAATTGAAGGTACATACATATGTACACGGCAGGTAAATAAATTAACTTATTCGTCGTAATAAGGAGAAATACTGGAAATTGTAAAATGGAATGCCAACAACACCCGGGGTTCCCAAGAGGTCACCCATCCAAGTACTAACCGGGCCCAACGTTGCGTAACTTCAGTGATCGGACTAGAACTGGTGCTTTCAACCTGGTATGACCGATGTTATCAGGTTATCAAATCTGTTCTCAGTTGTTCATCATCTGTTATCGAGACCCGCTGTTTAGTAGTTCTGGGATTACATCTTCATATCCAGAAACTCACCGACTTTATAAGGGTCGAAACTCTTGTGAAATTCATCCTAACTAAATCGCTTTGAGATATATGCAAATAAATAAAGGGAACTTTCAGAATGTCGAAGGAAATTTTCGTGTAATTGGTTCGCTGAATTGATTTACAGATGACAGGTGCAATGAAATGAGCTCACCGTCTAGAATTTTTGAGTTTTCAGAAGAATCAGGTAACATATAGAGCGCTGTAGGAGTCCATTGACAACACTATTGGAAAATCTCAATTCCTCAACGCCATTTAATGTTTTGAGTCCACTGAATCGTGAAATCATAGCTTTGCAGAGTGAATTCTCTGTATAATGTAAAACTAAATTCTGACGTGGTAACATTTGCACGAGACATGGACATGGGGCATACACTACTAATACTTTGTGCTGTTTTTAAGTGTGCTCTGTTATAGTGAGTACCGTAAACCATATCGTCCTTGTAAGCTCGTCAGGATCTATGAACTCCGTTCCCAAAAGAAGGGATTTGAAAGGAGGGCAAACCCGTCTCGAAACAGGTGTCTGTCAATAAGGTAAATGACATCATTCCACGTGCCTCAGGTTTTTTTTGCCAACATACAAATTACATGCATACATATAGGTATCACATTCATATAGAATTGCAGGTGTATCACAATAACATTAACACCCTAGCATTTGACGCTCAACCCATGATTACGCATTTAATGTTACAGGGTAATCTCAAAGTGAATTTGCATTGATTTCTTTCTACAACCAGAAACCAAAACGTGGGAGAGCTACAGATCTCTAATTATTTATATGCAGCTAGACTCTAGTAAGTTCTTCAAAACCGACAATTTGAACACACTGAGGTGTGAGCAATGTGAGAATACAGTCAAATACATAATTATTTAAGGATGCTAATGTTGATAATGTTCATCGTTTACGAGATGATAATTATGCTATTAGGGAAAATATTTGCAGAAATTCGAGCCGACTCCAGTAATTTATTTGAGGGGAAGAAGTTGCGTTGAAACGTTGCATCTTGTAACGATCTTTGCCGACATCACAGTTGTCTTCTTGGGATTCATAAATCGGAATTTTTAAATCTTAATAAATTGTAGCCACATGCTGCTGGTAATGATCTCCTAAACAATCTTGAGGTCAGTAGCTTATTCTTGGAAAATTCTTAGTTGGTGTCTTGTAAGACAATAAAACCTTTGAGGACAACGAGTACTTTAAGTCCAGAGGAACTGTTCTGAGAAACATTCACCACCTTGCGAGAAGAGTCCCACTTAGTACAGCAAAACTTGTATGTAATGGTTGTCCCAGGGAAGCCAAAATTTGACCACTAGACAGGGACCGCTATCTAAGCACATGCATACATATTCAGGCTTACAAGCACGAATTATACAGCTTTAATTGCAAACGTTATTGCAAATCACCAATTTTACTTTTACAAATGAATCACTAATTATTTTCTGCTTCAGACTTCGAAATTTCATCTTCATAGGGAAATCTTGTAATTGCTGAACACGGCAGTTACCTTCAGAGCACTCCGTTTCTTATGATGTTATCCATAGTCTAATTTCATTTAAATATTTTCGGCTCTCTTGATTCGATGGAATTTCATGTCGAATAACCTCAGGTTAACTAAATTATATTTGATCTTACAAAGTAGCTAATATTTATTTGATAATGATTAAAAGCAATTAAACACAACGGAGTCTATGAAATAGCATTAGATGTAGCACATGTTGATACAATATGAAACCGCTGCAAATAAACACGTGGCCCAAATGACTTTAATTGAACTAAACTCAAGCAGCTGTGTCATTGGTTCGGGTCTCATTAGCATTTGTTAATCTTTTACTAATGAGCTTACTCGTACTGTAAGTACATACAATAAGTAAGTCCACAATATTACCGGTTATTATTGTCAATCAAACTAGTTTTGAATTAAAGTCAATACAATATTCGAAACTTTGAACCTTTATCAAGTTCTATTATATAATCCATTCAATCTTCCAAAAGGAGAATGAGTGGAGGACATTAAAAGTATCTATAATAAAACTAGTGTAACGGTTTGCAAGAAAATTTGATTGAGTCACTTTTAGATTTGAATAAAAATGATGCCGAACTGGATTTTGTGCGTGTCATGCATTTTTAGGCCTGAATGTCCTGCAATCTTGACAATTCAGCTCAAAATATTCACCGAAATAACTTATGAAACTCCACCATAGCCACAAGTATTATGAGTGCTGTAAGATTAGAGTAATTCATTATTGAAGATTAGAATGGCATGGGCTATGCACCTATTAAAATTAATAAGAATTCCATGTTGTACATTTCCGGCTTTGGGTCATTTCATAGAAACACAACTCGGGTTGGTACCTTGTTATTTGGTATCATTTCTAGAATTTGGTAATATTACAGCCTTGGTGCTGAAAGTCTATTTTGTCAGGTTTGCTTGCAGTGCATACTCTCGTTAGCACCAAAGTAATAGCTATTACAGTGCACCCTCACTATCAGAGCACCCCTAGAAGCACTAAAAACCGCACTTATAACGGTATGCCCTTATAAGGAACATGAATATCTAAATACATTACAAATTACAATACTGGTTATGGATTATAAGAAGTGCGCTAAATAAGACATCACTAAACAATACATAAGATTGCAGGGTTAACCAATTTTTATTTATAAATAATCTGTTATTTTACCATTAATTTTCGGTTGAAATGAAATAGTAGCTTGGGTCTGTAGAGAAATCATTACAAGATTTTTGCCTACAATATTTTTATTTGCATCCAAAGAATGGATTAATGCAGGTTCATATGAAACTTTGCAAATTAGCCAATGCTTTAGTTTTTCCAACAACAAGCAAAGCTTCTCTGGATGTAATATGAGGAATTATAACTGACTTGATGTCCAGGTTATAGATGAACACTATAACCTCTTTTGCTCTACATATGAGTGGTAGTGTATTGTATACATCGCCGTTGTCACCAATTTCACTATTTTGACGTTCTTGGTGTTTTTGTGCAAATGTTTCATAATCGTTTCTCTCTGCTCATATGCTCTTATAAAGGATTTTTTAACGTGAGGAAGTAAAATGTCAGGTCTTACATTGAACATGCTCTTACAAACGGTGCTCTTATAGGGAACAATTACAGCAATACAATCCCATTGGGAGGACCTGGGAGTGCTCTTATACAGAACATGCTCTTATGGGGAGGCCTCTAATAGCGAGAGTACATTGTATATCATTGTCAGCATCTTCATGCTAGGTTCCTGTTGTTTCCATCAATGTTAAGTTTGTGTATGCAACCATTGACAATAAGACATTTATTATTACTCCGTTTATATAATTCTGGGGTAGTACATGGTTGCACAACTAAGACTGATTAATATAATTTACGGCTAAACGAACAACATAATCGCAATGACATCAAATAGACAAGTTTCAAGCACAACACGGATTTTACCCATGGAAACTAATCAGAAGTGTAGCAACGGCCCTGATAATGAAATCAATGAAGATTGGCGTGGACTCTCTCTCCATTGTATGAAAGCTTCCGACTTTGATGCCTGTATTCTCAATGGATCTGACTTGTTTTTGAATTATTAATGATTCTTTCTTTGACATTCCCACTAACTTTGAGCATCTAACTAACTCGTTTTTTAATATACTCATACGTTCAGGGATGTTAAAGGCTTTTCCAAACGTTGCTATAAAAGTGAAACTCGTGTACGAGGCGACACTGAGGAAGAAAATGCACGAATCCGGTTGCTCTGAATAAGATTTGATAGAAACAAACAAGGCCGCTACTGACAAAATCAGTAAGATTTGCTTAATGCTGTAGACTAATTGGGAATATCCTGTGTTGAATAATCCGACAAAAAGTTTCACGTATGTGATTTGACCAAAGCAACGCCTAGCTGAATTTTTCGTTGACGTCTGTTTCCTGAAAAAGCAAGTTTTGCATAACTTTGTTATATATTCATTAAGTATGTATACAACTAAATGGTATAAATTTAAAAAAAGCAAACATTTTCAAGACGTTGTTGCTATTAAACGCAATCAAAGCTACTAATAAGAATATTGTTTCTCTTTCTTTTATCCTTCCTTCATGGGTTGTAATTTGTAATCATAAAATTATAGCAAAAGTACTGAGAATCTTGCCCATGTCTAATTTCCCAGTACGTTTCCTTGATAATACATACCTCAACAAGATCAGTTCGTAATTCAAAATATGCATTATCTTCTCCAAAAAGAGCAGCATATTTTCCATTCCAAATATGGCACTCAACGCTGCTGAATTTAATATGACATTGTCATGGAGAAGAAGACATAAGGAAGACCAAGGGCTTCGCCAAGACTCCGGCAGCAAGTGGTAAGCAAGAACTTTTGTGCAGATGCAGGCTGTCAATACTGTTAATGCATTTGCAAAAATAACACCAGTGGGTGAAATCAGGATTGCAACTAGTTCTTTTCCAGAATATTGCTTCCAATGTTTGCGCCGTGTTGAATCTATGACAAAGGTTTCTAGAATATTTATTAGATACACACACAAGTTCATCACAGGAGAATTGGTTGAAAGGAAAGGAAATCCTTAGTGAACATACTAAAAACTACCCTGAAAAATAATTCGAGTGGTCTGAGGAAGAGGATCGGGATGTATTTGTACTTTCAAGTTAGCGTTGTTGTAGAGACAAAATCATGTATCACCATTTAATGTGTTTTTGAAAAGTACGTAGACGATTTTGTCTCTTTAACATTAATAAGCTTCCACTCCAAATATGGGACTTCACTGATGGAATAATATAGTTTACAATTATTTAGTATAGATTCAAATTTACCATTTTTATTTTTTTCGAAAATGAAGTTGAAAATCATTACTGTTATCCCAGTGTTTTGGATACTTGTAAGTGTTTCGATTATGCTACTCCAGCATAGACCTGCAATGAACAATAGGTGCAGAGCCAGCTCATAAATTGTTGGGACTTCGTTTTGTTCTGACATTAAAAGTGCAAAACCGTAAAGAGCCAAAATCAATCGAAAGATTTTGTAGAAGTAAAAGGAAATGCAGAGGTATCTTCTTAAATTACTTGCAGGTTTTATGCAAACCGTCTGCCCTTCTGTTAGTATCACTTTGAATGGAATAATATTCCAATTTGAGCCGAACACAACATATCGCACGTGAAATTTTAAATCCGAAGTGGATAGCATTTCAGTAGAAGAAAGGGATTGATGCGTATCTATAGAAATAAAAATAAAATAGATTGAGGAAGTATTTGGAAACTCTATAAGTTGGAATTTTTGAAGATTATTATTGCGGTAACTTGTATAATAGATTTTGTGAAAGATAGAGTAATTCTTTTAAATCGTTGAAACGTTTTAAGCGGATTTATTCACTAATGCACAGGAATTACATTCGGGTTAAGGACTGTACGATTTGCGACACTCAAGTGTAGCAAGACTGCTGAATCTAGTGGAATGTAGATACCCACATCTTCATCTCGTCAATGTTTGTTACTCATTTGCAAAGCCTACTCGTCAAACGAATAAATACATAAAATATGTAAATCCACAATAACGCAATTGTTTTTATTGACAACAAAAGTCAATACAATATCCGAACCCCGATACTCACTATAAGTTATATTGTATTCCATTTGACTTTCCTGACTGCGAGTAAGTGGCGGTCATTAAAAGTATGATTGCTAGTTTTTGTTCAGGGCTAATCATTTCCTAGGTGTGGCACAAACAATCGGATTCAGTCACTTCCTAGAAATAAAAGTTACAGAATATGAGGATGGTCTAGTAATTTTTCATATTGTAGAATGCAAGGATGGGAAGTCGGGAAAATATGAATTTTAATTCGAATTAAAATATTCAAAACCAAGAATTCCGATTTAAAATATCTACAAATATCAATACTGACAAATATGAATTATAATACGGATTTCAAAATCCTGGAGTATTCGTTCATTATAAATTGCGATTTGAATATTTATTTGAATACTGCTAGTATACAGAAAATACAAAGAATTTGATTAAGGAAAAAGTTCAACCTGAGAAACATGATATCATCAAGGTTTCCGGAAGCTAGTTTAGTTACCTAAACAAATCTTTAGTATCAACGATTTAAATGCCCTAAGTAATTAACTTGCAGGTCAAACAATAGTTTTGAGCACAATAGTTAAAAACCTATGACAGGTGCTAACAATTCTACTCTATTTTACGTAAAATGCGGAAGCACGTTCATTTCGGATGAAGAGAACGGTCGCCAATGCTCTCTGATTAGCTTTCTGTTGTAAGCAGGGTTGGTTTGGTTTAAACCAAATGATTTAAACCATGGTTTAAACCAAACGATTTTTTTATAAAAACCAATGGTTTAAACCAAACACCTAAAATTTTAATATTTTCAATCCAAAACGCTTATATTTCGTCGTGCACAAAACTTGTACAGTTACTGTGATATTGTGTAATTAAACTTTAGTGAAGTAAATAATACTATTAGCTTTTAGTCTTGTACATTTAGAAATTTGGAATCGTTTGTAAAATGAAAAATGCCAAACTTGTGTTTATGCTGCAAAGTTATCATTAAAATTATATCCAAATTATTAAATATTTAATGCTTTGTGATACTTACTGAGTTTGGGAAATAAGTAAATTTGTTCAAATTCACATGTTTTTTCATATTAATGAATGTTTTGCATTGAAAATTTGTTTAAACCAAAAAAAACTGGTTTAAACAAAAAAACCCGGTTTAAACCAAAAAACCTGGTTGTTTGTTTTTTTGAAAAAAACACAACCCTGGTTGTAAGTAAAAAATTGCGTCAATTTTACATTTATATTTAAGTATGTACACTTGAAGAAATAAGGATGTGCCAATGAAAAACAATACTTTATTTTAATCGAAATTCAGTAAAAAATATTTGAATACCATTTCCGATTCCAAAAATGGTTTTTGAGTGCAATTTTGAATTAAATCATTTCCTGGGAATTATTTGGGATGCCAATATAAATTAAAATCCTCAAATTTTCGAAAATAAATCCGCTTGATGATATTGATTCCGATTTCCATCTTTGGTGGAATGTTATGCTACTCAAGTTATTATTTACTATTAGCTGGTATTTTTTATGACTGTTCTATCCGTTATAAAAATCTTTTAAAGCGATGATCCTGCATTACTCGCGTTTACAAAATTTCAAATACGTTTATAAACCGGAAAGAAAAGTATTTCAGAATTCTACAAGCTGGATTTTGGAGGAATAGTACGAATGCGTATATTATACACCACCAATACACAGGAATTTCATGTAATTATATCGGACACTGGAACAACAAAGGAGCAAATCATTTCTGAAAACATTAAAGTGAAATCTATACTACATGTATACAATAGTAATGCTATTCGATGATATACTTTGTTTCAGCACGTGTGATTGGTTTTTTCCCTGAATTGTATAGCAATTTTTACGAAAGATTGCGCATTTTTTATAAATTGCTGAAATTTAACAACCTCATTTATTAACTAAAAGTTTGATGTAAAGACAATACGATACACGACACTGAAATGTGCAGTTAACAGGAAAACATAAATTCAAATGCATCGTTAAATTTCATTCAATTATAAATTTTTTTAACTAACAAATTATTATTGCAGGAACTGAAGTAGAAACTACGCTGGTGTCCCAATTCCTAGGCTAGGAAATGAAACTATAACTATCGAGCGTGTTTTGGAGAACGCAAATATTTTTATTGAATGGTGAACCAATACGGAAATACACAATATTGCCGGTTCTTATGGACAATTAAAAGTTTTAAATTTACGTAATTAATTCAATACACAATTAAGTTCTATTATATTCCAGTTGTTTTTCCTGAATACAACTGTGTGGCCTTCAATAAGTTTTAGTTCTAATTTTTTTCCATGGGTTAATCGTTTCCTGAAAGTGACAAACAATCGGGTTGTTATTTCTTCAAAAGAGAAATTTCAGGAAATGAGGATGACTTAGTTAATTTCCATCTTGTACAATGTTATGCTTCAGTAATCTACTTGTAGCTAACATTTTTCATGGACAATCTGGCCGTCATGAAAATATTTCAAAGTGATGCTCTTGTTTTAAACTTGATGGACATTTTTCCCTCGATTTCAAAATAGTTTCGTAATAAGTATTTAAAATTTGCCGCCAAATATTAGTTTTCCTTCAGCATTTTTCAAAATTGACAAACAATTTTATAATTTCGTTTGCAAGAACTTACAATTAGTGCATATGAAATATAAGCATTCAATCGGAATGAAAACATCCTATAAATACTTTTTTTAACCTGAAGCGCCCATTACTTTATAATTTATGTAATTTAATGGTTTGTTTTGATTTTTAGAATATATTCAACATTTTGCTTGTACTCGCTGGCTTTCACCTAGGAATAAGCCAGAGCAATGCAGACCACAAAGCAGTTGACCAATTGCGATACCATACGGCCCACACTGGTGACGGAAACTACAAATTCGATTACAAGACTTCAAATAACATTTCCGTTCATGAGGCAGGATATGTCCGAAATCCGGACGTCCCAACGGACAATCAAGTTAATGTGAAAGAAGGTTGCAACGCTTACTTCTCCCCAGAAGGTTTTTTTGTATCCACCGTTTACATCGCGGATGAAAGTGGATACCGACCCAAAGACATAATGACTCGCCCGCCAGTCGCACAAAAGCACCAGGAACACCAAGCCAATACCTGCGGAACCGGCGTAACCGGAACCCCGGGTGTTGTTGGCATAAGTGTAAACATTCAAAAATAGGCATCAAATTTGTAAATCAATGATTGTTGTTATAACTGCAGTTACATGTGAATTGTACTCCGGTCGTAGTAGACCAAATATGTAATTATAAGAGGAACGTTTTGATAGGGAACAGTTGTATGTATATATATATTTTATGTGTTGTTATCACGTTTATTGTAGTTAATGGTTCGTAAATGGAGGAAAATGTAATGATGAGCCGAATATGGAAATAAATAGGGAATATTAATGGAATAGAGAGTGAGAGTATGAGTTGATGGGGAAAAGTGTAGTCGGTAGAGATGCACTTGCCTTGGAGTGAGGGATTTCGGGTTATGGTCTCAAGATACGAGAAATAAGTCGCGTATGTGCGTATATGTAGTTACTCACAAGATATACTTTATTTATATATAGTGCGTAGATTTGATACACTGTGTTCGTCTCTTGCGTGTGCTCTAGCTTGTGTACAGCATGAGAGCTGGAATTCCTCTCCCCTTCGTACCTACGGAGGCACGAAGTTTTATACGGAGGTGAGCTCACAAGAGCCCACCTCCAGTATTTTCTTTACAATTCATTTTAACCAATAATAGTAAGTTATTGCAGGTACCTAGTGTATTTTTCATGTTTTTACAACTGAGTAGTATAGGTATGTATGCTGATGTCATTATTACATGTATTACAAGTTACAAAACTGAATATTGATTAACAGTGTATTCAACGATGCCTTTCTGCATAGGATGACATATAGGAGGAGGTAAACAGGTCAACTACCAAGCCTCTTTAACGTATTGTCACCGGACATATCCCTTCCGTGCATGTATGTACATACATACATGCGCTTTTTATGTGATCCTCTAAAGGTTGTGTGTATTTGTGTATCCGTACTTCCATACTTGTGGGGGGTCCGTGAACAGAATTAAAGAGAACTTACTTCACTCATTTTCGCCAAATTTGGCACACTTGTTCTTCAGCTAAAAAGCTCAGTTAAATTTACTTTTGGTTGAAATCGGTGTAGTAGTTTTCCAGAAATAAATTCTTTATTCCGAAAAATACAGGAGAGAAGGAGGAAAGAAATGTGTGGGAGAAGTGATACACGAATTACTGTTGACATCTCACGGAGCCATAATAAACATCACATAGTCAAGGCTTACTACAATTAACATAAAACTGTGGCGAATTACGTGGATGTATATTCAAAGTAGATCAAGGACAACTAAGCATTTCAGTCAAAAGAATACAAACATACATTGAAGAATGGCTGTTGTAATAATAACTAATTATTGTATGTTCAATTGAACTAATAAAAGTTGTAAAAGAGATCTTCAGTAGTGAGATTTTCCTTAGTGTCCGAAAATCAACTGTGACTAACACAAACATGGAAAGTCACCAAGGGGCAAAGTGATATTTACGCAACTCCTATCGGTAAATATTGTAACACATCCATAAAAGTTTTGTACCTGGAGCTTCTTCCCTCAGACAGAGTAGGAGCCGTATGTATTAGCATGTATTAACTTGTGACCTATTTAAATTTCCTCAAGACATCCAAACGAATGACCAGATCTCCGAAATCAATTGCGTTCTGATCAGAGGTGTCCATCCTTCGAAGGATTTCCTTCAAAAAAGGATTCTTTGAACGAATTAAGCGTTAGATTTGGCAATTATGAAGGGAACGGAAGGAAGGCTGGAAAGGAAACGAAGGATGAGCGAAGGCCTCTGCTCTTTGCAGATATAATGGAATGTGAAGGAACATATTAATTTCACATATTTCGAACGCCGTTGGAACTTATTACAATCCCATCTACTATATTTTAGGCAAAATCCTTCCGTAACTAAAGTTCATGTACGTAAGTACACCGTTACTCAACTGAAAAACACTATTCTGGCTTAATGTAATAAATTCTAGAAACATTTATCTCACAATGGCAGAATGATTTTATTCTAACTGCATTTCTTCTGCATTTTGTTCCCTTAACTGTACATATGTACATAATAATCTACAATAATTGTAATTAATTACAAACTAATTATTTGTTTTTCAGATGTAAGCAGTTGGAAGTTTAAAACTCTGACGTTGTGACGTGTTAAAAGATTTGGGATAAATACATGAACATGGAAGGTAACGCATGAAGGGTATTTAAATATTTTTTGAAGACTGAAGGAAGGTATATTGCAAGATTTGAATGAAGGAAGAAGGGCGATGGTAGGGTAAATATTCAGAAGGCTTCATTTTACGGAACGATGAAGAAACGGATACTGTAATTGGAAACGGTCACCCTTCTGAAGGATGAACGCAGGCGATTTCAAATGGACACCTCTGGTTCTGATACATTAGGTGATGTGTTAATGTAAACAGCTTGAATTGTATAGTGACATTGGTTTGGCAGATATCGTGATGACGGACAGGCAGACCGACCTCAAACCTATAGCGACAGCAAACTTCGTTTCACAATATGGTTTCACTTCTCCCCTAAAACCCTTCCGTTAATTGGTAACAATCACCTTTGCAACAAATACGCTTTGCTATACACATGTAAGCACTCGGTAACTTTGACTAGTATTGTCCACATTAACATGCATTAAAACATTAAATTTGTATTATTAATGATCCTTCTTAATAATTACCTCATACCTCTGATTAAGGAGAAAATTCTGGCTACAAGTTTCGAATGATGTTTAACAACCTTGTAAACCAATTACAAGCTGACTCAACCCATGCTGCAATAAATTTATGTGTCCCGATCCCAAGAAAAAGCAAGAATGGAATGCAAACCTCGGAGCGGACTGTCTGAAACAAGCAAATGACCTCACTCCACGTGCCAGATTTTTTTGTCAGGTAAGAGATTACCATAATTACTTGTATTTAAAGGATTATAGGTAAAGCATACCAAAACAACAACATCAAGCACACTTTTGGAGCATATCCTGTAATTATGTATTTACTGTTGCGAAAATTTGTCAAAAATGCATCTTTATAAATCTTGGGACAGTAAACGTCAGTGGTCGTCATGGGTACAAAAAGTTTGTTCCCGTTCCTGTTCCCACTGAATGGGTACTCCCCTTAAGTGTTCCCGTACCCGTTCCCGTGTTAGTGGGAACAGTATTTTAGGTACCCGCTCTCATGAATTTAATAAAAATTCGTACCCGGACCCGTTCCCGTGATAGTTGGAACAGTATTTTAGGTACCCGTTCCCATGAATTTAATAAAAATTCGTTCCCGGACCTGTTCCTGTTCCCGTACCCAGAAATTTAAAAAGTTCTGGACCCGTACCCGTTCTCACAGCTAGTGTTCCCGGTCCCGTTTCCGGGTCCAGGTCGTGTTGTGCTTAGTTGTGGTAAAAATTACCATTAAAATTTTTTTAACTACCAAACCCTTCGTTTTGCAGTTATAAACAGACAACAGTGTGCAGGGCAACTAAACGCACCCCTATAGCAAAGATAACAGCGTAATAACTGATTGTTTAAATCTTCAGAGATTATATACCGAGTAGAACAAATATCAACACTTTAAAATGCCATACTGGGAAAGGATGCAACAACGAATGGAGCAGTGATGTGTCTTCTCCAACAATAAAAAATTGGCTGTTGGTGAGGATTTCAAAACGGTACTTAATATTTAAGATCATTGTTGGCCCATAGATACATACCCATTTCTGCATACACACAATATCTGAAAAATATATGCCAGCACGGATTAGTTTCCCTTTGTTAGTCTTATTTGAAAAAACATTAGTTCGAGCAATCAGTTTTTAAAGAGTAATACTTGAAAAAAAAGAATAAACTAATAATAATTATTTCAATATTTATTATATGAAATTTGTAGAATTGTCCTAGAAAATACCTCAGTGGTACTGAAAAAGGAGTTCTAACATTATTATCTTTAAGGCAGGGATATGTGTGTATAAATTGCAGGAACAAAAGAATACAATGGAATATGCAAATTGAATTGTTTACATAAATACTATTAAGTCTTCCAAGATCAATTTTGAGTGTTCCTAGAAGATGGTAAAAGTACCAACACGATCCCGGAAACAACAGGTATGGGAACGGGATCATGTGTAGACCGTACCCGTTCCCAATGGGAACGGGAACAAATTGAAAATCTATGTTCCTGTTCCCACTCCTGTTCCTGTTCCCGGTGATCGGGTCCACCCGAGTGTATTCCTGTTCCCGTACCCAAACTGGCTGGGAACAAAATATTTGTTCCCGTACCCGTTCCTGTACTCGTTCCCATGTACCCGGGTTTTACCCGTTCCCGTGACGACCACTGGTAAACGTGGGAGAGTTACATGATTTTAATACTCTTCGAGATTACAGAAACGTCCATTAAACCCACTGAGGTGTCAGCATGTTACCAAATTCAGGCTTATAACAAATGTCACTTTCATTGTGCATTTAGAGACGCACCTTGTTCTCCCAAAGACGATATTCGTGAGTCTAAGGAAAATGATTCCAGAAATTAAGAGAAATTTTAGTTTGTTTTTTCAGGTTGGGTTTAGCATATGAGCATTTGCATGAAATCAGGATCTGCAATTTTGTGTGTAAGTTTTCCAAGAAATACCCTACAAATATGGATGTATAAACCAAATACTGCTCACATTATACGATCAGTAAGGAAATCCAAGTATTACAGCATAATTTCTTTCGTTTCCCTAAATAATTATTCGGATTTGAGACAATGCACTTTCAATTTGTTAATGTGTTCTTCTGAATTGTAAGCTATTTTAGAAGCCAGCTTTCCAAATTTTTCTAATTTGTTCAAAAAATTGTTCGTGAATTTTCCCCACAATTTTTTCAATATTTTCGTGAAATTTTTTCGCATATTTTTCCCCCGATTTCCCAAAAGCTTCTTAATCAGTTTTTAAAATTTTACAAAAATATAAGTTTTCCGTAAACGTAAGACGTCAATAAAGTATATTTCTTATTTTAAAAAAAATTTCTATTGCAATTTTTAACGCCCACAAAAATCTCGAACCCTGTGAACCTGCAGATATTTTTTCCGATTACGAATAATGATATTTCAGGAAGAATAATATAAAATTATTATTCTTCCTGATCCGTTATTTCAAAATTTAGGTCCAAGCAATTGCGTAGGAGGTTTAAGCAATATAATTAAACTATGCAACAACTTGATTGTATCCTACACGAACATGATATCTAATCGCATTAGTATAATAATTTCTGGATTTTTCGTAAATTGTTATAAAATAATCAACTATAAGCCAGCATTCTCAATTACATATGTCAGATTATGATTAATTACGAGAACCAACTTATGCATGTTCTCACACATAATTTGTTTTCCTTGCCTTCTGCTGGTATGACTCATACAGGCTTCCCTAATCAAAATTTAACTGGCCAGAGCCGGTTGTGGTCCTTTACAATGCTACAAACGTTAAAAAAGGGGCATAGCTAAAGCCATAAATTTTTGTACCACATGTCAACACACTTGCATCCCTGAAGTTACAAATCGTTTGCTTTTGTAGTTACAACTGCCAGCATATGTAAGATTCCAAATGATTGTACTTTTAATGCTACGTAAATATTAATAACAGCTCCGTAATAATTCCAACAGCTTCGAGTCTCATTTATATTTTCACCTTAGCTGTCTCAGAGTTGTGAACCTTTTTTGTGTCTGATGGGTTTTTTAGTATCCTATCTAAAACATTTTTTTCTGTATATGCGTAACAATGAAATTTTTTCTCCTTTCGTGAACTAGGATAAATAGGAATCAAATTTGCTAACATCAAATGATAATACAGAATTATATGTATATGTAGCAAGTACTTCGTATATTGCACTCACAGTAAGCACGGACCAACATACATGTGCATTCATACTAGCAACAGGAACATTTCAGTTGGAAAAAATTGTGTGTAACTATATAATTATATGTGTAGCCATCCCCCTTGCATTAACATTAATTTTTCTCCATTCAGGACCTCTTCACTATAAATACAAACACTGGATCTTTTGACTGGTGTAGATGCTGCTACCCCAAAAGGGCAGCTCTAGCCTTTGTGTAACTCCAAAACGATTCAAACGATTAAGGAAACGCTTTTATGAAGGCACACACATACTGTCTGTTCAATTGCATGTTACTAAATGATGAAAATGCCAGCTAAAACATATCAGACACAGATAAGCTCAACAATTCCGAGATTAGTAAGGTGAAATACCTCCCGGGACAAGGATCTGTTTTGTAGCTGCATAAAAATACATGGTTTACAACTGTAAGGATGCAAGTGTTTTGACTTTGACAGCTGCAATTTATAGCCTTTGTTTTGTATTTTTTCACATTTCCAGAATTACAAATGCCAAAACCGGTTCTATCCAACTAATTTTTGATTAGGGAAGCCTGTATGAGTAACTTCAGCAGAAGGTAAGCGAAATAAGTTGTAACTACAAATATAATTATGTAAGTGTGAGGATATTCTGAAGTAAGATTTCAAAGTGAATATAAGCTCAAAACCCTAACTATTACCAAGGAGCTGTTTCGAATCGAATAATTTATTACAAATTACATAAATTCCGGGCACGCTCTTAATGTGGAAAATAAATTATGTACTGTTGTACTAGCATTTTAATTATTGTATTGCTTGACTGTGATGAAGGATAAAAGTATTGAGAACTGCAAAACTGTTAGGTTCGTTTATGACCGTCGAACTAAATAAATACGGGTGCAGTATCACATGAGTTATGTTTTTCCATTTTAATTGTTTCTACATGTTGAATATATTTTTTAGAATTTGCTATATATTTTTCAGAACTTTTGAAAAGTAATTTTGCAATTCTTGAAACATTTTAATATTGAAGAAAGTCAAAAAATGTTGTGGGCTGTTACATGCTTTCTCTGTTACATGTTACAAGCGGGATAAGTTCTGATCTCTGATTCAGATTTCTTGTAGCTACTTTCAGAATGTGAGTCTTTACTTTATTCCTCACGCATCCAATGAAATTTTTTGGTTATAGCAAACAATTGAAAACCGGGATAAATTTAATCCCCAATTAATAATCCACACACAATCCCGATTATCACTGACAAGCTTAGCATGTTTACAAATATAATTTACAAAATAACCCCCCGCACTCATCGTGTATACTTGCACATCCGTACAAAAACTCCAGCAAGCTGATAAATCATGCAGTAACAATTCTTCACAAAAATTATACGCCACTCAATTTATGTAATTATACATATGCACTACTTGATTTATGTATTGTATGTACGAGTAATTGAAGATTATGAACAAGTGAGATGAGATTTGCTACAGCTGATGCCAACGGGCATACCAGGTTGAAAGCACCAGTTCTCTTCCGATCACTGAAGATAAGCAACGTTGGGCGCGGTTAGTACTTGGATGGGTGACCGCTTGGGAACCCCGAGTGTTGATGGCATTCCTTTTTCCACATTTTCCTCCTGGTTTTTAACTTCATGACAAGTTGGTTTTTCAGCCTCGTAATTTGCTCACTGCAGTACCCAGATTCCGTTCTCACGTGCCACTAATTTACTCATTTGATTTGAGATAAATTAAACGGTGTATGCTCAGATGTGGCACAACTATGATTTATTTTGTTGAAGTACAATAAAAAAAACTGATTTCAAATGATTTTGAGAATAATGAACATCAGTGAATGAACAACGTAATTGGCGTACATGTGCTGTAATTAATTTGTAAAATAAACAACAGTGGTATAAATAGCAAGGAATGTAACTTTTGCGAGATTAAAACATTGCAGCCAAGTTTTTATTTATGTATTGTTTAGATTTTTTTTAAATTGTGTATTTCTAGTGCAAAAAAAAAGAGAATGAGCTTAAAATGAAACCAAATTTGTATATATAACATCGAAGCAATCAGAGTACCAACGACTATTTCAACAGGCGTTTGCGATCAATAAGTACATACATGTGTCCCTAGCAGGTAAGTAAATTAACTCATTCGTTGTAATAAGGAGAAAAACTGGAAAATGCTTTCAACCTGGTATGGCCGTTGGCATCAGTTATGGCAAATCGCCTCTTACTTGTTCATCAACTTTTATCACGAGCCGTTGTTTAGCAATTTATAGGGTTACATCCAAAGATGGGCCTTGTAATTCACCTAGCCTATTTCCTTCCTATAATTAAACTAACATAATGCGCCTCCCTATTTTCTATAATTATAATCCTCGCCAAGTTATCTCCCCCTTTTAAGGTAATGCTCAACCAAACGCCTTCCTTAAATCCTATAAAGGCTAAGGCAACACGAAGTTCCTTCCTATAATATAGGAAACAGGGAGATGCCTACCTACATATATCCCAATAAATGTTCTTATAGTATTCCTTTTGGGAGTATCATGCAGCTATACCCTATTAGGAAGTTCAAAACATATAACTTGTTATATAACTGCTACTATATAAGCACACCCTTAAAGTCCCTACAGAAAACCGAAAACCCCGCATGTGTGTATGTCGAAATATCCTGTACTTAATAATACTATATTTATTTATTGCTACGTTGGTATGTTGGTTTGTTGGTCTGTTCCAC
The DNA here is from genome assembly GCA_947179485.1 of Allacma fusca. Classification (NCBI taxonomy): domain Eukaryota; kingdom Metazoa; phylum Arthropoda; class Collembola; order Symphypleona; family Sminthuridae; genus Allacma; species Allacma fusca. The sequence continues at coordinate 59,581,829 of OX359245.1, forward strand.
GCTGAAAATTTGTTATACCATTGTCGCCCAGATGTCCTAACAATCGTGCTATAACATGCTTTACTTCTCCGCATTTTTACAACCATTGCTTATTTGTTGTAGTATAAAAGGTAGGGATTTCCCAATGTAAACTTATACATTCCTCTTCGAAATTATATGCATACATTTTATTGTTCAGTGCACCAATGCATAACCATACCCCTACTCGGCATGTCGGCATCAGTAGCATACCTGCTCCCTTCATATTATATTTACTTATGAAGCTCCTAGCCTACATTTCCTAGATGCCTATATTTATTCCCCAAACTTCCTATAATATTTTATTTGCATATATATCCTATTGAACCTTGCCTATATCCTAGCCTAGATTCTTGTTTTTTTGCTTCCTCCCTAGAATTTTTGTCTATAAAAGGGCCTAGATATAGGCAAGGGGCCCATCTTTGGTTACATCTTCATAAGAAGGAAGCCACTGGCTTTAAGCGTGCCCCACATGCTCCACAAATGTGTTGAGCGATTTGACTCTTGTGAAATTCATCCGAAGTTTAGATAATTATATACAAATAAATAAAGTAAGCTTTCAGGATGCCTCAGGAAATGCTCGTGTAATGGGTTCGCTGCATTGATTTACAGGTGACAGGGGCAATGAAACAAACACCCCGTCGATCTAAAAATTTTAAACTCCAGCCGCGGTGGCAGTTGATTTTGCACCTTATCTAACCTTGCACTTTATCTTTCTAATTTTGTAATTATTGAATGCAAAATTCTTACTTTGACATCAAAAATACAGAAACTTATTTGCTTGCTGCAGTCTATGAAACTTTACAATTTCTTCAGTCCAAAGACTAGAGAGTTGCGATGTACATCACTTGCATTTACGAATACAATACACATTGAAATACTGGGCGTAACATCACAATTAACTCCCTACATTAATAATAACCAAATATATATAAATTCATTCGAATTTAGTGTTATTTTTATTCTTGCTAATTCTAAAAAACAAAGTTTTCTAGTACTCCGACATTACATGTGGAGCGTTTTAGTGATTTAAAATCAATTAAGTCAAGCCAGAGAGAGTGTCGACATAACTTGTGCTAATTTTGAAAATGTCGGCGTATCGTTATGGCAAAATTGTTGTTGCAGAGACAGTAGTAATAATTACATATAGCAGAGAAATGTTGCTTTCAACACGGTACATACATAATATCCATTGACAACACCATTGGAAAATCTCATCTCAAATCCTCAACGTCATTTAATATTTCGAGTCCTCTGAATCATGAAATTATAGTAGATTCGAAGTGGAAATTGTCTGTGCAAATGCAAAGTACTAACAAATTCTGACGTGGAAGATGGCATTGCATAGAATTTGCACGAGACATGGACATCCACTACTAATTAGTGCATCGCATGGGTTCAAAACAGTCGAACCTGTACCTGAACCTGGACCCAAACTTTGGGTACCTCAAAAGCGTGAACCTGTACCTGAAAATGTACCCATTTCACAGGTTCAAATTTTTCGATCCTGAACCTGACCCAATTGCGTTTTTGTAGTACCCGCACCTGATTAGTACCTGAACCCGAAAAAGTACCCAAAAGACGACCTGAACCCGGGTATTTTTGGACCGGACCTGAATATGTTTGGGTACTTGAGAATCCAAACTTTTTTAAATTTTATCTTGTATTAAAAGTACAATTGGGTATTTGTAGTACAAAATATATTTAAAATGCATAAGAATGAAAGTTCACTGGTTCCTGGGACACCCTGCCATTGCTTTTGCGATGGAAATCATTTGAGAAGCTTGAATTCTCCGGCCTTTAACTTTCAATCAATGAACCCAAACATTTCAGGTCTTTTGCGATCAGGTTCAGGTCTTTTATGTGTTGCACCTGGTCCTGACAGGTAAAATCAAAACGGGTTTTTCTCTGTACCTGGTCCTGAACCTGAACCTGTACCCAATTTTACGGGTATAAAATATTGTACCCAGAAAGGACCCAAAATTATTGGGTCCAAAATAAATGAACCCATACTGAACCTGAACCTGGACCTGAACCCAAATACCCGGGTGCGACCTGAACCCATGCGATGCACTACTACTAATACTTTTAAGCCATTGCGGAAAACCTTTTAAACAAGTGTCTTATCATGAGAATTAAAATAAAACGAAAAATATACTAAATGCTATCTAACATTACAGAATGGGTTATTACTCCATGTAAATTATAGCAGCAGAACATTTCACCCGTTCCCGTTGACACAATGTAACTTTTTCTACTATTGAGGCACAGAAAGTAAATTGTGCTGTTTTTAAGTGTGCTCTGTTATAGAGAGTACTGTAATCCATACCGTCCTTGTAAGCCTGGCAGGATCTACGAACTCCGTTCCCAAAATAAGGGACTTGAAAGGAAGGAAAACCCATCTAGAAACAATTAAGTGCCTGTAATTAAGGTAAATGACATCATTCCACGTGCCTCATGTTTTTTTGCCAACATGCAAATTGCATAAATAGGTATTGCATTCTCATAAAATTGCAGGTCTATCACAATAACATTAACGCCCTATCATTTCACGCTCAACCCACGATTACGCATTTAATACTACAGGGTAATCTCAAAGTGAATTTGAATTGATTTCTTTCTATAACCAGAAACCGAGACGTGGGAGAGCTGCAGATCTCTTTATTTATGTGCAGCTAGACTCTACTAAGTTCTTTAAACCGATAACTTCAATACACTGCGTTATGAGCAATGTGAGCATGCAGTCACGAAATGACTAATGTCACGTTTAGTTGCTTACATAATTATTTAAGGATGCTAATGTTCCTAATGTTCATCATTTACGAGATGATAATTATGCTGTTAGGGAAAATATTTGCAGAAATTAGAACAGACTCCAGTAATTTATTTGAGGGGAAGAAGTTGCGTTGAAGCATCACATCTTACATATAACCATCTTTGCCCACATCACAGTTCCCTTCTTGGAGTTCATAAATGGAAATTTTTAAATCTTAATAAATTATAGCCACATGTTGTTAGTAATGATCTCCTAAACAATCTTGAGGTCAGTAGCCTAATCTTGGAACATTCTTAGCTGGTGTTTTGTGAGACAATAAAAGTCTTTGAGGATACGCGTAGTTTAAATCCAGAGATTCTCCGAGAAATATGCACCATCTTGCGAGAAGAGTCCCAGTTAGTACAGCAAAACCTGTATACACTGGTTTCCCTAGGGACGCCGAAATTTGACCACTAAAAAAGTAGAGTGGCCAGTGGTCACTATATATAAGCATATAAATACATACGCAGGCATACCAGCACGAATCCAACAGTTTTAATTGTAAACGTTATCGCAATTTTATTTTTACAATCTCTTGATTCGATGGCATTTCATGTCGAATTACCTTAGCGCAACTAAATTATCTGAGATCTTACAAAGCAGCTAATAATTATTTGATGCTGTTTATTGGCAACCAAACGATGTCAATGAATTAGCGTTAGATTTAGCACATGTAGATACAATATGAAACCGCTGCAATCAAATAAAAGCCATCAAATAAAAACGTGGTACAAATGTCTTTAATTAAAACTCAAGCAGCTGTGTCATTGGTTCGGGTCTTAACTTTGACTGTTTATTAAGTTGTAATATAATTCATCTGAATTTCCTGAATGAGAGTGAGTGGATGTCATAGAACGTATAATAAGACTAGTGTAGCGGTTTACAAGAAAATTTGATTGAGTCACTATTAGATTTGAATAAAAATGATGTCAAACTGGATTTAGTTATACGCCAGAGTTTTGAAGTGCCGATATGCTCAAACATTGGGGACGACAGCAAGTTAATAATCATAATCGAATGAGATCAAGAAGTAAGCAAACTATATATCAAATCAAAAAACATTTTTCTACGTATTTATTTTTAAATTTGAAGATTCCACAAACAACACGATTTATTTGAACATCCATTTGCAAGCTAATTTCGTAAAACAAGTGGTGTTTTTCTGTCTGCTGGCGATAGATTTTGGCTGAAATACTTTGTAAGTACCAATTTTTGCAAGTGCATTTTTATCTATTTTTATTTATCTATATTTAGCTAGTTTAAAAGTTTGTGTATGCACCCATTGACAATAAAAAAATCATTATTATTATAACTACTTCATTTTTATAAAGCTCGTACAGTCCTTCCCAGCACAGCTCAGAGATTGAGATTAATTAATATAATTCACGACAAAAAGAATAATACAGTCGCAATGACATCAAATAGACAAGTTTCTAGGACAAAACGGATTTTAACCATGGGAACTGATCAGAAGAGTAGCAACAGTCCTTATAATGAAATCAATAAAGATTGGCGTGGACTCTCTCTCTATTATATGAAAGTCTCCGACTTTGATGCCTATATTTTCAATGGATCTGACTTGCTTTTTAATTATTGATGCGTCTTTCCCAGACATTCCCACTAACTTTGAGCATCTAACTAACTCATTTTTTAATATTCTCATACAATCAGGGATGTAAAAGGCTTTTCCGAAAGTAGCTGTGAAGGTGAAACTCATGTAGGAGGCCATAAATAGGAAGTACATGGACGAACCGGGATTCTCTGAATAAGATTTGATAGAAACAAACAAGGCGGCTACCGACGAAATCAATAATATTTGTTTAATGCTGTACACTAATGTGGAATATCCCGAATTGAATAATCCGACGAACAATTTCACGTATCTGCTTTGAACATAGCAACGCTTAGCTGAATTTTTCGTTGAAGTCTGTTTCCTGTTAAAAAACAAATTTTGCAAAACTTTGCTATATATTCAAAAATTATGTATACAACTAAAATATACAAATAATATAAATTTTAAAAAATCTAACATTTTCCAGACGTTGTTTTGTTGATAAACATAATCTGTGCTACTAATATGAACATAATATTTTCTCTTTCTTTTATCTTTCGTTCATGTGTTGCAATTTGTAATCATGTAAGCAAAAATACTGAATCTTGTCTAATTTCCCCTTACGTTTCCTTGGTAATACATACCTCAACAAGATCAATTCGTAATTCAAAATATGCATTATCTTCTCCAGAAAGAGTAGCATGTTTTCCATTCCAAATATGACACTAAACCCTGCTGAATGTAATATGACAGTGTCATGGAGAAGAAGAAATACGTAAGTCCAAGGGCTTTGCCAAGACGCAGGCAGCAAATGGTAAGCAAGAAGTTTTGTGCAAATACATGCTATCAGCAACATAAATACATTAAGAAAAAAGGCACCACTGGGTGAAATCAGGATGGTAACTAGTTCTTTTCCCGAATATTGCTTCCAATGTTTGCGACGGTTTGAATCTATGTCAAAAGGTTTTAAAGAATGTTTATCAGGTACACACATCAAGTTCATCACAGGAGGATTGGTTGAAAGGAAAGAAAATGCTTACTGAACGTACTAAAATTATATTGAAAAAGAAATCAAACTATCTGCACAAAAGGATCGACATGTATTTGTACTAAAATCAACGTCTCTTCAACAACAACAAGATTCCACTCCAAATATGCGAGCTCACTGATTAAATAATATAAATGAAAAAATATTTAATATGGGTATATTTATATTTACCATTTTGATCCTCTTCGAAAATGAAGTTAAAAATCATTATTGTTATTCCAGTGTTTTGGATAATTGTAAGTGTTTCGATTAGGCTACCAGAGCTTAGACCTACAATGAACAATACGTGCAGTGCGAGCTCATAAATTGTAGGGACTTCGCCCACCTCTGACATTAAAATTGCAAACCCGTAAAGACTCAAAATCATTCGAAGGATTTTGTAGAAATAAAAGGGAATCCAGAGGTATCTTCTTAAATTACTTGCAGGTTTCATGCAAACCATCTGCCCCTCGGTTAGTATCACTTTGAATGGAAGAATATTCAAATTTGAGCAGAGCGCTACGTATCGCACATGAAAATTCAAATCGGCGGCGGAAATCATTTCAGTAGAAGAAAGAAATTGTTCTGAAGCTGGCCGTTGGTATTTTGTAGTACAGACTTTGTAATACGTATCTATAGAAATGAAAATAAAATAAATAATGATAATAAATAATAAATTCAGGAAGTATTTCAGAGGAGTTTGGAGGAATATGTAGTAAGATTATGTTTGTGTTTTGCAAGAACCAGTGTTATAGTGAATGGAATTGTTTCGGTGTTTGGATGTGTTAATGTTGATATTTGCTGAATTTTTTGGTTAATAATGTTCTGATTATGGCACAAACAATCGGATACACTTCCTCGAAATAAAGATTTTAGAAAATGAGGATGGTCTAGTAATTTTTGATATTGTAGAATGTTATGACTATCAGCTCGCAAGTTTTCCTGACTGTTCTAGCCGTTATAAAAATCTTTTAAGGTGGTGATCCTGTGTTACACACGTTTACAAACTTCGAAATACGTTTATAGTAAACCGAAAAGTGTTTCAAAATTCTACAAGCTGGATTTTGGAGAAATAGTACGAATACGTTTATTCTTTGCTAGAACAACTTCTATAGTGAATGGAACTGCATCGGGTATTTGGATACATTAGGGATGATATTCACCGTTTTAGTGGTAAATTTTGTAGCAATTTTATGAAAAATTGGGCAATTCATTTATATCGTTGACAATTACTAAAGAAATTAGTTTACCAATGCACAATTAGTGGCGAAGTTAACGACATTACGATTTATGACGCTGAAATATTTTACAAATGGTACAAAGACGGTATACATTACGTAATTACACTGTCGCCGAAGCAGGAAAACATAATGAAATAAAATGAGACTTTATAATCGATTAAAAGAGCACACGTGTATTCATACAATTCATTATTGAAAAAATTAAAGTGGAATCGACACTCCATGGGTGCATTAGTATTGTTTTCGATTATCTACTTTGTTTTAGCCAGGGATGAAATATCGGGAAAATTAAAATTCCGATTCCAATTACAATACCTGCTTAAAATTAATTTAGACTCCGATTCCGATGTATCTAAATTATTAATTTTGAATTCCGATACCAATTAATTCAAATGCTTTTAAATAATTCCTTATCCAATTCCGATTCTATACACGTGTAACCTAAAATTTATTGTTATTTTTGGCATTTAAATTGTTTGTTTATTCGGAAAAACAACATGCTTTGCAGGGATTCCTCCGGTAGTCGACCTAGGTTATAGTTTTAACTTAAACGTAATGCAGAGAAAAGTCTTCCCACAGTAACCTAAGTTACTGGAATGCTCAAGATTAAAAATGTTACTTGCTGGAAAATTTAAGAAAATTCTGAATCATTCAACCACTTGAACAAGTTTATTCATTTGTCCCTTTTGCGTTCTTAGTAGCTCCACAGAATACGTTGGAACATGTCTTTCATTTTTTTTGTAATTCTAAATTTCTATTGTAGTCGTAGTAATCATGAACAAATGATTCTGCCTTTCTTTCCATTTTTATGACTACGATAAAAATCTATTTGCGCAAAAAAACCATGCGCGCAAAGAATTGTGTAGGAATAGAAGGTAAAGGTTCTATGCAAAAGATGGTAAAGGGCTCTTTATGGATGCATAATACAGTGTCAGAAATGGAATCGGAACTCATCGGAATATCATTAAATTCTAATACCAATACCGATACTTACTTTCCAATTCTGAATCCAATTTTCAACCCTGGTTTCAGCACATTTGCCGTAAATTGTATAGCGATTTTTATGAAAGATTGATAAATGTTTTAAAATGGTTTAAAATTACAAACCTCATTTATTTATTAAAGCACGGGAAAGCAGTTTATTTAAAAACAGTACGATAAACGTCGCTGAAATGTGCCAAGACTTGGTCTTCGTTGACAAAATACAAAATAAAATACATGAAATAAAATATGGAAAATACAAAATACAAAGTAAAATACTTCAGGTTATATTGCTAAAATACAAATGAAAATACAATACATGGTAGGTATTTCAAAATACTCAAATACAAAATACTGTATTTTAAATACAATACTTTCCTTAAAATACCCACCTACATAATGATCACTCTTTTTGGTTTCTAGAACACAAAACTATTAAAACAGCCACTTCAAAGACAAGGCATATAAGACATGTGTAGTAACAAATTGTTCAACGGTTGCCGAATAGGTCAGTCCTTTAAAATGTATTATATTATTAATCGTTTTGAATGTTAATGAAGTAGATTAATATAAAAGTTGTATTTACTAGTAATTAGATGTATTTTCGAAATGATTATTATAAAAAATAGTTATTATCTGAAAAATAAATCGAGTCGGTCTTCGGCTTATATTAAATTTTGTTCTTGCAGAGGCAAAATGGTCTGTGCTGTACGAAAGCATGCGAGCGTAGACCATTTCGCCTCTTCAACGACGTAATGCAGTATCGAGAACCTGAAAATGTTAGATGTAGTAAAGGGATTCATTCCAACGTATGTCATTCCAATGCTAAAACGAAATTTGCACAGATATTCCACATTATACAAGCTGCATACAATGTCAAAATAAGAATTAATACTAGTGAAAATTATTTTGAGCCAAATACTTTATTTGAAATACAATTCACATGTCAGTGGGAGTAAGTAAATACCAAATACTTTTGTACTTACTGGTCCTCAAAATACTTCCTCACTGCTCACCAACATTGAAATACAAAATACAAAATACTTTGTGGTCTGAAAATACGTATTTTAAAATACTGTATTTGAAAATACTGCATAGCTCTGAGAATATTGTTACGTTGCTATCACCCGGGTATTGATGTTGTGTGGGTAATAGACAATGTAGCCTAGGTTCGGGCGTTCCATTCCCCTGAATTATGGTTTCGATGTTGGTGAAACTCATGAATAAATGGAACTTATTGAGTTCTGTGTGTAGTTCTTTTATTAACTTTTGGCCAATTTATTGTTCTTAGAACTGATACAATTTACACTGAACAATTAACATTTAACACAATTAGAATGAATTTCTGAATCTCTTCTTCTCATGAAATCTCCTGATTTCATGTCGCCCCGCTTGCTACCTCTTTTAAGCTCCATCCCGGAGGGAATGGACTCTAGGTGCGGCTCCTCTTGATGTTGCTTGCTTGAAGTCGAGATTAGAACTTATACTTAATCTACGTGTCTTAATCTAAATCTAATCTTATCCTATTCTTAGTTTATTGTTTATTAAATAATCTGAATCATTTCCTTATAATTATGTTATGTCAGCGTTTGGCGTCACGTAGCCTCTGCTTACGACCTTCCAAACTATTTGCTGACTTAGATTATGCTTATTCTACTCTATTTATAATATATCCGTAACATTCCTCTTCTGGGTAATTGTCGACCTCGACAATGTCATCTGTCGAAGTTCAAGTTCATTTTATTTATAATTATACTAATTTTATTTTTGTTACCATACTTTGTAGCTAAATCTTGGTCGTATTGTTAAGGCATTATATACAGTTATCATACATGTTCATCATCATATGTGTATATACTTTTGTAATGCTGTACAATATTTGATGGTATTATTGTGTGTATATTTTTAGTGGGGTTAAATAACAATCTTTGCAACAATTTATAGGTGTTACCTTTACAATTTGCATATACAGTATTTACATGGAATACATCGTTATTTACATCATGATTTTAACTTGATTTCTACTGTTATTTATCGTATCTAAGATTAGAAACATCGTAGCAGAATTGAAAATTTTGTACACGCAATTATGATATGTCTAAACAAGAATTCGAAGCTCGAAAGATACATTAAAATACTATGTTTTGAAAAGAATTTGTTTGTAAAAACTGGCAAGAATACTTGAAGGCAGATATGAAACATTGTCCCTTGTTTCTATTCTCCTTTGATTTCTAATTTTTCTCTAATACTGAATACTAGTTGTTGAAACATTGTGACTACTGTCAGTTACTGCTATTACTAGGGTAGTGGCCTAATGTATTTTTAAAGGTGTATTTTAATTATTAAGCTTGTAAAATCCCGTGAGTTTCCTTGTAAAACAATTTAATAGTTTACAGACGAATTGTTGTGGGAAATTTTTGTCAGAAAAATGTTTGATTATCTGATGTCTCTACCAGAAGTGACGGCTTGAGCGCAAAAGCGTCACTCACTAATACAAAGTTTTGTGGAAATAATTGTTCTTGGGTAGCTAGATTAGGAATTATGTCCATCTCATGCACAACTGTTGGCAGTTTCACCAAATGTGAAAACATCGTGCTCTATGAAGTTCAGTAAGTAGTTCTTACTACTCCATAAGACATAAAATCATATTGTACCGTGAACTATTTCCTCAACTGAGATGGGAATGTATTTTGGCGATAATCAGAAATATATATATATATACCTTGATCTGTAAAAAATTTTTCTATTTTGATGGAATGTGTCGAATTTGTAAGCTAACTTTTCTGTTTAAAATGTCTTTCAGAATTGTGTTTTCTTAATACAATTTGTCTTGAGAAACTATGGAATGTATCCTAGCTAGTAAGACGTTTGATCTTTTAAGATTTAAATTTTTGATCCTTTTCACTGCCATTATGTATAAACGAAGTGAATTTAATGATTCCGTAAACCGTTGGAATCCATCACCGAAACTGTAAGAGCTAACTTTTCTAACGATAACTATTGTCATTTCTGATGTGTACTAAAATTGTAAAAAGATGTCAACACTGTTTGCAAATTTCTATACGCAACATTCGTATTCCTATTCTTGTAGATGGCCAAAGTGCTATGAAGTTAGCGACAGTTCTTATTGTCTACATCAGATAATCTCATTACTGTAATTTTCTTACTTTTTATATTTTTATTTAAAGTTCCTCCTACCTATTCGTAGTATATATTTTTGTTTATTTTTCTGGTCCCTATAGGAGATCTAGTGCTCCTAGGATCCTTCAGATCTGGGCACATTCATGTCAACTTTCATTTAAAATGCGATACATCTTGCAAGTAAATAATTTACAAACGAACCTATACTACAGAAATTCTTTTGGAAGAATCTATCCTTCGGACTTCCGTTTTACTTAATCTGTTTTTCTAGGTACCTAAAATATTAGCACGTCTAGCTAAATAGATTTTGTTGAACTGAAGCTAAAAGGCAAACTGATCCTGATCGTAGAGAACTTGCTTATACAGGGTTCTGATTTTTGCTGGAAATTTGTTATCCCGCTCATCCCAAACGATGAGTAGGTTAGAAATTTAATTTTATCTATATTCTCATATGGAGTTGAATAACCTAATAAACTCGCAAGGTATTACAATCCTTACTCATTGGCTGTTGAGTAAACAAGCCTCAAGGAATTATAATATTGCCTAAAATTTTGGTTAGAACTGAACCTTATCTTGAAACATTTCTCGTCTCGTTAACAAATAAATCTTTGTTTTCAAAACATAGCCTGACTTGATAGGTTGATATTCAATGAAAATCTAATCACTGGAATCAATGGGGTGGAAAGAAAATTGGAAAGAAAATGGATAATGAATCCATCGAGACACGAAAGATATATTGATTTGAATCACATAATCTTTAGACTATTTTTTCCTTTTACTCCTATTGGAGATCTGCCTCTTTAACTAACTTGAACTTTTCGTTCGTTATTTGAACTTTGTTATTTTCATTTGCCTTTTTATATTTTTGTTATATATGAACTTGGTTTTCTGTGTTTTCTTTTCTTAACCTTATCCTACTTATAACTACTTATTCTATTGTTTACCTAATACTATCTTATAATTACTAAATATTTTTAAATATTTTTCCATACAATTTTCTGGTTTTGCATATTTTTCTTCGTTGTTTTCTTTCTTGCGTTGGTCCTTCCCGGTTGGGTTGGTGTTACAGTTGTACAGTTGCTCTGGTTGTGTGTCGGCTGGCCTGTGGTTGTATGTTGGGCCTCACTATTCTGCATCCGACTAACTGCTCTACAGAATTTTGGACTAATGCCGCTGTGTCTGCAACATTGTCTAATTCTTTCTCGTTCGCTGTTTGTTGATCTGATTTTCTTTTCTGCATTCGAATTCGGTACAGTATTACTGTGAATATAAATATCACTATTGTGGTAATACAACCGAATGAACTAATAATGACTACGGTGTAATCCGTGTCTGATGTTGGAACCTCATTGGGTTTCCAATCAATTTCCGTGAATTGGTCCATCCATGGTGGTCTGCTATCCCTCTGCATGGTGGGCTGTTGATTTTGTATGAATTGTTGTTGGGGTTGTAGTAAAGCCATTTGTTGGTTCCTCTCCATGATTCTCTGGGCTTCTACGTTCGGGTCGTTCGGGTCGTACTGCACTACGGCTAGTTTCCCGTCATCTTTGTGGTGTAGTATATGTACTACTGGGTCCTTTTGTGATAATACTGATGCCGTAATGGCTCCGCTTCCGACTGTTAAGGCTGGTACCATGTAATTTGCGAACCATTTTCCGACCTGGGTTCCTAAAGCTGCCATCAGTGGTCCTCCCCATGGTTCTGGACTTGGTTGTGCTATCGGCCTGGTTTCGGAAACGTCCATTGCAATGAGAATTATTGCAAGGCTCAAAAGATTTTGGCACTTCATTTTCACTGTGTGAAAAAAACTTTTGTGTGACTGTTCTTTATCCCTGAGTAGTCTCAAGTATTTGAGCTCCCTACGGATGTTGAGGTTATAATGAGTACTCTGTTTCGAGAGTCTCGTATTTATATCAATTAATTGTTTGTGTTTTCATCTTCCGATTGCGAAAGAGAATTCTTTTCTTACTTCCGATGTTGTAATCCGTATGTCCCACTTCCGGTGACATAATCTTTTATTAGTATTTCTATCCTATGAACTCTATGAAATGTGTTAGTAAGTAAAATATTTTTGTTTTGTTTTCTATTTTGTAATTATTTTTATTTGTTTTTGTTTTCTAACTATTCTGTTATGGTGATCATTATGTAACATCCGCCGTAATCCCGATGGTTGATGCTGCATAAGATCTTAAAAATGTTTTATCGTAGATCCTCTCTTGCGAAATAATCTACACTTTACATTCCCTTCGGGAATTTCTTTCGTCATCAGGTAATTTGGCTTCTGCTTTTCCCCGCTAGTTCTCTTTCTCTTTATACCCTGACCTGGATGGAATGGTCAGGTTATTATCCTCTGTGACGTCTTTTAATCGTCTTCCTCGGACGGCCCTCTGAGGGTGCCTGTCTCCTCCTCTCCTTCCGCTAGTGTTCGGAATGATATGACTGCGAATCTATTTTCGGATAAACTCTCCGGGTCCCATCTTGCACGTGATGATCTTTCCCATAACTGATCCATTAGCCTTCTATGCTCTACGGGGTTTGTTATGGAAAGGTAGCTGGTTCTTTGCTGTGTCACTGGGTCTCTCCTGAGTTCTTCCTGTATAAAATCATATCCGAGGTCTCGAAAAACTATTTCGATTCCTGTACGACCTCTGAGGGTTCGTATGAGATTTATTAGATCAGGTTCATCTGGTCTTCCATCAATGACAACTGATCGCCATTGGGGTGTTTGGAATCGGTCTATCGCGCTTGGTATCATGTGTATTGGTGTTATTCCTGGTCGTCTCTCATTTCTTGGAGATAATTGATATGGTTTGTAACTTGGTCCGTCTCCACGGTTGCTGATTTGCTCCCGAATCCTGTGAAAGTGTTCTCTTTGCCAGATTCGTATCGTGACAAGTTCGTTTAGGTCTCTGAAAGAACCTGTTTTCCGGGGTTGTCTTAGAGTGGCTACTCCTCCTTTTAGTTTTCTAGCATATAGGGTAGTTGGCTTTTGGCCTTCTCCCGCTAGTTTCATTGCGAATATCCAGTCTTCCCATTGTCCTAGTTCTTCTTCGATGTCGTCGATTGGATTGGGTTGACTTCCGCTGGTCTGGTTTATTGCTCCGAATTGTCGCCACTCCTGAATTGCCGCGTCCTGATGATAAAGAGTTATGATCCTTTCGGTCATACTTGCAAATTCTTGAAAACTTAGCATGTGTATTGGTATACTCGCTAGTTGCTGTAAAGCTTTTTCTCCACGTCCGGTGATGGCGTCTCCTCTGAGTAGGAAACTATTTATCCATATTTCTTGCTCTCGCCAGGTTGGCTGAGTTCCTATGTCAAACCACATCTGAGTAATTAATCGGCGTAGCTCGGTTCCCGTGAGCCCTTGCATTACTCCCTGATGTTCCCGACATGTTAGATACGTTGGTACTTGGTGATTATCGATACCTCTCTGACCATTGAACAATGTTGTCCAAAGTCTCGGTATCATTTCCCCTGGTGAGATGTTCATGTCTCCTGCCATCGTTTCCAGACGGGTGTTTTCCATTGGTACGTTTCTTCGACTTTGCCCGTATAGGATGAGCAGGTCTCGCTCCCTTGGGTCTAGTCTGCGATAATCTGTGGGATGGTCCATTGCGTCATACAGCAACGCCCTTCTTTCCCGGATTAATTCTCCGTGATTGTTGTAATCTATTCCTGCCTGGTGTTCGGCGTATTCTATATTTGATTCATGAGCATCTGTTCTGGGTTCGCTTAAGGTGCTAAGCGCCCTTTGTAACTGCTCGAGTCGTAGTTGAGGTGGTTGAGTAGGTTGTTGGTGGATGTCAAGTCTCTCGATAAATGTCTCCCTGTACATTCTGTTGAGCCATCTCACTAAATTTTGTTCTGGACTGTTGGTTGAACGATGTGAGATATTATATGTTGGAAATCTCTCTGGGTCGATGGTAGATTTCTGATAACAATGAGGACACATGGTGGATCTTTCCCTGGTGTCCATGTTGTTGCTGAAGTAGTTGGTCCTCCTGGAGTACTGTGCTTCTATCCGGCTATGGCGTTCGTCTCCAGATATATCTTCCAGTACTTGATCCAGAAATCTAGGCGGTGAGTGGTCCAATGGGTCATTGGCCCTTTCCACCATATTTCTCACTTGAAGTCGTACCGGATCCAGTTGGCTGTATAACTGTGTCTCGTTCGGGTTGGTAAAGATGACTATTTCCGCATCTTCGTCTTCCCAACTTGGTGCTACCATCCATCCACGGACTCCTATGTAAAATGATACGTGAGCTAAATCAACGAATCTTACATCAGGTGAGTCGGGTTGTGTCAGTGGATCTTCCGTTGCTGCAGTTGGTGGGTTTTCCTGGCGTTCTTCCTTAAACTCCACCTTTCGTTGACGTTGTCTAGCTCGTCTGGACTTCAGTCTGTCTTCAATGGGTTGTATAGGTTGTCCCGCTATCGTGGATGGTCCTGGTGATGGTGACCTTGATCCTCGTCTGTCCCTAGTATCGTTGAATATTACAGTCCTAATGGGTGAGTATACTCTAACCCTGGGTCGTTCACTATCTGGCTCTGGACCTCGTTGTCGTCCTCTATACCGGAATGTACAGTTTGGAGCATTGTCTCTTCCGTACAATCTGTCCAACTCTGGTCTACTCCTTCGGATGTATTGTACAGGTATATCCTTTTGTCTTTGCCAAGCTTCATGAGCTGCTAACTTGGTCTTTGGTCTTACGGGTGGCTTGTGGCCGTGTTTGAGTGGGCAGTATTCACATCTGGTCTTTACCCACTTGCTGTTTGTCTCGTTGTCTGACGAACTATCTATCTGATGTTCTGATGGCGGCTTTTCCTCGTCGTCCAAGACTTCTTCCTTGATTATGTTCGATGATGTTCCGGCTCCTTCTTCTTGAGCCTCCACAGCTTGTTCCGTTGGCACAGCCGGTTCCTCTTCTGAGGCCAAAACCGGTCCTTCTGCTCCATCCGTCCTTCGCGGGTGGCTTCTTCCGGGGTCACCTTTCCGTATTGGGTCCTGGTTCCCTCCAAAGTCCATTCCAACGGACGTGCCAATATAGATTACCATTCTGAGGGTAAATCTTACAAGCTGTTGAATAATCCCTGTAGGTCTTCCTGACGATGAGTGAGCCTCCTCTTCCTCAATCCGTGCCAGCATAAGCTGTAGCTGTTGTTTTAAGAATTGTTTGCTATAACTGACGGGTGACCATGCGTTGGTCGGTCCTACGAATGCATCTCGCCTCTGCCGTTCTCTGGCTGCTCGTTCCGACGTTCGCTGGAAGAGTGGGTGGATTTGTGAGACGTTGGCGTGCGCCTTTGTCTCCCATCCCTTGAGTTCTTCCTCGTCGAGATGGTCAACTCCGTTGTATACGTGTGGTATGAGCAAAACTATCGTCCAGTTTGCTTCTGTGATTGTTGTTGCTAGTGCGAAGTGTACAACTTCACCTATTGCAATTTCCTCTGCGGGGTGAACATAGTCTTCCCCTTTTGTGATACTGTGAGGGTTGTTTTGTATCTGGCGTTGTAGATTATTTATCTGGTCTTTTGCAAAGATACTTCGCCTGGTACGTGTATGTGTGTTTTTAAGTCCCAAAATTTTGATGACTTTGTTGATGAATGTTCCGTACTGTATCTCGTACTCCTTCCAAATTTCATATTTGGTCTGTAGTGGTAACGGGATTGTTTTTGTGATTAAGTCCATTGCGACTGATTGTAAAGTGTTTGTTGTTAGATGGTAACCGTCACGTATTGCTTGTGACATTAACCAAATAGCTTGCGGTAATTTCCGTTGATCTCGAATCTTTTGTCGTCGTTCCCCTTCCTCCGAAGTGGGCTCAGGAGCATGTCGTCGCTCTCTCCCATTTTCGGATTCTTCCGCGTCCACTTCTTTGCCTAAAGCTTGGTTCCATACTTTGGCTACAGAAGTTTCGTTGAGGTAATGAGCCTTCCTTTGGATATCACTTGGTAATGTTATTAAGTTCGGAGATATTTCTGTTGCTGTTGGATCTTCCTTAAGAAAATCTTCTAACTCTTTTTCCTCACTGGCATTGACGGGCATTATCATCCAGATGGGTCGTTGGTCTGGTAATAGGGACTCAATGAGCACCCAGTCCTGTGGTATTTTGACTGTTTTTAGTGGTTTGTTCCATCTCCTGACTGCGTCTAGGATTGAGCTGGTATAGACTCCTACTATGACCATTCCCGTGGTACACATGCCTACGGCTCCTGCTACTCCTCGTACTACTCCATTCTGCCAGAGTCGGTGCGCTGTGGCTGAACCGAAGCCTTGGTACCGTACGGCTGAGTTTCCGACCGGTGGGCATTCCTGTTGGCCGTAAGGGTCATAGTGTCCGATTTCCTCCGAGTCTTCCTTATTTTCAAAGTCTAGGCTGACATGGTCAAAGCCTCTTGGACTTGTCGAGTTGTCAATCTCCAATCGGGTCCACCACTGGTAATGTGAGGCCCTGGTTGTTGGATATGGTCCGTAGTGTCCCGTCAATTCTTTTCTCAAGTTGGATTGTCCTACAGCAGATGTAATTAAACCGAACATTAATAAAAATGATAACCAACTGTTACCGAGGTAAGGTATGGGTCCTCCTCGTCTTCCTCCTCCTCCACGTCCCATCTCCTGCGTGTGAGGTGGCGTTTGAATTGAAGAAGTTGGTTGTCCTGGCTCCTCGTCTTCACTGAGGATGACGGTTCCGTCCTGGGGTGAGTTGGCAAAATCAGCCAATGAAAGCTGGTGGTTATTAACAATCTCTGTTGTATCCGAAGTTACTGATGATTCTCGATCTTTGGGTCTTCTCTTTGATCTGATCACCTCAAAGTCTTCTGAGCTACTGCTCTGGTCGTTGTCTTGCTCGGCTATAGATAGCTCAGATGTTGCAACTTCGACGTTTTGTCCTGGTGAGGGTGGCATTTCCGTTGCCATTCCTGTTGGGCTTGCAGTTTCTGGACCATTTCGTTTTTCCTGAGCGAGCAAACGCTCTAGCTCTCCGGATGTAGCTGTTGACGTTGGAATGTTCGTTGGTTCAAAGTGTGCTGGAGGCAATTCCCTGGTCTGAAGGTCTATCTTTGACTCAGCACATACCAAGTGAAAGTCGTTATCATTTCTCCACTTTATCCATTCCTGGCGGTGGCGTGCTAATTCCTTCATTAATCCTTCCTTTTGCTTTTTCGCGCTTTCTGCATTGACGTTTTGTCTGGCAAGGTTGCGGATGATTTCCCCGAGATCTTTTATTCGGTTTACCATCTCCTCATGCTTCCCTGCCTTCCTGGAGTCTTCTCCAATTTTTACGATGTTCGACTGCCATTTCGCCGGTGGTTGGGCTGGTACTGTGCTCTGTCCGAATAGCTCTAAGATGGTCATCTGAGCTTCCTTCTTGACCTTCTTCTCCTTCTTTGCACGTTTCTTTGCATGATGTTCACATTCCTGTTGTATCACTGGTCCACTGTCGGTTGCAATTACTTGTCGCATCCTTTTACATCCTTTCCTACTACAGGTTTGGATAGGTACTGTCTCTTCCTCTTCTGAATCTGAAGAAGATTCATTAGCGGTATCTCTGTCCGCTGTTGTAGCTGTGTCCGTGGCAATTTCCTCGCTCCATAATGTCACAGCTACTGATGGTGGAGTCACTACAGGTACTTCCACTGGTCTTTCTCTTTGAGCGATGCAAACTGCACGCTGTGGTTTAGGTGGTTCACTATTAACCGGTATTGTTGGCGGTGGCATCTTTGTGACCGCTGTATAGCTTAAGGCTGGAGTTGTTGTGGGTGCTGTCAGTATTGACTCCCTCTCCACTCGATCCTTATAGTCTCTCGCCGCTGGCGATAGAAATGGCGAAGGTGGTGGGGTTGACTCTCTCCTGCTTCTTGACCGTGCTGGACTGTCATAGCGACTCCTTGACCTGTCGTCTTCCCGTCGCTTCTTCCTCTCCGATGACGACTCTGTCTCTCGCTTCCTGGTCCGGCTGTCCTTAGAGCTATGTCTTTCCCTTGAACTTTCTCTTGAGCTTCTAGGATGCCTGCTCGAACTTTCTCCGTTGGTGATGGCCCGCCCGCGGCCTCTCCCGGCTGGTACCATGTGCGCCGAGTAGGCTGCGAATCTCGGAGGTTCCCTTCGTCGGTCCTCCAAGTTCCCTCGTCTCAGATCGGGTCCATAGTTGTCGTCAATACGTCTATTGATTCTATGGACTACGTCCTCGACCTGTTCTTCATGTTGCGGTAACCATTCACTAATTTCGGGGATGTTGACCCGGGTAACTCCACAAATAGGGTCGGCTCCCATCACTTTTCGAGATGAGCTTCGGCTTGTCTTGCCCCGTTCGTATTGAAGGCCTGGAGTAAATGCCCATGGATCATGGTCATAATCTCCCCTTGGATTCTTTTGTCCGGGCACATCCTTTTCTTGCCTGTAATTTTGGACTAGCCATGGATCATCTGGCTGTCTATTACGTGTTCTACAGATAGGAATCTGTCGTCGTATGGGAGTGGGATTAAATTCTTGCCCTTTAAAAAGGTAAACAAGATCATCTGGCGCTCGCTCGCCTCTGTCAACTTCCACCTGCTGCTCTGGAAAATTTATTGACCCGCAAAAGTGCGGTTCTCGTCGTAATATACGATAATCTAGTGTTAACTCTCTTGGCTTTCTGAGGGCTCCAATTAGTACTGAATGGGTTACGATTTCTCGTCCATCTCGTCCTTGGACGATAATTCTATGGGGTAACTTCCCGTCTACTCTGAGAACAACTTCCAGTCGTCCCGTATCCGAGTTTGGTAATATTTTTGCTTGTGGTATTTCCACTTCAGTTTGACTCACGTATTGGGTCCAATAACGTGGTCGATCGTCGTCGTCCCTGTCGACGGCGGGTAGGGCGTCTTGGCGTGGAGTCTCGTTGGTTCGAGACCCGGATGCACGTGACCCTCTGTTCTCTGACATCTGGTTGAAGATAAAATACTTTGCAGTAATCTGATTTAATGATTGTGTACGTACCTACGTATCGGATTCTCCTTCGACCTTGTCGTATGAGGTAACTAATGAGATTTATACGGTCTCCAATCTTGAGATCAATCTCGCTTTGACCGAAACTAACACAGTTTGGTATTGTTGTTAAGTATCTGGTGGTGCTCATTCGCTTTCAGACTGATCCAAATCTTCTCGTCCTTTTTCGGGTACGAGTTGGGTATCGTCTGCTTTCTCCGGTTTCTTCAGCGCTTCCTTCTTGAGGTGTTTCCCCTGCTTCTTTAACTCCCGAATTTCCTCCTGAACTTGCTGAAGTTCCTGTTGGATTTGTACTCGTCGGGTTCTGAGGATCGCTGAATGTCTCTCGGTGGTCTGACGTAGTCGTTCTAATTCTCTCAGGCCTTCTGGGATTGTCTTTCGTGATGACATCCAATGACCTGTCCTCTTCTGTAGAAAATTCTACAGGTGTATTAATGACTTCTGTATGCGTATCTACAGAGTCTTGTCCGTTTTCGTCTGCTAGAACTTCCTGGAACTCTTCGTCCTCTTCTGTAGAATTTTCTACAAGGATTTTTCGTTCCGAGGGTTGTTTGAATTGTTGGCTAGCCTGTTGGCTGCTCGAATTTGATTCTTCAGAGTATTCTTGGCTCTCTCGGTTTGTTCTATCTCTCTCTCTACTCGTGCTATTGCTTCTCTGATCCGACTGCCTTGCGCTTGTAGGCTTTGCAGTGTCTGTCTCTGAGCTTCGCTGGGTGGGCTTGGTGTTGAGTTCCACAAAGGGGGGCTCTTCCAAGGCCTTTTGCTCATCTGAGTGAAGCAATTGTGTCGAAATGTCCGCCTCTACTGAGGGCCAAGGCACCTCAACTCGTGAAGTCGCTTCTGAAGGTCCTTGATTTCCTGTTTCAATTTGTCCAGGTCTCCCTCTCTCTCTCGTAGGCGGTTGATTAATTCTCGGTTCTGATCCCGAATTGTAAGAATTTGTCTCTCTATACTCACTGCTGTCGTCCACATCAAGTTCTGTTGGACTTATCCCTGAACTACTTAATTTCTTAAGTGTTTTAAAGTCACTTTCGTCAATAAGTGGTTGAGTTTCTTCCTCACCTTCGGATATTATACCTGAGCTGTTTTCAGCTGGTTTATTAAATCCGAAATATCTTCTTTGGCTTTGTGGGTTTCCTGGAGGGTTGCTTTGTGATCTTTCTCCAGTTGTTTTAGTTTGCTCAGCACTTCCTGCTGTTCTGAAATCTGATGTAAAATTCTTTGTTTGAGACGAATTTCGTTCTCCTTTGCCTTGATTAATTGGGCTTGTAATCCCTGGATGATTAGGATTAATTCTCTCTTTGTATGTGTCATCAGTTACTCTGGGTGAACCTCGTCTTGTGATTTCTCCACTTGTGGGCAGAAACTTGACGTTTGAGGTTTTGTTTCCTGAATTAGCAGTTCCAAAGCTGCGATTCTCTGTTTGATATACTCTTCTTGAGCTGCGTACTTCCAAATTTTTATTTGGACTAAATTCCTCTGTTGTTTCAATCCCCTTATCTCGTCCCTGATTTCCTCTAGGGTGTTCATTTACTTTCGAGCGAGTGAAATATGGGTAATTTTTATCTAAAAATTCCCGATTATCTGAATAATTCTCTGACGAAAGTTTTCTTACTTGTGTACTTGACTGCTTAGTTGTACCTTTTCCTCCTTGAGTGTTATCTTTGTGTTGATGTAGTCCCTGGTTTGATTTCCCTCCTTCACTTGGGGTGATTTGAGAGTGTGAGTAATTTTTGTCACAAAATTCTCCTCTCTGTTGTACTGGCTGGGTTTGGTCACTTAAACTGTCTGAGTAACTTTCGGATGAAAGTTCTCTAGTTATTTCTTCGGTTTGAGCAGGTTGAACTTTAAAAGTCACCTTCTTGCTCGTAGTTGAACTGTTATCTGAACTGGTCGAATTCTTAAGAATTGACCGTGGCTGACTCACTGTAACTTTTCCACACTTGTTCCAATTTCGTTTTGTCACCAATTCCACTATATCGGAATCTAAATCGTAACTATACTCGTCCTCAATGTGTTCTCGCTGCAGGCACTTCTTAAGCCTTTCCACATGGACTTTCTGTCTCTTTTTAGAATTCCTAAAGTCTTGAATGATATAATTGTCTTTGGCTAAAACTTCTATGACTACAAAGGGTCCTTTGTAAGGGTGAAGAAAGCGTTCGCTCTTTCCAACTATCCTGGTCGGTGTAAAGACTCGCACTGTGTCTCCGATGTTGAATTTAACAAACCTTCTTTTCCTATCATACCAATCCTTACTGTAGTCCTGACGTTCCCTTATCTTAGCAATAGCTTTTTCTATTCTAGTAGTGGCTTCCTCAGCACTCATAAAATTTGTGTCGACGCTGCTTAAACACAGTTGTAAGTTAAAATCATATATAGGTTGTCGCCTAAACATCATAAAATAAGGAGTTTCTTTGGTCACGTCATGGTGACTGCAATTGTAAGCATTTATTAGAAACGGTAAACAACTGCACCATAGTGCTTGCTCTTTTTGAGTATAATGACTCAGCATAGTGCTTATAGTCTGGACCATTCTTTCTATTTGTCCAACACTATTATGTCTTAATGCTGTAGATGTAGAATGGTTCATGCCTAATCTGCGAAGTAATGCTTGAGTGATTTCCGCTCTGAATTCGGATCCTCCGTCACTCAGCAAGTTTTTAAACAGTCCGTATTTTAAAACTACTTTGTGAAGCAAGAATTCTGCTATCCTGTCAGCAGTTTTATCTGGAATTGCTTCTGCGATCACGAACTTTGAAACATAATCCTGTGCGATTATAATGTACTTATTCCCTTTTATGCTAATTTGCATGGGTCCAATGAGATCAATACATAATGCATCTCCTACATTTTCTATCCTGATTGGATGAAGTAATCCTGCTGGTTTCATTCTCATGGATTTAGCTGCTTGGCAACTTTCACATGACATGACATATTTTGCTACTGAGACGTTCATTTTTCTCCAAAAATAATTTTTGTTGAGTCTATGAAGAGTTTTCTGGAATCCTAAATGTCCTCCGCATAGGATCCCATCATGAGCTTTTGATAGTAGGAAATTTCTAAGTACTCGGGGTACGTATAGCTTACGTCCATCTTTATGTACTATAGTGAGAATCCCTTCTCCATCAATTTCATATCGGCTATATTTTTCTTTGTCCTTCCAATTTAACGTATGCCGCATCTTTATTTTGTCCATGATAAATAAACAATCTGGATCGTCCCTTTGCATCTCCTGCATGTTATGTTCCTCTAACATAGTAACTTGCTCTTCATCTTCAAGTATCCTACACACAGGCTTGTGTGTGGAAAAAGTATCTTTGCTCCCTTCGCACCCCTGTAGTGCGTGAGCTCCTGGAACAAATTTTATTGCTCTATTTAATGACATGTCCTCAGTTTTCTGAGCGTCTTTATTTCTTTGGTCTTCATCCTGTGAAAGACATAGTGAATGTGGCGTCCTTTTACTTGTCACAACACCCTGCCTTTTCAAAGGTTGAATTTTCCATGATCTTCCATCGGTGAATTTAATTTCACCTTCCTGGATATTTTTCCTCAGCTCGTCTACTGTAGTCGCCAGTAGAGAGTAATTATTTTCATTAACTGGATTCTCTGTGGATATGTACGTATGCGACGGCGGAGGGTTTTTGTTTTCCTCCGACTCGCATGCTGCAGATCTTCGTTGGATATTTTTCATCCATTCATCCATATCTCTGGAAATTTTCATCGCCTTGATCCGCTGTGGGGTATCAAGATCTGGATTGTTAGCATATCCTGGACTTTCTGCATCAGGAACTTGATCAGTCTTCCTGGCAGATTGTGCAGTGTATGTCTCCAATTGCGAAATAACTTCCTGTTTGAGCTTCCATTCATCTCCTTTTGCTGACGTTGGATTCCTCCAAGTCTCTTCAAATGCAAACCATTTCTCCTCATCTGTGGGATCGTGTCCGGATGGAATGTGATTTTCCACACTGACCTTTTCCTGTTTCAGTGTCGGTCGGTCGCATTCCTTTTGGACGTTCCTATCCTCATCCGTGAGTATCAATTTCTTGACCTCTTTAGGACTGGCGGGATGGGTGGGCGGGAAAGTTGAGGACTTCTTTTGTGTAGTCTCAGCTGCCTGGCTCACCAGATCCGCTGTTTCCTGATTCTTCAAAGTTTGGTCATGGACTTCCGTATCGGAGTCTACAATTATGGCTGGTGGTAGATGTATAGCTTTTGTTTCAGCCTCACCTGCCCCATCCATTGTTGTGAATTCCATTGTACTCCGTGTCATCTGCCCTAGGGATTTTGGTGAATCAGTGTCAACCTTCCCATTGGTTGGACTTTGAGACGTTATTGCTGTCGTTGACTTTGGAGTAGGAGACCAATCAGTCCCCATTCCAATGTCAGTGATAGTATTTCTGTCAATATCTTCATGCTCATTTTGAACTTGAGCTTTCTTCGGCGATAGAAATTCTTTCATATCTAATTCATTTATTGTTGCATTGTGACGCTCTATATCTTGTATTAGTTTGAGATTTTTCTCGTAGATATATTCATTGGTGTATTTCCAGGTATTTTCATCCTCTAGTGGGTCATCCTCCCGAAATTCGTGGATTGTAATGATGTCGTCTACGGATAATTTCCATTCTTTGAGCGCTGAGTAGCTGTGTGTTACTTCATTTACACGGCTCTTTACGCTCATTGTATGGTTCTCCCAATCCGTTTCCTCCAAATTTGGTTGAGGTACTAAAATTTCCACTTGTGATTTGACTTTACGCCTGGGTTGACCTTTCAATCTTCCTGACCATGGATTTTGTCGCTGTGGGATTATGGCTTCCTCTTCGTCTGAGGATTGACTTTCGTCATCCGTCCAATATTTTCCCTTATAGCTTTCCCTGGTCGTAAGGCTGGCTGCACACGCTGGTGGTGGCATTGTTATGTTCCCCTGAGGGATTTGTTTTTGCTCTTCCAAAGCAATTTTGTGTTCCTTGACCGGGTCTGGTTCAAATTCAATCACTCGGTCCTCTGTATCTTCCAAATCTTCCTTTGTATAGGGTAATGGAGCTCTTGATAGAAAGTCTGCATCCAAGTGTAGTGCTCCTTTCTTGTATGTGACTTGAAAGTCGAATTCTTGTAGTTTATTTACAAACTTACTTATTCGGTGGTTTGGATCTTTTTGTAATCGTAGGTAGCATAATGCTAAATGATCTGATCTGATTAAAAATTTTCTCAAATAAAGATATTGTCTGAATTTGCGAACTGCATATACGACCGCTGCTAGTTCTAATTCTGTGACTGAGTAATTCTTTTCTGACTGAATTAGTGTCCTTGAAGCATAAGCTATTGGATGTTCTCCTCCATCATCTTGAAGTACACAGCATCCCAGTCCTGAGATTGATGCATCTGTATGCAGTATGCAATCCAACTCTGGGTTGAAATGAGCTAGAACTGGCTGTGTCATTAATTTGGTTTTGAGAATGTTGAAGGCAATTGTTGCATCTGCACTCCATTGGAAGCATCTTATGCGTTTTTGACCTTCAGATTTCCCTTTACTGCCAATCCATGATTGTGAGATGGGACTAGCAATTTTTGCGAAGTCCTTAATGTATTTTCTATAGAAACTGCATATTCCGAAAAATCTTCTTGCTTCTGTTTCAGATTTTGGTATTGGCACATGTCTAATAGCGTCCACCTTTGCAGGATCTGGACTGGTGCCTTCCCTGGATACTTTAAATCCTAAAACAATTACTTCAAAATATCCGAATTTGCATTTCTTTGGCTTGAACTTAAAGTTCTTGTTGCTGGCTCTTAACATCAATTCTTCGAGTGATGCTAATTTGTCCAAAAGATGAATTCCATAAGAGATTACATCATCTAAATATACCATGGCTCCCCTAAATTTGAGTGAGCCCAGCATTTGATCTGCTGCTCGCTGAAAAGCTGACGGTGCAATCTTGACTCCCATAGGTAGTCGTTTGAATGCGTATAATCCATCCTGTGTGATGAAAGAGGTTATGACTTGATCATCCTCATGTATTAATAATTGAAAGAAGCCTGACTCCATGTCAAGAGTGTCAAAAATTGCAGATTTTCCAAATTGCATAAGTATGTCATCTATTCTTGCTAAAGGGTAAACTTGATCTGTGATGGTCTTGTTTAATGCTCGATAATCCACAACTGATCTAAATGTTCCGTCTTTCTTTTTGATGAGAAATAGTGGACTGCTGTAAGGTCCGTTCACTTCCTTAATGATGTCTGCATCTAACATCTTTTGTACTTCCTCACGTACTTTTTGTCGCTCCATAGGTGAGCAAGGGAAAGGTTTTGCCTGAACGGGTGGATTATTTCCCGTATGGATCCGGATGGGATCAATCCACGCTGGTTCTTTCAAATCTCCCTTGTTAAATGCAAAACATTCTGGATATCTTGTCAACAATGCTCGGTACTTAGCTCTTCCTTCTTCGTGGAGCTCTTCATTGACGTCGAAACAATCGAGCTGTTCTTGTGTGAGCTTTTTGTGAGCATCACGTAATTGGTTGCGTTTGATTTTGATGAGATCAAAATTTTCCTCAGCATGACCTATAGCTGTCCGTCCATACATCGTTTGTGGGCATGGAGCTGGATTAAATACATATGTTCCTCATGTAGTCTTCGTTCGGCAATCCAATTTCTGATCCAATCCCTGACGGGTGGGTCAAAGATGATCTGTACGTATTGCATCCTGGTTATGATGGTATCTCCTCCGAACCTGTTGGTCTGGAGTTCGGCTGTTGCGAAGGCTGTCTCTGGGTCATCTACACCCGGTTTGAATTCTACTTTGGGAAACATGAGGGCGGTCATGTCGTCGTCCAGATGTCTCCTTGGAATTATTCGTACCTGTTCTTGGTCTGCAACTTCCTCAATACGTATTCCCTGATTGCGATTAATTGGTACGTATGGGTTGATGATGTTAACGTTGACCTGGTTAAAGAAATTATTTCTGTTCACAATCTGTCTATTCCTCCAGTTGTCGAAGGCCTCGAAGTCGTGAGGGTTACTTGAGTTGCTACTACTGGAGCTGGATGATGAGCTACTTCCTCCGGAACTTCCGGGGTCACTCCTTGCTCTCTGTCTGCCTCCGATGTGTCTACCTCCTCTTGAGCCTCCTCGACCTGGATTTGACCTTGATTGAGATGGTCGCTGGTTGTAGGAATTGTTGTTATTAGCTCCTCTCGGCTGGTTTCCTCTCCCTGATCCACTTGGTCCTGGGCCCGGTGGTCTGGGTTGGTTATTTCCAATTTGACGGCGTGCTCGTAAGGGTTTACGTCTCTTTCTGACTTGAGTGAGTACGACTTGAGTTTCCGGACTAAGGTCTTGAAGTCGGATTCTTGGGAAAAAGTGAGTTTCTCCGGTATTATCCACAAATCGGACTTCCTCTTGTAGCTCTTCGTCTCTTTCGATGGCTCTAAACGCAGCGTCGTAGGCGTCGTCTATAGAAATTCTTATGGTGAATTGACCTGGTACTTCTGGGATAATGAAGTCCTCTTCGTCAATTCCAATAAAAATGTGGTCTGTCTCTTCACTAGACTGTGCACTGCTATGCTGACCACTCTCACGTCTCGGAGTGTCTCTCTGAATGATTCGCTCTACTTCCTCTTCACTAGACGTATCCGTCAGGATTTCGACGCTACGGTCGTGAACTAATCTGCTCAACGCCTCTTGGTGGTCGTATTCGTTCTCGATGTTTTCCAAGAAGCCTGGTGGTACTCTCTGCCTACGAATGCCGTTGGGTAGACTGATGTGTCTGTGATAGAGCCTAAAATCGGGTGCAATGTAGCTAGTAACTTGATTCGGGTCTACCGATCTTTGAGCTAGTATCCTCCAAAAGGTAAATATGGGATTGGTACTCAGAACAATCTCTTCGTGTTCTGCTCTGGTAGCTGCAAATGCCTCAAAATCAGAGTCTCTAGTTGGTCTGAACCTTCGTTGTATTATACCGTCCCTTCTATTGAAATAAATCAGACGTCTCACTTGACCTGTCCAAGTCGCCTCGTTCTCCACTTCCTGGATTCTAGATCTGTCCTGTCTTCGGGCGATCTTGGAGTATTGTCTTACTGTTATCCTGCTTGGTACTAACTCGTCTTCGGTTGCTTCGTTCTCGCTGGTGTATACTCTGCCACTGGGTCCTGTCCAAATGTTCACTCCGTATTGTAAGTCGTCAAGCCAATTGACTGTACCTTGACTTGTGGTTGGAGTTGTTGTTACTCGAGATGGTCCTGCTACTGCTGAATTTGGTCTGACGGGGACAGCTGGAGCTGTCGGTGTCGTTGGTCGATTTGCTGACCTGGTTATGAACCTTCCGGTTGGTCTAGCTGGTACTGCAAAAGTCGTTGCTGCACGTGTTGTTGATGCAGGTGTTGCTGTCCGTGACCTTAAGGTGTCACCTTGGACGTATGACTCGTTGCTTCTAGATGTCTGTTCCGAAGGTGGTGGTTGTGGTGCTGTCACAAGTTCTCCACCTTCTATGATGGTCCTGTCGTTGTTGGTTGCTCGTTGCAGGATGTCTCGACCTCGTAAACTGTGGCGGTGTATACCTGTGCGTCCTATCGGTAGGCTGTTGTATAACGAGCCTCTCGGTGATTGGTAGACGGTAAATCTGTCTTGGGGTCTAAATGCCTGATAGTAAGTACCTGTGTCAGAATTTCTGATGGTATTTGCGATAGTTAATGACGGATTCTGTTCTCTTAGTTGTCTCCCTACTTGCACCAATGTTCTTAAAGCTGTCTCACTAACGTCAAGTGGCGGTGCTCGCAACGCGTGCACGGGGGGATGTACGTAGATTCGACCTCCCGGTGACTGGTAAACTCGGTGTACCAGTTGCTCGTTACTGTTTACCTGGGTGGAATCTGTGTTGACGTACAACTTTGTTGTTGCTAAATCCCTCTTAACGTTAGTCTGCGCTGTACTACCGATTTGGATGGTCTCGACCTCCTCAGTTGGTGTCTCCAAATCGTCTTGGGTGGGTTGTGGTCTAAATTGCAGATTAGGTTGAGTTGGTCGGTTCCTTGGCGTATTTTCCGTTGAAACCTGTCTATTCTGACTGGTTGGTGAGATGTGTACTGGGTTAATTTGCTGTGTTATTTCGTGAGAGTCGCTGTGTCGGCTTGACTGCCCTCTTTCACCTGTTGCGGGTGTTGAGCGACGGGAATTACTGGACCTCGGGGTCACTCTCGGTTGTGCCGTAGAGCTCCCTGTTGGCGTCTGATTACCTGTCTGGACTGTGGGTGATGTAGTGGGTGCTCTTGGGCTACCCTTCTGTATGGCTGTCTCGCAACGGCTGTTGCTTGGTCTCTCACGTGTCGTAATCCCTTGTGGACTGGTTCTGGGATTTAAGTTGCTGTTTTCCCCAGCACTATTTACCCTGTAATGTCTTCTCACCGATTTCTGGAAAAGTTGTGACCTAGGTGATGAGTAATCTACCTGGTTACTGTCCGTCACCTGGTTACTTGGTCTGAGATGGTCACGATCGGAGTTACTTGACTTCCGATTTCGAGGAGTTGTTAAACCTGCTTGAAGTGTCGCTGAGGCTATTGCCTGGGCTATAGCCTTGTTGATTGAGCTTGAGCTGGTATTCAAGCTTTCCGGTGAAATCCTTCGTGACGTAACGGGTTGTACTGTAGGTTCGCCCGAGATGGTCCTTAGTGTAGATCTAGATGCTGGTTCTAATAAACCCGTAACCGGATTCCGTGTTACTGGTGGGTTTCTTTGGTCGTACCTAAGGTACCTGCTTATGATGTCGTCAGCACTTGAGTCGATTGCACTTTGCTGGGTGGTCCCGTTGTTATCTGGGTCTTGTTCTGGACCTGACCTACTCTCGTCGCTGACTCGCCTTTCTTGTCGTGGTTGACCAAATTCTAGATTTTCACTAAGTCTTCCGGATTGTATCACGGTTGTATACCTAGGTGTATCGTTGAAGAAAATCTGGCTATCCTGATGTGCCTGATGACTTCTCAACGACAATACCCGGTGCTCTAAAAGGTTTCGGATAACGTCTGTGGGGATGAAAATGTTGTCCCTGACGTTCCGACCGTACTCGAAGGCACGTGTACGTAACACTTCCCTTTCTTCCCTATTCGGATCTCTGTTATTGTCCCGTCTGTGGGTGACTTCAGCTAATCTAAGGAAAAAATGTGTCCATTGGACTGTACCTGTATAAAGATTTTGAGCTAACCTGTGATACACCTCTATCAGCTGTCCTTCCAATCCTCGAACTACCAGAAAATTTTCTACTGAGTTCCGTTGGAAGCCTGCGGTGGTCACTAGTTGTTGAAACGATCCCGCTGGTACTATCACACCTGTACCTGTCACTAACTGTACGAAATTTTCTTCCACTCTTTGGATGTTATCTTGCCCTTCTCTGATCGGTGGTAACTGATCCTCGACTGGGCCTTCCTGTTCTGTAGACTCAGACACCCGGCTGAGTGTCCTTTGAAAGCCTATATCTCCTCTATTGGAAAATCCTGGAGATGGTCTTGATAGAAACCTATCTCGCACAAGTTGTTGTATGTCTGGTTGTTGAGAAACTGTAGTATTCGACTGTGAAGCCTTACGGTGGTCGCTGATGCTTAAGTTTGATAGCTGCTGATTTAATTGAGTAGTGACCTGGTCACGATCACTCCCTATACTATTATTGGTACGTGGCACTCCTGTTGGTGAGTCACCTTGTTCACTCTGTTCGGTTGACTCGTCCGATTGAGTTATTGCTAAATTGTCCCTAAATGATGAGTGTGTACTGAGATTCCCTTGCTGGATAATCTCTGGTGTACTTGTTGCTATAGCTATTGGTCTGTTGGAATCCTCCAAATCATCCAATTCCGTTGAGCTTTGCTGATTAACCTGTTGTTTTGTTTGTCCAGTAGCTTTGCTGCACATTCCTTGACTTTGTACATCCTGTTGGGATTGTATGCTCGTGTCCTGAGGAATGTCTCCGTTGCCAACTGGGTTTGTCAGGTTGCTGACAACCACATTGTTGGGTGATTCATTGGTTACATCTTCCATCTCACTTTCCGGAGTTGCGAATCCTTGCTCGCCCTCTCCTACACTTGTATGATTGCTTCCGGGATCCGTGAGAATTTCAAATGATGACATGGCAGCGCTACTAGTTGGTCTTTCCTCAGGTTGATTAAATTGCGACAGGATTTCCTTGATCGTGGGGTCAGCATCGTGACTGACGAAAACCATGTCTCCTCTAGCATTTAGCATGAATTCGCCTGTGGCCTCAACCTCCTGGTCTTGTTGGACCTGTTGGCCCTCCAGGTTGGTTACCTCGAGGTCGCGTAATTCTCGTTGCATAGCTAGTCTATGGAGATTCTGTCCTTGCACCACCTTTGTTTTTGAAAACTTTGGTGTTTGTGCTGTCGATACTGTTGGTGTTCGTTTCGGACTGGTTGCCGTACCTGTTACAGGTGTTGACACCGTGTCCAAGAACACATCCATGCTTTCATCATTATTGTCAGGATTATCTCCGTGCCCCGTGGCCTGCGAGCCCGATGGACTTTGTGCAGATAATGCCAGGGTTGTACTGCCGGATTCTTCCATGACTGTAGATGTCGAAGCTGAAGATGTTGAAGAGAGGTCTACACCTGCCGTTGCTGTATTAGCTTTGGCTTTCGCTGCTTTCCTCTCCTCTTTCCTACGGGCGAGGATTTCCTCCAAGCCTGTTTCATTCTGTGGTACTGGTCCTGCAGATCGCGTAGTCCTTCGAGATGGTATTGAAGGTGCAGGTGGTGGTTCCCTTCTTGATGGATGTTGGTTCTTTTCGGGTTCCATACCTGTAAACGTCCTAACTTTTTCTGGATGGGCTGAAAAATGCTAAGGCGTTTCGTAGAGTTTGGTTTTATGAATTTGTTTTGACGGTTGTGAGAGTTCTTTTGTCAATTTCAATCCTGAAAACCTTCTTAAAACTTATGCCAAATTTCAACTTAAACCGTTTCCTAAAATTTTGCCTTGTATATCTATGCTATTTTAATCCTAGTTCTAAAACTTAATTGT
This sequence comes from Allacma fusca, assembly GCA_947179485.1. NCBI lineage: Eukaryota > Metazoa > Arthropoda > Collembola > Symphypleona > Sminthuridae > Allacma > Allacma fusca. Next base: position 59,613,605 of record OX359245.1, read on the forward strand.
GCCAATTGGTGATGATAACTTGGAAAAGAAATTTTCTGTGCTTATAACCTAAGTGTTCAAACCCTGAACGTCCCTAACCTTAGCTGTGAATCGTCTTAAACTTAATCTCTGTAATCCTAACGTTTCCAATGAGTACCTCCTGGTGTTACCACCTGGATTTCCTTAAAATCTAAGCTTTCTAATCTTAATTTCCTTTAAACTTATTCCTTCCTTAAAACCTAACTGCTTTTAAACTTAATTCCCTTAAAACTTAAACTCCTTAAGACCTATTCCCCTTAAAACTTAGTGTCCTTTAAAACTTAACCTTCCCTAAACTTAGTCTCCTTAACCTTATCTTCCTTAAAACTTAACGCTCTTACACTTACTCACCTTAAAACTTAACCCTCTTAAACTTACTTATTTGCAATGGCTAGTTGCGTCTAACTCCTTAAATTAGCAGTCTTATTGTCAATCAACACTCCTCACATTCGGGCCGGTGTTGCCTAAATTTCCCTAAATACTCCTGTAATGATTCCTAGAATTAATAAGGACTGTATTCCTCGCTACTAATTACCCTTCTGCTCCAAAGGATATGTTTCGCGTCCTAATTCGTACCTAAGAACTTCCTTGAACCGATCCTACCATCAGCAAGGCTTGTATCTGTTGTTAGACAGCAAAAACTGAAAGCACCAGAATTTGCTGAATTTCTATCCCTATAACCAACTCTCAAAAACCATGAGCCTGTGGTTTCTTATGCCAAATCTCTCTACTCTAGCAAAATCCTTCGAGAATGGCTAATCTTATGATGCACTCAAAACCATGAGTCATCTATGGAAGAAGTAATAAATATGAAAGTCCCTATGTATGGCCATAGCTGGAAACCGCATACATAGATTTTAAAGTGAACCTCCGTGCTTTGGAATGTCCCCTGTTATCCTATCCACTAAACCATGGACCTCCTTACTAGTAATAGTCATTGCTGTTACCTATCCGCTAGCTTGGGCACATTACAAACATATACCTATATCGGTGCGTCAATCATAGCCTCTCCGATTACCTCTAGTAGGTCACAGGCTTATCGGTACTTTTGTCGGCACTCCATCCGATCACCTCCGTGCTTGGAATGACTCGAACCCTACTAAACCATAAGATCCCTCCTAATCTTCCTAGCCTCTCGGATTCTACGTATACTAAACTTATACACAACAATGATTCCGCTCACATTTCGGCCCTTGAATCCCTAAAACTACGTAGATGAGAATTTTCTTATATGTATGCTGACGTACTATGCCAATGTGTCCACGCTCAATGTACCTCGGCCCTTTGGACTAAATTTTGTTCAAACCTTAATTAAACTGTCCTAATCACCTCGGTGCTCATGTTCGGCCCTTCCGAGAAAATTTTGTTCACCTTACATACTATAATCTTTAGACGGTCTGATCTACCTATGCTCTCTAACTGAGCTATATAGGTTTTGATTTGCAAAATGACTAACTGAAATCTGATATGCTCCGTGCTCACATTCGGCCTTCCGGATTGACTTTAAAGTCCTAATATTTGCCAAAACCATGACAAATTATGTCCTAATTACCCAGCGCACAAAACGGCATTTCTGGTAGAACTGGAAAGATAGAAGAAGAAAAGATGTTTGTGAAAAGTTTATGATAGATCCTATTGTTACCCGTGTAAACCTACACATCAGGTAAAGAAAGTAATTTTCAGCGAAAGAGTTTTAATTGGGTTTTGCCACCTTGCCATGGGGTTCTTAATTACGTAATTTGGAGGTTATAGATGTTAAAGACATTTGTGCTCATAACTCGGCCCTTCAAATGTACTTATACTAGAAGGAGAAAAGATGTAGAGAAGGAAGAGAGTGAAAATTATTTTTGAGTTATTTACTGAAAGATAGATCATATTGTTGCTTTAAACTAAGCTTGGAAAGTGAATTTTGAGAGTCTGGTATTAATAAAAAATGTCCTAATTAATTGAAAGATTTTAATTGTGTTTTGGGTTCCTATCCCCTAGCCTGGGGTTTCCCAACACTTTGAAAAGTAATTTGAAGAGTTAAAAGAATTTCAACGCTCAAAAACGGCCCTTTTGAAATTAGGAACTTAAAACTTACGAAGAGAAAGATTACTATTATACTGCGCACAGGAACGGCACTTCAGCCGGAATAGTTCCCTTTACAATACGAACACTGTTTATGCCTACGCTCAAACCGGCCCTTTAGGCGTCTAAAAAGATAGAAGAAGACTTATTTTACTGGAAGAAGCTAATTTTTGGTGAAAATTTTATGCACACACACCTACTATGTACTCTGAAAACCACAAAATACACATACATATATGCGCAATTTTCTAATTTGAACATATGATTTGTCTCTAAACTCTGGTTAATTACTCCTGAATATTAGCTACGCCTCGTAACTACATTACAAAATTAATATGCTCCTAAACATGAAATTCATGAACCTTAAAGAAAATAGTATTACCTTATTGGACGTCCTCTTCCCCTAATTTTCCGGTTGGAAAGAGTCCCAATTTCACTAGCACTTAAAATAGTATTCGTGGCCACAAAAATAGTTCTTTTTCTAGTGCCGCACTAGGACTTCTGAACTGTTATTTGAATCCGCGCGTGATGATAATGGCCAAATTTTCTTTCTTGAGGTAACATTATTGCATGTTATGACTGCCTTTCACGAGAAGTTTCGGGTGGCCCTGGAGAGAAATGAGACATTGTCTCCTTGTCGAGCCCCATACTTCCATCTCATGAATTTTGTTTGACTAACGACCTTACTTGCTACAAAGTTTGGTCTTATGTCACAGGGTCATCCGCAGGTCCCCGACCTACGGATCCTCCGGGTCCTTACCAAATAAACCCGAAGGCCTGGCAGAAACATCATGTTACGTTGCTATCACCCGGGTATTGATGTTGTGTGGGTAATAGACAATGTAGCCTAGGTTCGGGCGTTCCATTCCCCTGAATTATGGTTTCGATGTTGGTGAAACTCATGAATAAATGGAACTTATTGAGTTCTGTGTGTAGTTCTTTTATTAACTTTTGGCCAATTTATTGTTCTTAGAACTGATACAATTTACACTGAACAATTAACATTTAACACAATTAGAATGAATTTCTGAATCTCTTCTTCTCATGAAATCTCCTGATTTCATGTCGCCCCGCTTGCTACCTCTTTTGAGCTCCATCCCGGAGGGAATGGACTCTAGGTGCGGCTCCTCTTGATGTTGCTTGCTTGAAGTCGAGATTAGAACTTATACTTAATCTACGTGTCTTAATCTAAATCTAATCTTATCCTATTCTTAGTTTATTGTTTATTAAATAATCTGAATCATTTCCTTATAATTATGTTATGTCAGCGTTTGGCGTCACGTAGCCTCTGCTTACGACCTTCCAAACTATTTGCTGACTTAGATTATGCTTATTCTACTCTATTTATAATATATCCGTAACAATATTATACACTGTCACTGAAACAGGAAAAAACCATAAATCAAATTGAGCCATTAAATTCCATTCAAGTACAAATTTATTTTTCATAACAAATGATTATTATAAAAATTGAAGTGAAAACTACGCTAGTGTTCTAATTCACAAGCTAGGAAATTATACTATTCAAAATTTAGCGGTCCCAAGATCAGGATATATACTTATCGATCGTTTTGTTGAGACAGCTAATTTTTTTATTAAATTAGAGAGGAATACGGAAATTCACAATACTTCCGGCTCTTATGGACAATCAAATTTTGTTTCAGTTTTCCTGAATGCAACTGAGTGACGTATGACGACAGGAAGTATTATTTCTAATTTTTTCCCCGGGTTAACTGTTTCCCGAAAGTGCCACAAGCAATCGATTTCCGTTATTTCTTCGAAAGAGACATTTCAAGAAGACAGGTTGACTTTGTTATTTTCTATCTTGTAAACTGTTTTGTTTCAGCAAAGCTATTACTTTTGACATTTTTCATGGATAATCTGGCTCTTATGAAAATATTTCAAAGCGATAGTCTTGCTGTTAACTTGATGGGGATTGATGCAACTTTGAAATCGTTGGTGAAGATGAATTCTGAATGCAACACTGGAATAGACATGAAAAAATTATGATTATACTTTAGTAGTACCATAAGACATACATTTACATTTAATGATCGATGCTACAAATCAGTGGATTTACACGGTATCGTGTAAAAATAATCAATGTCAATTAGTTGTTTGGCAGTAATTTTTACTGTAGACACATTGTGTCAGGTAAATAAGGTACCCCCTACAAGTTTTCCTGAATTTAAAAGACAAAAATTGTTTGGAAATTTATCTGAAATAATAAATCTTTTAAAAAATAGTTTCAGAGTTTTGGTCTTGAAGATTGAAACGAGTGGTTTTTGTTCACAATTTAATTTATGCACTAAATTATCGAATTCTCCCAGATCGCCTTCGTAAAGGTATCTCATATGATTCGTGGTATTCGTCAGCAATTCTTCTGTTCCTGGCGAATTTATTCAGAATACAAATATTTGAATTTATTCTGCAATGATTCATTAAGATATCACAAGGGCGCTATTAATTAAGAATGAAATTAGTGATTTAATTAGCGAGGATTTGTGGAACCAAACAGGCTCTCATCTAGTCAGCCCTCAGATCAAATCCATAGTTGAAGCAAACAGAAGAAGGTGCTAGTCTTGTGGCTAGAATTCGTCTCAACACCAAAAATATCTACATCTGCAATAAATAAATCTCTACCCCGAAACTGTGCACATTTTGTAAAAGTGACCTTGTTCTGAAGATTGAATGCTCCGAAATTATATCAACTCGTTAATCACTATTTCCATCTCTATCATCGTAATCTGTGTTAAATTGTAATCATTATTGGTATGAAAACATTAAGTCGAACTCACACGAATTCTGCAAAACAATCTACCAATATTTTAAAACACTTTGAAAATATAAACTCTTGCTTATTGTAATTTACCTATTCCAGGGGCTAAGACCCAATTCAATAAAATCAAATTACTAAATTATTTCAAACAAAAACACATTTACAAGTCCTGCAGACGATCCATGTATGTACATCAAATTAGTATTTTCTTGTCCATTTACAGAAAATTAGCTGTAGTATTTAACCAGTCTTATATATGTAGATTAATTGTTCTTGTCAATTGCAAGTTAACCGCAACTAATAATTGAACTGACAAGTTCGGTTCAATTGCGCATAATTTACGGTATGTGGAATGACGCTGTATACTACTTACGTATCTCTGTACAGCTCATTTCCGGTTAAATGATAGGAGGTGGGACCGGGAAGCCAATGTGACCACTATTAACAGGAATCCATTATATGGACGGTCATTATATGCAGGCTTTACTGTAATTGGGATTAGGAGGGACGTAATAAAAGATCATTGATCATAACTATACTTGGAATTCAAATGTCATGCAAGTTTTGATGCCTTTCTGGAATAAATGAAGGGGGAATTCATTCAAAATTGTAAGGAAGGCTGATGGCCGGTAAAACGTTGAAACTATTGCTCATTTGAATACGACGCTATTTACCATTTTATGTTCAAATGTTCTGTATTTACACCATTTGGAAAACACTACCTTGGTGCTTTCAATCTGGAGGTCATAAATCCTCATTACTGGTTATCCAATAAATGCAATTATTTAAGCTCCTGCAGCAAAAAGATTGCGAACTACCTAAGATATGCCCTCCTCGAAAGAGCCTGGACCCGTTACGAATGAACGTAATTTAACATGAACTCGTAAACACGTAAACATTTTGTGTTGTAGACCACGGTCACGAAAAACGCAATAAAACTATACTTTACTACATACTTGCAATGTACGGATGATATGGGCTCAGCTCGAAAAGAATCCTGAACAAAGAATTCATTTATTTATTTATTTATAAAGAAAGTGCTAAAATTAGAAATGTATGCACGAAAATTTTAAATTAATATTTAACAAGTTTTGCAAAATCATGCACACTGCCAATTTTCAGCTAACCCCATCATTGAGTCGAGTTCGTCTAGAACAAATTTGTCGAAATCATTGAAAATTTTCTCATAAGGGAAAATCCTTTTATCCATAATCAGTACGATTCTCTGTTGTCCATTAACTGCACATGTTAGAATACTTGTTCCTATCAAAATTAGAAAAATGAATAAAGCTCTACAATATTGTCCGGATTTTAAATCAAAATTTCGTTGGAAATTCATTGAAAATGCAAATATAGTTTTCTCACCGATGTAATAGCCGGATGGTTCCACTGCAGCTTCCAAGCATTTGATACTTTTTTCCGCAAGATTGCCGGATGGCTCAAATCCTGGCATTATCGACATTAAAACTGTACGAAATATTGATTATGCTCTAATAATCTCTATATTTCTGCTTGAATAATATAATCAGATCTGTGTTTATTCTGAAAGTCACAGGTTCTTAAATAACATTAAGTAGTCTAAGTTTACATCAAATAATGAATTTAGTATCTAAATAAACTCTAAATACAAGAGGAAGTTTCATTAGAGGAATTTGTGTCACAAATTCTTATAGTACTTAAAACTATAGGCTTGAGTCTTGAGTCTTGGGCTGGTCTTGAGTCAGTCCCGAGTTTTATTACCGTCATAAAACTGTCAATCTGCTGTGTCAGCAAAGTCCAATGGGTTGCATCCTCGCGGTCAAGTTTCCTCTCTCTTGAAACTCTTGAGCTAAGTGTGTTATCCCTTAGTCATCACTTTCAGTTCCTCTTTTCATTCTTGAATACTTTTGACATTCACTCATGATAAATACTTTATACATGACAAAATCACTCTTACAATTAGTCAATTATTAGTCAATCTTATTTCCTAAATGATTTCCTAAATAATTTCAACATCCTCCTTAATTTTTCAATATAACTACTCATGTATGTACATATATAAAAAATTATTTCACATCTTTTAGTTGTAAAAATTATTTTCTACTATTTCTTGAAGTGGAATGGATTCCTCCTTCTTTTCTCCTTCTTCTGCTGTTGCATTTCGTCCTTGTCTTTGCGACTTGAACTTTTGAATGCATTTTCTTCCTGCAATTATAAATGCAATTTTTCCACATAGGGATGCACTCACAATTAGCAAAACTTCTGCCGTAGTCCATGAACTGTTTGAGAATTGAAACACTGATAAGTTATGCACTTCTCTTTCAATCTCTTGTTCACTATTCTTCCAGTCTTCATCAATCTCGGCTGTGAGATTCTTCCAATTGATGTTCGGATTGAGATGGTAATTGATCTGCTCAATTAACAACGGATCTTCTTTTTCTCGGTAAATGACCTTTAGAATCGATCCTTTATATTCTACGTCATTCAAAGTGAACGTAGCTGACAGGGGTAATGTGAACACATGGAGTGGACACATAATCTTCCTTTTTCCAATTACATAACTGCTTCCTGGACAGTATATATAATATAGGTTGTTGAAGAGTTTAACCTGAATAAACTCCTTCTCATCCTCTTCTCTGGAGATTTTGCATCTCTCAGTTTTGTAGTAAGTTCCGTCTTCAAATATAAAACTGTTCGTACAATTCAATGACACGTCTAGTGACAATTGTCTTATTTCCTCCTGGAATTGTGTATTGTAAACACAATCTTCCTCAGCTGATATGGTCGCTAAAATAGGACCGGCGTATTTTAATCTGCAAGTAACATTATTCCTTTTCGTCATAATGTCAAATGGATCAGCTTTGACTCTGATAAGGCTCCTATTAACGATTGGAATGGTAAAGTCCAATGTTATTGCCTTTTTTTTCTCGTCCATCACACAACTTTGAAAAGTTCCATATTCTGCAGGGCAGTCTTCTCCACACGGTAATGTGATGTTAAGGTAATTGAACAACTCAGTGGACAATTCCTTTTTCCTCCAGGTTCTCTCCGTAAGTTGTAAAATTCTTTTACCCTCTAACAGTCGTCCTGTGAGGTAGGAAATTACATACTGTAGCTCGATCACCTTTTGCTTGAATGACATTAGATCAGCCTCTAATGTGTCTAATCTGGAGGTTACTTTGCGTATCTCCATTTGGAACGTTTTCATCCTTTTGTTGGCTGCAAAAACATCTCGTTCTAATTCATCTAGAGCTGCCAGTAGCTCTGATTGACGGGTCTCCAACTGGTAAGTTTTTGTCAGAGCAAAGGTTCCTATGCCCAAACCTGCGCTAGCTAGTACCGCCACAATTATGAAACCTGCAATAAATATCAATCTCTTCTCTCTTTTGTGGAGAGTTTTCTCACTGGGACAAATCCTTTCAATGTTCCTAGAGAAAAGTTCATCATAGGTTTCTTCACACTGTTTCTTCAGTGCTTCCGCCATATTTGCTTCAATACCTTCAATAGGCAGAAATATGCAAGGCGAAATAAGATTTATCTTCATTGTAAAAGCTTTGAAGCCAATTACAGCCGGGTCATACGTTTTCCTCCAAAGTAGTGGGCTTCCATTACTTGCTCCTCCGAGTGTCAGTAATGACAAGAAGAGTGATAAGGTCCAAAGCAGTTTTGGCCTTTTAGGGTCCACTATTACGCTGCATAAAGCTCTGCGCTTTACAGGTTCTTCTTTTGCTTCGGGTGGAAGTTGCATTCCCATTATTGATCTTTTCTTCAAGAAGTTTATTCTTCCTACTGCTTTTGTCAGAATGTCCGCTGGTTGGACACTATCCGGCAAATGCTTTAGAGCAAATTGCTTGGTCTCTACTAAGTCCCTAATGTAATGGTGCCGTATATCTATATGTTTTGATTTTTCATGGAATTCCGGGTTGTTGGCCAACTTCATAGCACTTTGGCTATCCGAAAGTATAGAAATAGGAGTGTTTGCTACTCCGAAGTCTTCGTAAATCTTCCGTATCCATACAGCATCCTTTCCTCCTTGAGCTAACGACACATATTCACTTTCCGTTGAAGACAGTGATATACATGTCTGTCGTTTGCTCAGCCACGAAACTGGACTCCCATTGAAGGTGAATAAGTTTCCTGATGTGGACTTCCTAGAGTTCTTGTCTGAACCATAATCTGCTTCAACATAAGCTTGAATGACATCATCTTCTGATTGCCAATAAAATATACCGAGACTTTGCGTCCCTTTTAGGTATCTCAGAATTTTCTTTCCAGCTTCATAGTGTTGCCTCCCATATCCAGCAAAAAATCTCGCGAGGTAATGAACAGCATATGTAATGTCCGGCCTCGTGCATCTTGCTAGGTATAGCAAAGCACCAATGAGTTCTTGAAAATTGTAGGCAGTGTCTGATGGACTTACTGCGGCCAGCTGTAGACCTTGGTCCATCGGAATGTCAACAGTTTTGCACTGTTCCATGCCAAATCTTCTCAAAAGCTCTTCTACATATGAATTCTTCTGGTGAATAAAAATTCCGTCCTCATTCTTGATAATTTCTATACCAAGAAATTTCTTCAGGGGTTGAATGGTGAGCTTAAAGCTGTCCTTCAAGTCAGCAATTATAGCCTCCAATTCTTCTTTGGACTGTCCTATAACAAGTCCGTCATCTACATATATAGTCATATATATAGGATGTCCGTCATGAACCTTTTTAAATAAGCAAGGGTCGCTGTTCATGGGGTAGAATCCCATGCTGGATAACTTTTCCTGTAAAGTTTTATTCCAGTTCCTAGGGGCTTTTTTCAATCCGTAAAGGCCTTTCAATAGTTTACAGACCATTCCAGGTTCTGCATTGTAACCTTCGGGCTGCTCCATATATATATCTTCATCTAATGGACTGTTTAGGAATGCGGTTGCTACATCAAATTGCATGATGTGCATATTCCGAGCAGCTGCGATGGATAGTAGAATCCTGACTGTCTCATATCTGCTGACTGGAGCAAACGTTTCTTGAAAGTCAATCCCTTCTTTCTGGGTGTTCCCTTTAGCAACTAGTCTTGCTTTAAATTTTGATCCGTCAGGTCCATTCTTCAGTTTATAGACCCACATATTCTTTATGAGTCTTTGCTGTGGAGTTCTTTTTACAAGAGCCCACGTTTCTTGCTCTGCAAGACTACAAACTTCATCGTCCATGGCTTCCTTCCATTCGTTCTTGAATTTGGAATTAATTGCTTCTTTGTAGGTTCGTGGTTCACTGATTTTCTCAGCGAGAAAACCTGCTTGATACTTTTCCGTCTGGGTAGTTACTCTCCCTGAACGTCGTACCGTTGGTTCTGGAACTGGATCCTGTTCCATTTCTTCATCTGACTTCTCAAACATTTCTGGTTCTGTGTCAGGCCATGACACAAACCGTTTCTTGGGTGTAGAACCTTCGTCGTCTGAGTTCGTTGGTGTGAATAAATCCCTTTCGGGGGAATTATCACGGCTTGATGTTGGACTTAAAAATACCTGTTCCGGGGTATTTGCCTTGCTGGTGCTCGTACTAGGTAAGTTTGCCTTACTTTGTACAGGAGGACTTGATTTCTTCAATATGCTCCTGGGCAATGTGACAATTTGTCTGGCGGGACAAATGACTTGCTCATGTACGGTAACCTCATCCTCAGGAATAATACTCATAGAGTTATTATCAATGGTACCCATGGTGTCTTCATCAAAAGTTACGTGCTTTGCCTGCTCTATGTATTTGTTGTGCTCTGGTACCCATAGTTTGTAATTCTTGTTGAGAGAATTGTAGTCTACCAGAATTGTCTCCAGGGCTGCGTCGTTCCACTTCTGATGCCCATGCATGATTTTGGCGTACGCAGTACAACCAAACGTCCGTACATGTCTTAAGGATGGCTTCTTCTTGAACACCTTTTCCCAAGGTGTGATCTCCGTGTTGTGAGAGTTTAAAGTCCTGTTCAGCATGTAACATGCAACTCCAACTGCATCCTCCCAAAATTTGTCACCTAACTTACTTTGCGTAAGCATAGTGCGTGCTGCGTCTTGAATTGTGCGTACATCACGCTCAATAAATCCATTTGCTTGAGGGGTGTGCGGGGCGTTGATCCCATGTAGAATTCCTTTCTCTGAAAAGAATTGCTTCAGAGTTTGATTCACAAACTCAGTTCCATTATCTGAACGGAAAATCTTCACTGTGTTCCCAGTATGGTTACTCATAAAGTTAACCACGTCTTTGATGTTTTCAGCGGTCTCATCCTTTGTCCTTTGAAAATATCCATGTCTAAAAGACGATTCCTCATCTTTAACCAATAGACAGTATTTGCTACCTCTATTTGATGGTGTGAGTCCATATATCAAATCTGCATGTAAAACTTCATCAGTCTTAACTATCCCAGTCTTTGCGACTTCTGGGTAGGACTGTTTTACCGCTTTTCCTATCTTGCATATTGAACATGGTGAGTCATCAATTTTCATGTCTTCGAGACCATATACTGCTCCTTTGTCCTTAGTTTTCTTCAAAAAACTGCAGTTGATGTGTCCCAATCTTGAGTGCCAATTGATTTGCTTTTTGCAAGCAAATGCGTTGTTAACAATGGGCTTGAAGCGCATAATTTGAAGTCCATTCTTCATATATGCTTGTATGTCCGGTACTCCATCCTTGAAGAAAATAAACTCATCTGTTCCTTCTTTCTCAATTCTGTATCCCTTTTTCAAGAGGACATTTTCAGAAAGTAAGTTTGCTGCTCCAGGGATGTATAGAACATTTCCAATCTCGATGGTTTCCCAATTGCCTCGTTTGAGAGCAAGGACCTTCACCTTTCCTATTCCAAGGGCCTGCATGAATGATCCATTCGCCAGTCCAATTTGCTGTGGTTCCGAATATTTTTCATATTCCGAGAACCATTCTAATCTTCCACAGTAATGTGCATCAGCTCCACAGTCATTAACCCAATCATCCGTGTGGTCTCCAGCTGCATATGCAGTTCCACCAGATTTGAGTTGACTTGTGGTTGTTGTCAGCTTGGACTCACTGTTCTTCTTTTTGTCTGGACACTCCCGTGCCCAATGCCCTTGCTTTGCGCAAATATGACATTTAGTTTTCTTCTTCAATTCAGCAATTTCCTCTTTGGTCTTTTTGGGTTTCTTCCCATTTTGCTTCTGTGCTGAGAAAGCTTTTCCACTTTCACTGGTTTTCGCAAGACTTCCTGACTCTTGATCCTCGAGTTCCCAGGTCTTCAGTCTTGATAGTAGAAGTGCAGTAGTTTGCCTACTCACCTCAACGGATCTCCAGGCTTCTCTGAAATTCCTGAATTTCTCTGACATGAGGCTAGAGATTACGCGAGCCACAATTGATTCGTCGTCCATCTTCGATCCTATGGAGTTCAACTGGGCTGCAAGGTTTTGCACCTCGCACATACACTTGACTGGAGAGTTGTAGTCTCCCTCCTTTATGCTAAAATATTTCTGGAGAAGAGCTTGCTTGCTCTCTCCGGATGTGCTTTCATACATTGTTCTTAGTTTAATCCATACTTCGTATGAGGTTTTGCACCCCGAAACTCTATCTACTTCACCATCAGACATAGAAAGATACATACTTGTTAAAGCCTCCGAGTTGGCTTGGTCCCACTTGTCCTGGCTGTCTCCAGATGTAGATGGTCTGGTCAAGGATCCATCCACGACATCCATGATTTTGTGAGCCGTAAAGACACTAACTAGTCTGGTTTTCCATATCTTGTAATTGTCCCCGTTGAGCTTCGTAATTGACGCTGTGTCAAACCTCCGGGTGACATAATGGTTGTTGGTAGTTGTAGACATCTTCAAAGAACTTTTTGTGTAAAAATTTGTTTACGAATTTTTTACTCACTCTGTATGCACATAGGCTGATAGTACACACTTTCTTCTGTATGCACAGAAAATTTCAACTAAATCCAACGTCGGGATTTAAAGTTATTAGGAAAATAGTTTTGCACTATTTCACTAGGGGTAAGTTGATACAGAACTTTACTCACTGAAAGTTATCACTTTTAAAACTTTGTTGTATGTCAACAACAAAAAATGAAACTTGATATTCTTCTCTGTTGAAAAACTATCGCACTTGAGTTTCACTCTTGAATTTTGAAGAACACCTCTGTGGAGTCTTAAAATTCACTGAAATTTCCACGTCGGGAAAACAAAACTTCCTTTTCACCTTTGGAGTGAATTTGGTCTCAGCTATCGTGCTTAATAACGTGTACGAAATATTGATTATGCTCTAATAATCTCTATATTTCTGCTTGAATAATATAATCAGATCTGTGTTTATTCTGAAAGTCACAGGTTCTTAAATAACATTAAGTAGTCCAAGTTTACATCAAATAATGAATTTAGTATCTAAATAAACTCTAAATACAAGAGGAAGTTTCATTAGAGGAATTTGTGTCACAAATTCTTATAGTACTTAAAACTATAGGCTTGAATCTTGAGTCTTGGGCTGGTCTTGAGTCAGTCCCGAGTTTTATTACCGTCATAAAACTGTCAATCTGCTGTGTCAGCAAAGTCCAATGGGTTGCATCCTCGCGGTCAAGTTTCCTCTCTCTTGAAACTCTTGAGCTAAGTGTGTTATCCCTTAGTCATCACTTTCAGTTCCTCTTTTCATTCTTGAATACTTTTGACATTCACTCATGATAAATACTTTATACATGACAAAATCACTCTTACAATTAGTCAATTATTAGTCAATCTTATTTCCTAAATGATTTCCTAAATAATTTCAACAAAAACTGAGCTGCCTGTCCCGGTGGAGTAGGCCACAGGTTTTAGTAGGAAGTTAGGCAGAAAAGCAAAAGCAAATGGAAGCGCTGACTGAAGGAAATTCAGAGCTGGACTTGACAGATGGTTTAACTTCTTTTGAATTATTTGCGCTCTTTTAGCTCCCGAGTTGAATCGTATGGCCCAAAGGAAGTCCGTAGTTATCCTTAGATATTTCGGAAAATTATTCCTAAAGCATCGCTCATACAAACAATCCTCCCTTTTGCTGTTTCTAATGATACTGTATACTCACGCATGGTTAACTAATCCTCCAGGATGATGAGGCATGGGTAATGGAATGAGTGTTGACAAATATTCAGGAACTGGAAGTTGCGCTTCTTGAAACATCCTTTGGAGACCTCCGGCCAGAACGGACATTACCACTGCAGCAAAGGACAATCCTATTTTATCCTTCGCCTCTCTCTCGAACCTGTTCCAATGGTAAAGTCCGTTAAATCATTTACGAAAAATTTAACTATACCTATATTTAACAAGTTTGGCGAAATCCTGTACACTGCTAATTTTCAGCTAACCAACCATTGAGTTCAGTTCATCTTGAACAAATTTGTCGAAATTATTGAAAATTTTCTCAGATGGGAAAATCCTTTTATCCATAATCAGTACGATTCTCTGTTGTCCATTAATCCCACACGTTAAAATGCTTGTCCCTATAAAATTAGGGGAAATTAATAAAGTTCCACAATATTGTCCTGATTTTAATTTGAAAATTCGTAAAAAATTTGCGGAAAATTCAAATATTTTTCTCACCGATGTAATGGCCGGGTGGTTCAACTGCAGCTTCCAAGCATTTGATGCTTTTTTCCGCAACATTGCCGGATGGCTCAAATACTGGCATTATCGACATTAAAACTGAGCTGCCTGTCCCAGTGGAGTAAGCCACAGGTTTTAGAATGAAGTTAGGCAGAGATGCAAAAGCAATTGGAAGCGCTGACTGTAGGAAATTCAGAGCTGGACTTGACAGCTGGTTTAACTTCTTTTGAATTTTTTGCGCTCTGTTAGCTCCCGAGTCGAATCGTATGGGCCAAAGGAAGTCCGTGATTATCCTTAAAATATTTCGGAAAAATATTCCTAAAGCATCGTTCATACAAACTTTCCCCCCTTTTGCTGTTTCTAATGATACTGTATACTTACGCATGGTTAACTAATCCTCCAGGATGATGAGGCATGGGTAATGGAATGAGTGTTGACAAATATTCAGGAACAGGAAGTTGCGCTTCTTGAAACATCCTTTGGAGACCTCCGGCAAGAACGGACATTAACACTGCAGCGAAGGACAATCCTATTTTATCCTTCGCCTCTCGAACCTGGTCCAATGTTAAAGTCCGGACTACGGCAGTGTAACAGTCTCTCGTGCCCCCTACAGGCTCAAAATGCCAGTTATTTTGAAAATCCCACTTGTCCCATATAACCCCAGCAAAGTCATATGGCGCTCTCAAAATGGACCGCAACAATGCTTGTCTTTTGGGGGAAGGATTTTTTCTTGACCGAGGCCGGAACTCAAACCCCGTTTGAAAGAGTTTATTCAGGAAGGCTTTACCGCTGTAGCCATCCATGAGGGCGTGGTGATGACGAAAAATACAGAGGGTTTGCGGGGTTAGAGTCAGAGTTAAAAGTCAGAGTCGCTGACAGACCGGTGGGGAAGCCGTCCAAGTCCTGGTGGAATAATTTTGCCAGAAGGAAAACCAGACCTCGGATTGGTAACAAAAATAGAGCAATCAATAGCAGCGCCACAGTTAGGATGAGAATCGGTAGAGTTGAAAGAGCTTGTAATATTTTCCGGGATTCTAGTGACATGTTGCCAAGAGTTTTATTACTTTTCTTGAATTGTCTCATCTGTGTATTGAATACATGAAATCAAAGCTAGAAAAGTTTGAATTTTTACATAATTAAAATTTCGAAATTCCTCCGGAGACAGTTAATTAAAGAAAATTTATAACACATCTACAGTCCCATCGTTTGGAAGTTTTGTGTGAGAAATTTTTTTTTAATTTGAGCCAGAAACTTCATTTATAAATAGGAACTTTATATATTACAAGGCAGAAAATATATTGCCAAATATTTATAGAAATCACCGGCCGAAAATGGAGTATTTACCTTCTTTTAAGCAAACCTGTTTGAATTCATTAAATTTAATATTTTGAGAAATGAAATACGCAAGCTGGAATTAATTTTTATGAGCAATATAAACATATTTTCGTTCCAAATACCCAACAGGATTCCAACTGGCAAGATCGTAGGTTTAACTGATACATAATTATATATACCAAAAAACTATGCATTTATCTCTTTTCTGTTGAGAAAATTAATCTTTTTAAAATTTCAACAATGAACTGAATTTATTTGTCTCTGCTATCAAGTGTTTGCAATTTAAATGAAATGAATTATCCCAATGAACATAAGTAGACTTTGTAACATTTATAATCCTGACCTAGGTAAACAAAAGCTGGTTCCAGGCTTTCAGGGGAATTAGATAGCATTAATAAGGGATGTATTCTTATGTAGATATTATTACACAATAGTATTTCTTCTGAAGCTTTTGAATTTTACAGATATGTATTAAAATTGCTTTAATCAACAAGTATTTCCGTATTTTCACACAACCTTACACAAAAGAATTCACTTGCAAGAATATCTGAACCTGAATCATGAGTTAACGTTTAATTTATTAATGAACTTAACATTGGAGGTCCTTATGGGAGCGGAAATTCCATCCCGGACCGATTACCAACGGGAACAATTATATTGACCCCGTCGTATCCCGACTGTCTATGGGGACAATTTTACTGCCCCTCCCCCTTCCCATCCCGATTATCCAACAGGACTAAATTTCTGTCCCGTTTCGTACAATATCTGTACTTAAAAGCAGTCGTCCTCAATGATTTCTGAAAAATCTGAACATCACTAAATTCCTGTTCGATATGGTGTCGAAATTATTCTTACAGTCTTGAAATCATTCAAAATGTAAATGTTGGCAGAATAATTATTAAATTTTTCAGGAATTTTGTGAAAAGTAAATGTTAAGAAAAAATTATTAATATGTAGTTGCGGTGACGAGGGAAGATGGTCCAGATCAAGACATTTTAATTAAAACCAAACTGACATAGATACATGCAGTTTCACTGTCACAAAATGAACTATAGTTGCATAAAATTGGGAACATTTATATTAAACATTGCCCTTTGACCCAACGGTATGCAGTTCCTGCAGCTCAATTACATTATACCTGTTCCGATTTTAAGTGGTTCCAACTATGCTGTCCCCGTTTCATTCCAATTTTATGTGTGAAATTTTTTTTCTCCCTCCCGTCCTGATTTTGTGTAGGGAAAACGTTTTTATCGTCTCCGATCCCCATTTTGTATGGGGACAATGTTTTTGTACCCGGAACAGTCCCGTACCGCGTGACCCGAACTACTTAACAATTGTAAATGATTCAAGTTATTTATTCTTATGAGCGAAGCGATATACTGGAACCGTCTCAGGGAAGTGGTAGCTGAATTACTCTCCACTATTAGTTTCACGCTATGGGCCCTACACGCATGGGACTACTACTGTTGGATGCAGTTTTACATGCAGATGCTCGGAGAGCAGAAACTGAGAAAATTTGCATTTTTCACAGTTTCGATTTTTTAAATTTTGGAAATAATCGCCCATACGTTGGACACAGGTGGAACTCAACGCTTGAACACGATATTAATCATAAAATCCCCATTTTTCTAAATTTCCGAAAAAAAATCAAAATTCTAAAAACCTTTCAGGCGAAGTTGTACATCATAGTACATCTCAAGAATGCTTTAATACGTTTTATGTAAGAGAAAATTATACCTCATATCGCTTCGCTCACAATATGGACTCGATTCATCGAGTGGAATTCGGATTTTTTTCTATGCACTGTTCACATTCTCAGAGATTAATTTGAAGCTTAGCAGGGAAACGCGCATGCAAAGACGGATAATTTTGTTGTTGTCTTTGTGGAAAGATGATACATAATCCGGATTTGCAAGGATTGAAACTAATTAAAACAGAATTGTCATATTTTATTTTCCATAAAACATAAGCTACTTATGTTTTGAGGCTTACAAGGAAGTAAATTTATTAACAGGCCCTATTGTAACATTCAGGTAAATACCAATGGAGTATAACCGAAGTTTTGGGTTTAGGTTAGCTATACTCAAAAGTTTGGACAGTATGGAAATTTTGCTTCCTTTTATGCTAATAATAATTCCGTTATGACTATAAACGGTTAGCAATTTGATACAACAGATTTAATCGGTTAGACATAATACTACTAATACTAATTTACTAGTTTGATTTGAGATAATAGATTGAGTACAATAAACAATAAAAACCAATTTGAAATATTTTTGATAAAAATGAAGATCATTGAATGAACAACTTAATTTGTAAAATAAACAACAGTGTTATAAATAGCAAGGAATGTAACTTTTGCACGTCATTTTCGTAAATCATCTCAACAATTTCGAAAATATCTGTTGACAAAAATCATTTTCAGTAAAACAACTCAACAATTTCGAAAATCCCTGTTGACAAAAATCACTTTCAGTAAAAAACCTAAACAATTTCAAAAATTCCTGCTGACAAACATTGTTATCCAGAAAACACCTCAACAATTTCGAAAACCCGTTTGCAATCCTGTTTCAAAATTTCCCTGCTGAAATTTTTTTCCCTGGGAAGATTCTTCCCGTCTTCACACATAAATCCGACCCCTGCCATATCGTCCTTGTAAGCCCGGCAGGATCTATGAGCTACGTTCCCAAAAGAAGGGGCTTGAAAGGAAGGCAAACCCATCTAGAAACAAGCCTCTGCCAATAAGGTAAATTACATCATCCTCACGTTTTTTTTGCCAAGATTGAAATTACATCTCATGAAATTGCAGGTGTATCGCAATAACATTAACACCCCAGCATTTGACGCTCAAGACCTGATTACGCATTTAATGTTACAGGGTAATCTCAAAGTGCAGTTGAATTATTTCTACAGCCAGAAACCGAGACGTGGGAGAGCTACACATGTCTAATTATTTATATGCAGCTAGACTAATAAGTTCTTCAAAACCGGCACATTCAGCACACTTAGGTGTGAGCAATGTGAGCATGTAGTCAAATCCAGGCTCACAACTAATGTCACGTTTAGTTGCTTACATAATTATTTGAGGATGCTAATGCTGCTAATTGTCTCCATTTCCGAGATGATAATTTTGCTATTAAGGAAAACATTGGCAGAAATTCGAACAGACTCCAGTAATTTATTTGAGGGGAAGACTTTGCGTTGAAAAATTGGATCTTATAACGATATTTGCCCACATCACAGTTGCCTTCTTCCTGTTCATAAATGGAAATTTTTAAATATTAATAAATTATAGCCACATGCTGCTGGTAATGATCTAAACAATCTTGAGGTCAGTAGCTTGTTCTTGGAATATTTTATTGTTAGTTGGTGTCTTGTAAGACAATAAAATCTTTGAGGACAACGACTACTTTAAGTCCAGAGGAACTGCTCCGAGAAACATGTACCACCTTGCGAGAAGAATCCCAGTTAGTACAGTAAAACTTGTATATATCTAATGGTTGCTCTAGGGAGGCCAAAATTTTACCACTATAGATACGGACCCATATAAAAGCATATAGTGTGAAGTTGTCACCATATAAGCACATGCGGCCATATACAGGCATAACAGCGCTAGTCCAACAGCTTTAATTGTAAACGTTTTTCCAAATCAGCATTTTTACTTGTACAAATGAATCACTAGTTATTTTATGCTCCAGACTTCGAAATTTCATTTTTGCAAGGAAATCTTATAAATGATGAACACTGCAGTGACCTTTAAAGCACTCATTTTCGTAAGATATTATCCATAGGATAATTTAGTTTAAATATTTTTCGATCTCTGGATTCGATGGAATTTCATGCCGAGTTACTTCCGGGTAACTAAATGATCCGAGATCTTACAAGGCAGCTTATAATTATTTGATGACAAAAAAAGCTATTGAAGACAATGAAGTCAACAAATTAGCATTAGATATACATGTACATACAATATGAAATCGCGGCAAATAAAAACGGGGTCCAAATGTATTTAATTGAACTAAACTCAACCAACTGTGTCATTGGTTCAGGTCTCATTACCCTTTGATAATATTTTGCTGTTGAGACTACTCGTAAACATAATACATGCATTTAATATGTAAGTCCACAATATTTCCGGCTGTTATTGACATTCAAACTATTTTTTAATTTAAGTCAATACAGTGTGTTCGAAATTTTGACCCTTCATTAGGTTCTATTATAATCCATTTGAATTTCCTGAATGAGCGTGAATGGAGGCCATTAAAAGTATAATAAGACTAGTGTAACGGTTTTCAAGAAAATTTGATTGACAATGAGTCACTTTTAGATTTGAATACAAGTGAAACCGAACTGGATTTTGTGATACGACAGAGTTTTGAAGTATGCTCAAATATAGGGGATTACAGCAAGTTAATACTCATAGTCGAATGAAGTCAAGTGTTTGCAAAACGTATAACAAATATGAAAAGTTTTTCAAAGTATTGATTTTAAAATCTGAAAATTCCACAATCAAAATGATTTATGTAAAAAGACATTTGTAAGGTAATTTTGTAAAACATTCGGTGCACACAATTTCGGTGCCGTGTTTCTGTCTGCAGGTGATTTGTAGATTTTGGCTGAAATACTTTATAATTGAAACTTTGTGCAAGCGTATTTTTATAAGCGAAACAACATCTAGAAATTGTGCTTTCTTTGTACCACAATTTTGGGAAGTCACAAGTCTTGACTGTTAAATCCGACAATCATCAAATTGCTGTCAGGTGATGGCTACGTTTTGATATACAGTCAACTCTCTCTATAACGGAAATTCTGGGGACTGTCATATTTTGTCCGTTATAAAGATTGTCCCTTATAGGCTTATAACGGAATTAAATCCACTATACAGAAAGCACACTAACTTATCTAAAAAGTAACTACACATGCTTATGAAAAATTAAAAAACCACTAAAAATGCATGTAGTTGGTAGATTTGTTAATTTTTGGTATGTAACCACTTCAATTCTTGAAATCCAACTCCAAAAGTCTGTTGAACGGTTGTTCCCACTTCAATTCTTGGAATCCAAATCCAAAAATCTTGAAAAAGAACTTGACAAATTCTTTTTTCAATACACTTTACTCTCCTATTTGCCGGATTGTATTTCAAAAATTATTCAAGGTTTTGCGTTTAGTGCTGCACATTTTAAATTCACGTATTTCTTGATTTCAATCAGTGGTCAATAAATATAACAAATATGTATACAATATTGTCGGTTATAGTTCATATTCAATCTCCCGAGACATCGTGGTTACTCAAGCATGAAGGAAACTGAAGTGCAAAAATAAGCTTATTATGCAGTTTGCACGTTTTATTTCCAAATTCTGGTGGAAGCGACTACACACATACCAATTATTTTCTGAAAATCCGTTATAGAATGTGTGTACCACTCCACCGTACCTTGAAATATGTTCCCTTATAGACAGTTTTCCCTTATAAACATATCCCTTATAAGCCGAGTCTTATACATGTAGTTATATGGGCATTTTGCCGGGACCAACCAATTGTGTCCCTTATAGTGAGTTTTCCCTTATAGAGTACTCCCTTATAGAGAGAGTTGACTGTATTTAGTTCTTTGAGCGGAAATAATAATTTTCTGATTTCGTAAAAAGCCATTAAAATACATATGGAAATTACGATTTCACCTGAACACCTCCTGGAAAATATAACTAGAAAAAAACGCAGATCACTCCTTTTACCAAAAAAACTAAGTAAGCTATTTCGTGTTCATGGGTCCCTAGAAATACATTGGTCAGGGCGTGACAAGGATTTTTAAACCTGACTATCCTGCATTACTGACAATTCAGCTCCAAATATTCTCCGAAATTACTTGTGAATCACCATCACAGTCACAAGATCAGTATTATAAGTGCTGTAAGGCTAGACCAATTCCATATTGGAGATTTGAATGTTATGGATTAAGCACCTATTACGATTTTTACGGATTCACTGGAGACTATGGAATTTCTCTTCTTCAGCTTTGAGTCGTTTCACTACTTGAGTTGGTAACCTTCCTTTGTACTGTGCTATTATTTTCAGAATTTAGGAATATTGCAGCCTTGGTGATAGAAAGCCTATTTTGTCAGCTTTGCTTGCAGTGCAAACTCTATTTAGCGCTAAAATTATTGATACTATGTCATTGTCAGCATCTTCCTGCTAGGTACCGGATGTTTCCATAAGTATCTAAAAATTGTGTATGCAACCCTTGACAATAAATCAACATTAGTAATATTACTCCATTTATATAAAGCTCGTGCAGTACTTGGCAGCACAACTAAGAAACTGAGATTAAATAATAAAATTTAAGGCTAAAAGAACAGTACAATCACAATTAGATCGAATAGACTTGTTTCAAGGATAAAACTGATTTTACATGTTGGAACTAATCAGAAGTGTAGCAACGGCCCTAATAATGAAATCAATGAAGATTGGCGTGGACTCTCTCTCCATTGTATGAAAACTTCCGACTTTGATGCCTGTATTCTCAATGGATCTGACTTGCTTCGTAATTATTAATGCGTCTTTCCCAGACATTCTCATCAACATTGAGCATCTAACTAACTCACTTTTTAATATGCTCATACATTCAGGGATGTTAAAGGCTTTCCCGAAAGTTGCTGTAAAAGTGAAACTCGTGTAGGAGCCGACACCGAGGAAGAAAATGGACGAACTCGGTTGCTCTGAATAAGATTTGATAGAAACAAACAAGGCCGCTACCGACAACATTAGTGATATTTGCTTAATGCTGTAGACTATTAAGTAATATCCTGAGTTGAATAAACCGACGAACAGTTTCACGTATCTGATTTGTACATAGCAACGATTAGCTGAATTTTTCGTTGAAGTCTGCTTCCTGAAAAAACAAATTTTTCATAACTATGTTAAATATTCAGTAATTATGTATACACCTAAATGATACAATTTTTAAAAAACAAACATTTTCAAGCCGTTGTTGTAAATAAATATAATCAATGCTACTAATATGACATATTTATATGTGATGATGTGTACTTTCATGTGTTGTAATTTGTAATCATATAATTATAGCAAAAATATTAAAAATCTTGCCCATGTCGAAATTCCCTGTACGGTTCCTTGATAATACATACCTTAACAAGATCAATTCGTAATTCAAAATATGCATTATCTTCTCCAAAAAGAGTAGCATATTTTCGATTCCAAATATGGCACTCAACGCTGCTGAATGTGATATGACAGTGTCATGGAGAAGAAGAATTACGTAAGACCAAGGACTTTGCCAAGATTCGGGCAGCATGTGATAAGCAAGAAGCGTTTTGCAGATGCAGGCTGTCAATACCATGAATGCATTAGCAAAAATAACACCAGTGGGTGAAATCAGGATGGCCACAAGTTCTTTTCCAGAATATCGCTTCCAATGTTTGCGTCGTGTTGAATCTATGATAAAGTTTTTATTTTCAAGAATCTTTATTAGATACATATAACAAGTTCATCGCAGGACAATCGGTTGAAAAGAAAGAAAATGCTTAGCGAGCATACTAAAAATTATCTTGAAAAACAATTCGAGCAGATTGAGCAAAAGGATCGGAATGTATTTGAACTAAAATCAACGTCGTTGTAGAGACAAATATATATGTATCACCATATAGATATACATAAATCACCATATACTGTGTCATTGAAAAGTACGTGGACGATTTTGTCTCTTCAACGTTAATAGGCTTCCACTCCAAATACGCGAGTTCACCGATTGGATAATATATTTAATTTAAAATTATTGCAAAGATTTTCATATTTACCAATTTTATCTTTTTCGAAAATGAAGTTAAAAACCATTACTGTTATCCCAGTGTTTTGGATAATTGTAAATGTTTCGATTAGGCTACCCCAGCATAGGCCTGCAATGAACAACACGTGCAGTGGCAGTTCATAAATTATTATGACTTCGCTTCGTTCTGACATTAAAAGAGCAAAACCGTAAAGAGCCAAAATCAACCGAAGGATTTTGTAGAAGTAAAAGAAAATCCAGAGGTATCTTCTTAAATTACTTGCAGGTTTCATGCAAACCATCTGCCCCTCGGTTAGTATCACTTTGAATGGAAGCATATTCGTATTTGAGCCGAACGCAACATATCGCACATGAAATTTTAAATCCGCAGCGGAAATCATTTCACTACAAGATATGGATTGTTCTCAAGCTAGTCGTTGGTAATTGTTGTACAAATTTTTAGAAACCTTGTAATACGTATCTGTAGAAATAAAAATAAAATTAATTGAGGAAGTATTTCAGAATTCTACAAGTTTGAATTTTTGAAGATCAGTATTGGGGTTCCTTGTATAGTAGATTTTGTGAAAAATAGTAATTCTTTCAAGTTGTTGAAAAGTTTTAAGCTGATTTATTCACTGCACAGGGTTAAGGACCTTACGATTTGCGACACTCAAGTGTGGCAAGACTCTGCTGAATGTACCCACATCTATATCTCATCAGTATTGGTTAATCATTTGCGGAACCTACTCGTCAAACGAATAAATACATACTATGTTTAAATCCACCAAAATGCTGTTGTTTGTATTGACAGCAAAAATATTTTTTTATATTGAAGTTAATACAATAATTGAACCCCAATACCCACTATTAGAATATATTGTATTCCAATTTATTCCCTTTCCTGACTGCGAGAAAGTGGCGGTAATTTAAAGTATTATTGCTAGTTTTTGTTATTTGTATTCATCTATATTGTTTTTATCATTTCTCAACTACGCACAAACAAACGGCTTCAGTCACTTTCTACAAATAAAAGTTACAGAAAATAAGGATGTTCTAGTAATTTTTCATATTTTAGAATGTTATGCTGCTCAACTTATTATCTACAGTACTAGCTGGCATTTTTTCATGGCTGTTCTAGCCGTTATAAAAGTTTTTATAAAAGTGATTATCTTGTGTTACACATGTTTACAAACTTCGAAATACGTATATAAACCCGAAAGAAAAGTATTTCAGAATTCTACAAGCTCGATGTTGGAGTAATAGTACTAATGCGTTTATTCTTTGCTAGAACCAATTTTATACTAAGTAGAATTGTATGGGGGATTTAGGTACATTAGGGATGATATTAGCGGTAAATTTTATAGCAATGTTTATGAAAGATTGGGCAATTCATTTATATCTTTGACAATTATTAAACAATTAGTTTACCAATTCACAGGAAAGTTATTTAAGTTAACGACATTAGGATTTACTACGCTGAAAAGTTTTACAAATGATGCAAAGACGGTTTGCATTACGTGTTACACTGTCGCGGAAGCAGGAAATCAAAATCTATTAAACTGAAACTTTAAAATCTATTAAAGCACACATATATTTTTCACAACTCATTATTGAAAACATTAAAGTGAAATCTACACTACGTGGATATATTAGCCGTGCTAGTCGATGACCTACTTTGTTTCAGCACATTTGGTCCGTTTTTGCCCTAAATTGTCGCAATTTTATTGAAAAATTGCGTAATTTTTTAAAATTGATGAAAATTAACAACATCATTTATTTACTAAAGCAGTTTGATTTAAAGACAGTACGATATACGACGCTGAAATGTGGAGTTAACAGGAAAAAATCATAAATTAAAATGCGTCGTTAAATTCTATTCAAGTACAAATTTGTTTTCATAACAAGTTGAAGAAATCAAAGTGGAAACTAGGAAGGTGTCCTAATTCCCAAGCTAGGAAATTATACTATAACTACCGATCGTGTTTTTGAGAACGCAGATATTTTTATTGAATGTGGAAGCAATACGGAAATACACAATATTGCCGGTTCTTATGGACAATTAAAAGTTTTCAATTCACGTAAATTCAATATACAATTAAGTTCTATTATATTCAAGTTGTTTTTTCTGAATGCAACTTAGTGGCCTTCAATAAGTTTTAGTTCTAATTCTTTTCCACGGGTTAATCGTTTCCTGAAAAAGACACAAACAATCTTCTTCAGCTATTTCTTCAAAATAGAAATTTCAAGAAATGAGGATGACTTAGTTAATTTCCGTCTTGTACAATGGGTTGCTCCAGTAAGCTACTTTTAGCGGATATTTTTCACGGATAATCTGAGCGTTATGAAAATATTTCAAAGCGATGCTCTCGTTGTAAACTTGATAGGGATTGAGTCAAATTTGATATCGTTGGTGACAAAATTTTCGAGAGAAACTCAATTAATTAATAGAGACAATATTCTTATTTTGACAACGATCGCATTCATTAAATTCATTAAAGGGGGTAAGCGGTTAATGGTACTTGTATCTGATGTTTAGGAAACGAAATATATCATATTTATATATTATATGTATTACATTTATATTTTGTTTACGAAATATATGGATATAATTGCACGATACGTACAATTGCAAGTGCAATTGCAATTTGTAATTTTCAAGTTAACTGATAATTATATGTATAGTGTAAATTGGCCGTGAAGAGGCAAAATGATCTGTGCATTTTTTATTAGTGGCAAAATGATCTACATTGAGTTTCACTAAATTGAAAAAAAGTGTAATTATTAAATAAAATGATAACTACAATGCATAAAGAAACAGAGATGCGCAAGTGATATTGCTTTCCTTCAAGCCTTCTAAGGCTAAAATTTTGTAAAATGTTATCCTTTAACATATATTTACATGAAACTCTTAAAATGTTTACAATTTCCTCAACCTTTCTTCGATAAAGCATAAACACAAGTTCGTCTTCGACCATGTTTCAATTTTAAACTTCGTCTGATTTTTTAATGAATCCATAAACTCTCGTTATCTGCAGAGGTGTGGAAAATACGTGAAATTAATTATTGAAATACAAAATACAAATGCACTTTCAGAAAGGTTAAAATACAAATATAAACTACAAATACCGGGTGTAACGTAGTTAAGATACAATATAAAATACAAATATCCAGAGTCATTTGGGCAAGATACAAAATAAAATACTTTCCTTCCAACAAAAAAAGAAAATATGAAATAAAATACCGTATTTGAAGTACAAAATACATATTGAAAATACTCACATATGTAACTCAAAGTACCTATCTGAGATGTATCTAGTTTATTCTCAGTAAGCATTTTGTATAATTTGGCCAAATAATCCGATATATAAAAATAAATCAACTTAATAAAGGTAACTGCATGTTATTAGTCTTTATAGAGTTGTGCATTTGTGTGTATCAAAGTAAATTAACATGGTCATATGTATAGATATTTTTCCTTTAAATAAATAATCTTATAACTCCTGGGTAATGTATTTATATTTGGGTCACTAATTTAGCTAGCTTTATAATTCTCAGATACATTGAATTTTATGTATTTATACAGTAATTTCTTCAAACCCGTCCAACAGGTTTCAAAAACTCGTTTAAAATGTTTATTTGAGCATGTTTTAGAGTAACCTTAACAATTGCCAGAGTCATGTATTTTAAAACTATATTTTGTATATACTGACTGGGTAAATTTTTTGAAGATAAATAAATACAAAATATTATCACGTTTGTAATCTTCAAAATACGAAATATAAAATACAGTAGACATGTTGGTGCTGACAAAATACGAAATACAAAATACTTTAAACAATTTACGGCTAGAAAAATACCAAATACGAAACACTAAATGTATTTCAAATACTATTTCAAATACAATATTTCAAAATATTCCACACCTCTGGTTATCTGAGATGCCTTTTGACGGAATTTTGGATAAACATATTTCCGGTCTCTTTAAAATATGTACATATAGCAACAGAAGCCTTTATTAATTAACATGAAATGGTCCACACAAAGTCACAAACCATACTTCAGTTAATAATCTCGCTTAATAGTACTTAGTAGTAGCGATTAACTTGCTATTTACACGAAGCAGTATTTGGAATCATTCACATGCAAATTCCTTCGTAACACATGAGATAGTATAAAGTGAATTTTCTATATAATGGTTTCCTCTTAGACAACATTCCCTTTATATTGACATGTTTAAATTTTACCCAGTATTACATTTACATCATATATTAATTAGATTTAGTGAAATCCCGATATATTCTCAGGTATTTGGGCATCCCTTACAAATCACTATATATAAAATTCACTGTATTATTGTATGGCTTAATAAATGAATTAGAAACCACTTTAGTATTAGTGTTTCATTTACACTTCCCACACATACTTAAAGGGAAATATATTTCCAATGCACGGATGATATGAACCCTACGTTGAAGGTTGTGAACGAAAAAAATCCTGAATAAAGAATTTGTGTTTTTAATTATTTATAAAGAAATTGATAAAATTAAAAAATCATTTACGAAAAATTTAACTATACCTATATTTAACAAGTTTGGCGAAATCCTGCACACTGCTAATTTTCAGCTAACCAACCATTGAGTTCAGTTCATCTTGAACAAATTTGTCGAAATTATTGAAAATTTTCTCAGATGGGAAAATCCTTTTATCCATAATCAGTACGATTCTCTGTTGTCCATTAATCCCACACGTTAAAATGCTTGTCCCTATAAAATTAGGGGAAATTAATAAAGTTCCACAATATTGTCCTGATTTTAATTTGAAAATTCGGAAAAAATTTGCGGAAAATTCAAATATTTTTCTCACCGATGTAATGGCCGGGTGGTTCAACTGCAGCTTCCAAGCATTTGATGCTTTTTTCCGCAACATTGCCGGATGGCTCAAATACTGGCATTATCGACATTAAAACTGAGCTGCCTGTCCCAGTGGAGTAAGCCACAGGTTTTAGAAGGAAGTTAGGCAGAGATGCAAAAGCAATTGGAAGCGCTGACTGAAGGAAATTCAGAGCTGGACTTGACAGCTGGTTTAACTTCTTTTGAATTTTTTGCGCTCTGTTAGCTCCCGAGTCGAATCGTATGGGCCAAAGGAAGTCCGTGATTACCCTTAAAATATTTCGGAAAAATATTCCTAAAGCATCGTTCATACAAACATTCCCCCCTTTTGCTGTTTCTAATGATACTGTATACTTACGCATGGTTAACTAAACCTCCAGGATGATGAGGCATGGGTAATGGAATGAGTGTTGACAAATATTCAGGAACTGGAAGTTGCGCTTCTTGAAACATCCTTTGGAGACCTCCGGCAAGAACGGACATTAACACTGCAGCGAAGGACAATCCTATTTTATCCTTCGCCTCTCGAACCTGGTCCAATGTTAAAGTCCGGACTACGGCAGTGTAACAGTCTCTCGTTCCCCCTACATGCTCAAAATGCCAGTTATTTTGAAAATCCCACTTGTCCCAAATAACCCCAGCAAAGTCATATGGCGCTCTCAAAATGGACCGCAACAATGCTTGTCTTTTGGGGGAAGGATTTTTTCTTGACCGAGGCCGGAACTCAAACCCCGTTTGAAAGAGTTTATTCAGGAAGGCTTTACCGCTGTAGCCATCCATGAGGGCGTGATGATGACGAAAAATACAGAGGGTTTGCGGGGTTGGCCCGGACATACGAATAGAAAATGCTTCCCACGGACTCTGTCCTTTTTTCCAAGGAGCACCAATTAACCGTCCCATTACTCGTGTAGCGTCATCTTCCGTACATCCTGCTTTTAGCTCTAAATCTCCGGTGTAGTCATATTCTCGCATGTGGTTTTTCAATGCAAAAGCCTCATCATACCTCCAAAATGTGTAGCCACAGAAGGTTGTCCAAGACTGCAAGATCCTTTTGTATAACTGCCGACCCGAACAGCTTAGTATATTTTCGTATGCATTTTTTCGGTAAGTTTCAAGGGAAAAACTTCCTTCCACGTAGATGTAGTACATTATATTTAATGTGGGGTAAAAAGTCAGAGTCGCTGACAGACCGGTGGGGAAGCCGTCCAAGTCCTGGCGGAATAATTTTGCAAGAAGGAAAACCAGGCCTCGGATTGGTAACAGAAATAAAGCAACCAATAGCAGCGCCACAGTTAGGATGAGAATCGGTAGAGTTAAAAGACCTTGTAACATTTTCCGGGATTCTAGTGACATGTTGCCAAGATTGCTTTTGCTTTTCTTTTGTGTATTGAATGTATGAAGTTAAAGCTAGAGAAATTAGAATTTTTACACAATTAAAATTTCGATTTTCCTCTGGAGACAATTAATTAAAGAAAATTGATAACACATCTACAATCCTATCATGTGGAAGTTTTGTGTGAGAAAAACATTGTAATTTGAGTCAGAAACTTCATTTCTAAATAGGAACTTTGTATATTATAGGTAGAAAATATATTTAGAAATCCCCAGCCGAAAATTGAGTATTTACCTTCTTTTACTGTAAGCAGACCTGTTTGATTTTTTTGAGAAATTAAATACACAAGTTGGAACTAATTTTTATGAGCAATACAAAAATATTTTTGTTCCAAGTACCCAACAAGATTCCAACTGGCACAATTGTAGATGATGAAGACAGAACTGATGGATGTATTTACTAAAATATTACGCATTTATCTGTTTTCTGTTGAGAAAATTAATCCCTGTAAAATTTCAAAAATGAACGGAATTTATTTTTCTTTGCTAGCAAGTGTTTGCAATTTAAATGAAATTAATTATCCCAATGAACATAAGTAATTAGATTTTGTAACATTTGTAATCCTTGACCTAGGTAAACAAAAGCCGGTTACAGGTTCTCAGGTGCATCAGATAGCATTAATAAGGGATTATATTCCTACACATCGTTACACAATAATATTTCTTCTCCTGATGCTTTTGGAACTTTACAGATATTAAAATTGCTTAATCAACAAGAATTTCCGTATTTTCACACAACCTTCCGCAAAAGAATTAGCTTGTAAGAATACCTGGAACTGAATCATTAACGTTTGATTTATTAAAAACTTAACATTGGAGGTCCTAATGGGGACAGAAATACCATCTCGGACCAATCTCGTCCTGATTACCAACGGTAACAATTATGTTGACCCGGTCCTATCGCGATTTTCTATGGGGACAATTTTACTGCCCCTCCCCCTTCCCATCCCGATTATTCAAAGGGACTAATTTTCTGTCCCGTTTCGTACCAATACTTAAAAGTAGTCATCCTCAATGATGTCTGAAAAATCTGAACACCACTAAATTCCTGTCCGATACGGGTGTCGAAATAATTCTTAGTCTTGAAATCATTCAAAATGTAAATAATGGCAGAATAATTATTGCATTTTCCAGGAATTTCATGGAAATTTAACGTTAAGAAAAAAAGACAAAAATTTATATGTAGTTGCGGTGACGAGAGAAAATAGTCCAGATCTAGACATTTTAATTAAAATCAAACTAACATGGGTACATGTAAGTTTCACTGTTGCAAAGTGAACTATACTTACATAAAATTGGGAACGTTTATTTTCAAAAAATTGCCATTTGACCCTACGGTGTGCAGTACCTACAGCTCAATTATATTAAACTTGTTCCGATTTTAAGTAGTTACAATTTTTATATTCCCGTCTCATCCCGATTTTATTTGTAAAAATGTTTTTCTCCCCTTCTGTCCCGATTTCGCATTGGGACAATGTTATTGTCCCCGGGACCGTCCCGTCCCGCGTGACGCCCCCGAATTACTTAACAATTGTAAATGATTCAAGTTAATTATTTTTGTCTATGCGCTGTTCACATTCTCAGAGATAAATTTGAAGCTTAGCAATGAAAAGCAAATGCAAAGCCGGATTATTTTTGTTGTTGTCGTGTGGAAAGAAGATATCCGGATTTGCAAGGATTGAAACTAATTAAAACGGAATTGCCATATGTTATTTTCCATAGAAGCATAAGTTACTTATGTTTTGAGGCTTAGGTACATGGAAGTAAATTGATTTACAAGACCATTTCAGGTAAATATCAATGGAGGATAACCGAAATTTTGGATTTAGGTTAGCTATAATTACTTGGACAGCATGGAATTTTTTTTCCGTTTTTGCTATTGGTTTAATAATAATTCCGTTATGACTATAAACGGTTAGCAATTTGACACAGCAGATTTAATCGGTTAAACATTCTTCAATCGGTTTTGGCTAAAATCAATGGGAGCATGATAGAAATATTAAGTTTACATTCTGTTTTTTCGGTAACATATTTATATTTACATGTATTCTAACGGGGGTGAAGGAAGGATATTATTTTATTCCTCTTAAAGATTATCCCTTGTTGGGGGATAATCTTCAGGGAAAAAAATATTTTAAAGACCGCATAGCAAATAAATTGGCTTTAGCAGTATTTCTGCCACTTTTAAATACTTATATCGTCGGTGAAACTTCCTAACCGGCTAAAATAAAAAATGCTTAGAATACAGACCGGCTATTTAGCGCTGTCGCTCAATACTCACAACAGCCTGAATTCCCCCATTTCCCTTAACTTGACCACACCTTCCGCTCCCCTTACACTAATCCCCACGTACGTACTACCATACGTACTACATCTATACTCTCCATCCCATTATTTCCCCTCCACTTCCCCTCCACCTCCAGTCCACTTCCTTTCCCCTCCATTTCCACACCAGTTCACCTCCACCTCACATTATATTACACTCCCCACCACTTACCCTCCGCTTACCCCTCAATTACATTCCCCTCCACTTGCCCTTCAATTACATTCCCCTCCACTTCCCGTCCGCTTACCCTTCAATTACATTCCCCTCCACTTTCCCTTCACTTTCTTTCCATTTTCCCTCAACTTCCCTCAACTTTCCCTCCACTTCCCCTTCAATTATATACCCATCCACTTAACTTACCATTACATACCCCTCCACTTTCCCTCCACTCATCCTACAATTACATACCACTCCACTTTCCCTCCACTCATCCTACAATTACATACCCCTCCACTTTCCCTCCACTCAACCTACAATTACATACCCCTCCACTTTCCCTCCACTCATCCTACAATTACATACCCCTCCACTTTCCCTCCACTCAATCTACATTTACATACCCCTCCACTTTCCCTTCCCTCAACCTACATTTACATACCCCTCCACTTTCCCTCCACTCAACCTACAATTACATACCCCTCCACTTTCCCTTCCCTCAACCTACATTTACATACCCCTCCACTTTCCCTTCTACTCAACCTACAATTACATACCCCTCCACTTTCCCTCCACTCAACCTACAATTACATACCCCTCCACTTTCCCTCCACTCAACCTACAATTACATACCCCTCCACTTTCCCTTCCCTCAACCTACATTTACATACCCCTCCACTTTCCCTCCACTTAACCTACAATTACATACCCCTCCACTTTCCCTCCACTCAACCTACAATTACATACCCCTCCACTTTCCCTCCACTCAACCTACAATTACATACCCCTCCACTTTCTCTCCACTCAACCTACAATTACATACCCCTCCACTTTCCCTCCACTCAACCTACAATTACATACCCCTCCACTTTCCCTCCACTCAACCTACAATTACATACCCCTCCACTTTCCCTCCACTCAACCTACAATTACATACCCCTCCACTTTCCCTCCACTCAACCTACAATTACATACCCCTCCACTTTCCCTCCACTCAACCTACAATTACATACCCCTCCACTTTCCCTCCACTTCCCCTTCATTTAAATACTGAGAGGAGAAGTGGAGGGGAAGTGGAGGGGTTGAGTATTTAAAGGGGAAGTGGAGGAATAGTGGTGGGGTTATGTATTTGAAATAGAAGTGGAGGGTAAGTGGAGGGGTTGAGTATTTAAAAGGGAAGTGGAGGGAAAGTGGATGAAAAGTGGTGGGGTTATGTATTTGAAATGGAAGTGCAGGGTAAGTGGAGGGGTTGAGTATTTAAAGCGGAACTAGACGGAAAGTGGAGGAAAAGTGGTGGGGTTATGTATTTGAAATGGAGTGGAGGGTAAGTGGAGGGGTTGAGTATTTAAAGGGGAAGTGGAGGGAAAGTGGAGGAAAAGTGGTGGGGTTATGTATTTGAAATGGAAGTGGAGGGTAAGTGGAGGGGTTGAGCATTTAAAGGGGAAGTGGAGGGAAAGGGGAGGAAAAGTGGTGGGGTTATGTATTTGAAATGGAAGTGGAGGGTAAAAGGAGGGGTTGAGTATTTAAAGGGGAAGTGGAGGGAAAGGGGAGGAAAAGTGGTGGGGTTATGTATTTGAAATGGAAGTGGTAAGAAAGTGGAGGGGTTGAGTATTTGAAGGGGAAGTGGAGGGGTTGAGTATTTGAAGGGTAGTGGTTTCGAAGTGGACTGGAAGTGGAGGGGAATTGTGGGATAGTGGAGGTAAACTCCACTCCACTTACATGATACACTGCAAAGGGGAATTATGGCCGGGTTTCACTTTAGAGTTTCTAGCGGAAGCGCTATAGCCGGTTTTCATTTTAGGCATTTTAAATTATAGCCGGTTAGGAAGTTTAGCCGACGATATACTGGATTAATTTAAATTTAATTAATATTTAAAATAGATCTCCTGCAATATGCGGTTTAAATCCTGAAAGATTTCATAATCTGACAATCGTTTATCATGCCATTTCACTATTAGCTCACTATTAATTTTGAAAAAGGCATCGGCACGAAATATATTGAATTTCCAAAATTTCCAAGATCTGATGTCTTACGCTTAGCAGAACACATTATTCATGCAAGTTTGTATTATATCAATCGAAAATTCCAAAAGATACATAACGAAAAATTATAATTATTCTAAAGTTTATTATTGCATTTAAAAATTTAATAAACCGTCATAATTGTCTTGTCCTTCAAAGGTATATTGGTTCTAAACAACTGTAACAAAACTTCACCAAGAACCCGGTGAAACAGTTGTTAATTTCTTGATTGCAGTGATTGATTATGCAGCTGCTTGGTTTACAAGAAATACTCCTCTAACATCATCTCTTTGCACTCCCTTCACTAAATATTCGTTGTAATGTTGTAATCTATTTTATTAGACACTTCGCACATTTGACTGTTTCAAACACTTTGTTCATCGAGTTTTATTCGAACTTTCTTTATTATATAAACTAAAATAACTAACGTATGAGCTAGGCGCTCTCGGTTTAGACAGGTGGGAACGCTGAAAAGCGTTCGGGTAAAGTGCAGTGGGTAAAAGACTGTCGAAAATCGCCTTGTTTTCAATAATTCAATCAGTGAAATTACACAGCAAAGTTAAAACAAACACTGTATTCTCGGCAAAATTTACCATAATCGTCTGAAATATCACGGCCTAATTAGGCGATATTTGCTATAATATCAATTCGCCGTATCCCAAATGATGGTAACCCATAGGATGGGTTACCATCATAGATACATACCCATGGATTTTAACACCTTAAGTTCACCCGTTATTTTAAATAATGCTAACACTCCACTCCACTTAGAAGCAAATTGTACTACGTATAAACAGTCGCCGGTAATTATATTGTTGTGTCTCGTGTCCAGATGCTGTCGTTGTAGATGTATTGTCAGTATATTGCATATATGTATATTATGTATGTTATTAGTGAGTAATTAAGATTGTGAAAGATTATTACTCTGTCATTAGTGGCACTACGTCTTTCATTCCAATTGTTTTTTCACAAATACTGATGTTTGCAAGAAAGTTTTATCGCCAGAATTAATTGAATGCAGAAATTGATATATATAATTATACATTATACACGTATAAAATAAATACAAGCAAGGAAATTTCGAACCGACCTGAACTTCAGCCGCGACTTGGATTTATGATTGTATGTGAGAAGTTCGTAGTTCCCAGGTCGAACTTATCATTATACGAAGACATCTGGCTGAATAACTATATCAGGTCGATAAGGTCTATAAAAAGTTATGAACTGACTTGTATGTAGTACAGTAGATAGATCTGTAAGTATGTAGGTTAAAAATATTACATGTGGCAAACGAGTATATAGGAAATACATATATTGTAAATATGCATGTATATGCAGAACCAGTGCACACGCATACGTGTGTACCCATTAATCAGACCAGATTTTCATTTTCCTATCAGAATTCCAACTGCAAAAAAAAGTAAAAAGGGGAGATTTATTTGGAAATGAAGTGGAAAAGTGGCAAAAGAAATGCCAACAACACCCGGGGTTCCCGGGCGGTCAACCTAACAAGTACTAACCGGGCCCAACGTTGATTAACTTCAGTGGTCAGACGAGAACTGGTGCTTTCAACGTGGTATGGCCGTTGGCATCAGTTGTAGCAAATCTCGTTTCACTTGTTTACCATCTTTTATCAAGAGTCGTTATTATGAAGCTAACTTGTGAATATCTCAGTTTTACCTGCTTTAAGGGTAATCCACATGATCGACATATGTGTTGAACGGTTTGACTGTTGTCAATTTCGTATGAACTGGAGAAATAATGCATTGGAATGCTTGGAAATACAGATATACAAATAAATAGAGTATGTGTTCAGGATATCTCAAGAAATGCCAGTGAAATGAAATAAGCACCCTGTCGTTCTAGAAATTTCGAGTTTTCAGAAGAATCAGGGAATACGTAGAGTGCTACGGGTATAATCCTTCTAGGCAATATTGTATTATAAGATACGACAAATTTTAGTTGATGCAAGCTGGTGTTGGATACATACAGAATGTCGCACAAGTGAGAGGATATTCTAAATTATCATTTCAAAGGCCATACCAAGTTGAGAGCGCTAGTTCAAATCCTATATATCATTGGAGTTAAGGAACGGTTGTCTGGGTTTAGTACTTGGATGAGTGACCGCTTGGGCAACCCGGGTGCTGTTGACAATTATTTTGCGCCTTATCCTGTTTTTCAATTCTTCTAATTTTGGAATTTGTAATGGCCAAATTCTTTGTCAGGAAAAATAAAGCAGTTGATTTGGTTTCCGCAGCTGTTCGCACTTTATAACTTCTTGAGGCCAAAGACCAGCGAATATCTTCTCACTTGTTCATCATATTTTGAAGAATTGACACTGGAAACTGTCGAATAATCTCGAGCATACGTTGTACACTGTATGCAAATGCCTCTTGCTGTCAAATAACATGGACATGCAACCATGGACTTAATTCTTTGAGAGTCTTCCGAATTATGTATGTACATGCTGTATTAATTTTTGCTTTTTTCCAACTTCAAAGATTAATTGTTCTAACATTTGTGAACATGTTAATTTAAGTGTAGTACGTGAACGTTATAAGTCATGAGTCCTGGAAAAATTGAACTGTAATTAATTGTTCTCCCATCTGAAATAAAACCAGTAAAAAACTACCTGCAAACTGTAATAATTTTATTTCATCCACAAAAGTATTTTGTATTTAGAATTTTAAATATTTCAGACAGGTATTTTCAACAATAGTACAAAACTATTTCAAAATCTAAGATTATAAAGTAAAGACTTCTTATTTTATAGGTTAAAAAGTACAAAGTTTTGTATTTACTTACTTTGAATGACTTTCCAATATTTTTGGAAATAAAATCTTCAAAATATTATCACTGAAGCTATCACAATTTTGATAGCATTTGAATTATGATCTGTCTGACAAAAAATGGGATGAAATTAATTGAATGCGTTTTAAGCAAAAGTATGTTGCATCTATTATACGCAAAATACATATACATAATTTATTAGCGACATCGGTAACGCAAGCATTGTTTACAACTGACTGAGACGCATTCAGTTATACAGTCAACTCTCTCTATAACGGATATTCTG
The DNA here is from genome assembly GCA_947179485.1 of Allacma fusca. NCBI lineage: Eukaryota > Metazoa > Arthropoda > Collembola > Symphypleona > Sminthuridae > Allacma > Allacma fusca. Next base: position 59,650,987 of record OX359245.1, read on the forward strand.
GGGACTGTCATATTTTGTCCGCTATAAAGATTGTCCCTTATAAGCTTATAAAGGAATTAAATCTACTATAAAGAAAGCACACTAACTTATTCAAAAAGTAACTACACATGCTTATGAAAAATTAAAAAATCAATTAAAATACATGTACATACCTGCTCCATTATATTTATTACAGACACTATATTGTAAATTATAGGCAAAGTACTCATTACGGATGATTATTCTCCATTCCCGTCCAGGCTAAGTTTTAATTTCAACAATCTAAGCTAACTTTGAAGTGCTAAATTGAATTTTATGTACATGCAAATACAATCCATTTTCCTTATAACGACACTTCGACAGCTGTAACTACTTAGATACAATGGAGACATTTTGATTCAATAAATAGATAAAAACTGGAGGTCTGATTCGCAATAATATTAGAAGCGTTTCAATGCCAGGAGTCATTAACGAAAGTTCAATAGTATCCCACACTCTCTAATATTGAATTACTACTTTGTTTGTCGATCCAGCAATGGCTATTATGATCAAACCGTTGTTTCGTCACCCGATAGTTAAAAAATAATTGTACTAAATAGGTTTTCAAATTATTGTTATATAGGAAAATGTGAAATATCATTCATTCACAATGAGTATAATTGCCAAGTAAAATGTCATTTCGGAACCTTCACATTCATATAATGTTTGCACACACGGGCATCGTAAAATCCTTATCGTTATCGTTAAAACTACAGATACGTTAGACTTCAAGATTGATCTTGAATATCGTCGCGAAATTCAATTCCGTTTTTTCTGATACTATCCATAGTCCAAATATTTTCTTTAAACATTTTTAAATTTTGTTCAGATTGGTTGAATTGTCCTGAAATTAAATCAACCTTATTAAGGAGTTTCGAAGCAAATAGTTTTTGGAAGCTCTATAATGATAAAATCGGTAGATTTTCGGTTTTATTTCCGCTACTTGCATGTCCTTTCAAGATTCAGTTTATTACCATTTAAAATATTTTTTCCTGGAGACATTAAGCAACACGAGCAAATATAGGAAGGTGGTATGGAATTGCGTTTTCCTGTATGGAACCGTCCGAGTAATTTATGCATCGTGCAATCTGGCAATAAATTTATATTTTAACAAAGTGATCACAAAATACGACATTGTTCTCTCGTCGCTGTATTGTTTGGGTTCAACAGCGATAATTGTTCTTACATGGCTAACATCGACAGGCACTCCGGAATAAGGGGGGACAGGAGGGTCATTGTCCCTCCCAAAAAACATCAGGGAGGGACATGCTATACTACTGTCCCCCCACTTTTCAAGAATCAAATAAGACTTTTCCTGACTTTTTGCTGTGAAGACTGCAATAAAGCTTCAATTTTTTAAAAATCCTGCACAAATTGCTATTAGTTCTAAAAACATGAAAGAATTTATTTCTTCTAAACAAAAGTATTAACATCGTGTTGCCAAATATCTTTTTCATCCTGGTGTATGCTTACTTGTGGAGATAGGTACATCTAGGTAATTACCTAAATTAAGTAGTGAAATCGATAATTTTTTGCTATTGTTGACATTTTTAAATTTGGAATATTGTTTCCCACTACCTGTGTCGAACAATTTGATCTCGCCTTACCAGATAGATTCAGACCAGGGGTGAGTATCTCGTTGGTTTTCAAATTCTCGTTTCTGAAAAAAACACGAGAACGAGATATTTTGAGAACGAGAGTTGCGAGAGTAAGCAACGCACGAGACAAACGAGACAGGGCAAAAAAATGGTTTTTGTGTTGGAATACATGCAATTTAATTGTAGCCTGCACAAATTCTGGTGAGAGAACTACAAATTTATTTATTTTCACTAATCGGGACAATCCCAAGGCGTAAAGAACGAGATAAACGAGATTCTCGTCTCCTTGTCTCGTTATACTCACCCCTAGTTCAGACCAAAACCTTTTTTTGGATCAAAATTTTGAACAATTTGAAACTTTTGCTTTGAACTTTGTTCCAAATTCATGTCAGACCAATTCCAAAATGTCGGACCAGACAGTTAATACCATTTCTATATTAGGAGAATAACGAACATTTTGGTCGGAGCAAAATATAAACTCGATAGGTTTTTGCGCGCTGATACTATTGCAAAGAATGCAACAGAGTATTGAAATATCCATCACAGGAGTTTATTTCAGGTTATTAATAATTACCATTAACTATACGTTGTTGGTAGAAACATTTCCTTCAAAGAGTTCATCGTCTCAAAATTTGGTCCATTTGGTCTGGTCCAACGGACGGACCAGGCCATGTACTTCAAAACAAGTAAATCTATCGGCGAAAGTTCCTTGAACCAAGATTGTGCAACAGATCTTGCCTGGAGCTGACCAGACCAAAAATCAAAGAACAGATCGAACCATTTCAGTAGCTAGTTAGCAATCATTGCAATGAATGTATGATACCTCTAGATATTTGAAATCCATAAATTTTTACTAGTGTCTAATGTTTGTAAGAAAAGGTTCCTAATATATGAGATTTGTGTTTTGTAAAAGTTCGTTTTTTTAAAACTGATTTAAAAAAAATAGAAGATCTATATTTTTATTTGCACGTTTATACGATTAGCTAGCGAAAAATTATGTTACCATATATGTACATACATACGTTTGTATACGGTCGCTAGCAAATAAATTAAACTAATTAAAAAATATTGTCCCCCCCACTTTGTCGGACGTTTCGGAGTGCCTGAACATCGATCCAATCTCCTGAAATTACCATATTTGCTTTCAATTTTGTGTTCCGAGACAGTTGGAAAAATACTGAATCCATCACAAATATCAAGTGTAAGTGTTCATTAGACAGTTTTTTTAACTGTTTCTAGATCTTCTGTATCCTGCATAAGCCATTACTTTCAGCTTTTACTAACAAGAATCGTAAATTATTATTGGTTGCTCGTTAACGCTTTGCATTATTTTTAATTTTTGATGCCCATTTAAAACATAAATGTTTAATGAGGACAGAAATAGTCCCAGCACTAAAGGATTTTTAGGAAACTTTCCTACAGTTTGGATATATTTTAAAACATGCTAAAAATTGTTTGGATTTTGGAATAAGTTTTTGAAAATTGTCCAAACACAACGTTAATTTTGGTCTGAAACTAAAACCTTTCAACAGGTGTTAACATTCCTGAATGTTGCATTTATTTTCAGGTACGAAAAGAAAACTACTTCAATTTCCATCAAAACTTCAAGCAATGTCGACGAAAGAAATGTTTGTGACTTTTCTTCCTCACATGATGTGCATTTTATCTCTAATGCAGATTGTTTTAATTGCAATTTTTTCGGAAAACATTCATCTGTACCAGAATATACCGGATTCATGGATAAATCTAATTTGATTTGTTTTACTATTCATCCATGAGAATATTTTGCAGCAACTGATGCTTTCGTGCGGGATGATTGGCTCTGAAAACTTAGTTTTGTTTCTGGATCTTGTCAACACCAGCCTTTTGAAGGAGCTCAAATTCTTGAGAGAGGATTACGTACATGTGAAAACCAGGGTTGGAAAAAAACCGGATTTTATCAATAAAGGCCAAGCCAGTGGCAAGAAATGGTAACAACCGGCTTTTATTGGACAGTGGATTTATTTGGATAATATTAATTATGGCCATTTTATACCAATCTATACAACAGCTCCAGGCCGGTTAGAACCGGATTTTAACCAATAATGACCACGCCATTTCTTGCCACTTGGCAACCCTTTGTTAATGCATGCATAATATTAGCCAAGCCAGTGGCAAGAAATGGTAGAAACCGGTTTTTATTGGACAGTGGATTTATTTGGATAGTATTAATTATGACCATTTTAAACCAGCCTATACAACAGGTCCAAGCCGGTTAGAACCGGATTTTAACCAATAATGACCAGGCCATTTCTTGCCACTTGCCAACCCTGGTGAAAACAGATTATTTACAGTGGTGCTGCAAATTTTGTAGGGAAATGCAGCTGTGAATAAAATATTTCAATCAGGGTTACTTCTCTACAATATATTTTGTCAAAATCTTCTCTCTTGTAGTTTTAGTGATCGCCAGTTACTTTGGAATTCGCTGCTACTCCCAAAATATTGCTGTGTCAATGTTTTTATTACTAATCGCTTCATATGCCATGATGTTTTTCACGGTCACATTCTCAAAATCCTTTTAAATACCACATTATATGGACCTACTCCGGATGGAAATATTGGCCGACCATTAGGCCCAATACGCTGGGGATAAGCCACGGAAAACATTTGGAGAAAATTCTGAAATCTATGCACATTGTTGGAATCCGAGTAGGTAGCTTCCATACCATGGAACGAGAATCCGCGCCAGTGTTCGTAGATTTCGCAATTTGATCAACTACGTCACTCCTTTTGGCCATTTAGATGAATTTTATATATTTTATGATTTAATTAATAACACTGAGAATGTCCTCACTGCAATATTATATGAGTTTCCTTAAATGTGTCTATTTTGTAAAATTTTGTAAAATTAGATACCTAATTTGCTCATTTTGGGAATCTACAATGAATTACATAATAATTAATCTTTAGAACTTTATGTATAATATTTACATTTGAAAAACTCGAATAATTATATTTTCAGTACTTTCATTGAAATATAATCTGGCGTATGTGCATACATGTGCTGTACAAGGCGGCTCAAATCAAAACAACATTCATGGATGCAGGATTCAAGGCATAATTTTTGTACCCATGATTAGCTACTACATGAGAGTACGTGTACATATTTTGCTGTGACTCCGTGCTCGACCCGTACTTGTACTCGTACTTGAAAATCGAGTAGGTACACGCGGAGCTCCAATCAACAAGTAATTTTTAGAATTGCTACTTTTACTACAAAAAGTAATAATTATTGTAACCTCAGCTCTTGAAGTTTAGTTTCAAATAGCTGGTAATTGGAGTTATTTAATTTTTTATAATTAGAATTAAACTGTTCAACTATTTTAATCCCACCAATAAAAGCAAACATTGGCTTTTACAAAACGCAAAATAAAATTGGACCGATCTTTTAGGTTCAACCAGTAGATACGATAAACATGCAATTGTTTCTAATCCCTTTACTACCTACTCGAAGTACACAATGAACATTTTTTTCTCGTGCTGGCAATAATACCAATTAGAATGAAAGAGTTTTTTAACTGCCCAAATATAAGACATACATATAGATTAAGGAGGGTGCTTAAAATTATATACATACAATGAAAAGTATTTATGCCATGTTTATAATTGAGTAACACGATTAGCAAAAAGATTTGTTCATTGACAACACTATTGAAAAATCTCACCTCAATTCCTCAATACCATTTAATATTTTGAGTCCCCTGAATCACGATATCATAGCTTTGAAGAGGGAATTCTATGTACAACGTACTAATAAGTTCTGACTTAAAAGATGGCAATGCATGTAATTTGCACGAGACATGGACTACTCCACTTCTAATACTTTGAAGCCCTTGCGAAAAAAAACTTTTAAATAATTTGCTGTATATGAGATTTAAAATATAGTATACGGAATCTAACATTACAGAATGGGTTATTAAAATTTTGTCCCTTGACACTTGAACATCATGTTGAAGTAAAGATATAATTTTAACTTGACTTTTTAAGTTCAAATTAGTAATTCGCTACTTGGTTGCAATGTCAACCCAAGTTCAAGTTCACTGAATGGAAGTACTCAAATAAAACAGGTTGCAGCTGCGCGACATGAAAGTATCCCGTAGCACGTGCATGACATAAACGTATCCCGTTGCACGTGCACGACATAAAAGTATCCCGTTGCACGTGCTCGACATAAACGTATCCCGTTGCATGTCATAGAAATGTCCGGCACGTAACAGCTTCATAAGGGACACTGGTCATTAACTCTTGTTATTTTCGATTACTTTGAGAGCAACCCGCTTGACCTATTTCCCAGAAAAAGGAAAAAATTCGGAAGCTATCATACATATAGGGTAAGGATAAAAAATAGTTTAAAATATACAACTACTATTGTTATTATTAGTGCGGATATGGTTGTAATGCAAATTTCCACCACCATTGCCCCTCCCCTCCCACGCCAAGGAGAGGGACAATTTGCTCAACAAAATTGTTTTGTGCATTCTGCGCATCAGTAACTGCAAGGTTTTGGTCAATATCTTCCAAATGCTTGAGCTTTGCATCGTACAACGGCAGCAATATTCAAAAAGGAAATCCAGATGCTGCTGGATGTTGGTTGTTGGAGCCACAAGCTTGTTGTACTCTTTGAATAAAGGCAGTAGTGGGCAAGAAACGGGTAGTGAGAAATGAGTTGAAATTAGCAAATGATAACAGGAGGGGGAATGGAACATGATGGTGGATAAAGGTGGAGGCGGTGGAACTTTAACACTGCGAACGCACTGTATAATAATCGTCCCCACTGAGGTAGGAATCGTACATGTATCTACTGTTGTCCGTTGAGTACACCCAAATCCTCGGGGCGTCTGTCGTCGACAACCTTGCTTTGTTTCGTCCGTTTTATGTATCCAAATAGTAACCCCAATTTACAATGACACATACATGATGTTTTCAGTCAAAACGAGTGGGTCCTCTAGCGAGCCATGTCCGGTTCTCCTGGGCGTAGCAGCAAATTCAGTAATGCGGGAATGCTGGCCAAAAATATTAATCGCAAATAATCTCACGAAGTTCCACATGTTAGTCAAGCCTTTATCCGATGAAAAATCTAGAGTAATTCGGGAAAGTCTAACGCATGGATTACTTGCTGGTCATGATGTCCCTGTTCGAAGAAAATTTACAATTCCCTGTTGACAAAACAATTTTCGTAATACACCAACAAAAATTCAAACATCCCTGCTGAAAAAATGTAAACAAATTTGAAAATCCCTGCTGACAAAAAATCATTTTCGTAAATCACATCTACAATTTCGAAAATCTTTGTTGACAAATGTTATTTTCCATAAAACACTTCAACAATTTCGAAAATCTCTGCAAAAGAAAGGTCAATCAATTTGAAAATCCCGCTGGAAAATTTCCCTGCTGAAATGTTTTTCCCTGGGAAGATTCTTCCCGTCTTCCTACATAAATCCGACCCCTGGCATTTCTTGGTTTATCCATGTAGAAGTTTTTCATCATTGCATTTTCATAAAATTTAAATATAATGTAGATCATTAGACGCAACATCTATTTTTTACTACTTGCAATTCCATACAATATAATTTTATTTACCTGACAAACCTGACGATATAATGTTAAATCAATTTTTCTTTCATGTTTGAGTAGTTAGATGATACACACAAAAAACAATATTTAAATACAATTCTTTCAGACATTTCAAGCATCTCTAACAGCTTTAAAATATCCTATCAAATACAATCACAACAAGATTTCTTTTTGTACCGCCGTGGTCTGCTGTGTTCAATATTTCTAGATTCGACAGTGTTGTTTATGACTTCCAATTGAATATCATTGGGTTGTTCTGGTATATCAGCAAGGGATATAACCTGGATCTCATCTCGAGTGTAATCTACTGTGATGTCATGTTGGTCTTGTTGTACAGCAAGTTCATTTTGGAAGTTCTGTGGCTGATCGTTACTGGCATTAGATTGTGCGTCTATGACTTCGCTTTGCTGTGGTTTGACTTCATGCTTCTTTTTTGTTACCTTAGGTTTGATTTGTTTTACTTCAGGTTGATCTGGAGTACCTTGTGAATTATCCAGGATATCCTGAAGTTGATTTTGCATGGTCTCATATTTATTGTGGATGCCATCAGGTTCACTTGGAATACCCTGAGTTTGATCTTGCATTTCGTAATGAGACTGCACTTTGTGAGATCCATGCAACATTTCATTAGGTTCTTGTTGCATGTTCCGAAGTTCTTCTGAGATGTCCTGGGGGTCATTTTGTATACCGTGAAGTTCATTCGGTATATGCTGGTGATTCATTTGAATGCCGTGAAGTGCATGTCGGATCGCATGGGAATCATATTTATTAACGTGAAGTTCATCTCGAATGTCATGGGGCACATTGCGAATGTTCTCGGGCTCGTTTTGCGAGCCATGCAGTTCGTTTGGAAGTTCTCTTCCGTGAAGTTCAACTTCGACGTCTAAGGGGTTGCAAATGATGCCAAAATGATTGGTTTGGATGACGTGAGATCGTTTAAGGATTTCCTGAGGATGATCAATCACGTCGTGAAACCTATGCGGGATGGCTCTATTTTCATTTTGGATAGCCGCTGGATCGTTGTGGTTGCCCTCAAGGTCATCTGGCATGTCCGTAAGTATATCGAAAACGTTTGCAAGTTTTGTCACCCATGATGACTCCCACCGTTGCGTAAATCCAGCGAGTCTAAATTCCTTGAATAGGGTTTCGGCTTCACTTCTTGTTAATCTAAAAAACGTTTTAAGAATGCACAAATACGTTAGATTACATAAAAATGTATATTGTTTGAAATGTATTTCGGTAGTACACATTATATATTCACTACATAAATTATTATTACACAAATTGAAATATTATTTAACGGTAAATCTATTTTATACAACACTTACTAGAAAAGACGTGCAGGAGAACAAAAAACAAAACACTCACATTTCGACGATATTCCATTCTTTTGATTTAGTTTTCAGTAAAAGTTGATTTAAAGCTCTATCAATTAACTGTCCTGAACTTACGTTGAATGTTTCGTAAATATTATTGCTTTTAAATAAACGAATAACGACATAGCACATGTGCAAGAACTCCGAGACGTGAAAATCCTGCATTCAAAATTTGTTGGACATGAATATTTGCCTGGATAAAATAAAGCCCCAAGAAATTATTTTAAAAGTAGCTTATAGAGCTTACATTTTTTAAATAAAAGTTTTGTAGACGGAAATCAACAATGCCCGTAAATTCTTTTAAAAATTCCTCAGATGTCAAGAAAGTGTTAATATTTCCAGGGGTTTGCCAAACATTAGTTAAGTGTTCTACAATGTAAAAATCATTAACAATTCTTTCAAGCAGTTTTGAAACTGTAATACAATGCAGTTCACAAGCCAAATATGATTCGCAACGCATGGTGCGCCTGTTTCAATTAGTTTATTATTGCGGTAACGATTTATAATTGTATTTATAATTTTTATTTTTAGTACAGTTGAATGTATAAATTTCTATTGCGTGAAATAAGGTTATCTTGTTTGACTTACCTAGATACTCGTAAAAATGTAATTTGCACCACTGGTCCTTTTCATCAACATCTATGAAAATTAGGGATTCAATAAACCAATTCACACCCCATACCTTGAACCAGAGCTTCTATTGGGGACAAAATTATTGTCCCGTCCCCGTCCCGTCCCGATATTTTTTAAAAACGTTTGTCCCCAGTCCCGTCAATCGGGACACGGGGACAAAAACCATGTCCCCGTCCCGTCCCCAAAAATTTTTAAAAACCTTGTCCCCGGTCCCGTCCCGAAAGTCGGGACATGGGGACAAAAATCTTGTCCCCGTCCCGTCCCCAAAATTTTTAAAAAACGTTGTCCCCGTCCCGTCCCCAAAATTTAAAAAAAATATTGTCCCCGGTCCTGAAAATCGTGGCATGTGAACAAAATTCCTGTACCGTCCCGATAATTACTGAAAACAGTTGTCGACATTCTCATACCGAAAATCCGAACATGAGGAAAATTTCGTACAAACAATATTTATACCAAACACATAAAAACACATTTATAGAATCGTGGCTTCAAGATTCTTCCTGAATTTTTTGAGCAACAACCCTCATTTTCTACAACCTAAAATCGAATGTCTTACATTCGGTGAAATAGTGTTCACAGAATAGTTTACTCATGAGCATTAAAGCTGAAACGTTATCCTTCTTCTGCTATGCTTGCTCGTCCCGTCACGTTATATACACGACCAAAAAGCATGTCGCGAATATAATGGGAACAAATTTTTTGTCCCCGTCCCGTCCCGAATATAGTGGGGACAATTTGTTTTGTCCCCGTCCCGTCCCTGATATAATGGGGACAATTTTTTTTGTCCCCGTCCCGTCCCGAATATAATTGGGACAATTTTTTTGTCCCCGTCCCGTCCCGATTACGACATGGGGACAATTATTTTGTCCCCGGGGACGTCCCGTCCCGGTCCGTCCAGTGTCCCGACGTCCCGTCCCCGTCCCCGGCAGAAGCTCTGCCTTGAACATATCATTAGAATAGCGATGTTCAATATCTCCTGTGTATTCCTCCTAAAACACAGAATGAAAACGTCCAGTCCTTTAAATAAAAATAGGTTCCAAGCAAACTGATGCCTTAAAATATCACCACTTTGTGGCAGTTATGTCAACTTCAAATTAATTGCGTCGATACACACGTCCTTTATTTTAGGACGTTTTTTGATTTGAAACGTTACATATTTGTTCGACAAAATTTTTTGTCAAAAGAACAGCTGTCGTTTTTATTATTTTGGACTTTCAGAGACAGATCAATTATATTAGACAACTTATAAAACGGAACGAACTATCACATGTAGCTCGCGTCTCTACTTTTACTTGAATTGGTTGAATCACAATGCAATTATTTTAACGAACTTGTAATCATTCAGGACCAATATACATACATACATATAAAATGGTCATGGCGTATCTCGAGAATTCGTGGTTGGAATCGATTGAAATTTGATATTGCGGTCTCACAGAGCATTTCATGGTAATCCATTACAACGAAAGTGCCGAAACCCGAGAAATACCCGGGAACACTAAAATTCGGATTTCTGACGACATTTACTATTATTAGAATCATATAAAAAAGTCATACACCAAATTTCAACAAAATCGGATCAAACATTGCTGAGTTACTGCTATGACCACTATCCAACTCTGTGATTCCCCCAACTTGTAGAGCAAATTCAGATTTTGACCAGTTTTTCCGGCCATCCCGTAAGTACCCACTAATGGATTTAGTATGATTTTAAACCAAATTCAGAGATGGTGAAATGTTATGTTCGTTCCAATTTGTAAGGTGTCATTGCTGAAATCTTTCAGTATGTTCCCATGGACAAACCCTGGAACATGTCTGTAATCCAGTGCGCATGTACGTTAGTATATCTTGAAATTAAATAAACGGTTTTCCAAATACCCCGTAAATGAATTCCTCCAATACTTGCAAAGCATTCACCCATTTTGGATTTCGTTTCAAATCGTTCAGAACTATTTTTAAATGTCTCATTTTTGTTTTTTGTGTTTCGCCTTTGAAGCCGTGTTTTTTCCTGTTTACAAAAAATATTTTAATACACCTCTCAAATGCACTAAAAATTCAGTGATTGTAGAAGTCAAGTAACTTACCCATAAAAAATCAAATTCTTTGTTTTAGCTAATAACACCTTCATGATGCCTCGCTCGAAACGTTTTTCTGTACCGTTCTGATGAAATTCGATATATAATTTCGATTCTTTTACAAACAACGTTATGAGCGCCGAGGTCATTTGGATTAATTGAGAAAGCTTTTAAAATCATAATCAATAAAAACCAAATACAGTCAAACTAGATAATATAAAATCAGGATAATATAGAAATGACTGAAAGGTTTCTAACATTTAAAGATCGTTGGTGTTACCATGCTTTAAAAACATCAAAGAAAGGGACTTTAAACTCAATACAGCCCAGATGTACTTCCAAGGTTGAATTCAGCATTATGCGCAAACAGTCTAAAGTAGCCAAGGAAAGATTACAATTTAAAATGTTCTAGACAAAGAATGAAAGCCTTACCAATCCGGTCATATAATTATATTATTATCGTATGATACTTGTAACAACCAGCAAGGCTTTATTCGTAAAAGCTCCTTCCTTTCCAAAAGAGAAAATATATTCCTGTTAGATTTATTACGACAAGTGTGGAATTTTTTCCAAATGTTGTACAAGGACCAGGTTACCGTACTTAAAATAATATTAATGTAAAGCAATGGCACTAGTATTACAAATCATCGCTACGCGATAATTTGAGGCTTCGCGTAGGGTGGCGTCAGCTACCACCTTGAAAGTAGGATAAATTTTGTATTTTTTTTAAATTTCAGTATTTTTCAGTATAATTGAGCCGATTTCAACCAAACAGGCAGTAACCATTACTATTTACATAAGCAATATTCACAAAACGTTTCATTGAAATCGATTAAGTAGTTTTAGAGATAACAATCATTCGACATAAAGTCCAAAATTTCAAGACGTTTTTTCGAAAACACTATCCCACCGATTTCAACCAAATACGAACTTAGTCTTACTTTTAATACGCGTAATGCCCATACAAAATTTCAATGAAATCTGTTCAGTAGTTTTTGCGTAAGCGTGCAGAGGGACACACGGACGCACGGACGTACAGGCATGGCTATTTTACTAGGGGGCTGACGCCACCTTAAAAACCAGTGTTTATAATTATTATAAGATTTATATTGTCTAAAAGCAGCGTTTGTAAATTGTTAAGATTTCCAGAGAACTACATTTGAGTAGAAAATACAGATACTAAAGCAAGGTTAGCAAATAAAAATATTGTAGAGCCAGGGTTGCACAAATGAAAATGCCCTAGGTTTTATGCCTGCCCTCCTAAAAATGCCCTGAAAATGCCCAAAACGCCGAAAATGCCCTGAAAATGCCTTACTCTGAAAATGCCCGGCATTTTGGGCATTTTCGGCAGGCTTTTTGGGCATATTGGGCATTTTTACAAAAACATATACAATATTGAGAGAGAATGAAATAGAATAAGAATAGAATAAGCATAGAGAATAAGAAAGAGGGGCATGTTGAGAAGATGAGCGAGTGACCGTTAGAAAAAAGACGGCACGAGCGAGAGAAGACGCTAACTCGGAAGTTAGTGTAGGAGGTGAGACGGAAGCGATCGGACAGGATCGGAAGTACTTATAGGTAGATAGATAGGGAATGGAAGCAAGCGTGACTAAGTGAAATAATTATAGAAAGAGAATAGGAATTTTAGAAATAAGTTTATAAAATAAGATTGATAAATAGAAATAAGTTTGAGTATTGAACTGAATAATTAATAAGTGAATAAAAGTCCAGAACGGACATTAAAACTGAAAGACAAGTGTGAAGTGTTTTGGGATTATTTTAGAAAGAATAATTAAAGTTAAGAAAGAGATTGGAGATGAGTTCTCTCCCACCGTAGGACTCCTCGGAGTCAGCCTCTCATGGCCAAAGCAGAGTGCTCATTGAGATTTCACCCTAATTAATTAAAGAAAGAAGCGGATCATTAAGACCCATAATTAAATAAACAATAAATAAAGTAACTCAAAAGTCGAATCGTTTCATGGTGGAGTGTGACCGGACGTTCTGAAGGAGAGGAGGAAGAAAGGACTTCATAATCAACCCAGTGACTAACTTTTAAAGTGTCAGTTAATTACCAACAGTGACAGTAATTATTGGGAAAATTAATTTCATTAAGGAAAAAGGATTTTTGGTGAAAATGGGGATTTTTGGATATGGGAAACATGTCATGTACATATGTGAAATAATGGAGATTGGAGAAGATGGCCGTTAGGATTTCGACCGTTGAAGAGACGTTCGTACGAGATTTCAGAAGCGGCATGGTCATCGCACATTCCATTCCGTGCTCCACACATCACGCTATGATCATTGAAAGAAGATGGTGGCTCACTCCTCCTACCTCACAGTTTATTGGTTATCAGGAAAGAATTATCCGGACGGTATTGTAAGGCTATCATTTTTACTTGATCATTCCCTATACTGAAGAGTCAGTTTATTATTAGCGTATATTGAAAAAATTATCCGTTAAGAAAATGGCTACTACTATAGAAGAGTTAGCTGCAGAATTAGCAGAGTTGAGAAGAATTAATGAAGATATGAGACGAATTAATGAGGACATTAGAAACGATAATGTAGAAATGAGACAAATTAATGAAAATTTGACAAGACAAATTCAGGATGTTTATCAGAATCACAATGAAAATGAGAATAATGAAGAATATGAGGATTTTTACCGTGATATGGAAATGGAAAATGAGGAGGAAGTACGTAATGATAATTTTGAGGAGAATAATCGTACGGAGGAAACAGAGACAGAATTACACAGACTAAGGAGAGAATTACAGGAAATTCACAAGCGTAAACGTCAGAATAATCAGGAAGAAGATGAATTTATGAGAAGTTGCAAAATTGCAAAAACTAAGGCAGACTTTGAAGCTAGGAAATTTAGCAACCTGAAATTAAACATAGGACCCTACATGTCTACAATTAATTCAGAAACTTGGATTTTGAGATTGGAAGCAGGAAGAATACAACACGAAATTACTTGGAAGTATTTCTTAGGGGCAATGAGATATTTTTTCGCAGAATCACAGGATGCAAATGTTAGGATGTGGTTCATTAGGAAAGAAGTTTTATTAGTCAAAAGTCTCGAAAAAGCAATAAATGAAGATCAGAAAGAAATGGTTTGGAAACAATTTCGTCAACAATTTATTGATCAGTATGACCCTAATGTCAGTGCAGCTCAGGCTGAGGATAAATATGAAGCATTTAATTTGAAAGAGGATATGTCAGCTAATGACTTTGTGACACAAGTACAGGATATTTTGCTGGAAATGAAACCAGACATGGAGAGTGAAGAATTGGTAAAGAAGATGCACCGTAAATTACCTAAGGGGATTCGAGTACAAATTATGGGAGATCAATTGAAGTCCGTACCGAGATTTCAACAGAGATTATTGGAAGTTTTGGATGCTGAGAAAAATAGCAAACTGGAACTCAACAACAACAAGGAGGACCAGGAAAAGGACAAAACTACAACTAAACAGGAACCTAAATCATTAATGATGGCTTTAGAACCAATCAAAGAGAGTTTAGAAAAGAAAGAGAATTCTATTAGAGTTATGCAATTTAATGGTAATTGTAATTTTTGTTCCAAGTTTGGCCACAAGGAAAAGGATTGCTGGACCAAACAAAAGAAAAATGTTCCTACGTCATTCAGAGGAAGGATTAGAGGAGGAAATAATAAATTTCAAAAGGAAAATGGCCGAGGACAAGGATTTAGAGGAAATTACCGAGGTCGAGGATTTGGTCAAGGATCGGGACAAGGTTTTGGTCAAGGGTTCAGAGGAAATAACCGAGGTCGAGGTTACGCCAATTACCGAGGTAACCCCAATTTCTATAATAATAACAATAGGGACAAACCGAAGTCAGTTAGGACCCTGGTAGAGAACCTTACGGAGCAATTTGAGAAGAGGACCCAAAACCAACAACAACAGATGCCTCAACCAAATTACATAGCTTACCCGCCTATGGCTCAAATGCAATTTCCAACATTTACTCACCCACAACAACAACAGCAACAACCACCGGGAAACTAGTAAGTCTTTCGTTACGGGAAAGAAAGACTATACAGCCTCAGTATAATCATCAAGAGAATAACAATTTTCAAAAATATTCATTGAAAGAAGATACAGGCCCGAATAATAAATTACAGCCCGTAGTGATTTGTAATTTGGAAGATTTAGAAGACGTTGAGGATGAATGGAAGAAAAGTAATGAGAATCATCAAAGTCAGCAACAAGAAGAAAGTGATTTTGAATCTAAAGATTCTGAGGATGAATTTGAGAAAGAACTAAGACTTATTCCAGACAATTTTAGTGAAACAGAGTCGGTTTTAAAGAAAGAACATGATAGACTTAGAGATAGAATTTTAAATTCAGACGATATTATTATTAATTTAACCCTACTGAACAATATAAAAGTAGAAGCTTTGGTTGATACAGGTGCTCAAATTTCATGTATATCACCTGCATGTGCATACCACATTCAAAAGAGAAGCCCAAACTCTATAGAAATTAGGAAACATCAAGCTTAACCTTATGGACAGTTTGTGAAGGGACACAGTTCAAGTTACAGAAAAACAGCAAGAGTATTTTATTTGATAAGTGGAAAGAAACAATTCCAAGATTTTGCCATTATTAAAGACATGACAACTATTTTAATATGTGGAATTCATTTTACCAAGAAACATAAGGCTAATATTGACATGGAAAGAGAACAAGTTACTCTAAGACCACAACAAGATGGAGGAAAGAAATTACAACCACAAGTTGAAAAATTCATTCGCTTTACTGAAGACTTAGACAATATTTTTGAAACTACCCTAAATGAAGAAGACGACAATCAGATAATTACTAACAAAAAGATTGGAAAGAATACAACAGAACCTCAAATTAGAAAAGCAAATTATATTTCGACTCATATACCATATGAAGTTATGCCTAGATCATTTGAACTAATTGATTTTACCTGTGCAAATATAGCAAATCAGAATAATTCTTACATTAGTTTTGACAGAAAGAATGTACCACCAGGATTATTAATGGGAAGACCTTTAGTCAACATTCAAGAAGGAAAAGCAAGGACTTGGATTTTTAATCCTACAAGGAGAGTCATTCATTTGCCAAAAGTAAGATACTTAGGTACTTACGAGAAAATTCAGAAAGAAGCTATACAAGCAGAAGCTGATGAATTACAAAACAGACTACCCAAAATTAACATAGAAAGAAAACCATTCAAATTTGAAGACTTAACTACCGCTAACAATTTGGACGAAAATCAAAAGAAAATTTTACTACAAGCAGTAAATTCCTACAGACATCTATATGCTGTAACAGAGGAAGAATTGGAAAAATTAAATTACAGACCAGTACATATAAACACTGGAAATCAACCACCGATTTACAGACCACAATGGCCCGCATCTCATATGGAGAGAGAAGAATTAAAAAGACAAACAGACAGAATGCTAGCCCTTGGAATCATCGAACCTAGCAGTTCACCCTATAACAGCCCAGTTCTACTAGTGAAGAAAGCAAATGGGACATTGAGATTTTGCTTGGACCTAAGAGAATTGAATAAACAAGTTGTTCAAAATACCTATTTCCTACCTAAAATAAATGAATTAGCATCAAATCTACATGGATCATGTTGGTTCATTACCCTGGATTGCATGCAAGGATTTTTGCAAAGGGAATTAGATGAAAGCTCAAGACAGAAAACAAGTTTCACCATACCATCAGGAGGAAAATACCAATACACCAGGCTACCCTATGGATACATTAACAGCCCTGCAGAATTTCAGATGATGATGGACGACATTTTGGGAAATTTGAAGTATAAATTAGTCCTAGTCTACGTAGATGATATTCTTGTATTTGCTGGAACATTTGAAGAACTAATTAGAAGATTTATAATGGTTATAGAAAGATGCGCTAAATTTAATCTTAAATTTAATTTAAAGAAATGTAAATTCGCATTCAATGAACTAATTTATTTGGGAGATGTAATTGGGATTCATGGAAGAAGAATTAACCCTAACAAGATACAAGCTATTACAAAATTTCCAAGACCACAGAAAATTAAAGATGTCAGATCATTTATTGGAATGACAGATTTTTTCCGAAAATACATCAAGAATTATGCAGATATAGCTGAACCATTAAACAGACTGAAAAGAAAAGAATTTATTGGAAAATTCGAGTGGAAAGACGCACAAGAGCAAGCATTTCATAAATTGAAAGAAGCATTAACAACTAGCCCAGTTTTGCAGTATTATAACCCATTAGCAAATATTATGATTGATACTGATTGTAGCAATATTGGACTTGGAGGAATGATTTTACAATCAACAGATGGAAAGAATTATCATGTAGTTGAATACACTTCAAGAATGCTAAATGAGAAAGAAAAAGAACTTGACACAACTCAGAAAGAAGCTTTAGCTATTCTACATTGCTTAAAGAAGTTTCGACAATATATTTTTGGCCGAAAGTTTGTAGTGAGAACGGATCACGACGCATTAAAGTATATCAAAAATACTAAGGACCCACATGGAAAATTAGCCAGATGGGCCGTAGAATTGGCAAACCATCAATTAGAAGTTATACATAGAAAAGGAACCCGCATGCAGCATGTTGATTGCTTATCTAGATACCCAGTTAGAAAATTGAATGTACCTTTACTCAGAGCTAATAAGAAAGATATAGAAGAGGAAGATTTATTAATCAAAATTACCGGAGGAAATCTTGAAGTTTTTTCAGAAAAGCAGAGAGAAGAACCTAAATTGGCTAAAATCATCAATTCGCTGTTAAAAAGCAAAGCAGCACAAAATCAGACAGGAAATATCATTGGAAAGAACTATGCACTAATTCAAAATTTACTCTACAAAATTAGCAAGAATGCAAGTGGAAGTCCGTGGAGATTGGTAGTACCAACGAAATTAAGAGCTGATGTACTCAGACTCACTCATGACGACCCTACAGCTGGTCATGGAGGATTCTACAGAACTTATTTACTAACCAAAAGAAGATATTATTGGGACCGAATGGTGAAAGATATTTTTACCTACGTACAAGAATGTGAAGAATGCCAGAGGGAAAATCCTATGAATAAGAAAGCAGAGGGGTTAAGAATAACTTACCCACCACCAACAAGAATATGGCAGAGGATCGCTATCAACTTTATAGGACCGTTGGAGAAAACGCCTAGGGGAAACGAGTATGCGTTAGTAGTTATTGACTACACATCTCGATTTTTATTTGTAGTTCCCACACCCAACGCTAGAGCAGTGGATTCAGTCCGAATCTTATGGCAACTATTTTATTTTGCCGGAATGGCACCAGAAATTGTATCAGATGGAGGAAAGCATTTTACAGCAAATTTCTTCCAACAATTTCTCAAAATTAATAATATTAAACACATCATTGTACCACCCTACTCGCCACAATCAAACGGCGTAGTTGAAAGAAGTAATAGGGACATCAAAAATACCATCAGGAAATATATGACAGAAAGAAGAACAGATTGGGATTTATTATGCAATCAAGTTGCATTTACGCATAACATTCAATATCACCAGTCTTTGATGAATTGTCCATTTTATTTATTTATGAACAGACAGCCCATTTTGAGAACTGATTTGAAAATACCAACACTAGAAAGAACTTATCCGTTGGATCCAGAAGAAGAACAGAAGAATCACCTGCAGGCAGTTGATAAAGCTGTGAATCATATGGAAAAACAACAGAAAGAACGCAACATTACCGCTAATTTGGGAAGAATTGATCACTCTTATCAAGTTGGAGAGTATGTTGTAATTAAAACTAACCAGCATGGATTACAACCTCGTTGGAGTAACCCGCTTAAAATCATAGAATTAGTTGGAAAAATGGAGTTGAAACTGGAAGATTTAAATCCAAAGGCAAGAGAGAAGACTAAACGAGCTCACATTCACAATGTGAAGCGCTGGCATCCCGCAGATCGATGGTGCAGAGATTATGGATATTTAGACGTAAATAAACAATGTAAAGAAGTGTGTGTGTTACCAAGACCAACACAAAAACAAACTGAAAATAAAACTCAAAAAGTAGTACCAAAGAAGACAATCAGGAGAAGGAGTCATGAACCTGAACCTGAATCGTCTTTAAACATTTCATCAAGATCAGAAATCGAGAGTTTAAATTCATCACCGCATTCAGAAAGAGAACATGAAAGAGTTTCAGAAATTCTTAGACAGATCGACGCTCAACCAACAAAATTAATTCCTGTGCAAAAGGAATACATACCTACCCATACTTACAACACTAGATTTCGTGCAAGACAGGCGCCACACGAACCTAAAGTTGGAATATTGGAAGCAAGACAAAATCACCAGAATAGGAAAAGAAAACGAGATATACCACCCAGATTTCAAGGAAGAAAGAAATTTTCCGCTGAAGCCATACAAAATAATCAAATGGCTAGACATTTTAATCAACCTAATTGGAATTATGGAGAAGGTTTTAACCAGGAGGAAAGAAGAGATTTTAATTCATTTGGAACAAATTGTAATAATCCAGTGAACAATAATTACTTTAATAGAGAAAGAACTCGCATAGATACTAACAATAAGTGTGCCAGTGATACATATGTAATAAATCGCAACAGGCAGAATTTTAATAATTATTTGAAGAGGAAAAACTTTAATGGAAATCCTTATGAGGAATTAACAGAGTTTAAAAAGAGAAAAAAAAATTATTCTTGGAATAATGGAAATAATAATATGAGTGAAAAAGAAAATGAAAACCGGTTAAATAAGACATATGGACTTGAAAGAAGAGCCATGGAAATATTTGATGAACAGAAAAGAAGAGATAAAGAAGCCCACGACAAAGTATTAGCTCAGTGGAGAGATCAAATGATTAACTTGCATCCGTTGACAGGATCAAGATTGGGAAAGAATAATAATTGTAATAGAAAGAAAAGTGATATAGCTGGAAATAAGGAACCTTTTGGAAAAGCTTTTAAACTGATTGAACAAAGTGTTAATACTTTTATCAGTGAGAGAAAAAGAATGGACAATGTGAAAGAAAAATGTGTAAGTTGTGAAAAAGGAAAGAGTAATGAAATAGAAAATTTTCAGGAAAAAGGGAGAAGGAGAACGAGTCTTTCATCAGTTGCTACAGAAGTAGTTGGAGAAAATGAAATTTTGGAATCTCAAAGAAATTCCGAAGATTCATTCCGTGAGGAGGTTAGGTCATTACCTGTGGATGTAATACCAACCAAGACATTGGATCCATCCCAAGGAGAAAAAGAAGTTTTAACTTTACCGAAGGAAATTGGAATTCCCAACTATGGAAAAGGAACTGAGAAGTGACTGATTGTGAAACATTAACTTTGCGACATCTGTGCAGATGGAGCAGAACTTTTTAAGGGGCGATACGAGAAAGGAGGCAGGAAGTACAACGTAGTGGAAGGAACTAATTTAAATACGAAGGAAACTAGGGAATACAAAGAACAAGGAAGTAATTTTAAGTAATTTAGAAACGGCATGGCCCAGGTTAGAAGTGTTAGTAAGGCATGAATTGGTTAAAGTGTGTAGACTAAGAAGAATAGAAGTAGTGAAATACGGAGTGTAGAGATTTTAGAGAAAAAGTCAAATTGTAAGAAATTGAAAAATAATTTAAGAGTTGAAAAAAAAATTATTTACTTACCCAGAAAGAAGTACAACTTTGAAATTGGGAACAGAAGTGATTTTTGAAGTGAAAAAGAAGTGAATTTGAATACCGACAGAAAATATATTTTTGATTGAGAGAGAAGTAAAATTCTGTGACTGTAAACTTTTACTGAGAAGGAAGTGAACTTTTGAGTGTGAAAGAAGTACACATAAGTAACTGGATAAGTATTTTTACTGAGAAAGAAGTGAAGTTTTTGAGTGAGAAAGAGAAGTATAATTAATTGTTCATTACTTACTGTGAGTTTCGAGGAAAGAACAATGAGTGACCTTTTGAAGCTGGAAATCCAAAGAGCGAAGATAGACATTGTTACAACCGCTTTGGACGGTACTTTGAAGCAGGAAAGAACTTCCGTGGCAGGAGGAATTGAATTATTACGAGTCAAGATCAACCATTTGGCTCACCTGACCCATCAATGGAATTCACAAATACCGGAGAATTACGACAAAACTCTACTGATGGAAGGGTATCAATTTGAGGAGTTAAAGAGGAGAATGAATGATTGGGTAATCACTACAGAAGCCATGAGACATTTCCAATATCAAGAAAGAAGTTCGTTGATTGGACAACCAACTCAACATCAAGAACAAACTTCAACAAATGTTGAGAACCCGATTGTTCAAGTTGAGATTCAACAAAAGAATTTGGACCCAAGGAAAGAAAAGGATCCTACAGATTCTGAAGAGCACGAGAAAAAAGGGGTGGCTTATCTGAAGAAGGTACCACCACCAAGTATTTTCGATAGCTCGGATGATGAAGAAAGAATCAAAACGGAAAAAGGCCGAAGTTCAGTGGAACCTGAGAGTACTGAGAATGAGGACGACTTTAAAAAACAGTTGGATAAAGAACTGGAGAGTTATTGGAAAAGAAAATCTTCGGGAGTTGAAGAAGAAGAAGTTACTAAAACACCCATCAAGAAAAGGAAGGTTTTGCCACCGCCATCATTAACCGAATTGAGTCAATTACCGGAATTGGTGAAAGAAAAAGTGGAATTCATATCCGCAGCACATAAGAGGTTAGTTTACATGTTACCCATCAGTAAACAGTGCATTCCGAAATTACCGTCATTTGTGAAAGAAGGAAGAGATGCCATTCGAGACATCACCGTTCAGTGGTATGGACCACCAGAAGCATTTGGACCCATGAAAGGTATTCAAAATGTTCGAGAAAAGTTTTTGAAAGAAAAACTACAATTGAAAATCTTTTGGTCAAAATTTACTCCGAAAGAAACACCACTTCGAGGGGTAATTATTCAAGGAATGAAGGCCGATATCATTTCAGCTATGATGGTTATTCATGATTGGATCATTTTAACCGAAAGAATGGAAGAATGGAAAGGGAAAGAATATGAAGGACTGAAGATTTTGCAAGAAAAGATACCAAATTTTGCAATTCCCTATGAAGTAAGCAGCATTTTGAATCTTACTCAACGACCAATCAAAGAAATCAAAAGAAAGAAGTACTGTATGACTTGCTGGAAACCGGAGCATGGCAAGTGTCAATATGCCGAGATGACATCGAAAGACTATTCACAGTATTAGTGAAGAAACAAGACAATTTTTACAGCCGAAAGAAGGAAAGTAAATCACTCATTAAAAATTATTTGTGTAAAGAAGGTTATGAATAATAATTATTGAGCGTTGTAAAATAATTAAGGAATTAGAAATGATTTAGAAAGACCTTTAAAATAGGCAATAAACTAGACTAGAAATGAATTAGAAAGACCTTTAAAATAGGCATTAAAATAGACTAGAAATGAATTAACAAGACCTTTAAGAAAGGCAATTTTATGTTTAATAATTTTTTTTATGTGAAGAAAGAAGAGAGATCTGGAAGACTGGAGGAAGAGAGAAGAAAGACATGCTAAAGTCTCTAAGGAGCAAAATGATTAATTTTTTTTATGATTTAATTGACATGAATTATTATTAATATCATTATAATTATATTTTATTAATATGAACTAAGAAAGAATTTGAGGACAAATTCCATTTAACAAAGGGGGTAATGAGAGAGAATGAAATAGAATAAGAATAGAATAAGCATAGAGAATAAGAAAGAGGGGCATGTTGAGAAGATGAGCGAGTGACCGTTAGAAAAAAGACGGCACGAGCGAGAGAAGACGCTAACTCGGAAGTTAGTGTAGGAGGTGAGACGGAAGCGATCGGACAGGATCGGAAGTACTTATAGGTAGATAGAGAGGGAATGGAAGCAAGCGTGACTAAGTGAAATAATTATAGAAAGAGAATAGGAATTTTAGAAATAAGTTTATAAAATAAGATTGATAAATAGAAATAAGTTTGAGTATTGAACTGAATAATTAATAAGTGAATAAAAGTCCAGAACGGACATTAAAACTGAAAGACAAGTGTGAAGTGTTTTGGGATTATTTTAGAAAGAATAATTATTATTATTTATTATTTGGGGTTTATACTCCGATTTCTTGCCCTTAAGGCCTTACAGAGTTTTCTTTACCTCCTTTATTCTCTTTTTAATTTATTTACAAATTGGAGCCATTCTGGCCCATTAGCTGCGTACTGTGAAGTGGGGCGGCCGCCCATTCCACACTTACTCAACCACAGGCCTGCATGTAAACTCGTCATCATATGACTAATAACCGAAGGTAGAGGTCTAGGCCCCCGCTACGTGTGCAGTCCGCTATACATTAGCACATACAGTTTCAAAGCACATACCCGGTGTCACACACAGCATCCCCGCAGTCTTGCAAGCATGTATATCACCACACACATACGCAGACTTAGCTATAGAGAGAGAGAGAGTGAAATGTGAAGCTACAGGTAGAGACAGAGGATATGCAGACAAGGGAGGAGACACGGGACATGCCACGGACACAATCTTATTCGAGATATCAGCAGTCGAAGTATATACAAATACACCAATTCATCTTACGAATCATTATCAGTGTACGGCACACACTACTCCTGCTGATACTCTTCCAAGAATGCGCAACATGCCTCCAGACCTCATTTGCATATCGATAGTGTATAGAGAAAGATAGAAATGACCTGAAATTATTTTGGGGTGAGCTAGAGTCAAAAGCCGACTCTTCTGCAACCTTACAGATTCACTACACCACCAGACCGCAGGCCCGGTCTACGAAAGAATAATTTAAGTTAAGAAAGAGATTGGAGATGAGTTCTCTCCCACCGTAGGACTCCTCGGAGTCAGCCTCTCATGGCCAAAGCAGAGTGCTCATTGAGATTTACACCCTAATTAATTAAAGAAAGAAGCGGATCATTAAGACCCATAATTAAATAAACAATAAATAAAGTAACTCAAAAGTCGAATCGTTTCAATATGACCATTATTGCTCCTTTAACGAATATAAGGGAGGTTTTCATAGCATAATCAAACCCATCCAGTTTTAGAAAATGTTAGAAGTAATTACCTGATTTAAAAAAAAGAATTTAATTAGTCTAATTCGTTACTTATGGCCAGTGGTTATTTCAATAATCCTTACAAAAATTTAAGCCCCAACGGAGTTGCAAACATTCAACGCTGTACATTATTAAAAACTTTTTGATTTGGAAAGAACAATTTGCACAGTGCCAGCATAAATTCCGTATTTTGCTAATGGCTTGTAAAGCATAGACAATTTTACACTTTCATTAGATACATAAGATGCGATTGTTATAATATATGTCAAAACCTCCGTAGAAAATTTTGTGTCGACTTTGAAAATTGCATTTAATTAGCCGTAGTAAACCAGTGTAATAATTCTAGGAGTCCAAAATGTAACAATGAATACATTTAGATGCCGAAGAGTTTTGAAACTCACAAACAAAGATATTTTAAATCTTTTAACAACTGTTTTATCTTTTTGTTTTGCATCTTTGCCCGCATATGTATGTTTGTTGTTGAAATCTAAATAATTCCAGACACGGTGTACAAGCGAATTTTTACAATAAAATAAGGAAAATAGAATTATTATTATTTTTCCATTAATAATAATAATTTTTTAACCTTCTTGGAAATATTTTGTTTCTATAATTTTATCATGTAATCTAGTTGAATATTAAAATTATTTGTAACATACTGTTTTGTGACTTATTTTGCTAAATTAGCAGGTGGAAAAAGATATTAATTTAAAAAATTGGTGCGAATATGCCGAAAATGCCTGCCCTAGGCTGAATATGCCCAAAATGCCCAAAGTGCCATACATGCCCAAAATGCCATGAAATGAAAATGCCCAAAATGCCCTGGCATTTTGGGCAAGCATAATGCCGAAAATGCCATGGCATTTTCAATTGTGCAACCCTGTGTAGAGCATATCGAAATATAAAAGAACCTAATAAACAATAAAATGCGCGTGCAGTAAATTCCCTCTTTACATCAGTCCCAGTGAACATTAAAGATGACGTAAACAACTCCATACTAGAGATGGAATACAAGTTTTGAACAATTTCTGAGTTCCAATCAACGTTGGCCTGTATACCCTAGAAATAAAATGTTTAAATTGGTTAGTTTTATTGTTTATTTCTTTATAGAAAAATTAACTTTTTAATTATTTTATGGGAAAATGTTTTTCACGAAAATAAATATTACTGCCAGGGAAAATCTTAAATTAATGGGATACTTTTTGAAAACAATGCTTTTGAAATTGACTGATCTTATTTGACAGGGATTTGGAGTCTTGTAAGGAAATTCTTTTTGATAACTCAGATTGGCAATATCGTCGACCTTCTTTTCAGTAGGGATTTTTGAAATCATTGAGACAGTCCCTGCAGACACATGATTCTGCAGAATTCGAGAAATTCAAAAAAAATCTTCCAGGAACTCCGGAAAGGAAAACAGTTATAAAAATCCGACCCATTAATAGTATTTGCACCCATCTATTGCATTCATTTTGGAGATTGAATATACATAACCCAACTTTTAGCATCATGTTCGTATTCAGACTTGACTGAATCACCCTAAGGAAACTAAGCAAGTTATACAACTTAACTACTGTTTAATGGGCAAAGTGGTCGTACTGTAGTAGTCAATGGTTAATGATTAAATATTTTATGCCTTGATAACACTTACATTTGTACCACACGAGCTACATTTACCTTCCATATGGTATTAAATTTAAGGGCTATTTAATAGATAGAAACAACTATACCCAAATATCCTCCCACAAATATTCTCGAAGCTCTTCTCGTTTAGAGTGAAACAACTTCGTCAGGAATTTATAATCTTTGCAAACATTTCGACTGCTCTTGTATCCATATACCGTTATCATTAGTCTTCTCTTGATTAATATATTGACTTTGTCCGTTTCAAAATTCTGACACCGGTCATATATAGGAGAGACTATATTTTGTCTGACCAATTCAGGCAGTTCCTAAATATAACAATAACGAAATCAATATAACAGGTGATGAATTTCTTAAAGAAACAATTGCTCCTTGTAAGCATTTAATCCTTTATATTTACTATTCATTACCATTCCGGATTCCAAACATTTATGTACGACAGTCAGTATAGCTGTTGTAACCCAGAACTGGTTTTTATAACTCTCAGGCAATGTAAGAATTCCCGTTTCTATTTCTTTCCAGTTAACAGGTGGCGGAACATGTTTATCTTCAACGTTGTAATAAATCTCGGCTAAATTTAACATTACAGATTCGGGAGACGTATCAGCATTGAAATAAGTTTTGCATTTCTGCAAAAGAGTTTCAAAAGGATTAGTATGCACGTTGTCGCTTAAGTCATATGCCATTGTTTGCCTTTCCACACTGTTGAACATGTTAATTCCATTTTGGGATATTATCCCTTTAAAATGTGCTGTTGTCAAAGCATATCGCCACACTAGTAGGCACAAAAAATAATTTTTATTGTTAAGTTGGATTCCAGTAGTCAATGTTTCAATTGATGTTAGAATATGGCCTCACCAGTCAATGTTGTAATCGTTTTGCTCGAAAAAGCGACGTATACTACTCAGAGCGTCGTGTGAAATGTGCTGTTTGCGTGCACACTGCTGAATTAATCTGTGTATCTTTAAACTGTTCCTTTCACCCCTTTTCACAATCGAGTAATCCATCAGTATTTTCAGTCCTTTCGTTACAATCGGATTCCGAAATTCATTGTACTCATAGGATTCACATGTTTTTCTACTGTAGATTGCATCAATCAGTTCTACATACAATTCATCGGGGCTCAGACACGAAATGATATTCAGAAGTTTAATTGCGATGTTTCCATTTTTATGACTTTTGATTTTAGTGATCGTTTCATTAAAAATCAGTTCAAGAGCATCTTAGTACTTGGACTCATTAGAAATTTCTTGAAGTGAAACATCTTTTAAAATTTCGGTGTACGCTTTAATTCTTTTTTCAATCTCATCAAATAAAACGTTTTTTGCCTTTTTATTTATTGTAGACCCAACAAGACTCAACCCTAAAGGATAGCCTGCCAAAATATTTGCAAGAGCAGAAATAGAATTTTCCAAAGACACTGGGATTTCTTGGCCTTCAAGTTTCAAATACTTTTTCAAGATGTTGGTGGCCTCTTTGTCGGTGAGACTATCAATCGTAATCAACATAATTTCTGACTCTGTACCGCCCCAATGTTTCTTACCATTGCGAGAAGTGACTATGAAAAATGGCTTGTTTGGGAGATTTTTTTTAAGCATGTAATTTGTAATGCCGAGGTGGTCTCCTTTTGAATTTAGTCTTTCAGCATTGTCGAATATGTTGATCCCATGCTTATTAGCTGCCAGTTTCTCTTGCATATGCGGAACATCATCAGCGGTATTTAATTTCATTCCTATTTTCCTGGCTAATTCCATAAAACTTGCAAGCAAACTGGTTTGAGTCTGTGCGTTAATCCACACAATGTAGTCGTAGTTTTTGGTGAATTTCCGAGCAAAGGCTTTCGCAATCTCACTTTTCCCCATTCCACCAAATCCAGCCAGGAGGATCGTTCTCTGGTAAGATTTGGGTTCATCAATCCGTTTATCAATTGCTTCAGATATTTGCGCAATCTGATCTTCTCGGCCATAGAAATATTGGCTCGTTTCAGGAATTATATATAATGGAGAGGTTAAGAAGTCATTAGAAATATGCATCGCCACAGACATATTTCCTTTATCAATAAAGTCGCCTTCGACTTGCAGAGCCGTTGATTCGATTACGTTCGCATTTTCCACTTGTTCATCCATCGTTGCTCCTTTGTATTGATATAAGGTCACAAGGGAAGTTGACAGAGAAGTCGAGTCTCTGTTTTAGGTATATAATTGCAAAATTTCCATACTCAATTTTTATTACAAAAAGTTTTTACAATTCCTAAAATTTGATTGATTGTTCAAAAGGATTCAATATTTGTTGGAAAAAAACTACAAATTTTAAATAAAATCTTAGATTTTAAAACTAAAGATTTTCTGTCCCCAATCTATGCTCAGTTTCTATTTCAATCAAATGTCAACTAAAATCCCTGCAGCTGTTTATGTAAACTACATTTATATCAGCGTTAAACTCATGCCCTAAAAACGATACATTCACGTATGGAACATTTACAACAAGCTGCAATTATTTAAAAACAAAAATGCTTTCTCCTCGAATATGTTAGGAATATGCCACAAACGACGTCATACATTTAGTGAGTCAGTCATTTTGACAAAGCCACAAGGGGGTAAAGTGATGCATCAAAAAGCACGATGCGGGAATAATAAATAATAGGTAGAATGTACGTTAACAATTTTGAAACCGTTTGAATACTCATTTAATAATTTGCGTTTACATTGAACGTGGAATAATGGTTGGTATTGTTACATTATTTATGCAACTTTTATACACTGCAGTATCTACTGATTGTACCAACTCTCGGTGACGTAAAGTATTATCATTTGTGTGTATAAGACTTGTTTTGTTTCTCATGTCAACTGAAGCGAAAGGATTCTTTGTCACTACTCTACTTATGTTAGGACTAATACTGATACTTAAAGAGTCGAAAAATTTGGACGAAAATTTAATATGACTTTGAATGACGTGGCAGTCAGTTAATGGTTATTGTAACACTTTTGAATGACGTCATTAGTGCTACATCCCTAGTAGTTTAATAAATGAAAGACACCGCACAATCCTTACGAGAATGTGTCCACTGATTGAATAAAATTTCTGGAGAGTACACCTTGAAGAGTAGATCATTTTTGATAATTGGTCCAAAGAAATCGTAAAACAGAATTCGGAAATATCCGGGGTTAAAGTTACCGAAAAATGAGGTGGGGCTCATGGGGTACCAAAAAATTCAAACAGTGAGAATTAGCAATATAACTTCAAAAAAGCCGGCAATAAAAATTAAATAACGTGCACAACGTTTTTAAGCGAGATATGACCTCAGAACTCCGAGATATTGACCTCAAGAGATCAAAGAGCGTCGATACCGGTTTCATAATCTAACCGGTGATGAAACTAGTCCAAATTAGAACGAGTGCTTTATTTAGTCACATATTAAACGTGTGCCGAGTTTTGTTCCAGTTGGTGATACGATGACCCAACTGTGACCTCCGAGGTCAATATCACACCCATACCGGATTTGGTCCCTAATAATTAGGCTTGGGAATATTTCGCTAAATTTTGCGTTGAAATTTCGCAAATTAAAATTTATTTTTCGCAAATTTCGCAAAAATTTGCAGATCATTTCGCAACTTTCGCAGCCTTTAGTTTTTATTGAATGGCAGTCTAAAAGAAGTACCTTAAATATTATAGAAAATACCGTTACACCGAATCGCTGTAATTGTAATAATTACTCAATCATTGTTGTCATCCGAATTGTCTGGGTGAACTGTTGAATCGTGAATTACCACTCGCATATGAAAGTCAACATTTTCTTAGGTAAGTTTTAGGCGCTGGGGAGCAAGAAGCTTTTATAAATAATAAAAGCTTGTCTCAACTGGAGCGCTACTACTAGGTACGGAAATTACTTTTACTACCAACTCCGACAAATACGGTATGTCTCGAGAAAATTTCAGACAAAATTCCATAACGTCTATTTCCACCGACTAAAATTCTCCATTTTCCTCAGTGTACCGTATTGAACCAAATCTTCTAATGGAATTGCCCTGTTCAAAACTTTTGAAAGCGACGATTAAACGCCCTTGCGAATGTTTTCCGGGCAAAATCAAGGATCCAGAATTTGAGCGTCTTCCCAGTTTATTTGTTGGGTGTTTTTTATTGAGATAAAGCGACAATTTATCAGTCCACTTTGCGGAAACTGTTGTAAACTTTTTAAAGCTGGGAAATTGTATTTTTTAATCTGTTTGTATTTTCATTTCTCTTAATCAGTGCTGCGATCGGGTCAAGTAATTTCAAAACTTGACCATGAACTTGACTTGACCACGAAACTTCAAGTAATTTTCAAGACACAACTTGAACTTGATAACTCGCGTTTGTGTAATTACTTGACTTGTCAAGTTCAAGTAATCAAGTAACTTTTGTAAGACCCGAACTTGATCAAGTAGTTAAAATACCAACCTTGACTTGAACTTGACTTGACCATGACTTGAACGCGACTTGAACTTGATAATTCAAGTAAAGTATCACAAAAAATTAAACATGGCCACAATAGGTCGAACTTACATCAGCAAATTATTTCCTTCAGACTGAAGACCAAAAAGCATTCAGAAAACAATTTTACTACTACTTTTTATTTGAAACCATTAGAGGACAACTTTGAGCGTGTACTGAGTACAGTAAAAGTTCGATATAAGGGACTATACAATTTATAAAGAAATTTCCCTTATACAAAACGTCTAAAGCATTGCGTCAATGAAAGTTAGAGTCAAACAAATGCATCCCTGATATCGATATTTCCTTATAAGCTAAGCCCTTATAATGGACTTTTACTGTATATCTGACGAGTTTTACATAGTATCAAGTTTTATTTAATGTTCATATATGTATATATACATATACATATTTGAGCATAGATAGCGAGTACTCTTAATTTAAAATTTAATAAACTAGTATTTACTTATTTATTAAATGCTTTTTGTAAAAAGCCATCCAAGCTCATTTTATACTGGAATTTATTTAAACAAGTTGAAACAAATAATAATTCTAAGCAACATTATGAATTATCAAGATAATTCCTTTATTTCATGGAGAGGCCACTGCAACAACTAACAATGAGCAACGTCTGGTAAGCAAGACCTTCATAAAGATGACTCTGATTTTGAATTTTGTCCTTTGATTGATGGCATATGCAAATAATATACCCTGGACACGACATGAAATTGGATTGAAATTTTGAAATTGCTTCCGTCCTTTATGGCATGCGCAATCTAAAGTTACTTGAACTTGACCATGAAATCTCAAGTTCATGGTCAAGTTTTTTCTTTCCATTACTTGACCCTGAACTTGACTTGAGATTCAAGTAAATTTCTCTTACTTGTACTTGAACCTGACTTGTCTTAGAATGTCATGGTCAAGCCGAGTACGTACTTGAACTTGACCCGAAAGATTCAAGTAAAAAAATTTACCTACTTGAACTTGACCCGAACTTGAACTTGACTTGAAAACTCAAGTATTACTTGAACTTGTCCGCAGCACTGCTCTTAATTACTTTTATTGTTCAACTATTTACTGCAAGCTGGCAGAATTTCCCCCTTAAATTTGAAACGTTATTTAAAGAATTTACTACATTAAAAGTTGGCTCCACGAAAATTATTGAGTAAAATCTATGCGATAAATCATAGGATTTAAATATGTGAAGTAATGCAAACTCGAAAGGACGGGGCACGTTTCTACAGGATGAGTGTCAGTTGTTTGTTGAATAGACATACCACCGAATTTAATAATAAAAATTTCAAAATATTACTGGTCTACGTAAAATATTTTACAAGATTCAGGATTTTGTAATGCGATTTAATATTTCGCACTTAAACTTCCCATTTCGCAAATTTCGCAATTTATTTTTTCATTTTTGGATTCTACCGACATCTGGGGTTACGTTTCACCCCCATGGGAGTACCGTAACTAATCGTTTTTAGAATTTCGCATTTTTCGCAAAATCCCAAGCCTACTAATAATCATTCGAATTTCCCGCAAATGGGCTAGAGCTTTTAGTTAAAGCCCGGATGAGTTGCCTGTCAAGTTTGGTTCTAGTTGGTGACACGATGACCCAGCTGTGACCTCCGGGGTTAATATTTCACCCATACCGGATTCGGTACCTAAAACTCGTTTAAATTGCCCACAAATAACGTAGAACTTTTAGTTTAAGTCCAGATGTGCTTCCTGTCAAGTTTGGTTTCATTTGGTGACACGATGACCCAGCTGTGGCCTCCGGGTTCATTGTGGAAAAATCTATATAGGTTTGATATTGGTGGACTATGTCACTGCTGTGTCACGAGGTCACTAATTGGAACAAACCTCGGCAGGTTACTGCCTAGTACAATTTGGGAACGACTTAGCCTATTCTGGACGGATTCCAGTAAGGTTATGGTAGAAAAACCTGTATAGGTTTGATATTGGTGGACTATGTCACTGCTGGGTTATGAGGTCACCAACTGGAACCCAACTCGGCACACATTTATTACAGTATGTGTCTAATCAAAGCGTTTAATTATAATCTCGGCCAGGTTTATCACCGTTTAGATTACGAAATTGGTATCGAAACTGGTTGACTTCTTGAGATCAATATCTTGGATTTGGGAGGTCATACCTAGTTCAAAATGTTTCGCCCCGTTATTAAATTGTTACTGCTACAATTTGTAAGTTTAGTCAATTCCCAACTTTAATTTGTTGGTACCTCGTGAGCTCCCCCTCATTTTTCGCTAACTGTGACCCGGGATATCTCTGAACCCCGTTTAGATTTGATGGGACAATTATCAAAAATGCTCTACGCATCAAGACGCACCTTGCAGTAATTTTGTTAAAATCGAACAGATGGCATTTTCTAGTACGAATTGTGTCCTTTGTGAATCTCTTATATTTTAAATTATGCTCACAATTAGCATGAAACATTGATATAATAAATGCGTATATACCTTCGCGGTTGTCAACATGTGATTTTATTTCTTTCTTCAA
The DNA here is from genome assembly GCA_947179485.1 of Allacma fusca. Lineage (NCBI taxonomy): Eukaryota > Metazoa > Arthropoda > Collembola > Symphypleona > Sminthuridae > Allacma > Allacma fusca. The sequence continues at coordinate 59,684,036 of OX359245.1, forward strand.
GGTGTTTCCGCTTATCTTTGCAGTTCAAAGCCGGGCAACGTGGTAACTGAGGTTGTTGTTCAAGTGCAAACAAAGTCACAAATCTGTTTGACAGTTGTAATGACGATCAAATCTGCTGTAATCATGAACAAAAGCCGAGTAAATAAACAATTTATATGAAAATGTGCAATACCACTGATTGAAAGGAGATACATTGCACTGATAAGGGAATAAAGTTCTGTAATTAAAACTAGAGTTGAATGTAATGGACTACCAACATTTACAGAGTCACAGAGTTCTATTACTAAACGTATAGGATGGCTATTGCCGTGAAGGACATCTATTAGTATTTCGATTGCACGTACAGTTCAAATGACAATAAATATTCGGTCTTTACCATGGGAATGCCAAAGCATAGTCGATATTTACTGAGGTTTGTTTTAAATCAAAATTTATCGCGTTGAATCCTCGTCAACGGAATTTACGGAAAATGAAAACAAAAAAAAATTCCAAACATGTAACGTATTAGGCTAATGGAAATTATATAACATAATACGTGTTCTGGTCATACTTGGTTTTTCAAAGGTTTTAACCACTGAAATTCAAACAGGTTCTCTGGAACAATCTGTGCATGTAGTATGCAGCCAAACTTAATTCATGCGCGGCTATACAATACATCAATTCAGTATCTACATGAAGCTAATTGCTCAGTCTGGGAGCAAGATATAATCCATCATCTTTTAGTAATCTTCATGTGTCCTCCCAAACTACTTGCCGAGACCCTGGTCCTATGAAATACATACGCAAACATGCGCCAACGTTACGATATGGCACGCCTTGTGAAAACTTTGTAAATAATCGGCAAATTAAGTAAATTACAAAACTTTCAAATTTGTTTACAAAACCAAGGCATTGCATTGTACAATATTTATATTCCGATATCCGTGGATGCAATGGAATATAACTGATTTTCCCTGTCATAAATATTTTCCATGGGAAGAATCTTCCCGTCTGTTCACAAAATCTAGCCCCTGGGTTAAGTATTATATCTGAATTATTAATCTTACCCGTAATTCTGCAATCTATTCTTGTACACAAAGGCCTCCAGAATTGTAACAATTTAAAAGGATATACCAAAAAATACTAAACATTTGTTCCTAAATATTCCTACAGTTACAATTCTCTGCGTCCGAAAGTACGGAAGTTTGTTCGTTAGAATGAACAGCAAACAGCTTTATTTATAGGTAAAATGCTGTCGGGTATGCAAACAACCACATATAATGCGAAGTATTTGAGCTCGTATCTGTATTCACCTTGATTTATCTGACTTCCTGCTGCCACGAATGATTGAGTATATAACTTTTGAATGTATACGCGTTCGAGCTAAAATTAGTTCAATAATTTGAACATAAATGGTTCAATTGGTACTTCTTTTTAGAACATGTGATTAAAGATAACCACGACGGAAATCAAACTTTTATCTTGCTTTGCTGGATTAACTGTTTAGAATGGAATATTCAGGTGTCTAGAAATGCTTAAATTGCATTTAATAAATCTAATTATAATCAACAACTGTGGGGTTTTATGTATGTTAATATTTATACTGCAACATTGGTCATTTTTATTTGCAAGTAGGCCTCCGCACATGTACATTTTCCTTAAACATGAAAATGAACAGGAACATGAATTTTCATGCTTTACATGATTTATTTTCAAAATCACCCGAATTAAATCATGTCATTTAAAACGAATACTTGACTTTTATTTCATGTGAATGAAGTAAATTAGAACATGATATTTACATGAACATGAAAAGTGAAAATTTCAAGTACATGAACCAAAGATGCATTTCCTTCCTACAAGGATCCTATAAATAGGCATATTTATAGGATAGGAACGGACTTTGCAAGAATTTATATGTAGGAAAAGGAATGCATGAAAAATCTAATAATTAAAAGTAGGGATAGGATAGGAAGCCTCCTTCAGAGCAAACGTATGTATGTAGGTAATAGGAAAGGCCATGATAAAGGTTTACATTGACTTTTAAATGAATATATCGTCGGCTAAATTTTAAAAGGTACCATTTTCATTTCGTAACACTTGTTTTTGAAATGGGATTTCCATTGAAAATGGTACTTTTTATAATTTAGCCAGCGATATATGCAATTCCAACGTCTCTTTAAGGGATACTGTAAGAATGTGTGTTGTATGCCAAATGAACCTCTATAGGAAATAGGAATATATAGGAAGGCAGAGTTGTCCTTGATTTTAAAATATATGCATATAGGTAGGGCTCGAGACTGGCATTTGTACTATATATAGGAAAATGTAGGACAATATTTTGATATCATTTAAAGGAAGGATATATGTACTGGGATTCAATTATGCATCTTTGACATGAACTTTACATGAAAATGTGCATGAACATGATGACATGAAATACAATTCGCATTACTCATCTATTGATACTAGTGTTTCTGATCGAGTTCAAGTCGGGTTCGAGTACAGTTCGAGACTAATATTTTTGGTACCGTTTGCTTTCGAGTCGGTTTCGGGTATCAAGTTTTCGACCCAAAAAATTTGGGTCGTGTTTGAAAAATCTACCGGTCCCTACCAAAACTCGAAAGTAAAAACTTATTTTATTATATCTCTCGAAAGGTCTGAGAGGAATAGGAATAAATTGGAACTCTCCTGGTTATTTGTTTCCACGGGGAGTTTTGCGTTCTTGACAAAATTTACAAGATTGTATAAATTCCTTGACGTCTTTACCCATTGTTTTCCAATAGTAGCTTTGTGCTATTTCTTTCAGAGCTTTGGTGTGTCCTGTGTGGGACACTGGATTGTGATGACGTTTAATTATATCTGGTATCATCTGTTGAGGGATCATCAGTAGAGATTTTTCTCCAAGTTTCCTGTTATGCTTGTACAAAATATCATTGTATAATGTGTAGTTAGAGCGTAGTCTCCAACTTGTGGGGAGTTTATGGATAATGTCCATGATGGTAGGATCTTGCTCTTGTTCCTTTTTGAGAGTACTAATGTCGATTGTGTGAACAGACAGGCAAGCCTCCTCATCTGTCTGTGAGTGTGTGGGTTCTTGAAAAGGGTTGCGACTGAAACAATCTGCGACCTTATGAGTTGTGCCTTTGACATATTTGATTTTGATATCAAAAGGCATCAGTAATAATTGTAAGCGCTGTAATTTAGGGTCTAGGTCGTCCTTACTTTTGAGAATGTAACATAAAGAATGATGGTCAGTTTTGACCGTGAAGTGAATTCCAAGTAAATATTCTTTTAATTTCATGACTGACCATGTAATGGCCAGTAGCTCTAAAATACGGATGTGGTATTTAACTTCGTATTTATTGAGGCGTCTACTCAGAAAGAAAACTGGATGTTCCAGTCCATCTGGATGCAATTGTGTCATGTAAGCTCCAAGTCCTTGATAGGAAGCGTTGGTGTATAAATATGTTGGCTTTAGGGGGTCATAATGTGCTAAGACCGGTTTGCACAATAATAAGTTTTTTAGGGCTTGAAATGCCTGATCACATTCATGAGTCCACAGGAACGGTGTGTTCTTTTTTGTGAGTTCTCTCAAAGGTGCTGCTATATGTGCAAAATTCGGGACAAATCGTCTAAAGAAGTTAGCCATGCCAAGGAAAGACTGGACAGAAGTGATGTTAGTTGGGGCAGGCATCTTCCGTAAACCATCGAGATTGTCCTCGTATGGTTGGATTCCATATGAAGTGATGGTAAAGCCAAGTAGATTAATTTTTTCATAACCGAACTTGCATTTGGTGGGCTCAAACTTGAGGTGATGCTGGGCAAAGCGTATGAAGATTTTCCTGAGTTTAGAAATGTGTTCGTCAATGGTTTGACTAGCAATAACAATATCGTCCACATAGGCCATGGCAGTATTATACTTGAGATCGGCTAGCATAACATCAATGACTCTGCAGAAATGTGATGGAGAGTTTTTTGTACCAAAGGGCATGTCCTTATATTGATACTGTCCATTACGTGTGATAAAACTGAGCTTTTCGCGTGAGCTTTCTTCGACAGTTATTTGATGAAAACCGGACGCTAAGTCCAGTGTGGAGAAATATTTCTGATTCTGCAAGCGTCTGAGAATTTCATCAATGGAAGGTAACGGCCAGTGCATAGCCTTTGTGATTGCATTGAGAGAGCGGAAATCGATGACCATACGTGGCTTTCGTAAGCCTTGGTCATTTGGTTTCTTGAATACTATTATCACGGGGCTTGAGAAGGGTGATGTAGAGGGTTCAATAATATCATTATCGAGTAATTTCTTAACTTCTGCGTCAATGATGGCGTCCTGATATGAAGAGGTCTTATAGGGCTTATGAGCTACTATACCTCCAGACTGTAGTTCAACTCGAAATGGAATCGTGGAACATTTACCGAGTTCATGAGGGTGGAATGCAAAAGAGCTCCTGTATTCTCTTAACAACGTACGTAGCTTAATTTGATCATCAGTGTGTAGATCTGGATTGATTTTAAATGATGCTATTTCAGTTTCCAATTGGGAAGTATTGATCGCATTGATATGTATGGGGTTCATAGAATTATCCTGTGTGTCAAAAGGGGTTAAATTTCCGAGGCCCAAACCATCTGGTAAGGTTACAGTCATTGAGGTCGGGTTCGTGATGAGGAAAAATTGAGAGGAAGGACTGAGTATTGCATGAGGAGCAAGGATATGGAATTGTGTGTGTAAGGATTCATGAGGTTGAAAATATAAAGGTGAAGGTTGTTCAATTGAGTGTATGGTTGCAATGGTTACATGAGACCTAGGTTGAATGACCTGAGTACCGTGTACTCGGAGAATAGTGTCCTCCTGTGTGTTGGAAACACACAGAATAGGGATTTGTGTAGTTTTGGAAGGTTTAGAAGGCTGAGCTGATACGGATGATATGGGAGTAGGTGGAGTCTTGAGAGTAGCTCTACGGGAAATAGAGATGCGTCGGCGGAGTGGATGGGTTGAGCTATGGAAGTATTCATGTTCGGTTTCATCAGAAGTCGTGTCTGGAGTGAACGAATATTTTTCTGTAGGCCGTGAATATTTATTCCCATGTTGAGATTTAATTTTTGTTGTTGTGAGAGTCTGTGAAGCTTGGTCTTGAAAAGTGGGAAGAGTTTGAGTAGACGTTGAGATTGGAAAAGAGGTCACAGGTGGTGTAGAAGATGCTAACCAAGGGTTGGGCAGGATGTTAGTGTGCGAAGATTACATATACAAGGCATTATTATATGAGCATTCATGTATGTATGTACATTGGCACGTGTCATTTGCCCACACTTCCTACCTCGCCCATTCCTGTCTATTCTTGTCTCAACAGGAATAATCCTGTCTCAACCTGCACTCACAATCCTTACCATTGGAGGGCCTGAGAATACACACTCTCATGCCCACGAGGACTCTTCCTCCGACTCTCACACTTTACACACCTTACCTATCTCTTCTCTCCCTCTTTACGCATTCGGACTTTCTTGAATAAATACTCTCTTCTTTCCTATTCTACAACGTCGTTATTCTCATCGTTCATTTTCCATTCACGCTACCTCACGAGAATAATACATGGTGACAGCGGTGTACGAATTTTACGCCAATTTTTCGAAATTTTGACGGGAATTCATCCAAAAGTGCAATAGTTCTCAGATTTTCAAGATGGATTCCATCTCCAAGTGAGAGAGAGAGACGCGTGGCACGTGCAAGACAGTGTATACTTAGACTTTTCGTGTGTGCACTTCAGCCACCCTCACTGCGTGAGCGGAGGGAAGAAGCAGAGAAACTATAGCAGTCCGCCTGCTCTGTATATTACATACAGATTTGCCGTATAGTGCATATATACGGGATACAGTTTCCAAATTTCAGCATTGTAAGCGGACAGTTTTCTCACCCTTACAACTGCATCTTCTACACTTTGTGCGTGTAAATTGTACTTTCCACAAAGTTTTCTCAAGTTCAACGACTTTAAAAAGTCCTATTTTCTTCACTTTTCAAAATGGCAAATCCAGCGCCAACACCTCTAAACCCTTTATCACAGCCTGACCCATTTCCATATGATACTCCTACGGAATGGACGTCTTGGATACGAAGATTCCAGAGGTTTGTTAAATTAACAAAAATTACAGACGATGAAGATAAGATAGAGTCTATGCTTTATCATATGAAGGGAAATGCGGATGACATCCGTGATGCATTTCAATTGAGTAAAGCAGACAACAAGGACTTTGATAAAGTTTGTGCAGCATTCCATGCTTATTTCATAGGCAAAGTGAACGTTTTAGTGGAGCGAGTCGTGTTTAATTCCCGAGTACAGAGGGAAGGAGAAACAGTTGATGAGTTCATCACGGCTTTACATAAGTTAGCCAGCACCTGCAATTATCAGTCTTTACAAGATGAGTTAATTCGTGACAGAATACTCACAGGGTGCCAAGACAGAACTGCGTCCATGCAATTACAAGCTAGGGACAAGCTTACTCTTGAAGAGGCAACCACTTATGTCAAAATGCAAGCAAAGCTAAAACTACAACAAGATGTTATTTCTGGGAAAACTTCGGACGCGGACAGAGTCTTCATGAAGAAAGGCTCCCGGTTCAAAGGAAAACCTAATAACAAAACTACAAACAAATGGGAATGCTACAACTGCGGTGGAGCAACTAAACATTCCAAGGAAGAATGCCCCGCTAAAGAGAAAAAGTGCAACAATTGCGGCAAACTAGGCCATTATGCGAAGATGTGTAAATCCAAATCCAAATCTAAACCCAAAGTACATGAAGTTGCTGAGGAGGTTACAGAAATTACGGATGACGACTCAGACCACAGTGCTTTTACGGGAGAAGTCAGCAGGATTAACGGGAGGTCAAGTACAACCCCCAACTTGGCTGAAGATCATCCCAAGCGTAGCTGGTCAACTGCAGTCACGGTGGGAAATGTCCCCATCATTTTCAAACTGGATACCGGTGCGGATTTTACAATAATTCCGGAACACATTTTCCAAACTTCACTATCGAGGGCGATTCCTCACCTGAGACCTACAGACCGTGCATTTAGAGCAGCTAACGGTACAGCTCTGCGAATCACTGGTAGGTTTAAAGCTTTATTATCTTACAAGGCCCACACAACCAAGGCAGACATTTACGTTGCCATGGGTCTTAGACAGCCGCTATTAGGGCGCAATGAATGCTTGGATTTGAAATTAATCAAGCTTACAAATAATTCAATTGATATGGTAGGAAGCTACACTAGCGTAGTTCCTCAATCAGAATTTCCAAAATTATTTGAGGGTTTAGGTACAATGTCACAACCCTACACAATTAGGCTTAAAGAAGGAGCTCAGCCGTATGCCATAGCTCAGCCTAGAAAAGTTGCAATCCCACTTCTTGATAAACTCAAGGCAGAGTTAGACAAGTTAGTGAAACAAGGGGTTATCAAACCCATAGATGAGCCCACTGATTGGTGCTCCCCCATTGTGGTTGTTAAGAAACCCAATGGTGACATCAGACTTTGTAAGGATTTCACAAAGTTAAATGAATCTATAGCTAGGGAATACCACCCTATGCCAATAGTCTCAGAGACATTGGCCAAAATAAACGGAGCCATCATATTTTCTAAAGGGGACAACAGACAGGGATTTCATCAGATTAGACTAGCAGAGGATAGTCAGAAATTAACTACCTTTATCACTCCTTTTGGGAGATATTGCTGCTTGAGACTACCCTTCGGTATTAGCAGTGCTCCAGAGCACTACCAGAAGAGAATGTCAGAAGCATTAACCGGACTACCTGTCATACATCATACTGATGACTGGCTTGTGTGGGGACGCACACAAGAAGAACATGATCGGAACCTCAGACTAGTTCTCACCCGCCTACAAGAGAAAGGCATTACACTAAATGCAGATAAATGTGAATTTGGGGTCAAGAAAGTCAAGTTCCTAGGACATATCATATCAGCCCAAGGAATTGAAATTGATCCAAAACGGCTAAGAGCCATTACCAACCTACCTACACCAAAGGATACTTCTGATGTACGAAGTTTCGTAGGATTCATCATGTACGTGGGACAGTTCATTCCGAACCTGTCTACTATCATGCAACCTCTATATGCATTATTACAAAAAGACGTAGAATTTCACTGGGTAATTGTAGAGAAAAAGGCACATGCCACGTTGACAAGCCTGTTAACGTCCGCCCCTGTGCTCGCGATCTACAATCCAAATTCTCCAACTACCGTATCAACAGATGCGTCATCTTTCGGCTTAGGAGCTATACTCAAGCAAAAGCAACCAGATGGCAATTGGAGACTAGTTGCGTGTGCTTCCCGCACACTCTCATCAGCTGAGAAGAACTATGCTCAAATCGAGAAAGAGTGCTTAGGCATTGTTTGGGCATGTGAGAAGTTTCAAACATTTCTCACGGGCTTACAGTTTCAGGTTGAAACCGACCACAAGCCACTTCTAGCCATCCTGAAGACAAAACACTTGGACGAGTTATCACCTCGACTCCAAAGATTCAGATTACGTATGATGAGATATGACTTTAGTATATTCCATACACCAGGCAAGAATTTGATTGCTGCGGATTTCCTATCCAGGCACCCACTTCCTACAGTGGGAGATCAAGATTTTACAGCCGACTGCGATGCAGCAGTCTCTTTACACATTGATTCCCTACCGAGAGGGGTACTTACCAAACTTGAAGAAATCAAGGAGAGCCAACTGAAGGACGATACATGCAAGCAGTTAGCCGAGTACAGCCGTACCGGATGGCCTCCTTTGAAGAAACTTACAGATGAGTTTAAACCGTTTTACACTCACAAGGATGAGATTACAGTCCAGGGAAACCTACTGATGAGAGGCAACCGCCTCATCATTCCCAAGATTTTACAATCAGAGCTCTTACAACGTGTCCATGCAGGACACATGGGAATATCCAAGGCAAGGGCCAGGGCCCGCACTTCCGTGTGGTGGCCCGGAATTTCGAGAGATATTCGCAAGTTAATTAATAATTGTACAACTTGCATCCCTCACCGAAAGGAGAGGATGGAGCCACTAATTTCAAGTGAGTTCCCGACCCGTCCATGGTCAACCATAGGCATGGACCTCTTCCACAACGAAGGGAGAAACTACTTAATAGTCTCCGACTATTACTCAAGATACCCGGAGATAGTGCCATTATCGAGTACCACCTCAGATGCAATTATCCAACATTGCAAATCAATCTTTGCCAGACACGGCATTCCGGACATAGTCAGGTCCGACAACGGGCCTCAGATCCAAGAAGCATTTAAATCGTTCGCGATTAAATGGGGATTCAATCATACCACATCAAGCCCCCACTATCCACAAAGCAACGGGTTCATCGAGGTGATGGTCAAAACCATCAAACAATTGCTAAAGAAAAATCCTAAAGATTTTCAAGAAGCATTACTAGAGTACAGGGGTACTCCACTGGACAACGGATACAGTCCATCTCAGTTATTGATGGGACGCCGCCTAAGGACTAGCTTACCCACAACTCAAAAGCTACTTCACCCCAAAGCAGTGATGGCAAAGAAAGTTCAAGACTTTGAGGTTTCCAAGAAACTGAAGAGCAAGGAGAATTTCGACAAGCGACATGGTGTAGTCGAAAAACCAGACCTTTCAATTGGACAACAAGTCTGGATCAAGGACAAGCAACTGTGGGGAACCATCCAAAGTCCTACCAAGGAACCAAGATCGTTCAACGTTCAAACTCCCCAAGGCACATACAGGAGGAACACTTCACAACTATATCCCATGACAACTCCAGTCAAGAAACAAGAGTTTGTGACACCTCCCGAAGAACCACCTTCAACGCCAAGCCCGGCGAAGACTGAGATCATCCCGTATAGTACGACTCCCAGTCCCTTCAAACAGGTCAAGACTCCGAGTCCTATCCAAGCCAAGACATCTACTCTCCCAAGACCAAGTAGATCCGAGCCAGTACAGAAGACCAGATCCGGAAGAATTACGAAGAAACCGGATAAATATGTAGCATCATAATCATTTTCACATGCTATGTTATTATTTCAATTCTTTTACATTTACAGATTTTGCAATCTTAAAGGAGAGGATGTGCGAAGATTACATATACAAGGCATTATTATATGAGCATTCATGTATGTATGTACATTGGCACGTGTCATTTGCCCACACTTCCTACCTCGCCCATTCCTGTCTATTCTTGTCTCAACAGGAATAATCCTGTCTCAACCTGCACTCACAATCCTTACCATTGGAGGGCCTGAGAATACACACTCTCATGCCCACGAGGACTCTTCCTCCGACTCTCACACTTTACACACCTTACCTATCTCTTCTCTCCCTCTTTACGCATTCGGACTTTCTTGAATAAATACTCTCTTCTTTCCTATTCTACAACGTCGTTATTCTCATCGTTCATTTTCCATTCACGCTACCTCACGAGAATAATACAGTTAGTTTCCTGGTCTTTGTTAGAGTGAGTTTTATGTGACAGTTGAGTTCTGGTGGATGAGTTTTCTATGGGTTCCACTGGAATTTCGCATTGTTCCTTAAGTGCATTATCGTGTTGTAGGAGCGTATGGATTAATGGAATTGGTCCAGTAAACTTGTTGAAGAGTAGATTTTGCTCCGTATTGATAATAAACCCTCCTTTTGAGTAGAGGAAGTCAGTTCCGAGGATGCAGTGAAGAGCCGTGGTAGTAGCAATGACGAAAGGGTGCAGGAACGTAGATTTTCCTATTTTAAGTTTGACGAGGGCCAGTCCCGTATTGGGCATGGTATTGCCTGATGCATCTATGAGTGTGAGATTGCTCTTTGTGATTTGTGTACCATGAGGTACATACGATGGATGGATGAGAGAAGCAGCTGCTCCTGTGTCGATAAGACACGGGAGGCTGGTACCGTTAATATTGATAATGATTTTAAGTGAACACGATAGGGAGTGTACACCGATGTGAGGTGTACGGTCTGTGGTGATGGAAGGGATGATTAGTGGCTGTCCTGTGAGGTTTGGTGGTCCGCAGCTTGTATAGGCAAAAGCTGGCGTTGGGGCAGGCCTTGTGGAGCCTGCCCGTTGGAGTTTAAAGGCTGGCTTTGTAGTTGCTGTTGTCTTTCTTCACGTCGTCGTTGCATATATTGTGGAAATTGTTGGTAATGTATAGCAACTGGCTGACGGCAGCGATTTGCATGATGTCCCGGACGGGAGCAACGACCGCAAATTTCTGTGGATTGAGAGGCTGGATTCTGAGGCAGAGTAGGTTGAGTCGGGCAATACCTTGCTGTGTGTCCCGTTTGGTTACACTTGTAACACGTGTAGGTTCGTTGAATGTTAGAACCTAGTCCAGGTTGAAAATTGTTGTACTGGGAGCGTTGTGGCGGAGCACGTTGGGTGACAGCTATAATGGGAGCTTCTTTAGCTTCTAGTTTGTCGATTTTTTCGAGCAGTGTTGCGAGGGTTTTTTATAATGATGTTGGAAGAACAGGGGACTCAAGAGTAGCTGTACTGTTGTCTGGATGTGGAGTGGTGCAGGCCTCGTACTCACGCAAGGCATCCAAAAGATGCGTGAAGTTCTTAATTTTCAAAGTTTTACTTGTGATGAAAATTTTAACGGTAGTGTCGCGTTTTTCCAACAATGTTTTCACAGTAGTGGCTTCTGGGAATGATGACCAGTCCTTACCGGCAGCAGATTTCACACGTAAGACAAACCTGATTGGTTGCTCGTGGGGGAAGGGGGACATTGATAAAGCATCTAAAAGTTTACTTTTCCTGTCGGGAATATCCCGTGGCATTTTATTCAAGATTGCATCTCGAAACTGGGCGTAAGTCTGATGAGAAGTTGATGTCAGATTATAGTAATGTGACAGGTAATCTTTGGCCGTCTTCGCAGCGTCGGAGAGCTTACGATACACATATGATTTCTTCATTTTATCGTCTGTCACAAAGGTGTTGAAAAAGTCATCACAACGTAATAGGAATTCTGAAAGTTTATCGGATGAAATTTTGGAGGAAGGGTAAGTAGGTTTATCGAAGAGGAAACGGTTGTAGTCCATAGTTGTGTCTTTTGGAGGAATAGGGGGAGGAATAGGCGGGGGGTTTGGAGCTGGAGAAGCTGAACGTGAAGAAGAGGAGCTATTCGTAGCGGTGGTGAAATGGAGAGATTCAGAGTGCAGTGACTCTGTATCAGAGTCAGAGTCAGAAAGATGTGGAGGAGTTACGTTGATGTTATAGAGAGGGTTGTCACTGTCGTATGCGGCTGTGGTTTCAGCGTCGGGAATAAGGACGGCTGTGTTGTCTTGTGGAGCTTTATGGGACTGATTATCCTGAGTATCCGGAGGAACGACGGGAGTAGAGAAAATGGCAGGGTACGTCTTTGTAGCAATGGCAATGAACTCCTGGTCTAAGAGAAATAGGCCTTCTTTGTACGCTTGTTGAGATGAGAAATGACAATGGTTGTGGGTGTATTTGGAGGTTAGATGAAATTCTTGTACCAAACCCAAGTAAGATGCGTAGCTGAGTAGATGGGAAATATCGTGGCTGGAATTTTGTGCAGCTTGGAGCCGTGTTGTCCAGGCGAGGATTATAGGTGTGTAGCTGTGTGTTTCTATGACAAATGTAGGAGTCTTAGGTGTGGACACAGAGGAAGTAGTCGCTGTGACGGGAGTTGTAGTCACTGTAGGACAAAGTGCGGAGGCCAGTTGTGAAACTTGGATGTCCTCGATTTCCTCAATGATGGATGCAAATTCAGTGGAATTAGTCTGCCAAAGTTGAAAGATGCGGAGAATTCTGGCTACGATTCTTGTAAATGTTTCGCGTGTGTTGAGGAATGTACCTTCGGATGTAACGGCTGTAGTGAGTTGGAGATCATACAGGAGCTGCTGGTAGTGGCTGTACGTTAGGATGCTTGTACCAGATGCGTCGGCTTCTTGCTTGGTCTTAACGTCGTCAACGAGCTTCTGGGCTGTCTTCGAGCTAGTCTCGATTAGTGAAAAGCCGAGATGACGTTGGTTGTGGATGTGGAGCGAGAGGGGTGCCAGTTAGTGTAGGATGTTCAGAGGAATTAAAATTGTGAATTACTGATTGAGTCGTAACGAAGATGGAATCGTTATCTGCTGGACCAGATGAGACAGCGGGAGTGGAAGTCCTACTAGGGTTGAAACTCGCAAAGCCTCCAAGAGGGGTTGTGGGCTCCGGTGTTGGTCCTTCGGTGTCAGTTTCTCCTTCACTGGATGGTACGTGGGTGAGGATGTCGTCTGGGACGGTCACCACGGTAGTTTCAGGCAGAGTCATGGTCGAACTATTTATTGATCGAGGAATTCGGCTGGGATTCTTCCGGATAACTTTAATGTCACTTCTATCAACTGGGTGTGGTTGAATGTCAGAGTCAATGTAACGAGGCAGTTTCTGCTTAAACAGTTTGTAGAACTTGTAAAGATAGAGTGCTCGTGTGGAGGATAGATGACTATATTTGGCACGTGCACGTAGTTGATCGTCAGGAGAAAGTTCAACTAGTGCGGCGTCACTTAGCACTAGAGCGATGTATTTTTGTTGATTGCAAATAATGTATTCTGGATGATTATCCAGTTCGACTACCCGGATAAAACGTATGTCGTGATGAGACATGAGACAATTTGTAATAAATTTGGACAGGGCCTCCGGCGGAGGCTGACGCCACGAGGATTTTCGTTGATGATGTTGGAAAAAATTGGAAAATTTGGGCAGAGTTTGGTTGGAGGCTGACGCCACAAGTATTTTTTGCACAGAAATTGTTCACAAATTAGTGGAAAAATAGTTTTATTATGGGCTTACGAACCTGAGTTTTTGTTGAGAACCATCGAACCCGCGCACCTCTACCATGTTAATATGGGTGTTGTTGTGGTTCGTAATTGTGTGCCCTCGGAGGAAAATAATGAATGGAAACCAATATAATTGAATTAAATGTGGAATTTTAGTAATATTGAGAGTGAGAGTTGAACTGGATGGGGAATAGTGTAGAAGGTAGAGAAGCAATTTCTTGGAGTGAGGGATTGCGGGAGCATGTCTCAAGATACAAGAAATACGACGCGTAAGTGCGTATAAGTAGTTACTCACGAGATATACTTTATTCATATATAGTGCGTAGATTTGATACACTTAGATGGTCTCACACGCGTTCCCTTGCTCTGCTTAGCTCAAGATCTGATGTTACTCTCCTCTGCTGTGCCTTCGCAGGCACGCGTTTTTATACGGAGGTGAGCTCCTTCGTGCCCACCTCCAGTATTCACTTCAGATTTCATTTTTAACCAATAATATTTAGTAAAGATAGTACCTAACACGTTTTTCATGGAACCTTTACAACTGGGTAGTATAGATATGTATGCTGATGTAATTATTACATGTATTGAAAATCATAAAGCTAAATATCGGTTAACATTACATACATTGGACCTAATACATATATAAATAAGCATTTGATGTAGTACATACACATTAGGCATGTTCATATCGTTCGATTTTAAAATATCGTTCATATCGTTATCGTTCTCTGAAAAATTACCGATAACGATATCGAGGAACGATATAACGATATATCACGTTGTGGCTTCTGGCATTATTTAACGAAAATTAATGAAACTTTAATTTCGTGTACAAGCTAATTATTATTACTCTACCTTAAGAACCAAATTTTCAACTAAAATTAGCACAGATTACATTTTATTCCAAATACATGAGTCAAAAAGTCATTGAGTTGAAAATATGTACAACTTGAAGCATTTCAAAGATAATAATGCATCAGTAAGAAAACAATAAAACTACACATTATAATTACACCATCGAATTTCTGTTCATCATTACATTGACAACTGACGCCCGAATTCGGATAACCTTATTTGGGAACTTAAGTCATTCAAGTTTCTAACTTTTTCGAAGTTTTCAAACTAAAGTCAACAAATTAGCGAAAATCCAAAATTATAGTTGCACATCTTTATTCGGAAAAATGTTAAATCCTGTGTATTAGAATGACGGCCAGTTCATTAATTTCAACTGTTAAATGGATCAGGCATAAAATTAAAAAAATATCTTCAATATTTTTAGACCGAATTTGGTGCGGTATGATTTTATCCCCAAGTTTTGCTAGCATTTTTGTCAAAAAAATGTGCAATTCTTGTTATTACTCGCGAATGTACGATTAATCATGTGACGATATATCGTCGGGAAACCCCGATAAATATCGTGGTATATCGTTTCTAAAAAATGTACGATATGGACGATAATATCGTATCGGTATATCGTTATGAACATGCCTAATACACATGCAACACGAAACCGCTTCAAATACTTAAAAACGTAGTCCGAATGCCTTTAATTGATTTAAAGTCAAGCAGCTGTGTTATTGGTTCGGGTTCGCGCGAGTTGTATTCCTTCGTTCTGACTGGTTGACCATAATAGGTCCTTCAAGCTGCCTTTTTAACTGAAGGGGTCGGATCATTAGTTCACTGTGAGTAGGTTTCCATTATATAGAAAACCATTATATGGAGGGAGTTTCCAATGTGAAAAGATTGGAGGTGGGACCGGGAAGTAAAATGTGTCCACTATTTACAGGAATCCATTATATGAACGGCCATTATATACAGGTTTTACTGTATAAAGGACAATGGTGCCAAATATATATGGTTCATCTATTTTCAAATAAATTCTGTGCAAAACAGAATGCATACCTTAAGGAAATTCATTTGAGCATATTATCACCATTCCAAGGCAATTGTTGATGTGTTGGGAGCTGAAAATGTGTGGAACGTTTATCGTATATCCATTTGTGCTAATAATGCCTGATAACAAATAAGTCAATTCGAAACTCTTTTCAAGCAGATTTTTCTTCATAAGGCATCGTTTTTAATTATGTAAATCTTTTTTATCGTTGTTTCAGTATTTTTTGATTACTGAGGAGTCGATTTTCAGTGTAACGAATGAAACTGACATGTTCTAATTGGAAAAGAAACCTATTTTCATTAGTAAGTACACTATCTATATAATGATTTCAAAAGGAACTGTAAAATCCTGCCGACTTAAGAACGACAATTATACCAATCTTAATACATAAAGTAATTACATTTTTAAAAATTAAGGTTTTAAGGGTTTATTTCAAATTTTGTATTTTATTTATATGCTATGTCAACTTTGGAAACAAATTAGCAACTAAAGATTATTGGACATGACGAAGAGAAATATTTTAAATTCAGTCTACTTAAAATATTATCAACACCCTTTTGAAACTCAAAACACGTTTTTGGGATTCACGGCTAATTTGCGTGCAGTTATTATAAGTGTTGCCCTTATTCGTTAGGTTATCTTCAAATACCAATATTTAAATATGAAAGAAAAACTATTGCTGCTGGCAAAATGGAATCGTATTATGAACGTCCAAGCAACAATCATGTGAAAACAAACACTCGCAAGCTGACATGATCTTGGATTCCAATGGCGTATGCACATATACTTCTGAAACTGTTTTCGCATGTGAAGAACACCACTAGCAAGCTGACATATACTTGGATTCCAAGGGCGTACAAATACTTCTAAAGCTGTTTTTGCAGACTTAATTGGAACGTTTGTTGGCAAATTTTATTAGCAAAATCTCAATTTATTGAAAGTGACGACTTGAAATTTGCATCTCCGAAATATGGCAAATGAAGCAACACATTTTAAACGATCAGCTATTAAACATTATCACTTAAATAAAAATACCTTAAAATGATTTGTGGTTTTGGGTAGAGTTTCCTAAGCGGACACTAGACATTTAAATATCATAGAAGATCAAGCAATTTTCTTACAATGATCCCACGTTCAATATTCCAACATCCGGACTTCCTTGATGAACCGGAGGAGGTTGAGGGAATGTTAATTTGCAAACGTCGAAAGAAGAAACAACACTACCAGTTTGACACATTCTGCTTAAACATTTTCTTCGAAACATTCTGCTTAAATATCTTCTTCAAAACATTCTGCTTAAAAATCTTCTTCGAAACATTCTGCTTAAAAATCTTCTTCGAAACATTCTGCTTAAACATTTCATTCCCACCAACTCCCACAAATGACAAATTCCAGTAATACTCAACAATGTCAGCAGCATGACAAATATAATGCTGGTTTGAGTTATTGATAACGGTTCTGAAGTACCATGTGAACGCATCAACCGTTGCGAAGCTTCATCTTTAAAATAATTTTCCAGCAGTGTCACTCCTAAAATATCACCTATCATATTATAGGTTAGCTCATCAAATAATTCTATGACTCCTGTGGCAAGAAACTGATGTGCAATAGAATACAAAATAGCTGCATTTGGGTGATAAAATCTCCAAAATATAGGTCCCATAGTGTATGGCTTTAGGCCCCGGAAGCAGTAAAGGCGGGGTTTTATTAAATTTAAATGAGTGGCCACAGACTTCACGACTGCGTTGATTTCCACGCCGCAAATTTTTTCTGTTCCCATGAGGAAGTCGTAATACCACTTTTCTGATGTAGTATGAAGGATTTTCGTCCTGTTCCGCAATCCGCCGATGTAAGACACATTTCTGGTGAAGTGATCCTCACTCAAAAAAAACACATCTGAATACACTGAGGGTACAGCAGGCGTGTATTCGTTTTCAAATAATCCCTTAAAATCATCTATTCTTTGGGGTTTTGATGGGGTGACCAGAAGACTCTCAATAGATGCTGAATATACATTACTCAATATAATTGCAGAATAATTCCACAGCGTTAGTAATAGGACCAATTTAGTTGACGTTCGAGGTTGAGATACAAGAGCAGCAAGTGCTGTAAACATTGGGTGTTTAATCGACGCTTCCGACTTGATGACTAAAGCCATCAAACAAACGGATAAAACAAGACAGGTCCAGGTAGAAGTGTCAATTGGGCGAAAGAATGCTAGTGGGTTTATTTTCAAGCTCTGAGTATCATTTACAAAATAGAAGAAATTATACTCCAAATAACTTTCAAAAAAATTCATTGTATGTTTACTAATCGGGAACTGTGATCCATAGCCCCCGTGAATTCCTCCCATTTTTTCATCGCCTATAGCCCTTCGAAAAACCCCTGTAGCGTTTAGAAACTTGATCATTGAAACGTAAATAACAATAATCAGATCCTCGGTTTGTAGTTTGTCCCCGAGTTTCCTCAGATCCCGCAAAGTCCAACTCTGGATTCGTTGCTGCCAATTTACTTCTCCTAACCGATGACCATCTGGCAGACCAAGCATCAACTTATGACGATTATAGTTGTAACTCCATTGGGATGATCGCTTATATTTTGTATCGAATTCAAATCTCAAATTTGTGATCTCTGTTCCAGGTAACAAATCATCAGTTGATGTTCGCTTGAGACAAAAATTCTGTGTACGTGTACAATACACATAAAGGACGAAGATGTTTTCGATCTGTGTTGAAGCTGGGTCCCATTCCACAAACAACATGTTTTCAGGAAATGCAACAATTTTATTTGTCAATTTCAGAGGAATTTCTCTTTTAAATATGTCGAGTTGCGTCACCTTAAAGTTCGTGTCTTTGGGGTACAGTAAAATAACGTAGTCTCGTTCCGGCTTTGAGGCAATGGAAATTTCTACTGCATTCTCCCACCAGTTTATAGTTTTGCCTTTTTTACCAGTTTGTCGGAGCATCTTCACAAGCAAATACAATTTGCAGTTACATTTGCCCAATATTGTGTCCTTCGTTGTTGATCGGATTTTCCCATCTGTAGTAAGTACGACTGGATGAAGCATCCTGTGGGTTAGCTTTAAAACCGACTGTACTTGGTTTTGTTCGTTTCCGTTTTTCGTAGCTTTAGGCAAAATCAAAATAGTTTTGCAAATGTTTAGTGGAATGAAAATATGGGAAAGAAATATTGCTTGAGGCTTAGAAGATGCAATATTAAAAATAGAACAAATTATGATCAGTGATGTAATACCCATACCAAAAATGCGTTCCATCTTATTCGGTATAACAGGACACAATATTTTTATAGCTCCCGAGATTATTCTGGAGAAGCAGTAATAAATTCTACTCTTTATTTTTTTCGCAACAATTTCAGAACATAATACCTGCCTCGTCAAGTTGTGTCTATGGTATGTTGTCCTTGATAAGATTAATCCAAATAAATGAATCCAATACTAAAATATAATCCACACTAAAAGCTTTTCAGGTAGATCAATTTTTTCTTGAACCGAAATAGTAATTGATGACATGCATGATCACCTTAAGCTGGTATGCTAGTTTGGCTCATAATTTAAGTAAACATTGGGCATAGACAATTCTAAATATTGCATGTTCATGTCGAAATTTGTTAAATGTTTTATAAATACCGCCGGGAATTAAATGACGGTTTTCCAGAAATCAGACAGCGTTTCGTTTACTGCGGCCGTGGTAATCATAAATGTGTATTGGGAATTTTTAATGCACTGGCTTCGTTTAAACAGGTGTTCCCATTATATTGGCATCATTAAATCATGTCCAGGATGGGAGTATAATATTGTGGCATCTCTATATACTCATGTGCCCCCTATCAATATGTAGAGAAAAACATTTTCTTTACAAATCAAAATTGTTTCACGTCTAGAAAACCCCAGCATCCCACTATAAGTATATGTGATAGAAAACACCGATTTCTAAGTATTATGCAATAATTTTGCAGGTGAACTCGGAACAACAATTAGTTCATACTTATAGACATAATTAACTGAAATATGATTTACTAGATGTTAATGGGACGACTCAAAAAAGTGTACAGTCAGTAAATTATTTAGAGTTTTTTAATTCTAATTAAACAAAGCAAATTTTTGGGGAAATATTTTCTACAATTATTTAGACATTATTCCGAATTCTGGTTTAAATATCTAAAATTTAACTTTAAGTATTACTACGGGCGACTTTCTTGATGTACTGACTGGATATGTTAATAATGTTTGAATTGAAGTCAATTATGTAATAATACAACTCTAATAATAGAATACTGCAATGAACATTTAAATTCTGTAACATATGGGGATGACATTTTTCACTTTTATAACCATTTGTTTTTTTCGCATTCCGTTTAACAGCATTAAGTAAGACAAATATTTTAAAATAAATAATAATTATTGATATCATTATTCATCATCATATTATTACTTTAAAAATAATTGTGCTTTGGAGTAAATTTTGCAAAGCGTAGAGAGACGCATATACAGTCAAATTTCAATTGAGACCATAGGAATTTCTTAGAATGCTGTGAACCCTAAGTCCCCTAAGAACCCTAAGTCACAAATTATGATTTAAACTAAAAACTACTAACATATAAAATATGTGATAAGAGAGGTGAAGTTAAAAGACGTCCGTTTATGTTTAGTGCCAAGCGAGGAGTCCCATCTCCTTTATTTAAACTAATAATTATCCGCTTGCACACTTTGCGTCTGCGCACTAAACTTACTCCGAAATTACACATAAAGTAGATTATACATATTTACTAATCCTACAGTATCCCCCACAAAAAAAATCAATCGTCCCTGATTGATGTAAGGAGACGTTTTAACTTCATCATCAAAAACAAATCATACTAACATGGAGTATTGGGACATAAATCAGAAAAACAAATCACAATATAATTCATATGTAATTACATTCATCAATCTATCATGCACACATTAGCAATCTACGTACAATTCCTTCATATAATTCCTATTTTTAAACAAACACAAAAATTCATGTATCGGCACTAATGTTAACTGCATCTTCTCTTCTCCATCAATGTTGGCAAGGGACCCCTGCTGTCTTGGCCTGCTTCCCCTCTATGGCTGCGTTCTGGGAAATAATGAATCGAACAATGTATTACATTTTATTGGTATCCCCGGGATCGGTTTACTTTATGATCAAATGCGATTATTGACGGTAAAAATATTCAAAAATGACTTGATAAAATAACCCTTATAGTTAACTGATGATGACAGTCTGTTAGATGTCGAAAGCTTGCAATTAATTTAGCTTGTTTAATAAAGTGAACCACGTAAACCAAAGATATGGATTCTATTAACCCTTATAGGATTAATTCTATTGGAGCCGAACCACTCACTAACAATATTAATGTTGCGCTTAGTGACTAATCATTTTTATTTTTAACTATACTTCACTTTAACCATTACCACACTTATACTTATCCTACGTTACATAAGATTCCTTAAAATAATTGAATTCCCAGGATACTAACTATTACTGGTGTTGCTTCATATGTTCCGTAAGCTCCTCCAAAGTTGTTAATGGTACCGAGCATCTTCCGCAAATGGCCTTGCCCTTCTTGTAAATACTTAAAGGCTTCTCCAGCGGACGTCTAGTTTCCGTAACTTCTGTCTTCGGAACATCTTCTCGCCTTTTGCCTCTCCTCATTCGGTCAATACCTCCGGGTCCGAGATTCCAATCGGCCTACCAATGGAAAGCTTTGGCAGCATAAAACTTGAGATTGTTGAGATTCTTCTCTGCCTCCTCCTTCTGCCTGGATAAATATGCCGACCTTCTTGGACAAGGCTCCTGAGAATTAATGCACTCCGAACCCTATCCGCAGGTGATACACAACTTCTCCGGAAAAGTATCTTCCCTCAGAGTCAGCACTCTATAAATGGCTCTAAAGCGTGACCAGTTGTCCAGTGAGTGTCCCCTCGGATCCTCCAAGTCCACGATTAGCCTAAAACGATTATAGTTGCGACGTAGTGCAGGTTTCCTTCGCAGATCTGCCAATTGTAGACCCAGTTTGTGATGGGAGTTTTTCGGAACAGTCTGAACTGGTGTGTGACGGTTGAACTACAGCAATAAAAGTTTGCTGCAAGTTCGGCTACTCTCTGGAGCTCCTGCAGGGTCGGGTCCTTCAGCAACCTATTCTCTATTTCCTCATGTAGGTATGTATTGGCCATGTGTCGGTCCAAGATCCCCTCCGTCGTTGTAGGATATCTTCTTGGTCCTGGTTGAAGATCCGTGGAACTCTGTCCTACCAGTTGTGTCGTAGGGAGGGTTAAATTTAGTTGGAGTCGACATTACTGCTACAACCCCAAAAAAGAATAATAATTTAAGAATAAAGAAAAACCGGTGGTAACTTATCCCTACTTTACTACACCGACTTAACCAATCTTATCCGCAAAACACAGTTAAAACACAGAATTTTAATACTTTACCTGTGTACTGCGAGACACTTTTTTGAGATTGAGGAAAAGAGCCAAGGAGTTACTTAAGACTTGGAAGGGAATCAACTCACAGGGTATAACTTTTTCGAAAGTAATGCGAAGAGAAACTTGGAAGTTGTTAGGACTAAAGTTAGGACACGACTGAAGGAAAAATTAAAGGAATAAATTCTTTTTATACGAAATGTTCTTAACAAGGTACTTACTCTACAAAGTTATTACAATTCGTGATTACCATAATAACGACGCTTTTTGTTTCTGGAATTTGGTTGAACGGAGTTATTTCTTGTAATTCTGGGTTCAATGTAAAGAAAACAACCATAAAATACCCTATCTTAGGATTTTGTTTGGTGGGCTATATTCGGGTAAGGTTTAAGTACTCCTGACAGGATTGCTTTAAATATTCCAAGCTCTCCACCCATCGACTCTCAACGCAATAAGAGTGGCCCCGGATCGTTGAACCGAAGTCTATATCCACAACGAGTAGCGTGAAGAAAAATAGCCATCCCAAAAGAGAATCACTATAAAAAAAAGGACAAAAATAAAATAAACCAAAAATTAGCTTATTCAAACATACAATCATTAAATTCACTTGGTGTATCTTCCCTTAGTTTTTAGTGTTGGTTTAATTGTGTGTACCTAGATGTTCATGTAAATGAATGAAATTTCTATCAGGTATAAACGGAAAACTTAAAAATGTGTAATATTGTTACATTAAAGTAATTTTAGCTCTCTTCACTAATTACACAAAATTTAACTATACGAGATTATTTCGGGCTAAAAATGGTAATGTACTGTATTTTCCTATATCTAACTCACTGCTATCTTTACTCCCGGGCAGAGTTGTATCTACTTTGTGTAAATGTATGAGTGGTTAGGCTTACCAAAGGGAAATATATAAAATTAATACTCAAAAATAATGAGACTACATGTACTCATCGCTTTTGATCACGCGAAACCTTTACCCGCGGATCCTAAGATCTGTAAAACACTGTCTGAGTCCTAAGCCTCCGTCCCTTTCTTGGCTCGACAACTTTAGCTACAGGACTGTAAGCCCTGCTTGCGACGAATATTGCTATAGGCCGGCCCATTATTTGGTGACCTTCCAACTGCGGAAATATTTGCGGATTTCTGAGGGTTCTTTTAGATGATTTTTCGGATGTCTGTCCTTGACTATGCCGGATTGTCTCTAATGAGTTAATTTCTGTCAGCTCCTTCCTCGAGCTTTCTTCTGGGCGGGCATTTGATTACTTCCTGGAAACGGTGCTGCCACTCCGTCCCGACTTCTCCCGGTCACATTCGGTAATATTTCTAGACCCCATGGATTTGACTGGGAGATCAGCTGCTATCGGCCCTAATTGCCAATTAATTAAAGACAACGAACCATTAGTTACACTATTCTCTTTTAAACACTTTCTCGCGTCCGTCCCTTGAACCTCTTTCGGTATATAGCTACTCGCATTCCCCTTCTCTGATGTCTGAGTTTTGCTATATACAGCTTCCTGATTTTCCTGGGATTAATTTAAATGATTTTGCACCGTTTCGGCAAATGATAGTTTTTTCGGACTTATCGTGGAATCCTGGATGTTCCTCGGACTTCTTCCACCAGAACGATTGCTGTTATAATAAACAATGCTTCCACCCACAATTTGTCTTTTGGAAGAGTTTCTGGGAGGCGCGTTTTCCTTATTTGATAAATCTCTGCTGACTTCCCTCTGCTTCTTGGCTAGACTAACCGAAGCCTTGGAAGATGCCAGCCTAGCTGTGGGTTCTGGTAGTGCTTCCGACTCCCCAAGTTGGGCTCGATCGAATCGATATGGTGAGTAATCCATTTTTCTTTCAAATGGATCTTCGTAATCTTCCCCGTAAGCGGTTCTAAAAATACGAGCCTTTCCAAGTGACCCCATTCCTACTGGCGTAGAAGTTGCCCTGGGTTGAGTTGGGGATACTAAAGATGAATTTGCGGCATTCTTGGAAGTCCGCTCTGCATTGATTTGTGCTCCCAACACTCCGATAATTTGAGAAGTACCCAAAATCTCTTCTGAGCTGTATCTGGCATAGAAAAGACTTACTAGGATCACGGTAGGTTGTAAATGCGGATGAGTTCCGCTGGTTCCCGAGGGAAAAATACGCACTACCCGTACCATCCTGTCCTGTCGGTGACGTATTCAAGGATCTATTTCTGGCGACATTGGCATCTTGTAAAATTACGGGATCAGAATTTCCCTTTGAACCAAAAGGCGACTTTGATCTTTCCTGAGGGACTTTTCCTCTCTCGGATTGATCATAACCTTCAGTTGTGCATGCGCCCGAGTTTCCTACAACAGAATCCGTGAACTGTAGTAGCTCTTCAGGAACCTGTAAAACGGGGATATTCATGCAATGTAATCTCGGCTTTGCCTGGTTCAACTTCAAGTAGAACAAAACTAATACTCCTTTTATCAACGTAATACTCTGAGAGTTGGGAGTGATCATCGGGTAATAATTTATATGGTGGTGCAGGAATATGAAAATACTTCCCGTTCCTTCGTATATCCGACCTTGTTCCGGGTTGAGGAACCTTATTCGGAGAAAGTGAGAAATTATCCACCTTTGGGACAAATTCTAATCCAATTAAATTTTCGTCTTGACCTCGGGGTTGGTCGGTTTTATTTTCGGGCAATGAATTGAATTCGTGCGGGGGTGGCACGTTAAGTTCCATTGATCGATTTGGTTCAGCCTCTTCCTCGAAGCTAATAAAATCTATCTCCTGGCTTCGACTTTCATCAGAGTTATTCCCAGGGTTGGGATTTTTAATTTCGTGCCGGGATGTCACAACTGATGACACACCGTATATGTTCAAGGGATTCTTTTTAATGGTGTCGATTTTATTTGCAATCAATTTCTCCTGACCTCGGGGTTGGTCCAAAGATATTACTTTTTGCGGAGATGAAACCTTTCAAGCAGGTAAAAGGATTGGGAGAAGTTCACACCCAATATCCGAACGTGTACCCACGCTAGGAATCATTTCCGATTCGTTGATGAGTAGTGGCGGTTCTATTGAAGATAAAACTCTCTCAGTTGAATTTTCGCTAGAAACCGAAATGAAGTTTGAAAGGCCTTGATCGGTGACATTTGCACGATCTCCATCCAATCTTGGGTCAAATTTCATTGGAATAGACAGCAATCCTGGAACATATTCATCCGGTTGTGCATCTGAAATCAGGTTATCGGCATGAGTCTTGAAATGAGCCTGTCTCGATTTCGATCGGGTTACGACAGGTGATCTGCTTAAGTCTGTTCTCGTTGCTTTGACGGATTCAGCTTCCACTGGTCTTACATTTCCAGTTATCTGGGTTGTGTTAGACTTCTGAAAATTTACTTGATCTATAATCGCCTCCCCTTGAGCTCTCTCATTGAGGTTTGGTACCTGAGTCCGTAGAACATCTCGTAATGGTATTTGACACAAAGAAGAGCGTCACCTAAATCGATCGATATGACAGCTGAACTTCTAGCTCTGGTTCTCCGTTGAGTTCGTTCAACCTCTTACAGTTCCTCGAAGGATGTGTGTTGGGCAAAGTCCGATAAACTTTTATGTCTAAAAATATCTTCAAACTGACCCCTCCACGACACCGGTGTTAAGAACCGTTTCAATTTATGGGAATGTACTCGGAGTAATTTATGTCGGTACCGTTGTTTACCTCTATAGGCCACAGTAAATGAAGTGTCTCCGAGGGCTCCAATAATTTCGTACGGGCCAATCCAGTATAACTGAAGCCCTCTCCTTGTTCCATCTGAGACCCATACAAGATCTCCGATTTTGAACTCATTAGGTTTTCTGTTCTTATTAAAGGCTTTTGCTCTAGCCTTCTGAGCGCGGGAATTTATTGATTATTGGGCATTATTTTATGTTGGCTGGAAATACTCGGTCCAGTCTTGCTTCCTCTTGTTCTGCAGGAGTTCTTAATTGTCCAGACTGAATTGCTGGGGTTAGCAGATCCAGTTTATTCTTCGGGTCAACTGCATAAACCAGGCTACACGGGGTGTATTTGGTTATACTGTGAACGTGTTGATTATGGGACTTAAAAGCAGCCGTGAGCATTTCATCCCAATTATCTCTAAATTTCGATACGTATTTCCGAAGGTATTTCATGATCTCACCGTTGTTCCTTTCGACGTTCCCATTGGACTCCGGGTGACCTGGGGCGGTACGGATGTGTCTTACGCCGTTCTTAGCCAAGAAGTCTCTAAACTCAGCTTCCGTAAAATGAGGTCCATTGTCCGATACCACATATGGAACGACTCCAATTTGATCAAATATAAGCCTTTTTAAAATCCGGCACGAATCCCTGGCCGTGTTAGTAGGAGTAGCCGCTGCCAAAGCTAATCGGCTGGTATGATCGATTGCTACGAATGTGTAAAAATTTCCGGATCTTGATTTCTCGGTCATAGTCAATGGCAATCCTAGAAAATACTTCCTCGGGCGTGGGCACTATTTTCATAAGTCCATGTGGTTTAGTGGTCCTTGGATTGGCAGCTTGACAAATAAGGCAGCCATTGACATACTAAAGGAAATCTTCCTTCATGTTGTTCCAAAAGTATCTTTTCATAAGCTTCGGATACACCTTGAAGGCTCAAACGTGTCCTCCGTCCAGGGCATCATCGAGTGCCATCTTGAGGACTGGAACCCTGAGTGTAGGTGGTACAATGAGTCGATAAGTCTCACTGGTGGTGAGGTCGACCTTGTAGGTCGACAATTTGCAGTTACAGTTGTCTAATTTTGTTGTGTATGTATTTTATAACCTTCAGGTCAGTACACAAAAGTAAAACATTTCAACAAATTAACTTTGCGTTTTAGGCAGATCGATGATTTTCTGTTCTGAAAAGATAAATGACGATGTATATGCACGATTGCCTTGAGCTGATGTACAGTTTGATCCTGTCGGGAATTCGAAGTTAAACGTGGGCATGAGCTAATAGCGTTAATATTACATGACTTTCAACATTTAGATTCCAATGTGATGGCACCTTAAGGTGCTGTGGCTCAAGAGCAGAAAAGCAAATATGCGTGATGTTTGTTTCTACATCTAAATTTTTGGTGTCTATATAGTTCATACGCCCATGGGAATTGTGTGAAACTTTTGAAGAGATTGGGCAGTTTTGATATCCTTCGACGGGACGACTGGAAACTGGAAATGTGAATAATTACGAACTGTCCCTTGGTGACACTTTATTTGAGTGGGGACAACGCAGGACCTTCCAAATACATAATTTGCTTCTTGATGCTTGATGAAACACTATGTAACATTTGTTTGTAGTCTAGAACTGTAAATATTTTATTTAGGTCGGGTGCTAAACCCCGGATATCTTATCGGAAATTGCAGGAAGGTCGTCAAATAGTGTAAACTGGGAGAATACAAAACAATTTTGCAAAATTTAGAGCGGAGTTATCATCGATTAAATATGCAGGCAAGTCGTTCCACGAGCTTTTGTACAATAAACTGTGAATACCTTGTGGATTTTCTTAAAGTGTTTTTATAATCGACAATAAACTTTAGACGATGTTAAGTTAATTATTTTCCACTGCTAAATTAAATTCCTTAACTTAAATAAGTAGGTTATTGAGATTAGATACGATAAACGTAAGTAGTTGCATTTCGGTTTGACTTTACTTTACAAATGATTATATTTCGATAAAAACTGACCACAACCCATTGAAACTGAGAAAATCCCTGGAACATACAAAAAATATAGTTTATAAGAAAGGTTACAGAATGTATGAAATGGCATTCAAATATTGTCGTTTCAAGGGATGATTTATTATTGAATTTGTATTACAACTTTTCAAAACAAATATTCACCAGCTTTATCCCAAATGTATGGTGCCTGAGACCGAGGGAGGTTACATAATACTCAAACGCAGCTCAGTGAGAGCTTTTTAAGCCTGCATGTAGTATCATTGTCCAAAATCTCATCGATTCCTAAAATTTCTTAAATATACGCTATTACGATAATAAAGTTGCCCGGAGATCATAAAATTATCTTAGTGGCTGAGAGTATACGGATACATTTTCCTTCTAGTCGAAATTACACTTAGTCCATTTTGCCTCTTCAGCGACGATATGCAGTTTTTGTTGAAAACATCAAAGAAAACAAAACAGTCTCTGTACGCAGCAAGTATTTGTACATGACCGTATAACACTCCTCATACCTAGGTTATATTAGCGCACAAAGCTAAGTACCCTAATATGGCAAGGATGGCTCGTGAATTAGTGGGTAATCTTGGCATTCCTATCGAGCGTGCTTTTTCGTTGGCTCCGACATTTTAACACTGAAATGTGTGGCTACTCAAGGAGATACAATATGGAAGTTACCACTTTTAATATCGTAGTTAAAGTTGGCATATAACAAGTTTATCAAAGCAACGGTGAAGGGATGGCAGGTTTCACCAAATTATAATGAAACTTTGAAATTATATTGAAGAAAATGAAAACAACAAAGTGATTGCTGTATTGTTTTGCTTTTACAACAAAAATGATTTGTTTGGTGCTCATTTTTCGGGACTGCGTGATGTTGTATTTTACGCAAATTTTGTATCTGGTTTCGGTTCGAGTTCGAGTCGGTTTCGGGTATAACATTTTATAACGGTCTTGGTTTCGGGTACAAAAATTTTTTCGGACTCGAATGTCCCGACTTCGAGCCCAAAAGTGGAATTTACACCTGGTTTTTGTTTCGAGTCGAGTCGAGCGTAACTATTTGTTACCGATAGAAACACTAATTGATACATACTGCTACTTCTTGGAGCTGATTCTCTCATTTTTGATCCTTCTTTTCTGTAATAGTAAAAGTTGTAAAAGTACATACATACGTGAACGGGAAACCACTTGTGATGAATGCATGCCAAAATGTGTCTTTCAGCAAATCGTCACTGAAAAGGCAAAAGTGCGCATGCTTCGTAGCACAGACCATTTTGTCTCCTCAGCGACGACATATTATCTTACTTTACCGACGTTTGAAAATGAAAATTTCCTATGGGATTTAACATTGGAAAATTTAAGTTGGACGGAGAATTATATATATATATATATATTACCATATTGATTACGAATTGAAGTTTAAAATTTCGGTGCAATTTCCCACGCGGTATTTCTATAAAACGTTTTGACGATACCTGTAGCCATTCTATACGATTGAATTTACTACTTCTGGTTGTTGTTGGAATATTATATATTACACAAGCGCTAACAGCTCTCGGCTTTGTCTCAGCTTCCATAATACATGAACACTGGATGTAAGAATGCCAGCCATTTTTATAATTGGCACCAGAGCTGCTTTCAGGTAGCAAAAAATTAGGATCCGCACCTGAACCGAACCCGCACCTGAAATATCAGGTTAATTTTTTTTCGTCGACCCGAACTTGTTACTCAGAAGCCGAGGTAATATCCGCACCTGTCAGGTATTTTTGAATCAGGTATTGCTTGGCTACCCGCACCTGAAAAAATACCTGATGTGCGGATCCCAAAACCAACCCGACCCGAACTTGAACCCGAACCTGACTTTCACGAATTTTTCAGAGCTAACTTATAAAGATACGTTCTATCCTAATACTTGATCCCAAGTAAATACTACCCACTCACGAAATACGATAAGTTACAAATTCGTAAATTTTTATTAATTCTAAGTCCCAAGCAGTACAAAAATAATGCAAAAAGCAAGTTTAAGCTTCCCCAAGCATTCTCTGAGAAATAGCTTCAGCACGAGACCGCAGATAGTCATCACGTTTTTCGAACTACAACCAAGCCATACCCTATTAGGAAGTTCGAAACTACTGTTTCCCTAAATAAGTGCACCCTTAAAGTCCCTACAGAAACCCTATAACCCCGCATGTGAGTATGTCGAAATATCCTGTACTTAATAATATTATATTTATTTATTTCTACGTTGGTTTGTTGGCTTGTCGATCCGTTGGTCTGTTTCACGCTTAAAATCTGCTATATAATTGTCGACCAGATGTCTTAACAAACGTGCTATAAAATGCTTAACTTCTCCACTTTTTACAACCATTGCTAATTTGTTGTAGTGTAAAAGGTAGGGATAGCTCTTTTTAAAAATAAAAACGAAACATTCTAAAACTGGAAAGAATAAAAGTAGTAGCGCTTATGCGTAATCTAAACTTCATTAATATCAGTGGAACAGTTCGGGAAAAAATAAATATTTTATTATTTTTACATTTTTCCGTACGAACACGCCGACCGATTTCAACCAGTAACGAACTCAACTGCAAAAGTAGTATTCACAAATCAATTAAACAAAATTGGAGGAAAACTGCGGAACATACCGGCCCACGGACCCACGGACAACACTGGTTTAACACTGACTGACGCCACCTTAAAATGGTTTACTTTTTTAAGAGAGCAAAATAGGAAACTCACAGTTAGTAGTTCAACCATGTCTGCTACAACTTTCCAACCCGATTCCGACAAAACAAGGGAACGAAGTGTCAACTCGCTCATCATAGTGGCATCGAGGGCCTGCAAAAATGGTTTGTCTAGATTTAGTAAACAATTTTATAAACTCAAAATGATGATTACTTGTAACTTACTTTTCTCGAAGTAAGGCAACGTTGTAACATTTTGAGCGTTGAGTTCCACCTGACTTTCATGTCCTGTAAAAGCTGGAGTTTTGAATTTTAAAAGTTTCACAGAAATGGTCCATTGAATCCCTCAGAATGCTAGACCTTTCTCCAATAGCTCTTTTTAGCTAAAAACATTTTCAATTGCATAAATCCACATTATTATTTAACTATAACATGCTAGAAACCAATCTGGATTATAACTAATTAATTATGGTAAATATTTTGAGTGGCCCGTATTTTGCATTGCAAGGGGACACAGAATAGGTTTAATAGGAATGTCGAGACATTAAATGCATGCCATGATAAAGGTATGCTTTAATGTCGCTTCTGCCATGTATTTCACGAGAGGTAAGTACTTCGACATGGGACTTTTAAGTTCTTAAGAGTACAAACAAGACTAATTACCCTATCATATATGGACACATTTCTGGCTCCATTAGAACGAGTTGGCTCTTCCTCAGAATCCAGATCATCTGACTCTTCTTCCGTGTCCAATGATGAAAGGGTTTCGGAGGTTACTTGTTTTTTGTCAGTTTCTTTTAAAATTTTGAGGGCGGCTTGACATGCTAAGTTTATTATGTGCGCCAAGCATCGCACCCTTTGGTCCTCGCAATTCAGATTGAGCTCCTTGTGGTGAATTCATAGTAAAAAATACATTAATTACAAACATTAAATAGACGTTTTAGTCTTCGAAAAATTAAGCGAAATTCTTTTACTTACCGGTTGAAGCAGTTTTACAAGCTCTGCAAACATAGTGTTCATGTTTGAAGCATTATCGCTAGTAATTGCAAGTAATCTACTCGTTATGTCATATTTGCATAGAACATCCTGGACAGATTTAGCTAGATATTTCCCTTTGTGTGATCCTCTTAAAATATCAAAATCAAGGATTAATTGCTGCAAATTCCAATCTGAATCGATGAAGGTCGCTTGTATCCCATGAAATGACTTTCCAGACCTCGAAGACCAGCAGTCCACGACTAAGGAAAGTTTTCCTGAATGAGCCTGATATCAAGTGCAGCATAGTTATTAATTATTATTCATTCAGGAAAAAAATATCACATAAAAATAGTATATCACTCACTGAAATAATTTACCTGTAATTTTGCTTTAATTCCTTCTTTCTTTTCAAGATACATAGATTGAATTTTTCCATTAATAGTTTCTCGTTTGGGGATATGCAGCGAGTATTGTTTACCCAATGCTCTGAATGATTCCTCTTCAACAATACTGAAGGGCTGATTGGTCATAATTATGAACTCCCCGAGGAGTCGCAACAAATCTTTATCGCCTGATGTATGTAAAAAATAATTATATATCCTATTGGTTCTCCTTGTTATCAAATTAGCTACTATGCTACGATTAGAATAGCCTATCTCAAGAGAATGCCAATATTTTAATATAAATGCCTTGCTAAATGCCACTGGCAGCGGCCCCTTCAAAGCCAGATGATCATTGTTGGTCACATTTAATTTATTGGCATGTTTTGCTTTTAAATGCTTCATCAAATTTCCAGTACTGGATCTCGGTTCCCTTTTGAATGATTTCCTGTAACATTAGTCGAGATGTAAAAATTCTACCATTTAGTATTTTAACATACCACAAGCAATTAATAGGCAAATAATAATTACGTAAAAATGTTTAGAATAATATTTAATAATTTACTTAAAGACTTACTTGCAATTTTTACAGATGTACTTGTTTCTTTCTTCGTTGAATGTGAAATGCTGGTGAACTATTGACTTCTTTTGTGAATTGTGAGGTACGACGGGGTCATCGGTACTTTCATCTAAGTCTTCGCCAATTTCCAAAGCTCCACCTTCACTCATTATATCTAGCACTACTTTTCGGAGAACAAATAAGCACTACCAAAGTAAAATAATGATTCTACTGTGAATGTATTATGCTCGAAAAAGATCCAAATGTGATGATGTCTGCTATAACGTTAATACTATATCCTGAAATTAATTAGAAAAGTTTGGTTGTTTGTAAATTTAATTGATATGGAAGTTCTCATCACTAACTCCCACGTGCCCTTGAGCCATGTGAAGCTACATTAACGTTTCGTTGAGCTTGAGTTTCATTCACGTGAACTTACAGTTAAATAATTGCGGGAAAAATTACTTGCAAAATACCTGAAATTGCAAGTTCGGGTTCAGGTATTTTGAATTCGTCGAACCGAACTTGTACCTGACATTGATCTCAGGTATATTTTTTAAACCCGAACTTGGTCGTAACCTGACCTGTACTTTCAGGTGCGGATCCTTGATGTACCCGCACTTGACCCGAACCTCAGGTACTTTTTTTGTAGCTGACCCGAACTTGACCCGAACCCGACCCGACGGGTATTTTTCAGGTACTACCTGATACCTGCAAGCAGCTCTGATTGGCACTCGCAACCCTATAATGTTTAGGAGTGAGAGAAATTAGGATGAGAGAAGAAGAACGAGATGAGTGCCTTCGCACACATGATGCCGCATTGAATTCAGTACGATGTCAGTGTCCTGGCTGGGAAGCGATTACCTGATGTTTCCATCAAGTTTCAAAGTTTGTGTATGCACCCAGTGACAATAAAAAATCATGATTATTATTATATATCATTAATATACTTCATTTTTATAAAGCTTCCCCTACAGGCCTTCCCTGCACAACTAAGAGATTAAGATTAATTACTATAATTTACGACAAAAAGAACAATACAGTATTAGACACCAAATAGACAGGTTTAAAGGACAAAACCGATTTTATTCATGGGAACTAATCAGAAGTGTAGCGACGGCCCTGATAATGAAATCAATAAAAATTGGCGTGGACTCTCTCTCAATTGTATGAAAGCTTCCGACTTTGATGCCTATATTCTCAATGGATCGGACTTGCTTTTTAATTATTGTTGCTTCTCTCCCAGATATTCCCACTAATTTTGAGGATCTAACTAACTCATTTTTTAATATGGTCATACATTCAGGGATGTAAAAGGCTTTTCCGAAAGTTGCTGTAAAGGTGAAACTCGTGTAGGAGGCGATAAACATGAAGAAAATGGACGAACCCGGATGTTCTGAATAAGATTTGATAGCAACAAACAAGGCAGCTACCGACGAAATCAATAAGATTTGTTTAATGCTGTAGACTAATGAGGAATATCCCGAGTTGAATAATCCGACGAACAGTTTCACGTATCTGCTTTGAAAATAGCAACGCTTAGCTGAATTTCTCGTTAAAATCTGTTTCCTGTAAAAGCAAATTTTGCATAACTTTGCTATATATTCAATATTTATGTATACAACTAAATTTTATAAATTTAAATATAAAAACATTTTCAAGACGTTGTTGTTACTAAATCAGTGCTACTAATATGAACATATTTTCTCTTCCTTTTATCTTTCGTTCATGCGTTGTAATTTGTAATCATGTAAGCAAAAATACTGAATCTTGTCTAATTTCCCCTTACGTTTCCTTGATAATACATACCTCAACAAGATCAATTCGTAATTCAGAATATGCATTATCTTCTCCAAGAAGAGTAGCATGTTTTCCGTTCCAAATATGACACTCAACCCTGCTGAATGTAATATGACAGTGTCATGGAGAAGAAGAAGTACGTAAGTCCAAGGGCTTTGCCAATACGCAGGCAGCAAATGGTAAGCAAGCAGTTTTGTGCAAATACAGGCTATCAGTACCATAAATACATTAAGAAAAAAGGCACCAGTGGGTGAAACCAGGATGGCAACTAGTTCTTTCCCAGAATATTGCTTCCAATGTTTGCGTCGTTTTGAATCTATGTCAAGGGTTTTTCAAGAATGGTTATCAGATATACACAGCAAGTTTATCAAAGCAGGATTGGTTGAACGGAAAGAACATTCTTACAAAAGATACTAAAAATTATCCTGAAAAACTGTCTGAACGAAAGGTTCGGCATGTATTTTAAACTAAAATCAACGTCGCTGTAGATACAAAATTAGATATCACCATACTGTGCTTTTGAAAAGCAAGTAGATGATTTTGTCTGTTCAACAACAACAAGCTTCCACTCCAAATACGCGAGTTCACTGATTAAAAAATATAATTTAAAAATATTTAATATGGGTATATTTATAATTACCATTTTTATCCGCTTCGAAAATGAAGTTAAAAATCATTACTGTTGTTCCAGTGTTTTGGAAAATTGTAAGTGTTTCGATTAGGCTACCAGCGAATAGACCTGCAATGAACAATAGGTGCAGTGCGAGCTCATAAATTGTTGGGACGTCGTTCAGTTCTGACATTAAAATTGCTAAACCGTAAAGACTCAAAATCAATCGAAGGATTTTGTAGAAATAAAAAGGAAACCAGAGGTATCTTCTTGAATTACTTGCAGGTTTCATGCAAACCTTCTGCCCCTCGGTTAGTACCACCTTGAATGGAAGAAAGTTCCAATTTGAGCCGAACGCGACGTATCGCACATGAAATTTTAAATCCGCAGCGGAAATCATTTCAATAGAAGAAAGAGATTGTTGTCAAGTTGGTCGTTGATATTTTATTGTATAAAGTTTTAAAAGCTTTGTGATACGTGTCTGTATAAATAAAAAGAAAATAGATTGAGGATGTATTTCAGAATGCTAAAAGTTGGAGTTTAGAGGAATGCATATAACTTATACGGGAATTTTTAACAACAAACAGTTTTAGGGTAAGTGGAATTGTTTCGTTGTTTTGAATACATTAGTTGTGATATTCGCTGATTTATTTTTTTGAAGACGATTTTGGTGGTTTTTGCAGTAACTTGTGTAGTAGATTTTGTAAAAGATCTAAGATTATTAAGCTGATTTATTCACTTATGCACAAGAAGGTCAATTGGGTTAAGGACGGCACGACTTGCGACGCTAAAATGTGACAAAACTCTGCGGAATCTAGTGGAATCTACGGGCATATATATGTCATCACTATTCGTTATTCATTTCCGGACAAGCGTACTGGTGAAACCAATAAATATACACATACAATATGTAAGTCCACAGTATTACCGGTTCTTATTGACAAGGAAAAATTTTTTAATTGAAGTAATTAAAATATTTGAAATTTTGACCCACTATTAGGTTCTATTTTTATCCATTTGATTTTCCTGAATGCGAGTAAGTGGCGGTCATTAAAATATTATTGCTAATTTTTTTAAGGG
Source organism: Allacma fusca (assembly GCA_947179485.1). NCBI lineage: Eukaryota > Metazoa > Arthropoda > Collembola > Symphypleona > Sminthuridae > Allacma > Allacma fusca. Next base: position 59,719,973 of record OX359245.1, read on the forward strand.
GTTAATCAATTTCTGATTGTGTCAAAAACAATTGGCTTCAGTCACTTCCTCGAAATAAAAGTTCCAGAAAATATAGTTGGTCTAGTAATTTTTCCTACTGTAGAATGCTATGCCCCTTAAACTATTATATTAGCTGACATTAATTCATGGATAATCTAGCCGTTACGAATATCTTTTAAGGGATAATCTTGTGGTACAGGGGTTTACAAACTTCCAAATAATAATCGAAAAGAGAAGTACTTGAAAATGCTATAAGCTAAATTTGGAGGAGTAGTACATGTACGTTTATTCTTTGCGGGAATCAATTTTATAGTAAGTAGAATTGATATTCGCCGTTTTAGCGGTTTTTATAGCAATTTTTATGAACGATTGGGCAATATCTTCTTTATACCGTCCACAATTATTGTATATATTAGTTTACCAATGCACATGAACCTCATTTATTTACTAAATACAGGAAAGCAGTGTGATTTAAAAACAGTACAATATACGACGCTGAAATGTGCCAAGTCTCTGTGCGAAATTTCTAAGAATGTTTTACAAGGTGTAAAGAATAGCATACACTACTGAAACATTAAAACATCATAAATTAAATTGAGTCATTAAACTCCATCCAAGGACAAATTTGTTTTTTATAACAAATGATTATTATAAAAATTGGAGTGGCAACTACGTTGGTATTCTAATTCCCAAGCTAGGAAATTATATTATTCAGAAATTATCGATCCCAGAAACAGGATATATATCGTGTTGACCTCTAATTTTTTAATTGAAATAGAGAGGAATACGGATATCCACATTATTGCCGGTTCTTATGGACAATCAAATTTTGTTTCAGTTTACGAAAATATAATATTCAAAACTTCGAATAATTATTAGGTTCTATTATATTCCAGCTGTCTTTCCTGAATGCAACTGAGTGACATTCAATAAGTATATATATTTATTTGGTTATATCTAAATTTTTTCCACATGGTTTAATCGTTTCCCGAAAGTGCCACAAGCAATCGGCTTCCATTATTTCTTCGAAAGGACATTTCAAGGAGTCATGATGATTTAGTTACTGTTATGCTTCAGCAAGCTATTACTTTTAGCTGACATTTTTCATGAATATTCTGATGGTCTTGCTGTTAACTTGGATGGGGATTGATTCAAGTTTGAAATCGTTGGTGAACAGGAATTCTGAATGCAACACTGGAACAGACGTAAAAATTATACATAAAACTATGCATAAAAAATCTCAAGGACATTATGATTATACTAGAGAAATATTTACATTTAATCTCCGTCGCTACAAACTCACAGAATTAAATTTAACACAAGAGGATTCCTAAGTCACTGGATTTACACGGTCTCATGTATAAATCATCGATGTCAATGAATTGTTTGGCAGTAGTAGTTACTCTAAACATATTGTGGCAGGTAAATGAGGTACCCTCAACAAGTTTTCCTGAATTTAAAAGACAAAAGTTGTTTGGAAATTTATCTAAAATTGTAAATCTTTTAGAAACTAGCTTCAAAGTATTGATCTTGAAGATTGAAAAATGTATGGTATTTGTTCAATATTTGATTTATGCACTAAATTATCAAATTCTCCCAGATAAAACAAGTAAAGATATCTCGTGTAATTCGTAGTATTCGTCAGCAATTCTTCTCCTCCAGGCAAATTTCTCCAGAATACAAATATTTGAATTCCTTCAGCAATGATTCATTAAGATATCGCAATTGCGAAATCTGGTGTGGAATAAAAAAATCCCGGCACTAAATGTCTTTTAGGAAACTTTCCTAGAGTTTGGAAAAAATGTAAAACATACTAAAAATAGTTTGGATTTTGGAATAAGTTTTAGAAAATTGTCCAAACAGAACGTATATTTTGGTCTAAAACCGAAAACTTGCACCCACAGATGGTACACCCTCATGTGGGATGAGAGTAACGCTCACCCACATGAGGGCTGCGATGTAATCACTCAATGTGGGTGAGCGCTTGTAAATTTGTTATTCGCTCATTAAAATGAGCGTGAGGGCAGTACGTACTCATACTGTACGTAATCACGACGTGAGTATGAGAGGGTATTTATCGCACTCACGAGACGTTCACATGCGTAAATAAATAAATACTTTAATTCTGTCGCAGGTTCAGTTTAATGTTATATGTACAGCTTATTCCTTCTGTTAAAAGTAAGATACCTGTTGTGCATTGAAATATTCAATGTCAAGCTTGCACATCTTTACAAACATCTGCTGAATTACGTTGAAAGTACAAATACGTAAAAATGAGCTGGATGCATTCAGTAATCCCGGAGATAATTCTGAAAGCTGCACGGAAAGTTCAATAAACAGCAGTGAGTTTTTATAATAAATGAAGCACCTAAGAAGCGCAGATCCAACACCCAGCCGATAACCAAAATCTCATCAATACGAAACCTTCAAAAAATAGCAAATCGAAGATAAAACCACAGTTTTCAAAATTTTAAAGCTATTGCATAACACCGTGCAACAAAAGAAGCAGCTAAGAATGAATTGCTGAGATATATGGAGCGGCCCTTTGAAATTGAAGATATTGATACGTTATTTTTTTAGACAGCTAATGTCCAATAATATCAATTTCGGAGTCAACTGGATAGAACGTATCGAGCATTTCCGGATTCTTCCGGCGTAGTTGAGCGGATTTTTAACATCAAAGTTGCATTGCAGAAAGCTCATTGAGTTAGAATGACTTGGGATCTCATTTATTGTAAATTGTTTTATTGCGACTATCGTATTTCTCAATTTTCATGCTCTAAAATTACTATTTTGTGTAACAAATATTAGCCTTTTTAGAAAGTGAAACTTTCTTATGCACGAGTGTATTCCGTCCGTCCGTCCGTCACTACAAAATCTTGTGGTAGCCATATCTTTACAACGGAATGACGTACGGACATGTGACCTTTACCAAAATATCGACCATTCAATCTAGTTGTGCCTTTTGATAAATTCAGCGACCTGGGGTCAAACGTTTGACATCAAAAAATTATTTTCTGGATACTATTATCAAAAAATTCTTGCATTTGCTATATATTTCTACCGGATTGACATAATACCTTTAACGGTAGCAATCCAAATATATTTTCCTGCCTTACTATAAATCTTATTATACAAGTTTCACTTTCCTGCACATGCAAACGAAGTTTGCTCAAATCAGTGCAGTGCACGGATTTTTGTTTTTGATTTTATCTGCTTACTTTGTCCGACGGAAGACTGGTAATAAAATGTTTAGTATAATTATGAAAGGACAATTTAAAAAAATATTGTACAATTAAATTAGCGAAACGTAATACTTTTAATTAGATTGAATTTCATTTTTTTTTGCTATTCACCCATGAGAATATTTTACAGCAACTGATGCTTTCTTGCGGGGTGATTGCTTCTGAAAACTTAGTTTTGTTTTTGGATCTTGTCAACACCAGCCTTTTGAAGGAGCTCAAATTATTTAGAGATGATTACGTACATGTGAAAACAAATTATTTACAGTGGTGTTACAAATTTTGTAGGGAAATGCAGCTGTCAATAGAATATTTCAATCAGGGTTACTCCTCTACAATATATTTTGTCAAAATATTCTCTCTTGCAGTTTTAGTGTTCGCCAGTTACTTTGGAATTCGCTGCTACTCCCAAAATATTGTTGTGTCAATGTTCTGATTATCAATCGCTTCATACGCCATGATTTTGTTCACGGTCACATTTACCAAGTCCTTTTTAATACCACTCTATATGGAACTACTCCAAAAGGATATTGCTGGCATTTAGGCAAAATACCCCGGCGATAAGTCACGGAAAAAATTTAGAGAAAATTCTGAAATCCATGCCTACTGTTGGAATTCGAGTAGGTAGTTTCCACACAATGGAACTAGAATCAGCACCAGGGTTTGTAGATTTTGCAATTCGAGCGACGACGTCACTCCTGTGGGTCTTTTGGATTAATTTGTTTTTAAATATTTTATTGACAACTCAGAATGTCCTCAGATCAATATTAGAGTTTAAAAAATACAATCACCTACATAATTCACTTTGTGAATCTAAAAAGACTTACATAACAATTAATCATCGCTGCTCGATGTTATGTATTTAAGATGCTCAATTTTGAAAACCCCGAATAATTATATTAAACAAAACTTTAGTTTTTCTGAAGCTGCCAAAAGTACTATCCCAGTTCAATCTTGCTATATCTGATGGTTACAAAACGGATATATACAGATTACGTACTGTTTGGCAGTCCCAAGTCCTGTATACGTAAGGTTTAATAAATTTGAATGTAATGGAAATTTTGTATTGCATATAAAAATTGACCATCCCTTGAGCATACCTTATATCCAGATTCACTGTATTGATAATAAACTCCTAAACTGATAGCTGTTATTATTTCGTTCATAAATACGTATTAAGCTTGAATATATTTTGCAGCTTTCTCAAAGCTAAGCTGGTCCTTGGAATTTTACTCGTGTAGCGTATAAATAATTATACTGTAACAATGCATGTTACTGCTCCCGCGAGGTTAGTTAAATAGTGCTGATGTTAATAATTGCAAAAATATTTAAGTCAATTTGCAAAATGTTTTTATCCATTGACCGAAACTGTTTAACCAATTAATCCGTGTTCCAGAATGGTTAGTCTGTATCCAGAAAAATTCATATCAGTAATATCTAACGTATGAATTTAGGCTTAATTATATCTTGAATATGTAACCAGAGCTCCGGGCGGATCAAGTAATTGTGGATACTGAATTTGAACCAGAACCGTACTCAAATTTTCGGGTAAAAGCAGTCAGATCCGGACTTACTCGTACAATCACAGGTAGACAATCCGGTACTCTGAGTCCGGGTACAAAAACAATGTACATACATAGACGTACTCATTTAAAAAACCGGACCGACCCGTACTCGAGCTTCAATAACTTAATCAACAGCAAACAAAATTCCTATTTATACAGCTACAATTAATTTGCCAGAAAAATATCATTTCATTAAATTAATAGGCATCGTAACATTTCTACAGAAACAAGGTACACTGCATAAACGCATTAAAGCAATGGAATTTTTCCCGTGTAAACTGATTGTATGAACTAAAATATCAATAGTACATTATTCTTTAGTTCACATTTTGTCGTGACTCCGTACACCACCCGTACTTGTACTCATACGTGAAAATCGAGAAGGTACACGAACCCGTGCGGCGCTCCAATCAACAAGTAATTTTTAGAATTGCTACTTTTACTACAACAAGCAATAATTATTGTAACTACAGCTCTTGAGCTTTAGTTTTCGAATACCTGGTAATTGAAAGTATTTAATTTTTTATAATTGGAATTAAACTGTTCAACTATTGTAATCCCACCGATACAAGCAAACATTAGCTTTTACAAAATACAAAATAAAATTGGACCGATCTTTCAGGTTCAACCAGTAGATACGGTAAGCATGCAATTGATTCAAAGCTCTTTACTACCTACTCAAAGTACACACTGTACTTTTTTTATCAAGCTGGCAATAATACCTATTAAAATGAAATAGTTTTTTAACTGCCCAAATTCAATGCGCATATTTATATTAATTAACGTTTAGCTCCCAATATAATATGATTCGATTTATTGAGCACTTAGTGCAATTGGCCTACGTAATTACCAAGTTAATTGTGAAATCAACACTTTAAATAATATTTCACACGAGTCACAAACACATCTGGTTCAAGTAAAACCGACAGTGGACTTCGGATTCGCTGACATAGACCGTAGTGGAAATCCGTTTGGTGACACGTCTTCCTCAAATGTTTCCAACACAAATGTTGTATTGAAATAGGAACAGAAATTTTGCTAAAATTAAATTATTAGTTTGTTAAATTATTTAAATAAAGTCACATTTCAGAGTGGAAAGCAGGCGTAAATTGGTCATTAGAAGTGATACAATGATAAAAGCAGAAAATTTTCTATTTTATTTCCAGTATTTGAAAGTCCTATCAAAATTCAGTTTATTACCATTTCAGGTATTTTTACCTGGAGATGGTGAGGTTGGATTAAGGAGGACGAGCCCATATAAGAAGGTAGTGTGGAATTGCGTTTTCCTGTATGGAACCACCCGAGTAATCTTTGCTTCGTGCAATCTGGCTATGAACTTATATTTTAACAAGACGATTTCTACATATGATATGGTCCTCTCCTCAGTGTTTTGTTTAGTTTTATTCTCTGTAATTAGTACTACATGGTTTACAGTAATTCAATATCCTGAAATCACAATACTTGTCTTCAATTCTGTGTTCCAAGGCCGTAGAAAAAATACTTCATCCATTAAAAATATTCAGGGTAAGACTATCGCTATTAGTTCAATTTGCTTTGTTGTATTCTTTTATTAAATGGCCGCTAGATGGCCATATGACATTATTATGCCAATACAGTACATCGATTCTTTCTTCTTACACTTTTCACAAAATGTTTATTAAAAATTAAAAGTTACTCAAGCTTCGGACTACATCTAAATCGAATGAGTATTTTCGTATAAAGAGGAAAATAACTTTATGATTTAAAATTAATTGCACTATGTATTTTCAGGTCAGAAAAGAAAGGAACTACAGTTTCAATCAAAACCGAAAGGATTGTCGGTCAAGGAAAAGTTTATGACTTTTTTTCCACACATGATGTGTATTTTCTCTCTCATGCAGAGTGTATTAATTGCTGTATTTTGCGCAAACCTTCATGTTTACCAAAATTTACCGAATTCGTGGAGGAATCCCATTTCATTTATTCTACTCTTCACTCACGAGAACATTCTACACGTAATGATGATTTCGTGTGGGGTGATGGCCTGTGAAAATTTACTTTTATTTCTGGATTTCATCAACTACAGCCTTTTGCAGGAACTGAAATTGTTCAGTGATGAGTATGAATATGTGAAGACGGAATATTTACAGTGGTGTTGCAAATTTTGCAGGGAAACATATTTGTCAATAACGCTTTTCAACCAAGGTTACTCCTCTACAATATATTTCATCAAAATGCTCTGCCTTGCTGTTTCAATATTCTCCAGTAGCTTTGGGATCCGTTGCTTCTCTCAAAATATTTCTGTGGCAATATTTCTCTTAATAATTGCTTCATACAATGTCATTTTTTTCACGGTCACATTCTCCAAGTCCTTTTTAATACCGCACTATATGAAACTACTTCGGATGGAAATATTGCAGGCCATCCGGCAAAAAAGGTCGTTGATAAGGCACGTAAAACATTTAGAGAAAACCCTGAAATCCGTGCCCATTGCTGGAATTCGAGTAGGCAGCTTCCACACAATGGAACGAGAATCCACACCAGTGTTTGTGGATTTTGCCGTTCGAGCGATAGCCTCAGTCCTATTAGCCTTAGAATAGTAATAATTATATATAATTATGTTTTCTTGGAATCTGTTTTGTGCCCTGAAATATTTTGGGTTTAAACCATAAAATTCCTGTGAAATGAGAATAAAATTCAGTACGTTGTAAATCAGGAGGAAAAGAAAGTTCAAGTAACAATATTATTGTTATTACAACAATAATTAATATTATTGTTACTCGTTTTTAGCAATTTATAGTATCATAATATTTTAGTTAATACGGTATTTGCATCCTTTTTCCAGAAATGTATATTAAATACAATGAAATATGCCTAAGGAAATGCAGCGGACAAACAAACGTAAGTCCCGAAAAACTTGAGGTGGAAATAATGCAGATCTCCGTTAGAGCCTCTCTTCTTTAAAACAGTACAAGATAAGATTATTGTGGGCAAAATTTGACACCTAATGTAATCATATACTTAATATTCAACCCAAGGAAAACTTTAGCGTCCTTGTTGAGACAAAAATGCCAATACGGCCATATGCTATTCCCCGAAGTGGATAAAATATCGTCGAAATCGTTTATAAATTTCAGTGGAAACAAAAGATTTTGTGAAAAATCTTGGCTCTCATTTTATAACCAGCTTGCTAAAGTTTTGCAAGCATCAGAAAGTGTTCACATTGATTGCTCATAGGTTGGCTCATGTAAATCATATCTGCAAGTAAGCATATATCTGTAAGTTTCCACAAATTTTAAGCTTGTTAATGATAAGTCATAATTATAAAAGATGATGGTCAAGTGAGAGGAGATTCGCAAGGACACCATTCCGCTATGCAACGACTGACGCCAAAGGCCATACCAGGTTGAAAGCACCAGTTCTCGTCCGATCAGTAATTATTCATCCAATATTTCTCCTTATTACAACGAATGAGTTAATTTACTTACCTGCTAGGGACATACATCTGTAGTTTTCCTCCTAAATTCCAATTTTCTGAATCTTATTCCCTTTTCACTTATTACAGATATTGCTCACACAACCTATATCCATTGGCCTCGTTTAACAGTAGGTCACATAATAACTTGTTTTTTCATTACTTTTAGCATCGTTATTTGCTTTTTTGCAATACTCAGATTGTACGCTCTCACGTGCTACTAATTCACTCCTGTGGTTTCGGATAAATTAAAAAGTGTTTGTTCAGATGTGTACAACAAGGAATCGTTTTGTTAAAGTATGTTCAATAAAAAATATTTTTAAATGATTTTTGGAATAATGATTATCAATGAATTAACAAGGTAATTGGTTTACCAGCGTTTGTAATTAATTTGTGAAGTAAACAACAGCGATATAATAAACATGAAATGTAGTAGTAGGTAGCTTTCTTATGCCAATCTGCTTTGAATTGGCCTAATGGTAAAGGATAGGCGACCTTGACTGGAGTCACTGTCCAGGGTCATGCCCTTGTTATGACGAAATTGTTTACAAACGTATTGCTCAAGTTTGTTGTAATTATATACATAAACCAATGGTAAATGTTGAAATGACTACAACGGAATAATTGCCACAACCTTGACAGAAAAAATAAAAAAACGAGGGAATTTGGCCAATTCAGGCCGGGTCGGGATACAGCAGAAATGCTTACGGATGGTTTGTATTTTAAAAATTGTGTTTTTACATATTTAATTAGCATTTAGCATACGAAATCAGGTGAGCGTCTAGCGAGTGAAAATTTGCAAAATATAGCATCAACAATCAAAGCAGTCGGGATGTTAAGCTTTCGCCATCTACAGTCCATTTTGTCGTTTATATTAAATTGTATAATTTATCAACCGGTAGAATTCGCACGAACTGTCACATGCGTGCTTTCAATTGAATTTCAAACGTTTTTTCAAACATTGGTGTATGAATACTCCTTGCTATTGTAGGCAAGAAATTTAATCAATCAGTATTCATCAATATAGTACTAACTACCAACAGTAGAAAAAAATATATATGCGCGTATTTACATGAGTTTTACCACAAGGGCTTTAATGCAATTCTGTATCTTTTAACGCTTCACTATTACTACCTGGTACTGTTACGTCACATTGATGGGCTTCCTCTCTTGGTGACTTAGCACTTAGTGCTGTCACAGATATAAAAGAAAAATAATCTGATTAATTCGACTAGAAGCTTGCTTAAGCCATTCTTTAATAGAATCCTCAATTAAAGCAGTGGTAGCTTTGTTTAATCCCAGAGACCCAATAACTGCATCTGCAAGCATAATAATAAAACTGATCAAATGTTTTGCTACCTGCTAACAGTGTTAATTCAGTCTCATAAACTATCAGTACTATAAACTCATCACCACTAATAAGCGTTGTTAAACGCATTTGAACCATTGCGAATTTCCCATTTTGACCACTTCAATTTAATCCCTGTGCAGCTTCATCCGTGAGGATCTTTCGAAGAATATTCCGAGTGCTTTTTCCGACATCCGTACCTCCAAGCTTACTAATACAACTTTCCTACGTACAAAATTGATGGTCAATTGTAAAAATATTTTGAAAATAGCTCACAAATTTTATTTTACTACGTAAAATTGTAATCACAAGTTCTCTCTCATTTTCATCTTCAATTAGTAACGCATCCAAGCGTAGAACATCTGAAACACTTTCAGCAGGTAATTTTAATTTCCAGCTTCGTTTCACAGTTTCTGGAACACTTCTGTGGAGAAGAATCTTTTGGGTTTCCTCCACGTGCTTAATTAACTTGTTTTTATCACAGAAAGTGAATGCAAATCCTCTCTCTGAAAATCTTTAAAAATATGCCACTAATTTTGCATCATGATTTGAAATTTAAGAAAGATGCATCTTTAAGTGGATTACTATTTAGAACGCAAATATATACATACCTGCTATTCCCATATTTGTATTAGAGTTATGACCAAATAATTTGGGCCCCGAAGACATATTTTGAGTTCTTTTACTAACAAAGAGAAAATCAGTGCTAATCTAAGTATTATTTCACTTAAATACCTAAATACATATGTGCTTAAAATTCAAACTACCGTGCCAAAACATTTGGGGTCCGTGAGACCAGGTCAGTCAAGTCAGGTCCGGAACTCTCCTGTGACTCAATGTCGAAGTCCGAGACTAAATTAAACACTTGCAGTGGTGACACTCCTGTAGGTTGTACATCTTGAGAGCTATCATGTCTAGGGGAAATTATTAATTTTGAAATATTATTTATTTGATGGAGCTAAATATATATTAATTCATTTAATTTTTATTAAATTCAAACTTTCAGTTGAATAGAATAAATGAATTGCAAGGTGTTAATGTTCAATTGAATTAATTGTCAATTTGACTGGAATCAATTAAAACGACTGAAGACAAAATTAAATCGTGCCGGAAATAAGTTTGACTTGTTGGTATTAACTACCTGACACTGACACCACTTTTTCCGGCGACATTAGTTGTCACAAATTTCGTTCGTACTACAATTTCTTAAGGTTGGTAATTGGAGGGGCAAATTGGAATCATCGGACGAATCTTCGGAATAAACAGGCGTAGTCACCTGTTTAAGGTGCTTTGGCGTTTTACGGGCACTGCTGTATTAAATGCTTTTACTGGTTTCCGCTTTCGTTTTTTATCAAGATCGGTGTTGACATCGGAGGTATCCACAGCACGATTCTGCTTTTGCCTCGCCTCTAGTTTAGTTTCTAAAAAATTAGGAAGAAACATTATATTTATTGCGTGGATTATAATTACCAACAACGCTAATAAATATTTGACCGAAACGAATTTGAATATTTACATAATTGAAATAACATCTGGAAGCATATACCATAAACACCGCCAACTGGTTTTTTCATAGAAAACTGACTCCAACTATCATCAGGGAAGACTTGTTTTGACACAAGTTTGGTTATTGCAGAGGATTTATGACATGAAGGCCAGTAGCATTTTTTCTCAGACGATTTCACCCATGACAGAGGAACGACAGCAATATCCGATGTAGCATTAGGGTACACGAATTCTACTACGCAAAACGGCATCATTCTAGGTTGTTGAAGTATACAGATCCAAAAAATTAATCTGTGTGTAAAACTGGTATTGCTGCAATGTAATCTGGCTTTGAAGGAAGAAACATAATCTTACTTTTAATATCACAACATTTCCATATTTTAAGATATTCACTTAGTTTGCTACATTTCACTAAAACGATCCCTAACAAATTGGATTTACAAGGAGAAGAAAGCAAATTGCATTTTTCAGTGAATCGCTGTCCAATTAAAAATTTCCAGCACTATTATTAATATTTTTAAGCACACATAAGTCACCAAATATATTATCGAAGTAGGAATCTTTGGAATTTCCTTCCAATTTAAAAGTTGCGAGTTCGACGATTTTGTACTGTGTTTTGACTTCACAATCAGCAATTAGTGGCCCCCCACAGTGGACTTTTATTAATTTCGGGGAAATACTCGGCAGCTGAATTGCCGGTGAATTAAAGTAATCATTATTTTATGATATCCGCTTGATGACTTGCTGAAGAGGCTTTGATTGAGTATAAATATTGAGACTTGGAAAGTCATAAAATGGTCAAAATATTCAGACTTTAACACTGTAAAATTATTGGAGAAAAATAAACGAGAAAATTTTGAAATTCTGTGAGTTTCCATCGCAGTAATTCCGAGAGTCCTCTTATGTTCCTACTGAAATCAGATGTTACAAATTTTTGAAAGGAGCACAATTTTGATGACATGTTAATAATTTCTCTGCAGCTGATTCTATATTTAAGATTTTTACAATGTGTCCATAATACAAGCAACTTTTTCGTGACTCCCAGTCAAACCACGTGCATATAATCCGTGGGAAATGTGTCAATCATATTGATGGGTAGCTCCTCTAAAATTGATTTGCTAATGTGATGACCCTTGTTTGTTTGTTGGCGAAACGATGCATCGGTACGTAACGTCTTCACGTTTTTGTTAAATACAACCCGCCGCAGAAAATATGTACCCTTTTGATCTCATTTGTGACACCCATAATATCTATTGTGAGACACGGTCCCAAGAATAAAGGATTTAGCTGGAGCATCGAGTATTATAGCCCGAAGCGATACATGAGTTTGTTTTTCTTGCACGACAATACCACTTCTAAGTAGACCTTTCATGTCATCCGCGAAAGCTCGAAGAAATTCATTCCTGCATTTCGGTTTTGATACTCCGTAAAACAATCCTGCGAGAAATGGACTTGCAATAGTATCATTTTGAATTACACATTGAATTGGCCAAAATTGACTTCCACAACTTTTCCACAAAGGCGGTCCATCAATATTCACATCAATTACAATATTCGGGGGAGGGCTTCTTGATTTGTAGAATTGAAATACATTCGTTTTTAAACAAAAATTAAAATAATGGCCAACTAGTAGTTTCCTCATGTTAACTGTTCTTGGAGTGTTTACGAACGTACGAACGTGACCTCCATTGTATTTGAGGATTTTTAACAACTTTGAAATTTTTATTTTGAAATTGTGCTGATATTTCCTTCAAAATTTGTTTCCACGTCAATGGCGGAATTTAATGATGATTTAACTAAATGGTTTTTAGGTTTTTTTCCACAAAATTTTGTTTTACAAGCACTATTTATTGTAGCATGTAATGTTTGATTTACTTCTTTTGTTGTCAGGCGGTTGGAATATATGTCGGTTGGAATACCTTATTTTTAAGTTATAAAGATATTTATACTGCTTATGTTATCCTGGTAGAACTATCAGCAGATTTCATTATTTACAAAATGGCTTATTTCAACGAATGATAAACTTACCTAGATTTTTTGAGAAGTTAGAGTATGCAGAATCCTTTCAGCTATCACCGAGCATGGCTGTTTGTACAGTTGCGTGTACAAAGAATTCTGCCGCCTGAAATGTCTTGCCTTGCCAAAACTGCGCATCTGCGAATGCGCAGTCATTATGTTACTGAAATACTAGCTACATGCAAACTATGGTATGAGTTTCGTTCTTTGCAAACGTTTAAAGAACGTGTTCGAAATTCCCGTGTTGAATCATTCCTAAATTTACACGTGTATGGTGTGCGGAGTGCTACTTGGGAATAAGTGTTTGCCAGCTATTATTAGCATTATTGGTAAAACTTGTAAATCATATATCATCATATGTGTGGGCTAAATAAATTATCTCAAGGCACTACCGGCGCCGGGAGTAAAACAGCACATGTTTGAGAGTATCTTTGTCAATCTAAATCCAATTTATACAGGCTATGGTCAAGTCATGGTCACGTCAAGTCTAGTTTCAGCTATATCTGTATTTAATTCAAGTTACAGGAAAAGTACGAAGTAGTTCGAATTTTTGGGTTATTATGTGAATATGAAAAGACATGATCTATATAGTCAGTCTGAAAAAACTTAGTCAAGCTCATCGTCAAGTCCTTACTTCCAAGTAGAGCTTCTATTGGGGACAAAACTCCTGTCCCGTCCCGACCCGATATTTTTTCAAAACCTTTGTCTCCAGTCCCGTCACGACAATCGGGACACGGTGGCAAAAACTTTGTCCTCGTCCCGCCCCCAAAAATTCTAAAAAATTTTGTCCCCGTCCCGTTACCAATATTTTTAAAAAACGTTCCCCCGACCCCGATAATCGGGTATGCGAACAAAATTCCTGTCCCGTCCCAATAATTTCTAAAAACAGTAGTCGACATTCTCATACCGAGAATCGGAACATAAGGAAAAATTCTTACAAGAAATGTTTGTACCAAAAACATAAAAAACACATTTATACAATCGTATTTCTAAGATTCCTCCTTAAGGCAGCTTAAATTACGGTTATATTTCAAAAATTATTACTATTCTATTCCTGTTCTATTTCGGTCACCAACATTATTCTGTCATTCAAGTTTCGAATCCGTATTCAAATAATGTATATGATTACTTACTTCAATTATGATTGCAAATATATGTCTTGTGTTTATTCGCTCTAATGTCAAAATCTAATAATCATAAAACAATTATGAAGTACCAGTCTTTTTTGAGCTATAAGCTTCATGTTCTACAGCCTAAAATCGAACGTCTTTCATTCGGTGAAATAGAACTCAGAGAATACTATAATAATTATATTATACTCACGGGCATTAAAATCTGAAACGTTGTCCTTGTTCTTCTATGCTTGCTCGTTTCGTCCCGTTACACACACGACCACAAAGCATGTCCCATCCCGAATACAATGGGGATGATTTGTTTGTCTACGTACTGTCCCGAATATAATGGGGACATATTTGTTGTCCCCGACCCTTCCCAAATACGGCATGGGGACAATCATTTTTTCCCGTCTTGGGCCAACCAGTGTCACGACGGGACGTTCCCGGCAGAAGCTCTGCTTCCAAGTCCTGCATGCTTGGGAGTTAATGAGGATTTTGATGCACAAAATATGTTCACAGTCGACTCTCCCAAAGAGTCCTTCCTTTCTATAAAGTCGTTTTTGGCTCCTCCCAACGCAGGGTTGGCAAAAAACCGGCTTTTACCAATAAAGGCCAAGCCAGTGGCAAGAAATGGTAACAACCGTTTTTATTGGACAGTGGACTTATTTGGATAGTATTAATTATGGCCATTTTATACCAATCTATACAACAGGTCCGGGCTGGTTAGAACCGGATTTTAACCGATAATAACCAGGCCATTTCTGACCACTTGGCAACCCTGTGTTCGTGCATGCGTAATATTAGCCAAGCCGGTGGTACGTTTTGATTAAAACCGGTTTTTATTGGACAGTGGATTTATTTGGATAATATTAATTACGACCATTTTATACCAATCCAAGCAATTGGACCAAGCCGGTAAGTACCGGTTTTTAACCAATAACGACCAGGCCGTTTCTTGCCACTTGCCAACCCTGTCCCAACGTAGGCATGTCCTCGGAAAACACCACAGCAAGGTTAACGAAATGTACATTTAGAAGCAATAATGAAGAGGGCCAAGCATTGATGAGACAAATGAAATGATACTAAAGGCTCAGTTACTTTATCCAATATCAGTTTAACGCTGAGTTTATTAACAAAAAAACTTCTTATTTATACTTGAATTTTTTCACACAACAATATCATAAAGTACGGTAGGGTCACTGTCTTCATTACGACAAAACATCCGTCACCAAAAATATTCCCAAAAATATAAATACAACAAAAATAATGTCACATCTACTTGCAAAATCTTTCATATTTTTTTACTCATACTTACATAATTACATTTATGCTGAAGCTAATGCCTGACACTGCCTGATAGCGCCTTGAAAAATTAAATTTATTTATACTTTAGATCTTATGCAATTAAAGGAATTCGAATTCCGACATATGAATGTGTACTTAATAGTGTGTCAAAGAGATCACAAGACACTTTATTTTCGGGAATATTGGCAACTTTGAAATTCTTATTAATAATTGTAAGATATGAATGCTGATGGTTTGATTGCTAGTTTTGCTTATTTTAGTATCTAGTGTGGTAATTTTAAGTAATCAGAACAACATTGTTTTACCGATGTTACGGCTACTGGTACATGTACCATATGAGACGAGCTTACGATGTGAAGTGCAAAATCTGGGGAAAGTGAACCGACTTTTGCCAACTTAAAACTCAATTTGCAAATCTGATTTGCTTCAATAGATCCAAAACAGAACAAAAAAAAGATAATAAGCGTTTAGGTAAGTTGCGGGAAGGAGAGTGGTTTGTTAGGTTCTTTAAAGTAATTTTTGCCATTCATTTAGTCACAAATGCATTTTACACACGGCTGCCCTATTCTATTCCGACTTGAATAAGAAAATAGGAATTTGAATAGAAATGCCAACATTTAAGCAGAAATAAATACAGATAAAATAGAATTGAATAGCTCGATTTTTGAAACTCCCAGACTAGAATAGAATATCTTCCCCAGGTGAACAAAATTAGAATTGAATAGTAAAAAATGTGGTTTTAAAAAAACGAAGATGCTTTTACGGCTCTAAAAAGTGAAAAACTAGTATTTGATATGGGAGGAATTCGAGCAATAATGAACGAAACAAAGCATCTTGAATGCAAACACAGACGTATACATAATATTATTCAGTACCCCAAATGCTTTGTTTCATTCATTATTGTTCCAGTTTCTCCCATATCAAATGCTAGTTTTTCACTTTTTAGAGCCGTAAAAGTATATTCGTTTTGGTTTTTTAAAACCACATTTTTTATTCAATTGTTTTCAAAATGTTCTTGATTTTATGAGTACATATTATTATAGTAATACATAATTCGAATTTTCATGCAGTTCACATAATTGAATTAGTTTTTATATTGGAAAGACTTCAAGCTGTTTTTCGAATATTGAAGGTTATGATTATGACAGCCATTATTTTCATTTTTAAACAACTAATTTTAAAGGGCCCATGCCCTTGTGATCACATCATAAGATTTTGCACACTAGCTTGCAATAATTAGGCAGACACATGTGCATAATTTTATAAAAATCGTTGTGGGGGATTACCTTTTAAAAAATTGCAATGTATTAGGATAGGCAATTCCGTAGACTCAAGGGAAAACGTGTGTATAAATAGCTTCAGATCTCGTAAACCATACATGCTGAAGCGGTGAGTTAAGCAATGGACGTTATACAAATTCTGGCATTGCCTTTAAGCCCTTAATATTCGATTTTGGCCAAAGGGTGTAGAAGTTATCCACAAATCTTTTTTTCAGGGGGGAGTAAGTGCATATCTACGCTTTGCGTTTTTTACGAAAACGAATTTTTTTCAAAACTTGAAAATATTAATCTTTGCGAATCAGTAAAAAATCATCTTCGTAAAAACAGCAAAATTCTTATTCAGACCTGCGCAACCGCGGATGTCCTAAACAAAAAATATTAACTTAAAACCTTTTGATTACATGCGTGCCTATTTCAACGAATCTATCTTGAGGGTAAACAATATTTCATTAATCCAGGCGTGTTAACTGCCAATTATCGACAATAATAAAATTATTTACAAGCCTGTTTAATTCTCTACTGCCGGAAGCGACTCGTAGATTTACTAAATATAATCAATTATTTTATTATTATTGTCATATAATTCAACAGCAAGTTATAATTCCAGGAACTTGCAATTGAAATTATGAAAGAAAACGTAGTCAATTTTATAAAGCGCTCGTTGACGACTAGTTTTCAGCGCGCGGTTTTTAATTGCTGATGAATAGAATTTCAGTAGGAATAGAATACGAATTTTATAATTCCGTTAAAATAGGAATAGACTTGAATACACTGAAAATAGAAACCTATTGCCAGCCTATGGGCAGAAGTTTAACAGTTGTTTAAAATACGATGGAATTTGTCCGTTTAATGAGAACAACTTCGTGGTATACGGTTTGAAACATGATCCGAGCAGCAACAACAAAATGTTTTACAATTGCACAACGATGATCATTTCACAACTGTGTATCAGCATACTATTAGAAACGTGTTGATCATAGCATGATTCGTACATATTGTCATTACATGAAGTCACGTTAATACAGTTCTGTATATATGGTAAGCAAACACGTGGCATTTTCAAATAGAGACTTTCTATGAATCTTGTTGTATTATTTGCACTCATTCTCAGTGTTACTCCGTATGCATACATGTTATGGCAGTAGCAAAGTATTAGCAAGTATTTGCCATGAAATATACATGGGTATACAATTGTTACTATTTCACGCATTGTAGTTACATGCAGTAGCTTCAATGCAGCTCGTCATATGGTAAGCAACTTCGTGGTAATTTCAAATTAAGAGACTTAGTACGACTCACACTATAATAATTACAGCCTGTCTTGCCCCATATGAGCAAATGTTATACAATTGTTAACGTAATAGATGTATATGCTATACACTATAAATGTTTATACATTTATTTTAACGGCTTTTACAAACATTTGCTGTATTTACCCATACATTACTTCTAATCAGTCCGTGAGATAACGCATGTCACCTGTAATAGTGCGATCGTGATCATTACATAATTGTTAGTCTCTACATTGTCTGTTGTTTTTTAATCGGACTAGTTACACATTTACTCAAAATGGTGACACTTCATGTTTTCACTTTTTATGATATCATGGATATACGGCTTTACATGACTGATTGTGGTCAGTTCAGTTACAACTGTGCTTCATGATGCGACCATTTCATTCGTTGGAGAATACAATTAATATGTTGTTTTTATTCTATTGACCTACTATAATCCTCGTAAGTATACAGCTAATGAAATGAAGACTTTATGTTTAAACGTGCTAACTGATGCAATACACTGACCTTATTACTTTTACGATTAGTTTTTATTCAAGCATACAACAATTATAACCTACACGAATGGATTGTACAAAAAAATTGTTGTGTATAAATATGAACGCATGCATATACAACTTTATTAAATGATTTTGCTGTATATGCCTCACGCCATGTTTTTGCAATAATAATTAATTTACACTTAAACATGAATGTGACACTAGCTGGCAAAAATCTTTATATATGTACTCACTACCACTCACATAAACCTTCTCCGTATATACACTGATTTCAGTAGTCGGTTATTTGGTCCCTGTGAGTCTTGCACATAGGTGCGGAAACTACATGATAGTTATTGTTAAAATACAAAATGCAACTACATTTCCAATAACATTAAAATAAAATTATAAATACAGATATACCAGGAGTAACTTAGTTGAAATACAAAATACAATACAAATATCATTTGGAATTTCGGCAAGACACAAAACAAAACAATGCGCTTCTTACAAAAACGAAAATACGAAATGAAAATACCGTATTTTAAATATAAAATACAAGTTTGAAATACTTAGAAATTCGTCTCGCAGTATGTATCTAAGATGCAGCTGTACCTCAAGTATATTCCTTTAAACACAGCATGAAGGTCGGACAATTTAACCAAATAATTGGCTACCCAAAAATTATTGAACAAACGTAAGCCGTGATGCACGTTATGAGAGTTTAGACCTGTGTACTGCAAAGTTAACAAGATGATCCTACATACAGAATATATTTCCTTAAAACGAATAACCTTTAATAATTACATCATATTTAAAAATAATTTATCACGGATTCTGTGTCAGCATCACTAATTGTATTCTACCTCTGACATACATACTAGGCATGAGTATCTCGATTCATTTAAAATTCTCGACAGTCTTGTTCTTGTTTTAGAACAAAATATCGACATCGAGAATTTTATAAATCGAGACATCGAGAACACAATCATATCGAGACAACCGAAACAGCCCAAAATTATTGAATAAGGATACACTAATGTACATCGTGGTTAATTGTGAAATTCCCTGTTATCATTAAAACCACAACTTATTTAAAACTATAATAATGTAGTTCTCTCGATATAATTTTCTCCTGCTCATCTTGGATGTGATATGTTATTATTTTTCTCCACCGAATTATTTTTAAATTTACTGCAGCAATATTTTTTTCATTGAACAGTGCACATCCGATTTCGGTTAATTTTTTCAGCCATAAATCAGACCAGAGATGCTCACCTGTCGACGGGTACCCTTCAAAGAATCCCTTCTTCAGGGATGGATGAGCTTTTTTCGAAAGAAATGACGGGAAGGGAATGAAGGTTGAACAAAATTACAAAGGACCAAGTCAGGCTTCAGCGCATTAATGAAAAAATTGCAGTTGACGGAGGGGTGCTTCAAAATCACCCTTCGCGCGCCTAATGTACCTTTCATGACAACTAACTTTACCGCTGTCAATACGTGCTTTTATTCACATGTTACGTACCAGGATACATATAATACGATGGTAAGACGGTTTCTGGCGGGTACTGCAAGTTTTTGTATTTTGACTTTGTTGTCTCATGTTTGTAAATAAAATATTACTGAGGACGGAATATGGTGAGGGAAGATTACTACTGAAGGCTTAAGGAAGGATCTCAATACAACAACTTCGAAGGAAGGGTGAAGGAAGGAATTATGTTTCCAAGTCTTCAATTTAAAGAGCTCGGAAGGAACGAAACGAATACATTTGTTTGCATTATAAGGTTTGTTATAAGGTACACACGTTTGACTGACGGTCCCAGTTCTATTGTCCCTTCATCATTGACATCATCACAACAACAACAATGCATACTATTTACCGCTTTCAAAAACTTGCACCAAATTCATGTTTTGTGTCCTAGCAAAATACATGTACATTATTTCAACTGCATGATACACAGTTTCCTTAACGTCCTTTTACTAATCATTTAAACCACATTACGGTTTATCTACATTGGTGTATTTATGGGTACACATACTACTTGCTATATTTTTCATTTACTGCTTATTGATGTCTAGCTAAACTAATTATGTTACCACTACAGTGCTACATATACTCCGCAGTTTGTTGCTTACACAATTAATCCATGTAATTCAGCAACAGTTGGTGATAATAACAACTAAGTTTTGTTTTTCTGCGCGCCTCTCCGTCTTTGCTTCCCTTCAACGGCACACCGAAAAAACAACTGTAGAATCGGGATACTGTGATTCCGAACACGAAGTACGTGAGGATTAGATAGGCAACTGCCGTTTTCCAATGTTCGCCCTCGAACAGCAACAACATTTCCCCTTCGCAACTTATCGCCGCATGTTTTATTTTTTGGCTGGAATCACGTAACAATACCACGTGTGGGATTACCAGTTTTGTTGCCACGATGGTAGCAAATTCGTCCTCTCCCTGTTGCTTACAAGAAACAACAAATTATTAAATACATACTTATGTTTCGTTTCGTTACGTAACGAAACAACTTACGTTTGCAATGTAGAAAATATCCTTCGCACTGCTTTTAAACGACAAATTGAACATTTTAAAAGCCTCCTATTCCGTGTCTGCTTCCTTAAGGCGGGCCTGCAACGCTTTAAAAAACCTGCTCACGTTTTCAAAATACATCTTTACAGCAAGAGAGCTTTCAAGCATTATTACCGCCTCAAGTTTAATCTGCAATGCACATGATACATGTGTCTTTACGTCCTTGCATGTCTTCATTGATTTACGCTTTCATGCTTTCAGAGTGAACATGTTTTTGTATACTCACGTAATCCGCATTGTAGTACAGCTGGTACGTACTCAGCATTGTTGCTAACCCCAACTGTTTAATTTCAAAAGTTCTGTAATCAAAAGTTTCTCGGCAGCACTCAACCAATTCCAGCGTGTCGGCGTTCGGATCGCTCATAAGTCCGTCCAATTTACATTTTTTGACTACCATTTCCACCGATTTGTCCCCGTTTTCCATTTTCCTGTTTTTTATACTCATTAACAATTCACATTACTTCAAACACTGCTGCGCGGAAAAACGTTTACGTCTTACAAAACTATGCTGCCTTTGAACTTCGCAATTAAAGGAACAATTTTCGGATACTCACAATATTTCAACTATTTTTACTGGCTTTCCTCGTGGCTCGACTTGCAACCCAGCAGTATATCTTCGGTTTTTCCTGTTCCTGCGTCGAATGCTATTCACCTCAGCTATTATAGGTGCTATCAGGAAACCCTACACATATTCACGGTATCAAGAGTTTGTTTTAATTACATATCACAACTCATTCCTTTCGGAACATCGACCTCACCACTTCAAAACTTACATTCATATGCGGAATGCGCGTTGATTGCTTTCGCCCATATTTTTGATAATCCGCACTACAGTCACCTGCTAAGATGTTGAGTCGCGGATACTCCACCAAGAGTTTCTGTCCCAATGTTTTGTAGCTAGTGCTGTTCCCAATCTGTTGTTCTATACAGCTATCGGCTATTTGCCCTACAAATGCTATTTTCGAACGTCGAATTCCATCCACGTTGGGAACCGCATCTTTCAATAACCTCCGGCAATCTCCTTCAAATGTTGGCACCTGTATCTTGTCCTACGTATCATTTGTTCAAACATCTAGTTCAAACACGTTGTAGCATGACAATTGCTAACATTATCTTTTTATTCCAGCTATGGTTTGCCTCCATTATGTTTGTCCACGATCCTTTACTTAGTTTGCCATCTTGCTCAACAAATTCTTTCAGAATCATGTATTTACTAACATGTAGTTTCTGCCCGTCATCATTTGCTCCTGTTTCGTCCACGAGTTCTGCAGGTACTGTCTCTTTTTATTACAAGTACGTTTTCATGTTAACACCAGTAATTTATTTACGCATACTTCCATGCACGTAACATTCATATCAGCTTCGGTGTTCCACCATTTTCGTTAACTTCCCATTACACTTACACCAACTACATTTTCCTACTTTACCATTATCTTGTACTTTTATTATCGACGCGTTACAACTACATTACTGCTTACGTAATCAAGATAACTTTGTTAAGGTTGGTACTGCTTTAGAGTTTCTTTCACCTTATAGGCCTGCCACATAACAGATGTATTTTTTCCCTTTTTCACTGCACTCACTTTCCATGTTACCTAAAAATTGCACCTTACACATTAGTTTAATTGTTATTTTTTACAATTCATTGCGCTTATACATGCAGATATTACATACGATCACGATCTCGATATTTCACGTACAGGCACATTGATCACATAACTAAATGCGAAATACTCGGCGTATACGGTTAACTCCCTACTTCGGATCATATTTTACGCTTATGTTGCCTGATATACACTATATTTGCCCTACTTTGTTAAAACATGTCTCTTGTGCGTGATTGTGTACTGTAATCCACATTACTGTACACATTTATTATTTTTTGTTTACCAGTATTTCATAGTGTGAACATCACTGGTCTCGAGACCAGTGCTTATACCATGCACCACCGAACCGACCACTGATTACAGCATGCACCATCGAACCTGAAACATGAAATCATCGACCCGACCAGTATCTACAGCACACACCATGGATCCCATGTGTAGGTCATAACGTACATCCCCGAACCGACCAGTATTACATGTACTCATGTTGTGATTACCTTCAAACTAAGTACACTGCCTGTATGAACTGCCATGAAACTGCCTTTAGCATTATTCGCTACAACTGTAACGACCAAGTGGCAACAGTCGTCTGGAAGGAAAAACGAATGTGACGTAAGAGACGGGAAATACTGACCGCGAAGAATCAGTGTAAGTTGTGTATTGCGGAATACCTTACATGTAACAAAAACCATGTTGCAAAAAAAGACAATGAACTGGCTCATTCTATTGCAAACGCAACGAAATGTGTGTTCGTGCGTGAATGTGTAATACATGACGCAGAAAACAGTAGCAGTATGACAAGGTTAAAAACGGGGCACCGGTAAAGCATGAAGTACGATTTCTGACTAACACAAACATCACGTTTACATGTTGTAAGAATACAAACAGTGCGACACAAAATCGTTGGCAGTAATAGTTGTACACTTTTTCCTGTGGTACGCATGATCATCACGCTATACTGAAACGGTATTAGATGTCCTTTTGTACAATTTTCATAAACGAAATACAACTATTTTCCTCGGGTTTGTCCACGGGTTTATGGACACATGATTGGGTGGTACAATCGCTGGCAGTGGCAACAGTTACGCGTGTGTTGGGTACAACGCGAACAAAACTTGGGAACAACTTCATTTGTCACTGTGGAAATGCGTATCACAACGAAATGGGTCGAAAGGTACTGCAGACACGTCTTTATTGTATGTGTGATCCATTGAACTTTTTTAAAAGTTCGATGGTTAAAATAATCATGGGGGTGCCGTTTAAGCTCGAGAATGTATGTACGTATATCAGTAGAGCCAGAATTGATGTAGCCTTTAGTTTGTATAAGTTTGTACGGGGTACGTGTGAGCAGTGCTGCGATCGGGTCAAGTAATTTCAAAACTTGACCATGAACTTGACTTGACCACGAAACTTCAAGTAATTTTCAAGACATAACCTGAACTTGATAACTCGCGTTCGTGTAATTACTTGACTTGTCAAGTTCAAGTAATCAAGTAACTTTTGTAAGACCCGAACTTGATCAAGTAGTTAAATTTCCAAACTTGACTTGAACTTGACTTGACCATGACTTGAACGCGACTTGAACTTGATAATTCAAGTTAATTATCTCAAAAAATTAAACATGACCACAATAACTTGTCGAACTTCCTGCAGCAAATTATTTCCTTCAGACTGAAAACCAAAATGCATTCAGAAAATAATTTTACTGCTACTTTTTATTTAAAACCATTCGAGGACAACTTTGAGCGTATACTGAATACAGTAAAGTAAAAGTTCGATATAAGGGACTATATAATTTATAAAGGAATTTCCCTTATACAAAACGTCTAAAGGATTGTGTAAATGAAAGTTGGTGTCAAACAAATGCATCCCTGATATCGATACATTCCTTATAAGCTGAGCCCTTATAACGGACTTTCACTGTATATCTGACGAGTTTTACATGGTGTCAAGTTTTATTTAATGTTTATATATGTATATATACATATACCTATTTGAGAATTACCAGTACTCTTAATTTAAAATTTAATAAACTAGTATTTACTTATTTATTAAACGCTTTTTGTAAAGAGCTATCCAAGCTCAATTTATATTGGAATTTATTTACACAAGTTGAAACTAATAATTCTAAGCAACAATATGAATTATCAAGATAATTCTTTCATTTCATGGAAATGCCGCTGCAACAACTAACAATGAGCATGGCCTGGTAAACAAGACCTTTATAAAACGGACTCTGATTTTGAATTTTGTCCTTTGATTTATGGCATACGCAAACAATATTCCCTGGACACGATATGAAATTGGATTGTGATTTTGAGATTCCTTCCGTCCTTTATGGCATACGCAATGTAAAATTACTTGAACTTGACCATGAAATCTCAAGTTCGTGGTCAAGTTTTTTCTTTCCATTACTTGACCCTGAACTTGACTTGAGATTCAAGTCAATTTCTCTTACTTGTACTTGAACCTGACTTGTCTTAGAATTTCATGGTCAAGACGAGTACGTACTTGAACTTGACCCGAAAGATTCAAGTAAAAACATTGACCTACTTGAACTTGACCCGAACTTGAACTTGACTTGAAAACTCAAGTATTACTTGAACTTGTCCGCAGCACTGTGTGTGAGTTACGAAATAGAAAACGGAATACAAATTGGTCCCAAAAACAGACATTTGAATGTAGAAAAAGGAGCAAGGACTGAATATAAGGGCACGTCGGAGATGATGGAACTGAAACAACGATGCATGGCAATTAAGGATGGAAAAGACCGGGACTGCGGTCTGGTGGTGTAGTGAATCTGTAAGGTTGCAGAAGAGTCGGCTTTTGACTCTAGCTCACTCCAAAATAATTTCAGGTCATTTCTATCTTTCTCTATACACTATCGATATGCAAATGAGGTCTGGAGGCATGTTGCGCATTCTTGGAAGAGTATCAGCAGGAGTAGTGTGTGCCGTACACTGATAATGATTCGTAAGATGAATTGGTGTATTTGTATATACTTCGACTGCTGATATCTCGGATAAGATTGTGTCCGTGGCATGTCCCGTGTCTCCTCCCTTGACTGCATATCCTCTGTCTCTACCTGTAGCTTCACATTTCACTCTCTCTATCTCTATAGCTAAGTCTGCGTATGTGTGTGGTGATATACATGCTTGCGAGACTGCGGGGATGCTGTGTGTGACACCGGGTATGTGTTTTGAAACTGTTTGTGCTAATGTATAGCGGACTGCACACGTAGCGGGGGCCTAGACCTCTACCTTCGGTTATTAGTCATATGATGACAAGTTTACATGCAGGCCTGTGGTTGAGTAAGTGTGGAATGGGCGGCCGCCCCACTTCACAGTACGCAGCTAATGGTCCAGAATGGCTCCAATTTGTAAAAAAATTAAAGATAATAAAGGAGGTAAAGAAAGCTCTGTAAGGCCTTAAGGGCAAGAAATCGGAGTATAAACCCCAAATAAAAAAATAAAAATAAAATTAAGGATGGAAAAGAACAAAACAGTGGTGTAAAGGAGAAATTGACCTGTCATGACCACCAACCAGGTCCCCATCCAAAAACGTGATACTTAGAAGATGTATGTGTTTGTAAAATATGGTTTCGCGAAGACTGACACTTTTGTAGTTGCGCAACAGTGCTGTTGTAAGTAGAAGGTTGTAAAAGTGATCAAGTGTTAGTATTACCGTTGTTCAAAAACCGGAATAACAAATGATATGAAAATGTGGGGTTGAAAAAAAATTGTTGTGACGACAAGCAACCACTGAATAGTAATGTATGTAAACATGCATGTAAAGTATGAAGTATGTAATAGTGTGTCTATCATTGCCAAAATACTGGAAATTTGATGTAACAACTAAGAATGCCAATATTCGGCTACGTTGGAAGTAATTCATATTACGTCTGCCGGTAATCCATACAAGCTGGTTAGAGTTATGGTACATGCATACTGTCCTGCAATGCATGTGGTAGTCTGTGTATAAGTCACGGGTTGCAGATTTAAGTTTTAGTGGAAAAATAAAGTAAGACAAGAACCGTGAAATCACATTTTGTATTATGTATGTTTGAATGATACCTTGTTATTATGGACACACTAACGTGTTCCACGCATACGAAACAACACGTACACAAATTCCCGTACAATGTTAGCGTTTGGTAGCCAGTGTGTATGATTCAGCATATGTATGTATATAACAAATCCCTCACATATGTAGAAGTGATGAATATTCCGAAATTTGGCCACATGCAAAGGTCAGATACCCTGTAATAACATGAAAGTAAAAGTAGATGTTAAAACAGGAATGTGAGGAAGTACGTAGAAATCACTAACAAGGTAACATTTTCAGAAGGTAAAAGTGGAATGAAACAAAGCAAAGCACGTGTTTCAGTACTCACCGATTATGTTGCAAAACACAGGTAAATGGCGTGCGTTATGCCCCGTTGTAGTAGGACACGACACCAAAGATAAAATTTAAAAGAGTACTGCAGGTAGGGAACTTGTGTTGTTAAAACAAATCAATTTTAAATCCCATTTGGATTTTGAGTTTTTAATAGTCAATGAAATTATGATATATATGAAGTCAAGAAAATGCAAGTTGTAATGAGCGCAGTGATATGTCGTTCGACAAAAATCACCCAAAACTAATCCCTCCATGAAGCATGGCGCATCAGTAAGTATGTAGACGATGAGATATATTCGTTCCGTATGTGCATACGAATGAACAAGACTAATAAGTTTTGATGTTAGCATGTACAAGAGTAGTAAATTATAACACCGCCCCCCCCCACCCGCAAAAATAGCGTCACGTTTTATGCGAAAGTAATTTCTCCTGGATGTGCAGTACAGATGTTCGGGCAGAATGAAACTTTGCCGTTTGATGTGCATTTGTACAGGCAGGGTTACTGAAACGAAAATATCGTGGCTTTTGTGCTTATACGCACCTGACCTCATGGCATTGTGTAATATTTGGCGTGTTGGTGACGTAAGCAGAAAGATGTAAGCTGTATGAGTCCATGAAGGTTTTTTCCCCATTTGCGTGCATTCTGATATAATAGTACCCATGTAGTTGTAAGCAATTGTATTGTTACTGAAGAAGTATATGAAAAATCATTAGGCTGAATGCAAGACTGATGGCGAGCGGATTAAAAAATTTGTTGTTTTAAGGATTACGAAATGGTTGGGTGTGGTAAGTATAATTAGTGCATTCCCTGTGTAATCTCCGAATTTTGATCAGAGCTGCTTGCAAGTATCAGGTAGTACCAGGAAAATACCCATCGGATCGGGTTCGGGTCGAATAAAGGTTAGCTAAAGTAAAGTACCTGATTGTGGGGTCGAGTGCGGGTATTTGCAAGATGCAAACCTGAAAATTCAGAACGGGTAGCCGTCAAGGTGGGGTAAAAACAAAATATCTGAACGCTTTATCGGGTTCAGTTTCGGGGCGCAGTACATGAAATACGTGTACCCCAACGTGGCATTGCAGGTACTTTGCAGCAGGATTGCTGATGTTGGTAAACGTTTGCAAAAACAATTACGGATTTGGTTGATTGAAATAAGATTGTTTTGATTTGAATCAACGTTTTATGATTCTAATGCAGAATGACATGACACGATAGAATTACCGTACCAATTTCTGGACTTTAATTTTCTTGATGATATTGCACACTTTGCGCAACAATTAAACCTGAACATTTACTAAAAATTGTGAGAGAGAATTACAACGGCAAGTAAAGTAATTGGAGATACAAAGCTGGCTGAATATCAAGTCCAAATATCAGAAGTATGCATGTAAAAGCTGTAGTAGTAATTGTGACAGTTTTGACGAAACTCAAAATATTAGAGTTGGTGTAAACAAATGTGGATTTGTCTGCGTACGTAATTATAACATTACTGTCAAAATTTGTCACTTTCAAAACGATGCTATGTCAGAAAGAGTGGTTGTAGGTATGTTGTTGTGGGCACTGAGTTTATTGTAGGGATGGGACTTCGTTGGGATGAATATTGTCCACGTATTATTGTGTGGCGAGGTCGGGAAACATATTTGTGTGCCAGAATTTCGAAACGAGACGGAATAATAATCCGTGGGGCACAAAAGTCATGCCCAGAAATAGCGTTAGTAAGTTATAATATTTCGAAACTAGCTCTCAGGCAACCGAATAGATTGTACGTAAAATGAGAATGCCGAAATACCCGAAGTAGCCTGGAAATGACAAAAATCCAAACTGGTCTCATGGCCAAAAATCAGTGAAGCCGCATAAATTCCCGTTGCACAACGTTTGTAGAAGCCAAAGGTCGTATTACGTAAGTGGGAAAGTCGAGCAACCAATTCTGAGGTAAATCAGCTATTGTGTGGAAAAAATCAAGGGATTGCAATTTTTGATGTAAATAAAGATCTAAATCAACGTGATTTAAATCAAGCCACCTTGATTTGCAGGTATTTATTTCCGCGAATAAAAAAGACATGTCACGAGAATAAAACTTTAAAATCTACATGCAGTGTTTATAATGGCACCTGTTTGAGAAAAACAGGGTTGTATGGGTCAGATTGTTATTGGAAGACGGGAGTAATCCTGACAGTGAAAAATATACCTGGCAGAAAAAAATTCAAAATGAAGCGATTGTTTTGAGAACAGGGATGTTTAAATACGTTTAAATTATGTTGGAGGAGCTGTTCTAATATGTTGGCATGTTTAAGGAAGTTTTGTTTAGTGAAAACGGTGATTTTTAGGTTTGGTCGAATCTATTTGTTAGGGATTTAACATCGTGTACTGATATTATTTTTTTAAGTAGGGAAATTGTTAAATCATTGAGGACCTACCGGCTGTGACATAAAAATCAACAAAAATAATCGGAAAGGATCTTCAAGGAAGATTTTTAAAAAATCAAATTCCTGCAGGGAGATGGAATCCCAAAGTGTGTAGCAAACCGTCAACCAAGCTTGTGTGGTAAATATGTTGGGGAGTTAAAACTCAACGGGTTTTTATGTAATGATTACAAGGAAGTAAGTGTGTAAGTACAAACTAAGTTTTCAACATGAGTGAAGAAGTAACTGAAGGCATTGCAAAAATAAAACGGAATGAAGATGAGAGAAGACAAGAGCATAGGCCAGTGAAGAAATTAGTAGCACACAGCCAATTCACCCAGTGTGATGAGGATCATAAAGTAAAAGTACCCTGTGTTTTGAGGCTGTTTACGCAAACTTTTAGAGCTATCATTAAGATAAAAGTACGATCGTTTGCAATACCTGAAAGACAGGTTCAGGTTAAGGTTCGGGTCGGATTCGGGTTGGTTCCAAAAATCAGGTAATTTGTCAGGTTCGGGTATTGTAGTTATACCCGACGAAAAGTACCTGACAAGTAAAGGATCAGACTGAGCAAGTTCGGGTCAAAAAAAAATTTTAACTGAAATGTCAGGTTCGGGTCGGGTTCAGGTGCGGATCCTGATTGTGTAAAACCTGAAAGCAGCTGTGATTTGGATGATGTATTTTAAATAGTTGTAGAGAAAATACATAAATTATAGAAAAGAAGCAAAACTTTAGGCTTAAGTAGCATGTTTTGGGTGTACTTTGAAATGTGAATTTTATCAGCCCAAGTAAGTAAACGTGGGAGTCAAAAATCTGCAATGCAAGAATTGCATATTGATAGTAGTTATGTAATATTTGTTTATTACAACTTTGCAAAAATATGTTTGTACGCTAAATGATTAGTCATTAAGTGCAAGCAAATGATTACACCAAAATATTAAAAAATAAATATTGTGTTTCCATAAAGTTGTGTATTTCAACTTCCAACATACTACTGTGTGATTTGGTATACAAAGTTAGTAGATCTGTAGTTGAAGTCAAAGATACAAATTGAAACAATTCTCGCGAACATAGAAATGCATGCCTGAGTTTAAAAAATACCCAACAACCCAACGTGTCGTAGGTGCTCAAAATGGCAGGTCAATTTGGACAGGGGTGAAGGTGAAAATTTCACGGCATTTTCAATTACGCAAACCTGTGTACAACATCCATAAATAACCCCCCTACAAATGTATTCAATTTTTCTCCAAAGGTAATCCCTCATGCATGGACATTAATGCGTTCATCCGCAATAAATCCCTCCGGCATAGCAAGTTTAACAAACTATGTTGTAACGCACATATGTACAACCTTCATAAGTTTCGCCCCGTAAAAGTATCATCAAATTTTCTCGAAATGTAAAACCATCGAGGAATCATTGGAGAGGAAAACAATAGTACAGATATCAAGAAAATTTGACATTTGTGGTGGGGGGCTAGCTATGCAGGTTGTACATGTGCACATGCGAGATAAACAAGCAATGCTGGAGGGATTCATGGAGGAGGAAAACATTAGTGTTCTTGTTGGAGGGATTACCGTTGAATAAAATGTGACAATATTTGTGTGGGAGACGGGCTAACTATGCAGCCTGTACATATGCGCAGCAGAGATATAGTTAAGCTATGTTGGAGGGAATCAATAATGCGGAAATCTGTGGTGCACATATTCGAGAGATTACTTTGGAATAAAATGTGACGATATTTGTGCTGGGGGCTAATTCAGTTTAATTTGTAAATTACTAATGTTGGGCATGTGTATATCATACGGCAAAACTCAATAGTGTAGTTTATGCGTGGATAAATACGGAGTGAATATATAACATTGACTACATACATACTGATGCGCCATGATGGAGGGATAACTGTTGTGGGATTTTTGGTCAAACGGTATATAAATGTGCACGTTTAAACTTAAATTTCCTTGAAATTATAAAAATGATTATGTCACCAAGTTTTAAAAACTCAAAATCCTTATGGGATCTAACATTGATTTTTTCTGAAAGACTGGTACATGTGGCATACCGTTTTAAATTTTGAAACTTTGGTGACGTTTACCAGGAGAACGGGGAACAATGCACGCCAGTAAAATGAGTTTTGAAACATACTCGGTGAGTACTAAAACATGTGCTACGCTTTGTTTGAATCCACGTGTACCGTCTGAAAATGTTACCTTGTAAGTGTGACAAATTAATCACATTGGTAAGATGCTGGTTTATAAAACACTGCGTGCCATCAAAAATGACTATGGAAAAAACGAAATAGTATTTCCCGAATTTCTACAACATATTAGCAGGCACTTGCTACGAATAAGCATTTCTGAAAAATTACGAACATATAAAAACATGATGTTTTCACACAAATTATGCCACCGCAAAATCGTTTGTAAAATCAAGCACAGTATTCGAAAATATGGTTTCCAGAAAAATCGTAGGAGTCACTCAATCTCACAATTCAATGACAATGTAAACATGTGGGTTAGTAAAACACTCCAGCAGTACAAATAACTATGTAAAATCCTTCACACACTGTCCACATATATTGCAACCGTTCACAAGACAATTACTACGAGTAAGCAAGTCTGAAAAGAACGGGCATATGTAAAGATGATGACTTCTTGGAAATTGTGCGAGTGCAGATACATTTGAAAAAGCACGGACACTATTTGGAAATACGTTGATCACACAATTTGTACGGTTAAGTATGCCTGACAATTCATGGACATTACAAAGATGCTGTTATGTCAAACACTGTGCCATTACAAAAAACTATGGAAAATCCAGCACACTTTCCACATATATTGCAACCGTTCAGCAGACAACTACTAGGACTAAGCATGTCCGACAAATCGCGGGCATATGTCAAGATGATGATTTTTTGGAAATTGTGCGAGTGCAGATACATTTGAAAAATCAAGGACACTATTTGGAAATACGTTGATCAGACAATTTGTACGGTTAAGTATGTCTGGCAATTCATGGACATTACAAAGATGCTGTTATGTCAAACACTGTGCCATTACAAAAAACTATGGAAAATCCAGCACACACTTTCCACATTTATTGCAACCGTTCAGCAGACAACTACTAGGACTAAGCATGTCTGACAATTCGCGGGCATATGTAAAGGTGATGATTTCCGAAATATTGTGACAGCACAGAAAACTTTGACCAATCCATCCAATAGTATGCACAAGTTATGCAGAATATTTGCAGAGTATATAATTGGGAAATAGTCTCGCAAACTGGTGTAAAACAATGTATTTAAAACCGATCGATTTTCAGTGTAGCCTCGCCAAACGTTTAGCGGAATATAATTGTACTTGAATATACAAGACTTCGTTGAAAACGGAATAGAATAGAATTAAAACTTGACGGGCAGCAGTGATTTTACATAAAAGGGAATGGAAAATTATACAATAGATAAGGCTAGAGATAAACTAGACGTCAAGACAATGGTCACGAACTGATTTAATGTATCCAGCGCAACTGTAAAACCTAACGACCTTTGTACGATCCAGATCGTACGTCTATGTAAGTAAGTACAGGAGCATTTTTCCTGTTTCATCCTGGCAGTTAATTACTGCAAGTCAGCCGTTAAAACTGTCGTTCCAAAAAAGAGTCTCACAATCAGACAAAGGATTTGACCGCTGGAAGAGCCTCAGTTGTCCTCGCAGAACCACGCGGTTCTTTTTCTCAACTCGGACAAGACGGTTGGAATCTCATTATTCACGAATCAAGCCACGAGTACGAACATTTTTGGTAAGCTCTCAACAGAGAGAATTTTGCACATAATCATAAGCAGCCAAGTATGCAGTGATCATCCTAAGAACAGTAATTACAGTGCCACAGTAATTGAAATTATTGCTAATTAGAACAGCTATTGATTTTGGGACAATTTGTTTGTTATTCTGCAGTTCCCGTTCCGAAGTGGGATGGAGTCAAGAAGCGGCAGTTGGACTACAAATTAATAATAATAATAGTTTTAAATCAAAGAACCCTAATAAATAAGCAGCGAGTGTAATCTACGCCACCGGGTGATTTTATACGTAACTGGCATTTATTCATAGGGAAAAGTTTGAGTGATCTGCCCAATTGCAACAAGCATAGCAACGGCTAGCCAGATTCCCATTTTACATATTCCCAGCAGTCCTCGCCTTAACAACCTTCGCATGATCTAGGAGTTTGATAACGCAAACCAGAGAAAAATTTGTTGAAGGAGAGATAATATTTGAACAACTTCTTCGACACAATTTATTTTGTCTAAATAGTCACTATTTCCAAAGTTTAGATTACAAGACGTTGTTTTAAAATTAGGCCCAAAACTCAATGATTATAGGTAAAACCAGATTCTTCGGGTGTGAGCATATGCAATCATTTTTTGAGTGACAAGAAATTTTTAAAAATGCCGTAAAAGAAATGTTATTAAGTCACTCTCGCAGCAAGGTCTTGCAATTCGTTAAGAACTAACGGGCCCAGGCTGCTTGCTATCTCTTCGGATCCAAAAATATTTTTGTCAACAATAAAAGTAAATCTTTGCTGATTGTTCGTTCCTCCAGTGAATACGGTCATGCCTATTAACCCAAAAATTGTTGCCATTATGACATCGCGAAATTGCTTTATGAAGTCATATCACATGTGTATGTACTGGGTATTTTTAAATGATTTCTTTAGGACTCTCACTTACCCACCGACGAGATCGTGCCCAAATAAGGCATTATTTCCATCAACTCTAGACCCTCTAAATAGTCTGTTGTGGTTGTGACCGGGAAATGCGAAATTGAAAAACTTATTCCAATAGAACACGTGAGTTTGAGAAT
The DNA here is from genome assembly GCA_947179485.1 of Allacma fusca. Taxonomy (NCBI): domain Eukaryota; kingdom Metazoa; phylum Arthropoda; class Collembola; order Symphypleona; family Sminthuridae; genus Allacma; species Allacma fusca. Next base: position 59,754,427 of record OX359245.1, read on the forward strand.
TCTTTGACTCACTGTTACGGGTAAATACGCTGCAAGTCGAGCAAGAAACGTTACGCACAGTCCGGCGGTAGAATGTGAAAGGTCCTGGAGTACTTTTTGAGTTTTGTACAGTCGGTCGATCGAGGAATAAGCTTCGCATGGTAACTTCGCACCCATAAACATACTGAAACCACAGTAAGATTTAACGTAAAAGTTACCAATAGAGATATTTTTATGTAATATATAAACAATAATATTAATACATATTTTACGGGCTTATTTTATTTTTCCTAATTTTAGGGAACGGGTATAAGGTACGAAGAGTTAGCAAACACGAAAGGGTTGCTTGCCAGTCATCACAACTGTAAAAGTAATGGCACATGGAAATTCAACATTCACTGGTCACACACATACAAACTAGTTTTAATACTAAAAAAGGTGGCGCAGTGACTGGGCACTGTAAAACAAACTAATTATTAAAAAACTTAAAAACATAATTAAATTCGACAACAAATACGCAGTGCAAACCTTTAATATATATTATCTTATAAAGCGCTCGCAATTTAAGCGAAATAACATTAAAATTATAATAGCGTAATCGCGGTTCATATTCTTAGAAACGTGTTTTGCTGTATACATGTACATAAGTATGTACCTAACATCAGGTACTCTATCATTTACTACACTTCGATATCAATTCGGCCATTGACGACTTTACACTTTAGTGTTAACCACATGTGATTTTTGTACTGATTGTAGGAACTTTAGACCAGAGCTGCGTTCAAGTCAAGTTATTTTAGACAACTTGACTTGAACTTGACTTGAACTTGAAAAAATTGTCTAAGCGAGGTATCCGCATTTGTACTTGATGAATCAAGTTTCTCAAGCAACTTGAGCATTCAAGTACTCGATTTTCAAGTTCATTTTATTGAACTTGAACTTGATCATAACTTGACGTTCAAGTTGGGCACATAACTTGACTTGAATGTGAACTTGGACTTGAACTTGATTATTCAAGTAATTTTTTCGTAAATTAATAATTAATACTACAAATTTCGGCCATAACTATTATAGCTAATAATGGCTAGGACGTGATTAGGATTAATTAAACAGGATGCATTCTTTACTTTAAAATTGCCAAAAAATTTAAAATACTTGATCAAATAACTGTAAACATCTTATTTACTAATTTGCACTATTAAGAGTTTAGAAATCACATTACTGGCCTGCTCACATTAGTGTTGCACTCATCTGGTGAGTATTATATTCATGAACATTTGTCGTCGTTAATTTTGCTGTCGATTTATAAGGTTGTTCGTCTGCGCCATCATGTTTAATATCAGCAAAAATTATTTTTACATGAAATAATAAATTATTCTTAAACTTCTTCGTAGCTTCAGAACAGGTGAAGTGAACAATTAATTCATTTTTATAATGGAACAAGAACCCCGAGTATCAAAAAACATTTTTATAAAACAACAAGACGGAAATTTAAATTATTCAAAATTCAAAGTATGGAAACAGGACACAAGAGATATTCTCGACCACTGGGCATCGTGGAGGCAACTTTAATGTCGATGGAATGAAAACAAATACAAAGATAACATTTTTATGATGATTGACGCCCAATATTATTTTTAGTGGGAAGCAATGATGCCACTAATTAGGCATTGCTTACATTGCTTTGCAGGGGGAAAAACTCAAGTTATACTCAAGTTTTATTCAAGTACTTCCATTCATTGTACTTGAACTTGACTTGATTTTACAATCAAGTAATAAATTATTAACTTGAACTTGATCGAACTTGAACTTGAAAATTCAAGTTAAAATTATAATTTCACTTGAACTTGATTTTCAAGTTTCAAGTTCCAAAATTTTCTGCACTTGACTTGACTTGAACTTGATACGCACTTAAACTATTCAAGTTAAACTTGAACTTGAACGCAGCTCTGCTTAAGACCAATGATATAAGAAGCTTTATACCCTAAGAATAAGGGAGTCTCCTACGGCACGAATTAGATAGATTTATTAAAGGTCGATATGGCCTTAGGCTTACAACCCACTGATTATTGCCTTTAATACATGTACATTTTATAAGATATGAAATTTATAAATACGATAAAAACATTAGTAAATGGATGGTACAGTTGTAGGTAAAAATGTTCCCTGCTATAACAAGGGCCGTCAAAAAACACTGTACATGTTTTCATTTTAGTTTCTGATATACATATAATGTAAAAATATATGGTTGAAGTGGCATTGCTTCCATACAAATATAAAAATACATAGATATTTATAACATTTGATGGAACGCTGTCAGGTCGTGTGTTCTCTAATTCAGCCCACCAACATCTCCATTTTTAACTAGATATAATTTGGTACCCACCCACGGGATTAGTACTATTTTGCTAAGGCCACTGGTGGGCTGATGGGCGTACACTTCCTTTCAGCTTACATTTTACTTACCATATACCTTACATTTGAGATTTCAGCGGTAGCGCTTTACAGCCGTTCTTCGTTCTAAGCATTTTAAATTATAGTCGGTTAGCAATATTAGCCGACGATATATAAAAATATTAAATAATTAAATATAATAGAATTAGCGGATTATTAGTAAGAAAATTTCGATGGAAGATAATTTTCTTAAACGGTAAGGGAGTGTGCACATATTACGTTTCATTTTTGGGGGAGGGAGGGGGTCTTGAAGCCGATGTTTTTGTGTATACCTTGTGGGGGGTGGGGGCAATCTTGCTGGTGAGGTTTCACCAATTCTCACAAAAATGTGAGGAATAAACCCGGAAAATTGTTAGACTCTAGTGTTTTTAGTTACAAGCTTTTACTGCTGAAAGACCACTAATACATTTTGTAAACATACGCAAGCAGTACATTAATCCAAATGTCTGCCAACCATGAGCATTCCGAAAACTCATGGTTTACGCAGGAATGGCTACAAAATCACGCCCGTCAATTTCAGTTTTGCAAACCATTTTTTCTCGTGATCCCAGTTGCTGTCGCCCTTGGCGATGCAATTTGGACGAAGTTTGAATATCGAAGTTTATCAGGGTCATGTGCTCTTTAATCAAAACTAGTAAAAACTCTGCTTTTCAGGGACGATTACTTGAAGAGAGGGTAGTGTGATTGTAGAAATTAAAAGCCAAACGGTTTACGAATCAAGACCTGTCGTAGATACTTGTATGCCTAAATCGGGGCGATTGTATTAAGAGCTGCGCTTTAAATAAACGGACAGGTAGTACTCGTTAATAATAAGGAGTGTTTCGCATACCACCTTTTGGGAGTTGTGTGTGGCCATTGAACTATGTAAGTGCGAAACTTTAAATAAACGGACAGAAAGTGCCCTTTAATAATAAGGATGTATCTGGAGTTTGTATTTGCAACCCGAGCGATTCATCTGCCTACTTTGGCGGTTTGTCGCAACATGTCATGCTAGATGTCTGGAAATTATCCCCTGTCTACTGTTTCCCCGGCATTCAAGACAACCTTGAAAGAAAAACCTACCATGCATGGAATCACTATTTTGCTAGCAACATTGCATATGAATCCTATAAAAGAGCTGCTCATAGAAATTCGTTAGAAAGCATCTCCAAGAGCTGCTCATAGAAATTCGTTAGAAAGCATCTCGAAGAGCTGCTCATAGAAATTCGTTAGAAAGCATCTCAAAGAGCTGCTCATAGAAATTCGTTAGAAAGCATCTCAAAGAGCTGCTCATAGAAATTCGTTAGAAACAGGGATGGGAATGGATTATTATTCCGGGATTAAATTAATCCCGGATTACAAAATTTATAAAAATTATTTAATCCCAATCCCAATCCAAGTTTTGTGGAAACTTGCATCTAATCCTTAATCCTCAATCCCGGCTCAATGCTTTCATTTTAATCTATTAGTTTAATCCAATTATTTACATGGAAACGAATTAATCCCCAATCCGAATCCAAAACTTGGTGAATTGTATGGTCAATCCTAATCCCAAAATCCACTGCTGTCAGTACTGTGGATTGGATTATGTCTCCTGCTATGTCATTGCTACATTTTTTTCACGTTTTTTTTTACATCTAGCGGTTTCATAATGAACCTGTAGCTTGTGTTTGTTGACATGCCACAATTGGAAGGCTAGCGTTTTCAAACAGGAATCATGCCGTTACAGTTTGTAAAAATATAAATCTGAGAAAAGAACGTGGGAGCATAGTAAAAGCTTTAAGCTTTTTTGTATTAATTACGGAGTAACAAATTTTCTTTAAGTTGGCCTCAAATATGTGCATATTTTGATTACCAGTATTTCAGCTGTTGAATACTATAATTTAAATGTGTATCATAAATATGCAGGTTGGAATTGCGACTAATGTCTTTGAATAAATGGGACCAACCTTGTAATTTGAACCAACTATTATGATATTATCCCAATATGAATTGCCGAATTTATGATGGCCATTAGCGCAAACGATCTATGTATTAAGAAATGTTGACCCGTAAACCTCATTTATATAAGCTTTAAATTGGTCTATGTGCTCATCCATTAGAAACTTTTTGATATTGTTCATCAATCCTTAATATCTGCAACTTTATTGGAAATCCCATGTAAATCTGCGAAGTTTTATTCATCAAATCTTTAATCGAATCCTAATGTTTGGAGTTTCCCCGTCAATCCCTTAATCCAATCCAAATGATCGGGATTTTTTCCCTCAATCCCTTAATCCAATCCAGTTGATGGGAAATTTTTCTTTAATCCGTTAATCCAATCCAGGTGATCGGAATTTTTATCCTTAATCCGTTAATCCAATCCAAGTGATCGGATTTTTTGCTTTAATTCATTAATCCAATCCAATTGATCGAAAGTTTTTCCTTTAATCCGTTAATCCAATCCTGCAGGTCGTCTTTGTAAATTTCCCATCCCTGGTTAGAAAGCATCTCAAAGAGCTGCTCATAGAAATTCGTTAGAAAGCATTTCGATGAGCATTGAATATGTTGTTCAAAGTTATCAAATGCAATTTTCCACAGCATGTGAAGATGAGTATTTGTCAAATCGAAAACAAAATCGGTCAAGCATTTTCGGGGAAAAGTACAGATTTAATTTTTTTTACGCACGAACACGCTGACCGATTTAAATCAATAACGAACGCATACGAGTTTTCGGCCTATACAAAAACTTTGAACGGTTTGGTCTAGTAGTTTCGGAGGAATACTACCAGACATCACGGACAACACTATGTTCTAAGGGGGCTGACGCCGCCCTAAAAATGCTACGGATTAAACTTATTTTTTGTCTTTGTTTTTGCTTTGATGACGTTTACAGGGGAGGGGGGGTCAAGGAATAAGGACGTTAGGATGACGATAGAGGGGTAGGGTCAAAAACATGGTGCAAAAATTAATCGTAATATGTGCACACTCCCTAAGGAAATCAAAAGTATGCGTAACCGAATCAAGGACTAAGAAGAAAATTAAAATCATGTCATAAATAAGATTCCGTGTAATTCCCGTGACCAAATTTATTTTGTTACGGTAAAACTTATCGTCCGTTGCACATACGCCTGTAAGAACATATGAACCACGTTCGTTTGAGGAACTGTGTGTGTGTCCATGGGTCTGTAAACTGGACATTTTGTGATGTTGAAATTTGTGGCCATTCTCTATACAAGAAAACTCCTACTCTATTAACTATTTGTCTACAATTTAAAGACTTACGCATGAATAACCATACCTCCCGGATGGTTTGGAATGGGTAGCACAAAAAAGCAGCACAAATCCTTCGGCACTGCCATTTTTGCTAATTTCAATGACTGCACCATAGCTCCTTGAATAGCAGATTGTAAAACCGCGGCGTAACTAACTTTGTAATGATTTTTGATATCCTTGATAAGACTCACAGGAATCAAAGGACTCACACTCGAAATAACTTCTTGGGATAGTTCTCCTTTATATATTGTTCTACAGACTGCAGTTGTTAAAATAGCTTCAACTAAATCGTAAGGACTTCTAAAAATTAAACCTAGCTTTTCCAAGAAAGAAAGTTTCCCCTGATTTTGTACAATATCCGGCAATGAGAACTTTGCGTTGAACAACAGCTTGAATAGTTTCTGAAGGCTGTAACCATCTTCCAGGACATGGTCATTTCGGAAAATAATGCATGTCTTTGATTCTGGCGATTCTCCATAGATTACATCATTTATTATTACAACCTCCCATGGACTCTGATTTTTTGTCCAAGGAGAGTCAAGAAGTTTCCCCATTATTTTGGAAATATCACTCTGTTTGCAAGGATTTGGAAGGGCCATTTCCCCTGTGTAATCATATTCCCTGACGTGTTTTTCCAAGCTGAAATTCTCGTCTGTCTTCCAAAAGGCATAGCCCAAGAAACTGGTCCATGTTTGTTGAAGCCTCAAGTAAACGTTTTGATTTTTGTCGTTTGTTTGGCTGAGTATTCTTTCCTGAAAGAGCCCCCGAATTTTCTTGGCTTTTAGTTCTCCATTGACTATACCTGCGACCATCATGTTCGTATTCTTGTGAGCGCCAGTGTGGGGATCAATAGCAAATAAAACATTTTCCTTAGTGAGAAAACAGTCTAGATCCGGACGGAAATATTTTGCGACAATCCAAACCAAAGAACGGACAAATAAATTACACAGGAATAGAGGCACTTGAGTCAGAATCAACACGAAAAATACTACAGTGGCCAGAATTGTTGTTAGTTCATGCAAACGTTTTATTAAAATGGACATTTTATGGGCACGAGCTGATGAAACTAGTGAAATATATGTAGTGGACAGAACAAAATTACGAACAAATTTTGATATTTGAGTATTTTTCTCCAGAACTAACTTAGTAAAGCCAGTGAAACTTTCTTTGACTTCGTTGCTGACTCCGTCAAATTCAGATGGGATGTAAACTATTATCAAGCCTAAATACAAGAAATTGGGCTGAGACAATTTCAGAGAGGATGTTGGAATTGGTTCAGTGTTACACATCCAAGTTAATAATTATTAATCCATTATTATTTAGTCATAAAAACTAGGAATCAGGTTCTCTTGTCAGAAATGTAATTCATTTGTAATTGTAAAATTACATTGTGTAATCATGGATTTTTCAGTTGTAATTTTTTGAATTGCATACAATACATGGGCACACAAGCATCTACAATAATTTGTAGTAATAATAATTAGTATTAATACTTCCTGCTTGCGTAATTCCTCAGCATAGAATTATTCGTGGCTGGGACAAAAAAACCTGGATAATTGCCCTTTCCGTACATGTTGGGAAATTAATACAATTATGCGCACACGGACCCGTATTATGTGCCCTTGTATACGTATTTATGTTCCAAACGAATGTGAAATGTGAGTAGGAAATTCTTTCGAAAATATTTTCAGTGAGCTTTACAAAACCATAGGTATTACTACTACTAAATACGTAATTATCTTTCCAGGGTTAAACAAGGATTTTTGATGATATCTTTATTTTTATTTGCGTCAACGATAAGTGTAAGTACCAGAGCTGCTTGCAGGTATCAGGTAGTACCTGAAAAATACCCGTCGGGTCGGGTTCGGGTCGGGTTCGGGTTAACTAAAATTAAGTACCTGAATATCGGGTCGAGTGCGGGTAGGTGTAAGATCCGCACCTGAAAATTTAGGTCGGGTTACCGTCAAGTTCGGGTAAAATAAAATACCTGAACAATTTATCGGGTTCAAGTTCGGGTCACAGTATTTGAATTACCTGAACCCGAACTTGACATTTCAGGTAATTTGCAGGTATTTATTTCCGCCAAAAAAATCAAACTTCACGTGAATAAACCTTCCATTCTGCATGCAATATTTATAAGGGCACTTGGTTTGGGAAAAACAGTGAATACCGAAGTGTTTAGCAAACCGTCATACAGTGATTATCGATGAGAGTTAAAGTGCAATGGTTTCTTATTTAACAATTATTAGAAGTAAGTCATAATTTCGATATAATTAGCACAAGCTTTAAGCGTGTTTGAATGGAAACTGTAAGATTTCAATATAAGTGAAGAAGTAGCCGAAATCATCGAAGAATTAAATCAAAGTGAAGATGACTCAAAACATGGTCGTCATAAGCCAGAGAAAAAATCAATAGCAAACAGCCATTTCAATTACTGTGGTGAGACTCATAAATACACTTGTAATTATTAGTTCATTTACTCATAAACTTCTAAAACAAAGCTGACGGTATACCCTACATATTTACTAAGTTGATAAAATTGTAGGTTATGCTCAAATTTTCTAATAATTTGTAGGCACTTGTATGTAGACTGTATATTTCGAGGAAAAAATATATATCGTTTGAGGTATCCATTGAAAATGGCACTTTTTAGAATTTGGTTGACGATATGTATGTTCGAACCTTTGACATTCCAAAATTCTGAATAGACCCCCATCTAGAGTTTCTTGAACATGTTTTTTTACTTTTAATAACTTGTTGCGTTGCAAACGATTTCAATTTTATTTTCATTTCGTGTTGCAAAGTGAAAAGTGGATTCAACAGAATCAGTGTGTAAATTTATTGTCTAAAATTATCCGTACACAAAAACTTCGAAATAAGAGAGGATCTTAAAGAATATTACTCTGTCGTTCAATCCCGAAAAAGACGCATATCGGTTGTAGGTATAGGGACAAATCTCGGGAGTGTTGTATGCAGGTTGTAGGTAGGGTCAAATCTCAGGAGGGATCTATGAATGTAGGCTAAACTGTAGGCTCTACGAAAGAATCTAAAAATATGTAGAATAAAATTTAAGGTATGCAAATATTTTACCCAGCTTAGGCTATCAATAACATTTTACCTTAAATCAGCGGGTGAAATACCTGAAAGTCAAGTGCGGGTTCAGGTTCGGGTCAGATTCGGGTCGGGTTTACATCGGATCCAAACTTCAGGTAATTTTTCAGGTATGGGTATTCTAGAAATACCCGACGAAAAATACCTGACAAGTAAAGTATTGGCTCGGATCCGACTGAGTAAGTTCGGGTCGAAGAAATTTTTTTACCTGAAATGTCAGGTACGGGTCGGGTTCAGGTGCGGATCCTGATTTTTTGGTACCTGAGAGCAGCTCTGGTAAGTACCTTGATTGAGCATGATAGTTTATAATTTTGTTCGCATAATAGCATAAGTAACGGAATTAACTACTAAAGTATTCACTGCTCTGATTAGTTAAAAATTTTCTTACAGAATTATTACCAACTAATTGACCCAAGTCAATTTTATTCACACACAATCGTTCATAAAACGAATTCAACTATATAAATCCCAATGAAATCTCTAAAATCTATAACGTTCTAATAATTTTTAAACTTCCAGCCGTGTATCAATAAATAGAAAATAATTTGATAATTTACCCATTTTTCGCGGTTTAATGGAAATATGTTGCGTTGCGATTTTCCCGCCAATGGGGTAGTCAAATTTTGGCGGGAGGATAGGTAATAGATCAATCCTTCACAATTACAGGTCACGCAAAAACTATTGTGATTTCACAGTAGGATATTTATTATTATATCAAGTAATGAGTGTGTTGTCAATCGTGATGGGGATCTGTCAATTATAACAGCATTCTTGTGCTAATTCTCGTGAAAGTATGTCAATACCCGTCACAGCTAAATTGGCAAAAGAGAACAACTTTTTTACAAGAGACAAAGTGTTTAACATTTTTGTTCCGTAGGAAATTCCGTTCCGTTCCGAAACATACAGAAAATATTGTTCTCGGTTCCGTTCCAATTTTCGGGATATCGGAACATTTTAACTGAAATCGTTCGGAACAAAGAAGTAAAGTTTTATTTCCGTAACAGTTTGTGTTCCGTTCCGGATTATGCTAATTTTTCTGTTCCGAATCCGTTCCTTTCCAAAGCATCCCGGAATTTTACACTAGGTGTACATGAAATGCAATTATATTACCTGTAATATTTCTACAACTATAATGCTGTACAAGTTTGGTTTTTGATTATAAATCATTTCAATTCTGTATTTTAAAAAACGGATTTTAGGATAATTACAATATTGTTATAATTATGGAACGACAATCAATAATTTAAACAACGAGCTGTACTACTTCAAACTGTATATACAATTTGAAATAAATTGAATTTTTTCGATAGTAAAAACGTTAAGCCAATTCTTCAAGCAAGTAAAATTATCTATGCTTCCGTTAATGTTTATGGAAATGCAAATGGTGCATTGGTATGCAAATGAGGTTTGGAGGCATGTTGCGCATTCTTGGAAGAGTATCAGTAGGAGTAGTGTGTGCCATACACTGATAATTATTCGAAAGATGAATCGGTATATTTACATATACTGCGACTGCAGATATTCGGATAAGATTGGCCCTTGTCTCCTCCCTTCTCAGCATATCTTCTTTCTCTACCTATAGCTTTACATTTCACTCTCACTCTATAGCTATTTCGGACAGCAGGAGCAGTCCAGCACTGAATGTACTCAACTACCATCTTTGAGGAATGGCTCTAAGAGCCCAGTGCCCCTGCGTTTGCGGAGGTGTGACCAGTGAGAGAGATGGATGTTGGGTTCTGGGGGATGTTGCGGCTGGATACCGGGCGCACTAACGCTCACTCAACCGAGTGTACTAAATTACGGTTGCCTGGGCTCTACTGGACCTGTGCGTACCTGCAAACACAAGGCTTGTACTCCTTCAGTTCGTCGAGGGATATATTCTCCTTCTTTGTTACCTTGCTCTCTTCTCTCCTTAGATTAAGTAAATTAAGATATATGGTTGTTAAACACAAATACAATTGCAATGTACGGATGATATGGGCTCAGCCCGAAACGATTCCTTCATAAAGAATTAAATTACTGCCTGGTACTGCTATGTTACATTGGAGCTTCTCCTCTTAGTGACTTAGCACTTAGTGCTGTTACAGATAACTTTGATTATTAAATTCCGAAATTATTTGGAAAAATACGTGTTTGCCAGCTATTATTAACATTATTGGTAAAACTTGTAAATCATATATCATCATATATGTGGGCTAAATAAATTATCTCAAGGCACTACCGGCGCCGGGAGTAAAACAGCACATGTTTGAGAGTATCTTTGTCTATCTAAATCCAATTTATACGGGCTATGGTCAAGTCATCGTAACGTCAAGTCTGGTTTCAGCAATATCTGTATTTTATTCAAGTTACAGGAAAAGTATGAATTTTTGTGTAATTATGTGAATATGAAAAGCCATAAAAAAAGCCTGAAAAAAATTTAGTCAAGCTCATGGTCAGAGCTGCGTTTAAGTACAAGTACAACTTGAATAGTTCAAGTGCGTATCAAGTTCAAGACAAGTCAAGTACTGGCAATTTTTTAACTTGAAACGTGAACATCAAATTCAAGTACACATATTCTTGGCGGTTAAATTTCACTGCATATTTTGTAACAGTCCTAGAATTTCCGCTCCAAATGAAATCCGGTGTAAATTGTTTTAACGCTACATCATAACGTTTTTAGCAACATTTCATTCCCTATTTCAAATTGGTTAGATCCTTCTCGTAATAATTCACATGCGCTGCAATACTTTGAATAAAAACTTATAGCTCGTTATCCTATAAAGTGAGTTAAATTGAACGTGTATACCATGGATTCCCACAATTTAATTAGTTTGGAAAACGGAAATACAGACACTCCAAGCACTAATTCCTGTAAAAAAACGTTCGCAAATGTATGGACATTTCTCATATTCTCAAGCTACCAAAAACTAACTGAACTACTTGAAAAATAAAGTTCAAGTTCACGTTCAGGTCACGGTTTGCGTCGAACTTGAAAGTCAAGTTGTTATCAAGTTCAAGTTGTACAAAATTAACTTGAAAATCATGTACTTGAACACCCTAGTAGTTCCAAGAACTTGATTTATCAAGTTCAAGTGCGGAAATTTTTTCAAGTTCAAGTCAAGTTATCTTAAAATACTTGACTTGAACGCAGCTCTGCTCATGGTCAAGTTTTTACTTCCAAGGACTATGCTTGGGAGTTAATGAGGATTTTTATGCACTAAGAATGTTCACAGTCGACTCTCCCAAAGAGTCCTGCCTATCTATAAAGTCACTTTTGGTTCCTCCCAACGTAGTCATGTCCTCTGAAAACACCACAGGAAGGTTAACGAAATTCATATTTAGAAGCAAAAATGAAGAGGGCAAGGCATTGCTGAAGTAAATGAAATGATGCTAGAGGCTCAGTTACTTTATCCAATATCACTTTCGCACCGAGTTTATTAACAACAAAACTTCTTATTTATACTTGATTTTTTTCGCACAACAATATCATATAGTCCGGTTGGGTCACTGTCTTTATTGCGACAACACATCCGTCATCAGAAATATTCCCGAAAATATAAATAAAACAAAAAGGATGTCAAATCTACTTGCGAAATCGTTCATATTTTTTTACTTAAACTTACATGCCTTTATGCTGGAGCTAAATGCCTGACACTGTCTGATAGCATCTTGAAAAAGTAAATTTAGTTATACTTTAGATCTGATGAAATTAAAGGAATTCGAATTCCGACATATGAGTGTTTACTTAATAGCGTGTCAAAGAGGTCACAAGACACTTCAATTTCGGGAATATTTGCAAACTTTGAAATTCTTATTAATAATTGTAAGATATGAATGCAGATGGTTTGATTGCTAGTTTTGTTTATTTTAGTATCTAGTTTGGTAATTTCAATTAATCAGAACAACATCATTTTACCGCGTATTACGGCTACGGGTACATGTACGATATGAGTCTGAGCTTATGATGTGAACTGCAAATTCCGGGGGAAAGTGAATCGACGTTTGCCAACTTAAAATTCGAATTTGCTTCAATAGATCAAAAAACAGAACAAAAAAAAAGAGAATAAGCGTTTAGGTAAGTTGCGGGACGGAGAGTGGTTTATTAGGTTCTTTAAAGTAATTTTTGCATTCATTTAGCCACAAATGCATTATACATACATAAAAAGGGAATGGAAAATTCTACAATAGATAAGGCTAACAATAAACTAGAAGTCTTACCAATGGTCACGAACTGATTTAATGTATTCAGTGCACCTGTAAACCCTAACGACCATTGCATGATCTAGGAGTTTGATAACGCAACCCATATAAAAATTTGTTAAAGGAGAGATACGAGCTTGGACTTAATGTTTGAGCAGGTTCTTCGTCACCATTCATTTTATCTAAGTAATCACTATTTCCGAAGTTTAGAATCCAAGAAATTGTTTTACAATTAAGCCCAGAACTCAATATTTTTACGTAAGACAAGATTTGTCGGGTGCGAGTATTTGAAATAATTTTTTAACTTTTGCAATATATGTATATTTAGTAGCGATAGCATTGAAGTAAGTTCATTCACAATTACATGACACAAAATTTTTAGACACGCTGTAACACAAATGTTATTAAGTCACTCTCGCAGCGAGGTCTTGCAATTCTTCAAGAACTAACGGGCCCAGACTGCTTGCTATCTCTTCAGATCCAAAAATATTTTTGTCAACAATAAAAGTCAATCTTTGCTGATTGTTCGTTCCTCCAGTGATTACCGTCATGCCTATGAAACAGAAAATTGCTACCATTAGGGGCTGTACACATATAACGTTACCATAAACGTGGGTCGTCAATTTCGCAGAAGCTAACAAATGTTAACGATATACATAGGGTCATGATGGGTATTGATAACGTTAGCGTTAGATTTCCCCTAAAATCTCACTTTACCCCTGTAAAAAAATTTTAATTGAAAAGCTATCGCATAAAATATATGCTTACAATGATTACCCAAACATCATGAATATGCATTTATTTAAAGAAATTCAACAGTAAGCAAAATTGAACTTGGGTTAGTACCATTTAGGGTCAATGCCATACATAAAATATATTCAATATTATTGAATCTTACCTTCGCTTTCCAAACTTCAGCCATTTTGCTATCACTTGATTACTTTGATTAAACTGCTGTAAACTACCACAAGTTAAAAGCTGAAATTATCTACTAAATTTAAATCGCTGAGCAGTTCTGATTAAATACAAAGATTCCACCTTAAATTTCATTTTTAATGACCATTGCTTTGGATTTAAACTTGAGGGGAGAGTTAAAATAATTCCGTTTTAGCCCCCTAGTAAAATAGCCTTGTCCGTACGTTCGTGTGTCCTTCGCACGATAACTCAAAAACTACTATTTCGACTTCAATTGAATTTTTTATAGATATTACTTGTGTCAAAAGTAAGGCTGAGTTTGTATTTGGTTGAATTCGGCAAGATAGTTTTTTAGAAACAATTTCTTGAAATTTTGGACTTCAAGTCAAATGATAGTTATCTCTACAATTACTGAACGTATTTCAGTGAATTTATTTGTGAATATTGCTTATGTAAATATTAATGGTTATTGCTTATGTGGTTGAAATAGGCCCAATAGTTTTTTCGAAAAAAATTCTGAAATTGCGAAACAAAACTCAAAATTCATTATACTTTTGACGGCGGTAGCTGACGCCACCATACGCGAAGCCTCAAATTACTGTATCTCCTAGGGATGATTTTTGTAATAAAACTATAATAATATGCTTATTTTAAAGCAACTAGCAGCAGCGTTTTTATACTCGAAAGAAAACGTTTTCATTACGTATTAAACGAGAAATAACTTATATAGCGCCTAGAGTAGACCCCGAATGGGCACCTTATTTTAAAGATGAGAATAAAAAAGTGAGAGGGGTAATGAAAGATGTATCTGCAGGCCATCTCATAAAGTCCATGAGATTTTTAAAGGCTAAAATGTATACATACATATCTCAGGATGGTATAGTTGATAAAAAAGCTAAGGGTATTCCAAAGTCTTTTGTAAAAAGACATCAGAAATTCGAGGACTATGATAGAATTCTCAAAACACTAGGTTCAAGTACTGTGGTTAACTATAGAAAAATAGCAGCTGTAGGTCATAGAATTTATAATACAAACGAAACGAAGAGAGGGTTGACAGCTTTTGATAATAAAAGATTTCATGTAGATTATAATTCTAGTTTAGCCTATGGGCATAAGGACATTCCATATGTTAATAATTTAGATGAATTTTTACGAATTGTTGATGATGACATGCGTAGACCGATGTAATATATGCGTGTATAACTAATATATTGTATATATTATTGTGTATGTCATTGTATATGTTAAATATCAACATGTATATATCCGGTTATTTATATTGAAAAACAAATAATAATTCCTACAAAAAATTCAAAAATACTTCCAAACAAATAACACACATTACTTTATTTTTCATATTATTCTCAATTCATACTTCATCATGGATGCACCTGTATTTGACTATTCTCCTCATGCACCTTTTAATTTTATTATTTCTGGTCCCACAATGTCGGGCAAATCAGTCCTAACTAAGAGCATAATAGCCCGTCGAAACGAAATCATATTTCCCAATGTAAAGTATGTGGTATACTGCTATGGGATAAATCAGCCCCACGTATTTGCATCCATGAAAAAAGAATTCCCTGAAATACAATTCCATGAAGGACTCCCCACAGAGTATGGTGACGATCTGCTTAATCCATACTTGTACATTTTGGATGATTGGATGGAGGAGGCTTCAAAGTCTAAAGAAGTCCTGCAGGAATTTGTTAGAGGGAGTCACCATAGAAATTGCTCCATCATATTCATAACTCAAAACTTTTCCCATGATGGGCTGCGTCCACTTACTACTAATGCCAAGTACATTTGTTTGTTTAAAAACCCGAGGGAGACCCAAGTAGTTAACCGGATTGGATGCCAGATGAACTGTGGTAAGAAGTACCCACTCATTGAGGAGGCATATAAACAGTGCATATCCATACCCCATGGATACCTTATGATTGATTGCAGCCAGACCCAGGATGATAAATATAAGCTTAGAAATAATGTATTCCCGGATACCTATTGTTATTGTTATTAATCCAAATAAATAAAAATAAATATTCATATTAAAATAATTCTTGTAATATCGACTGATAAATTCAAAGTCAATAAAACGCATACAAATCTTATTCCCATCCTGAATGAGTGTGAACTGTCGTTCATCGCATTCACCGCATACACGATCAATGGAGACAAATACAGTCCTATTCCGCTCCATCTGTTCTGCATCCAAAGTGTCTTTGCACAATGTACAATAAGAGTCAACAGGGTCGAAGAAGACTGGGTACAGTCTTTTAATCACACCACCAACATGTTGATCCTTCTTCTTCTTTTTGGCAGCAAGTTTGTCCAACTTTACACGGCCCTTTGCTGATTTTAGCATACCAGCATCTTTGAGAGGTGTAGTCGCCTTTCTTTTATTCACTCTTGGATCAATCATTGGCTTGGTGGAATCATCAGTGGATATTTCAGGTGTTGATCCTGTAGACGAAGATGATGGGGAATATGATGGCTTAATGTTCATTGGTGTTACTGTAAGCCAATCCCAAGTACCACACACATCAATGCCAGTTTCCTCATGAATCACATTAGCTACAACTGCTGTTAAAAAAAGTAGATAATGTCTTCTCAATCATATTATGTTTGTACGCAGGGGCGAAGGAAGGGGCAGATAGGGGGTAAGGTTTGGGACTTCCTGCGTCCCCTCCCTTTTTGCGGCCAAACCGTTACAGCTACGTGCGCGCGCGCCGCGGTAATCGCCTGCGGGGAAGCAATAACTTATTCTTACCACTAATAGTTGAATCCATTTCCATAGACTGTTTATCCAGCGAAGCCTGAGCCATTATTTCCAACGTCTTGGGTTATGAATGCACAATGTTTATGAAGGAATAAAGATAGCAGAGTATTAATTGAAATAGTCAGAAAGAACAGAAAAATTGGGAGTAAAATTCGAATGTCCATAAATGTATTTATGAAAACAAGTGGATGAGAGCATATGGAAGAATGGTTCATGATTAATAGAGAAAAGCAGCATTTATACTTGTAAAAGTGAATGTAAGATTTATTTATAATTTTTAAACAAACGTTTTAAATCTATTTACATTCACCATCTAGAGTATCATTACTTTCTAAAATTTTACCGTCTCTTTTAGCAATACGTTCTTCAGTCTGCGCCATACAGCTGGATAACGTTTCATAAAGTTCATCAACATCGGCATGTACGACATTGTAGTAATACACAAGGTTACTAATAACTTCAGCGGTTTGGTTTACTTTGAAGTTCATCCGCATCTTGGTTCCATTGAGGCAGAGTCTTGAAATATTCATGAATACACGCTTTGTTCCTTCTCCGGCCTTTGAGAACCAAACTTTTGGGCGGTGCGGGTCCATTGGATTTCCATGAATGCGAAATGTTGGTTTCTTAGGTCCTCTAAGTTTTCCAACGCCACCGGCGACATCTCCGGAATCGATATCCATGTTATCCAAGGATATTCCACTCTCAGATCCTCCAATAGATGTAGTTTCAGCAGTGGAGTTACCTTCCACAGCATTAATACAATGTTTGATTTCAGTGTCCATGGTCTTGTTGAATTTTCTGAAAACTTTTAACATTGAAAATAAAAATTGGAAAGTTTTCAAAACACAAGCGGGACCAGCCATGATAATCAAAATTAAACTTACCAAAATTTATCCAAGAGTTTGGAAAGTCTAGGACAAGCTGTTGAGGATGAATGTAATTTTTTTAGAAATGTTCTCACCTTATATAGTAGACCGGTGGTCCTGGTGATGATTATGTCAATAGTTTACTTTAGAAAGTTCCTGCGCATAAAACCCTCCGTCCATGGGTTCATTATCCTCTGGATCAGTTAAATAAAACATTCTGGGATTGGAATTACCGATTCTATTGATAGTATATACTTCAGGGTGATAACGTTTGACATACCCTTTCTCAAATGTACTTTTATCGATAGAAATTAATACTCGGTCTCCAATGTTAAATTTTGGATTATTATACTTGTGAAGTTTCCTTTCTCCAAATAAATTATACCATACTTCCATCTCGTTCTTGGAATTTACCGAGCTTGGGGCAAACTTAGTACTTGAATGTACTGTATTATTGTAATTTTGAACCAGCTTAGGTAAAACATGTATAAACTTGTAACTACCCTTATGTTGGACATATCTACTTATTTTTTCCATAATAGTTCTGTTAAATCGTTCGACTATACATGCCTTAAGCTCTGATTGAACATGGAAAATTCCAATTCCTTTTTCCACACAAAACTCTTTGAATTCCTTTTTAAATTCAGTTCCTTTATCGCATTGAATTCGTTGAGGAATTCTACCAGAGGACTTTAAAACGTTTTGAAACACTTTCAGTACATCTGCGTTTTTTTTGACTTTAAAGGCTTTACAAATGCATATTTACTAAGGACATCAATAATACTAAGCATATATCTATAGTTATTATTGTGTTTTGAATATCTTGAGATTTCAATCAAGTCTATTACCCACTGTTCATCGATTCCATGTACATACACAATCCGTCTCTTAAACCTCTGTATAGCTGGATTATTTTCAGCATATGTAGGAATAGACTGAAGAACTTTTTCAATTGTGGATCTACATTCTCCACCCTTGTAGTGTTTCATAAAAGTATTAAGTCCTGAAAAACTCCCTCTAAATTTGGGATTCAAATACAGACGTTTAATTCTAGCCTCAGCCATGACAGTGAGCAAGTAATCAAATAAATCATAAATGCCAATACACTAACTTATATTCATCATTGACAAAGTTGCATTCATGAGTCCAACACCTACCTTTCAAAATGAAGCGATTAATTGATAATAAAGTCTTTTTTCATAAATGCAAATCCAGGAAATGTGTAAAACGTGTCCTCTATAAGGCCACCAACGAAGAACTAAAAGCTTTGTCAGAATGCACCAAGAATTTCCTTTTAGGTAATGTTCCAGTCTCACGTGGCACAGTTGAAAAGCTGCGGCCCAACAAAAAGCATCTTCACACGCTCTCATTAAAATCATCATCCTTTAAAAATAAACGTAAAGTTTTACAAAAAGGCGGTGGGTTCTTTATCCCGATCCTTGCAACATTGGCATCATCCCTAATATCTCAGTTTCTCCCGTAAGATGGCGCGACGCATAAAACTAGTACCAGAGGCACATTATAATCTAATGATGTCTGAGGCTAATTCTCATGGAACTTCTTCAAATATATTGGACTCTACAAAATTGCCTGATGATGTGAAACAAGCTTTATATGGTGAACATGCTAGATCCCTGAGACAAAAGAAACAGTATGAAGATAACAAACCACTTCTCGTAAAAATGATACATGACAAGTCCAAGCCTCAAAATTCCCAGCAGTATAGTTTAAATAAAGAAAATAATCGAACTGCCTGCCAACCAATCATTCAAACCCATGCAACTAGAAGACCGCCCAAACGAAATATTTACGATGATTACGATTTTGATGATCATGAAGATGATTGTGATTATGATTTTGAAGAAATACCCAATCGACAAATAGTTCCAAAGGTTGCAGATCATTGGCCAGACATCATAAATATTTCAAATAAATTACTTCCTCCCACCAAAAGGAAATTTTATGAAGATTATACTTTCGATGAATCATCTATCCCCAAAAGGCGATTATTTACAAAGTTTTCGGATCCACCATCATTGATTCGAAACAATATCGATACAACAAGAATTCCATCGAGTAAACGGAAATTTTATGAAGATTACACATTCGATGAATCCAATATACCTAAGAGGCGACTATTTTCAAAGTTTTCAGAACCGGCTCCATTCATTCAAAACAATATCGATACAAGAAGAATTCCCGCGAGCAAACGAAAATTTTATGAAGATTATACTTTTGATGAATCAACTTTACCCAAGAGGCGATTATTTACAACGTTTTCAGAACCATTGCCGGATACTCACAATATTAATAATGATGTCGGTGATAATCCAAGGGCATTACCCCCACCTGTTAAACCAACCAAGCCAATCAAATTAAAACGGTATATACTTACTGAAAAGAAGATTAAAACTGAAAAAATAATGAATCCATCCAAGCGTAAAACCTGCTATGGTGATGATGAAAACAATGATTCAGTAAGACCGAAATCAAAACGTAAAAAGATTTCTAAGACATTATGCATTGGGTGTGGTGGGAAAAATGGACAACATGGAAGTGGATGTAAAAAGAAAATTGTTATACGATGGAATAGGTATTAGTTTTATTTATTTTGCAAACTCTAACTGATTGATGAACATTCTTATTACAACCATTCGATTTTAATAAATATTTTTTGGAATTAATAAACATTAAAACATATTTATCATTACAAACTAAGTCATTTGAAAATGAGCAGTACAAGTTCATGGGAGAGCAACGTCTGAGTCTCTTATACAAAAAATATAAAGCATAATTTCCAAAAACTGTTGAACCCCAATTTGGCAACTGCTTTGTATTCTCTCTTATTCTAAGTTTACATTTCTTTGCAAACACATTGAATTCTTCAGCATAGTAATCTATACCAAAACCATATGAATCATAAAATTCTAAGAAACTAGACTTATTATCTATATAAATAGCCACCCAATGATCCCCGGGCTTTGTGCTGGGATCTGAATTTACAACAAGGCATAATGGAAACTTATTCAATTTTACATATTTCAATTCATCACATGATACTACATCAAACATTGCCCTTCTAGGCTTGCATATAACATGTAAATAATTATAAACTTGAGTTGTATTCATTGCTGATTCTGCTGAGTGTAATCAGTATAAAATACAGATTTATTCTTGTTTTTCAAGATAGCTTGGGATTCTGTGTAACAGAGTAGAGTCAATGGTATAGCTGTGGCACCTCGAAAGCGAAGTTCGATTTTCAAATTTCCAAAACGAGGTACGGATCTGGCATCGACGATTGGTGAGATTTCATAGGCAAAGAGAGTCTTGTTATTCAAAAAGTCTGAAAGACTGTAGTCCATGATAGCGTCCTTATTGTCAATCCCAATAGCTCTATAGACATTACTTAGGGCTTCTTGTACACGTAGACTGTTTTCTTGAAAGTCGACATCTAGCGGATAAGACTTGCAAGTGTCTCCATTAACAGAAACATTAATGTGGGTAAGTCCAAAGTCGCTAAATACAAAAGGATTACTTGTGCAAGTTCCATTTAAGTTTGTACTTGGTAAAATTGCGAGTACCAATCGATCAGGAAGTTGCCCGCCCTTGAATACGCCCTCCTCTATCCGTGTCAATGTCCCAATCGGTAATGAAAAGCTCTTGATATCAACCTTGTTTAAATATAGATTCGCCACATCTCCAGCCTCCCATAATCGAATATGATCCAGAGCAGCAGCTGGAATGACTTTATGCCTGAGAATTTGTAGCTTAGCCTCCACTATTTGTAATTTGTAATGAGGCTGGTTAACAAGTGCCAAATCAGTATGAACAGCAAAGTCTTCAGTTGAACGATGAAATACTACTGTCAAGTCTACTCCCGGTGGTAGGAAGTCCGGTTGGCAGAAAATGTCTGCATGGGGTCTTCCTATTACCTCGAAAACTTTACTACCCCGACTCAATGTCCATCGTTGATAATAGGACGATGTCACATTAGCATCAACGTTTGGAGGGTTATTATCTTTGAAATAACCCGCACATTGTGATTGAGTCTCATTGTACTCCTTTGAAAATAGTAACATCCGCTCAATTATTGATCGATATGGATAATAAGTATTTGTAGGGGATATCAATGTTTCATTTAAATACACTGAACATTGAGAAAATATAGAGTGTAAAATATTGTTGACCGGAGCAACAACTATGTTGTCAGCATTGGCATTACCATCAGAATCTAAAATTCTCATGCGTAAATACAGACGAGTCTTGCTAAGGTCAATATAATGGGCCTCTGTACTATTAACATTGAATGTTAATGGTACAGCAGTCTCAGATAAGGGACAATTTGGGAATACATCACAAGTTTGAGTTGTTTGAATTGACATATCGTAACCTTCACGTTTAAAAATATCGAGTTCACTCCTCAAAAAATTATGCCCGGCCATTATGAAAAAATGTTTCTAGAATTTCCCTTTTTTCTTTTTGGAGCACTCTTCTCAGTCTTTTTGGAAATACTTAGCTTCAGTATTCCACGACCGTTTTTCTTTCCTCGTTTCTTAGCAGCCTTTTTTTCCTCGCCAATTTCTAGGTACACGTTTGATTTTTTTATATGGGTAAAGTTTTCCAAATTGATCTTCCGCCTTACGTTTTCTTCCAAATCCAGAACCAGACTGAGACATTACATCCTGACCAACTGCTTTAAGCGCATCAAGACCACGATCCTTAAGGGACTCGCTATGGGGGCGACCACCCTCCAATACATCAAGCGCAACATTTTTTAAGGCTGTTTTAGCATGGGGGAGAAGGTATTTAGAAGCGAATGGTATAAGCCTTCGAGCAATTGACCCAAAGAAGGAGCACAGTCCAGCACCCTTTTGACGAACTTGAGACCCCCTATAAAATAAAAGTCCTCCACCACCACCATATTGAATACCTTGCCCATATTGAGGGTAATGAATTCTGTAAAACTTGCTCTCCATATCAGAACACTGGAACATTTTAGTCATTCTAATAGTATATGTTGTTTTTTAGTATCTTCGCTCACGGAAGTGTAGTGTACACTTGAAGTCCCCAAATTCGAATGGCGGTGGTTTCCCAGATTCATTCATTATATACACGTGAACACTGTCAAATGAGTTGGATTTCAAAGGTAGATATGTTGGATTGTAAAATTCATGTTCATAGGCTTTACCATTATTGAACGTTTGAGGCATACACCGCATCAGAGGTGCATATGAGTCACCTACGAATTGATTTTCGACAATGTCACAGTACACTAATAGAAGATCATTCCCAAATGCCTTATACGGCTTGTGACGAGCTCGTTGTTTCTCGAAGACAACTGTAGATGGTGCTGGGGCTTGCGCTGTAAAATATCCCAAATAATGCTTCGCAGATCGTGAGAGATCAAAATCATTAAACTTTGAATTTTCATGAGAAATAACATACATTTTTCCTTTCACGATAAACCACTCAATAATTATTTCTAAACTGAGAATTTCCATGAAATTTTCAAATAATTTGATGTCTCTCTCCGCGGATATGAAAATATTCGGATTATCTTGTGATGTTGCAATTATTTCACCCTTGTCAAAGTAATTCTTTAGGTGCATCTTTGTATCACTCATGATTATTTTTTAGGTGAACAATCTCCGTTATTTCCGTCGACGTTTTGTCCCCAAATATGCTCATAAGTTGTGTTAATAGTATCAAATCCTACTATAGCTTCTGCTCTTGTATTTGATATTACTAATTTTTGCACCTTTTGTGTTTCCGCAAAGCCTTCGTGTATTCCAAATACTTTCTTGAGTCGCTCTGACAATTCAAATGAATATGTGAGTTTTGTATTACCAGCTTCTTTTGTAATCTCTACATATGACCTCTGGTTAATTTCATAAACATCCCTTGTAACTTTTGAAATGTATTGACAAAAATCTATTTCATCAGAAAAATTGTGTGGTGAGAACATCCTGCATTTTAATGAATTGCGTTCAAGCCAACGGTCATTACTAAGAATTAATAAATTAACAGACAAAAACTCAGCCGATTTTGATGAAATACTTGCTACTCCAATTTCTTCACCCTCACAAACGAAAAAATTTGTCGATGTGTATGTACATGTGGTTAAAGTGACTTCAAAGTCCGTGCATCCAAGTCAATACGTGTTGCTAACTTATTTCTAAAATTAGTTATTGTGTTTTCGGGATAAAAATTATAAGGTGCATCGCTGAGAAGAGTGATTGTGAAACCTGCCATGATGAATTCCAAAATATGAATGAATAAATGTTACAATTCATGCTAGATTATATCAGATTATAAAGACAAATTTGAGGTCCAATTTATTCAACCAAATCTCTGAGTTCTACTTTCAATAACTCTAGACGAAATATAGCCTCTATGTCTCCCGGTTTGTTTTCACGTATTGCAGAAAATTCCTTCTCCAATGACTCAGTCCTCCTTCTTTTCCATTTCGGTCGTCTGTCATCATCGCCAAAGAAATAAGCTAATTCCAGTGGACATTTCTTGAAACATTCTTTTCTATATTTAATCTGGCGATCTTCGGAAAACGATCCGGGCTTTCCATCACAGTAGACACATGTTATTTCATCTGATTTTATGAAGTAATAACATTCAGCCAACGCCGCGGGAGTGAAATAAGGTGAAAATTTTTTCTTCATAGGACTCATCGTAATGGATGATAGCCTCGGAACTATATCCAGGTATCCCGGGTTACTTACATTGACTTCCATACCAGTGTCGGCGTCTATACCAGGGTGTATTTTCGAGGTGCCCGTGTATTCTTTAAAATCCATTCCTTGCTTCGTATCCGGAAGTGCATCTTCGAATTTCAAGCAAATCCGATCCCATTCTATCTTAAGATAGGCTAGTTCCTCACAGCTACAGAGGATTTCCATGCTACGTTTCAATGAACGCAAATCGACCCCGCAGCTGTGATTCACCATAATTTTCGCTACCCTGAGAGTGAAGTTATACATCGCTACTTTTGCAGCCCAGAATTTCTCTGATTTTTTAGCAATGATTTCCTTTTTCTCATTGCAAATTTTGAGAAAATCAAACTCCTGGGTTACACTTACAACTGGATCCATATTTTGAAAACTGTTTTTTCAAAAAGTAAAAATGTGGAATGAAATTTTATATTTCTCTTATAGTTGTACTCCTACAGATGAAACTTTGTGGAATGATAATATGTAGTAGCAAAACAAACCCCTTTATAGGGGAAACAAACTATTTTTGTTTTTTTCTATACTTACCTTAATGGATGGGGTGACCATTTCCTGTAAACAAAGCATATATACATATAGGAGCTAGCATGGATTGAAGCCATTCACTGATTATAATTTTACGCGTCTCTAGCTACTCTGCCACGTACATTGGCATTAGTTTGTGTATGTTTTAACTTTTACATATACTACTATAAGTATAATCGATTGTCTAAAATTCATGTCCTTAAAACTCCCACTAGTTCAACAGTTATGACTATTTTTAAATAATATACTTATTAGAACCACTGTAAAGTGTGTATGCCTCTATACATTGGTAAATGTCCATTATGAAAAGTGAAGGGCGGACATATGCTTTAACAATGGGGAAAATGTCCACTGAAAATGTGAAGGGCACCCCAATGAGTAAAACATGGAAATGTCCACGAGGAAAAGTGAAGGGCACCTATATGCTTTAAACATGTGGAAATGTCCACTGGAAAAAGTGAAGGGCACTTATATGCTTTAAACATGTGGAAATGTCCACTGGAAAAAGTGAAGGGTGGCCCTATGCCTTAAGCATAGGGAAATGTCCAGTGGACATTTCAGGCCGTCTCACCATAGACATACATCCTACTCGTGAGTAAAGTGCCCCACTGTCCAACTTAATTTTTACAATGTTAAATCCCATAAGGAAACTTCATTTTCAAATTTCACGAAAAAATAAAAATGCGTAAAAGCTCATTAATATCCCTTATAACACAACATTCGCATGTTTGCAAAATTGGTTTGGGCCATCTCGCCCTCGTTTCCGGCGGAAACAGGATTTACTTTAGAAATTTTTAAAAACAGATAAAGGTCCCCTCTGTCTGATAAATTTTTTTTTAATGTTATATCCCATAAAAAACCCTCTTTGCTCACGAATTAGAATTTAAAACTTCTGAGATTGAGAGTACCAATTATCTTAAAGGCTAACTACCCGGTTTATTTATGGAATGTAACATGCATGTATTTAAAATTGGCGTGTATTTTCCATTGGCGAAGCCGAAGTGTGTTTATGCATCTCATTATCCGCATCATTTTGTCTAAAATATTTGAATACTAGCCGATTAAGCCGTTAGCCCTTTCTCTGTGTCGTATGTTAATGTTTATATATACTTTTCTCCTAGGACTGCACGGTCAGCTATTTCTGAATCATGCGCTATGCGAAAACTATGAAGCATTTCGAAGCAAGGAATAGATGGCTGTGCAGTGCTAATAATTTTTAATTCAGTTGTGATGTAGCAATATTTGAATTCATGCAAACTTTCGAACCATAATTGGATTACCACTGTATCAACTGTTAGTGGAACGGACGGGCCCCACTTCTTTCAAGTAAGGGAACGGCCACAAATTTCAACATCAATATAATCAGTGGGTCCCTGCGCTATTTGAGTGCGTTGAGTGTCTTAGTCGATAGGACGGGTAAAAATAAATATCGGGATATTTGTTTTACCCGTCCTACAGTATACTGCCTCATCTAGCTATATCTGGCAGATCCTTCATTTTATCTCCGCATCCCCATCACTCTCCCTTCATCCATGAACTTCTAAGTCCAGGACCATTACCACGGCATTCCCTCGTCCATTACATTTGAGCAATTCCTAGAATTCTGTGGCTTGAGTACTGAATAGGTATTGACTAGGAACTTTAAGAAAGTGTGTAAATAGGACTAGACCAGCTAGCGATAAGAAATTTGCAGACGAATAGACTAGAATTGAATAAGGACTGACAAAAGAATGTAATAGACTAGTCAGTCTCGTGGGCAACCGTGTTTATATGTATTGCATTTTCAAACCACATTACACATTAAATATGCATCTATAGTCGTCATTTAGAATCAAGCTCCGGTAATGGAATACTTTAGTTGCTGTAAGTTAAGCTCTACTGGATGTTGCAATCACTAGAGTTGGGTCAGTCAAATCTTGTGAATATGTCGTATTTATGTCAGTGGAGACCATGGGTCTGTAAAGTGGGCATTTTGTGGTGCTAAAATTTGTGGCCGTTCTCTAACAACAAAAAAACGCATACTCTATTCACGATTTGTCCACAGTTTAATGACTCACGCGTGAATAACCATACCTCCCGGATGGTTTGGAATGGGTAGCACAAAAAAGCAGCACAAATCCTTCGGCACTGCCATTTTTGCTAATTTCAATGACTGCACCATAGCTCCTTGAATAGCAGATTGTAAAACCGCGGCGTAACTAACTTTGTAATGATTTTTGATATCCTTGATAAGACTCACAGGAATCAAAGGACTCACACTCGAAATAACTTCTTGGGATAGTTCTCCTTTATATATTGTTCTACAGACTGCAGTTGTTAAAATAGCTTCAACTAAATCGTAAGGACTTCTAAAAATTAAACCTAGCTTTTCCAAGAAAGAAAGTTTCCCCTGATTTTGTACAATATCCGGCAATGAGAACTTTGCGTTGAACAACAGCTTGAATAGTTTCTGAAGGCTGTAACCATCACCCAGGACATGATCATTTCTGAAAATAATGCATGTCTTTGATTCTGGCGATTCTCCATAGATTACATCATTTATTATTACAACCTCCCATGGACTCTGATTTTTTGTCCAAGGAGAGTCAAGAAGTTTCCCCATTATTTTGGAAATATCACTCTGTTTGCAAGGACTTGGAAGGGCCATTTCCCCTGTGTAATCATATTCCCTGACGTGTTTTTCCAAGCTGAAATTCTCGTCTGTCTTCCAAAAGGCATAGCCCAAGAAACTGGTCCAGGTTTGCTGAAGCCTCAAGTAAACGTTTTGATTTTTGTCGTTTGTTTGGTTAAAGATTCTTTCCTGAAAGAGCCCCCGAACTCTCTTGGCTTTTAGTTCTCCATTGACTATACCTGCGACCATCATGTTCGTATTCTTGTGAGCGCCAGTGTGAGGATCAATAGCAAATAAAACATTTTCCTTAGTGAGAAAACAGTCTAGATCCGGACGGAAATATTTTGCGACAATCCAAACCAAAGAACGGACAAATAAATTACACAGGAATAGAGGCATTTGAGTCAGAATCAACACAAAAGATACTAAGGTGGCCAGAATTGTTGTTAGTTCATGCAAACGTTTTATTAAAATGGACATTTTATGGGCACGAGCTGATGAAACTAGTGAAATATATGTAGTGGACAGAACAAAATTACGAACAAATTTTGATATTTGAGTATTTTTCTCCAGAACTAACTTAGTTAAGCCAGTGAAACTTTCTTTGACTTCGTTGCTGACTCCGTCAAATTCAGATGGGATGTAAACTATTATCAAGCCTAAATACAAGAAATTGGGCTGAGACAATTTCAGAGAGGATGTTGGAATTGGTTCAGTGTTACACATCCAAGTTAATAATTATTAATCCATTATTATTTAGTCATAAAAACTAGGAATCAGGTTCTCTTGTCAGAAATGTAATTCATTTGTAATTGTAAAATTACATTGTGTAATCATGGATTTTTCAGTTGTAATTTTTTGAATTGCATACAATACATGGGCACACAAGCATCTACAATAATTTGTAGTAATAATAATTAGTATTAATACTTCCTGCTTGCGTAATTCCTCAGCATAGAATTATTCGTGGCTGGGACAAAAAACCTGGATAAATGCCCTTCTGTACATGTTGCGAAATTCCTACAATTATACGTACACGTAGTGCTGTAATATTGTTCGCGTTTAGTTTGTTCTTTTGTTCAGTTCTTGTTTTTTGAACAAAACAAAACAAACAAAATCCGTTTACGAAAAAACAAAACTAGAACAAAACAAAACCGCGATAAGATAAAACAAAACTATAACAAACAAACCACCACGACAGCGGGCAATAACCTTTCCAAACTTGAGTTTGAAAAAGTGCCCAAAAGTAACATGACCTCAAATTGACTTGAGTGAGTCACAAATAGCAACATGACCTCAAATTGGCCTGAGTAAGTCACAAATAGCAACATGACCTCAAATTGGCCTGAGTAAGTCACAAGTAGCAACATGACCTCAAATTGACCTGAGTAAGTCACAAGTAGCAACATGACCTCAAATTGACCTGAGTAAGTCACAAGTAGCAACATGACCTCAAATTGACCTGAGTAAGTCACAAATAGCAACATGACCTCAAATTGACCTGAGTAAGTCACAAATAGCAACATGACCTCAAATTGACCTGAGTGAGTCATAAAAAGTTTAATGGCCTCAAATTCACCTCAGTGAGTTAAAACAAGTTCCATGACCTCCAATTGACCTCAGTGGGTCACAAGAAATTCCATGACCTTAATTTGACCTTAGTGGGCTGCAAGAAATTTTAATGACCTGAATTTGACCTCAGTGGGCTACAAGGAGTTTCATTATCTCATTTTTCGATGGGTCACAAGGAGTTTAATTATCTCATTTTTCGATGGGTCACAAGAATTCCCATGACCTTAAGTTGACATTTGTGGGTTATTAGTAGACCCATGACCTCAATTTGACCTTTGTCGGTTATTAGTAGACCCATGACCTTACATACACTTTTAAATGGATCTCAAATAAGATCATAATGACCATTAGGAGCTATTGAAGTGCACGGTTTTATTTACATGTATACCTCATGTATCATTTATGGTGTGAACCGTTGGGCTTAAGTAAGGTCAACAAAATCTTTGCACTAGTTACAGATGTATAAGGCCAATCTAAAGTTATTGAACAACGTGTAACTTAGAATGCCTACTTGAGGTCAATGGAGTAATTAATTGTTACCTTCTATGACCATAACCTGTACTGATATTAAATGTTTGGGTACATCGGATATTGTAAACGAGAGCAATTTCTGTTGGACACCAGTACTTAGTTGAACAAATGTCACCTCTACTGCTGAAATTTGATTTTGTTTGGTTGTTTTTAATAAAATGCAGAAGGATGACTTGGATGCTAAATTATAAACTTGATTTGATCCTCAAATGTGGAAACTAGTCTGACTGTGAGTTGACAGGAAGACACAGAAATAAAAGAGGTCTAAGCAATCCAGAAGAAACAATACAGGTAATTAATTCAATCAAGGCATCGGGCGAACCCAAAACTATGCGATCTGTAGCACTAGGTAAACCCCACCACAATATATTATGTCTATATATGCGGTCATTTCAGGTCTTGTGGATGCATGGAATTACATTACGCCTTGCACTCCTAGAAACTATCAACAAAAAGTTTAATGAGTGTATTAAATAAGAGTTGTAAAGCATATCCGCCTAAAATTAGTTAAAGCCCGTTTTTTGGTTTTAACGTCCTTTGTGCGCGGAACAAATTTACACCAATCAACTTCAGTATGCTCTATTACTTATATACAACAATCAATTTCACAAATTTCTAACATCTTCTACATCGGTAGAGCAAAACAATATGGATTGTTCAAAAAACAAAACAAAACAAAACTCGGTGAACAAAACAAAACTCAAAATGTTCCACTTTTGTTCATTTCCGAAGAGAACAAAACCAAACAAAACGAACAAATTACAGCACTACGTACACGGACCCGTATTATGTATGCATGTGCCCTTGCATATGTAAAGGTGATGATTTTCCAAATATTGTGACAGTACAGAAAACTTTGACCAATCCATCCAATAGTATGCACAAGTTATGCAGAATATTTGCAGAGTATATAATTGGGAAATAGTCTGGCAAACTGGTGTAAAACAGTGTATTTAAAACCGATCGATTTTCAGTGTAGCCTCGCCAAACGTTTAGCGGAATATAATTGGACTTGAATATACAAGACTTCGTTGAAAACGGAATAGAATAGAATTAAAACTTGACGGGCAGCAGTGATTTTACATAAAAAGGGAGTGGAAAATTATACAATAGATAAGGCTAGAGATAAATTAGACGTCAAGTCAATGGTCACGAACTGATTTAATCTATCCAGCGCAACTGTAAAACCTAACGACCTTTATACGATCCAGATCGTACGTGTATGTAAGTAAGTACAGGAGCATTTTTCCTGTTTCATCCTGGCAGTTAATTACTGCAAGTCAGCCGTTAAAACTGTCGTTCCAACAAAGAGTATCACAATCAGACAAAGGATTTGACCGTTGGAAGAGCCCCAGTTCTCCTCGCAGAACCACGCGGTTCTTTTTCTCAACTCGGACAATACGGTTGGAATCTCATTATTCACGAATCAAGCCACGAGCACGAACATTTTTGGTAAGCTCTCAACAGAGAGAATTTTGCACATAATCATAAGCAGCCAAGTCTGCAGTGATCTTCCTAAGAACAGTAATTACAGTGCCACAGTAATTGAAATTATTGCTAATTAGAACAGTTATTGATTTTGGGACAATTTGTTTGTTATTCTGCAGTTCCCTTTCCGAAGTGGGATGGAGTCAAGATGCGGCAGTTGGACTACAAATTAATAATAATAATAGTTTTAAATCAAAGAACCCTAATAAATAAGCAGCGAGTGTAATCCACGCCACCGGGTGATTTTATACGTAACTGGCATTTATTCATAGGGAAACGTTTGAGTGATCTGCTCAATTGCAACAAGCATAGCAACGGCTAGCCAGATTCCCATTTTACATATTCCCAGCAGTCCTCGCCTTAACAACCTTCGCATGATCTAGGAGTTTGATAACGCAAACCAGAGAAAAAGTTTTTGAAGGAGAGATGCGAGCTTAAACTTAATATTTGAACAACTTCTTCGACACCATTTCTTTTGTCTAAATAGTCACTATTTCCAATGTTTAGATTACAAGACGTTGTTTTAAAATTAGGCCCAAAACTTAATGATTATAGGTAAAACCAGATTCTTCGGGTGTGAGCATATGCAATCATTTTTTGAGTGACAAGAAATTTTTAAAAATGCCGTAAAAGAAATGTTATTAAGTCACTCTCGCAGCAAGGTCTTGCAATTCTTTAAGAACTAACGGGCCCAGGCTGCTTGCTATCTCTTCGGATTCAAAAATATTTTTGTCAACAATAAAAGTAAATCTTTGCTGATTGTTCGTTCCTCCAGTGAATACGGTCATGCCTATTAACCCAAAAATTGTTGCCATTATGACATCGCGAAATTGCTTTATGAAGTCATATCACATGTGTATGCACTGGGTATTTTTTAATGATTTCTTTAGGACTCTCACTTACCCACAGACGAGATCGTGCCCAAATAAGGCATTATTTCCATCAACTCTAGACCCTCTAAATAGTCTGTTGTGGTTGTGACCGGGAAATGCGAAATTGAAAAACTTATTCCAATAGAACACGTGAGTTTGATAATTCTTTGACTCACTGTTACGGGTAAATACGCTGCAAGTCGAACAAGAAACTTTACGCACAGTCCGGCGGTAGAATGTGAAAGGTCCTGGAGTACTTTTTGAGTTTTGTACAGTCGGTCGATCGAGGAATAAGCTTCGCATGGTAACTTCGCACCCGTACACATACTGAAACCACAGTAAGATTTAACGTAAAAGTTACCAATAGAGATATTTTTATGTAATATATAAACAATAATATTAATACATATTTTACGGGCTTTTTTTATTTATCCTAATTTTAGGGAACGGGTATAAGGTACGAAGAGTTAGCAAACACGAAAGGGTTGCTTGCCAGTCATCACAACTGTAAAAGAAATGGCACATGGAAATTCAACATTCACTGGTCACACATACAAACTAGTTTTAATACTCAAAAAGGTGGCGCAGTGACTGGGCACTGTAAAACAAACTAATTATTAAAAAACTTAAAAACATAATTAAATTCGACAACAAATACGCAGTGCAAACCTTTAATATATATTATCTTATAAAGCGCTCGCAATTTAAGCGAAATGACATTAAAATTATATTAGCGTAATCGCGGTTCATATTCTTAGAAACGTGTTTTGCTGTATACATGTACATAATATGTACCTAACATCAGGTACTCTATCATTTACTACACTTCAATATCAATTCGGCCATTGACGACTTTACACTTCAGTGTTAACCACATGTGATTTTTGTACTCATTGTAGGAACTTT
Organism: Allacma fusca; assembly: GCA_947179485.1. Lineage (NCBI taxonomy): Eukaryota > Metazoa > Arthropoda > Collembola > Symphypleona > Sminthuridae > Allacma > Allacma fusca. The sequence goes on from OX359245.1 coordinate 59,787,192, forward strand.
AGACCAATGATATAAGAAGCTTTATACCCTAAGAATAAGGGAGTCTCCTACGGCACGAATTAGATAGATTTATTAAAGGTCGATATGGCCTTAGGCTTACAACCCACTGATTATCGCCATTAATACATGTACATTTTATAAGATATGAAATTTATAAATACGATAAAAACTTTAGTAAATGGATGGTACAGTTGTAGGTAAAAAATGTTCCCTGCTATAACAAGGGCCGTCAAAAAACACTCTATGTTTTCATTTTAGTTTCTGATATACATATAATGTAAAAATATATGGTTGAAGTGGCATTGCTTCCATACAAATATAAAAATACATAGATATTTATAACATTTGATGGAACGCTGTCAGGTCGTGTGTTCTCTAATTCAGCCCACCAACATCCCCATTTTTAACTAGATATAATTTGGTACCCACCCACGGGATTAGTACTATTTTGCTAAGGCCACTGGTGGGCTGATGGGCGTACACTTCCTTTCAGCTTACATTTTACTTACCATATACCTTTCTTACCATATACCGTTCTTCGTTCTAAGCATTTTAAATTATAGTCGGTTAGCAATATTAGCCGACGATATATAAAAATATTAAATAATTAAATATAATAGAATTAGCGGATTATTAGTAAGAAAATTTCGATGGAAGATAATTTTCTTACCCGGTAAGGGAGTGTGCACATATTACGTTTCATTTTTGGGGGAGGGAGGGGGTCTTGAAGCTGATGTTTTTGTGTATACCTTGTGGGGGGTGGGGACAATCTTGCTGATGAGGTTTCACCAATTCTCACAAAAATGTGAGGAATAAACTCGGAAAATTGTTAGACTCTAGTGGTTTTAGTTACAAGCTTTTACTGCTGAAAGACCACTAATACATTTTGTAAACATACGCAAGCCGTACATTAATCCAAATGTCTGCCAACCATGAGCATTCCGAAAACTCATGGTTTACGCAGGAATGGCTACAAAATCACGCCCGTCAATTTCAGTTTTGCAAACCATTTTTTCTCGTGATCCCAGTTGCTGTCGCCCTTGGCGATGCAATTTGGACGAAGTTTGAATATCGAAGTTTATCCAGGTTCATGTGCTCTTTAATCAAAACTAGTAAAAACCCTGTGCTTTTCAGGGACGATTACTTGAAGAGAGGGTAGTGTGATTGTAGAAATTAAAAGCCAAACGGTTTACGAATCAAGACCTGTCGTAGATACTTGTATGCCTAAATCGGGGAGATTGTATTAAGAGCTGCGCTTTAAATAAACGGACAGGTAGTACTCGTTAATAATAAGGAGTGTTTCGCATACCACCTTTTGGGAGTTGTGTGTGGCCATTGAACTATGTAAGTGCGAAACTTTAAATAAACGGACAGAAAGTGCCCTTTAATAATAAGGATGTATCTGGAGTTTGTATTTGCAACCCGAGCGATTCATCTGCCTACTTTGGCGGTTTGTCGCATCATGTCATGCTAGATGTCTGGAAATTATCCCCTGTCTACTGTTTCCCCAGCATTCAAGACAACCTTGAAAGCCAAACCTACCATGCATGGAATCACTATTTTGCTAGCAACATAGCATATGAATCCTACAAAAGAGCTACTCATAGAATTTCGTTAGAAAGCATCTCGAAGAGCTGCTCATAGAAATTCGTTAGAAAGCATCTCGAAGAGTTGCTCATAGAAATTCGTTAGAAAGCATCTCGAAGAGCTGCTCATAGAAATTTGTTAGAAAGCATCTCAAAGAGCTGCTCATAAAAATTTGTTAGAAAGCATCTCAAAGAGCTGCTCATAGAAATTCGTTAGAAAACATCTCAAAGAGCTGCTCATAGAAATTCGTTAGAAAGCATCTCAAAGAGCTGCTCATAGAAATTCGTTAGAAAGCATCTCGATGAGCATTGAATCTGTTGTTCAAAGTTATCAAATGCAATTTTCCACAGCATGTGAAGATGAGTATTTTTCAAATCGAAAACAAAATCGGTCAAGCATTTTCGGGGAAAAGTACAGATTTAATTTTTTTTTACGCACGAACACGCTGACCGATTTAAATCAATAACGAACGCATACAAGTTTTCTGCCTATACAAAACGGTTTGGTCTAGTAGTTTCGGAGGAAAACTATAGACATCACGGACAACACTATCTTCTAAGGGGGCTGACGCCGCACTAAAAATGCTACGGATTAAACTTACTTTTTGTCTTTGTTTTTGCTTTGATGACGTTGACAGGGGAGGGGGGGTCAAGGAATAAGGACGTTAGGATGACGATAGAGGTGTAGGGTCAAAAAAATGGTGCAAAAATTAATCGTAATATGTGCACACTCCCTAAGGAAATCAAAAGTATGCGTAACCGAATCAAGGACTAAGAAGAAAATTAAAATCATGTCATAAATAAGATTCCGTGTAATTCCCGTGACCAAATTTATTTTATTACGGTAAAACTTATCGTCCGTTGCACATACGCCTGAAAGAACATATGAACCACGTTCGTTTGAAGAACTGTGTGTGTGTCTATGGGTCTGTAAATTGGACATTTTGTGATGTTGAAATTTGTGGCCATTCTCTATACAAGAAAACTCCTACTCTATTAACTATTTGTCTACAATTTAAAGACTTACGCATGAATAACCATACCTCCCGGATGGTTTGGAATGGGTAGCACAAAAAAGCAGCACAAATCCTTCGGCACTGCCATTTTTGCTAATTTCAATGACTGCACCATAGCTCCTTGAATAGCAGATTGTAAAACCGCGGCGTAACTAACTTTGTAATGATTTTTGATATCCTTGATAAGACTCACAGGAATCAAAGGACTCACACTCGAAATAACTTCTTGGGATAGTTCTCCTTTATATATTGTTCTACAGACTGCAGTTGTTAAAATAGCTTCAACTAAATCGTAAGGACTTCTAAAAATTAAACCTAGCTTTTCCAAGAAAGAAAGTTTCCCCTGATTTTGTACAATATCCGGCAATGAGAACTTTGCGTTGAACAACAGCTTGAATAGTTTCTGAAGGCTGTAACCATCACCCAGGACATGATCATTTCTGAAAATAATGCATGTCTTTGATTCTGGCGATTCTCCATAGATTACATCATTTATTATTACAACCTCCCATGGACTCTGATTTTTTGTCCAAGGAGAGTCAAGAAGTTTCCCCATTATTTTGGAAATATCACTCTGTTTGCAAGGACTTGGAAGGGCCATTTCCCCTGTGTAATCATATTCCCTGACGTGTTTTTCCAAGCTGAAATTCTCGTCTGTCTTCCAAAAGGCATAGCCCAAGAAACTGGTCCAGGTTTGCTGAAGCCTCAAGTAAACGTTTTGATTTTTGTCGTTTGTTTGGTTAAAGATTCTTTCCTGAAAGAGCCCCCGAACTCTCTTGGCTTTTAGTTCTCCATTGACTATACCTGCGACCATCATGTTCGTATTCTTGTGAGCGCCAGTGTGAGGATCAATAGCAAATAAAACATTTTCCTTAGTGAGAAAACAGTCTAGATCCGGACGGAAATATTTTGCGACAATCCAAACCAAAGAACGGACAAATAAATTACACAGGAATAGAGGCATTTGAGTCAGAATCAACACAAAAGATACTAAGGTGGCCAGAATTGTTGTTAGTTCATGCAAACGTTTTATTAAAATGGACATTTTATGGGCACGAGCTGATGAAACTAGTGAAATATATGTAGTGGACAGAACAAAATTACGAACAAATTTTGATATTTGAGTATTTTTCTCCAGAACTAACTTAGTAAAGCCAGTGAAACTTTCTTTGACTTCGTTGCTGACTCCGTCAAATTCAGATGGGATGTAAACTATTATCAAGCCTAAATACAAGAAATTGGGCTGAGACAATTTCAGAGAGGATGTTGGAATTGGTTCAGTGTTACACATCCAAGTTAATAATTATTAATCCATTATTATTTAGTCATAAAAACTAGGAATCAGGTTCTCTTGTCAGAAATGTAATTCATTTGTAATTGTAAAATTACATTGTGTAATCATGGATTTTTCAGTTGTAATTTTTTGAATTGCATACAATACATGGGCACACAAGCATCTACAATAATTTGTAGTAATAATAATTAGTATTAATACTTCCTGCTTGCGTAATTCCTCAGCATAGAATTATTCGTGGCTGGGACAAAAAACCTGGATAATTGCCCTTTCCGTACATTTTGGGAAATAAATACAATTATGCGCACACGGACCCGTATTATGTGCCCTTGTATACGTATTTATGTTCCAAACGAATGTGAAATGTGAGTAGGAAATTCTTTCGAAAATATTTTCAGTGAGCTTTACAAAACCATAGGTATTACTACTACTAAATACGTAATTATCTTTCCAGGGTTAAACAAGGATTTTTGATGATATCTCTATTTTTATTTGCGTCAACGATAAGTGTAAGTACCTTGATTGAGCATGATAGTTTATAATTTTGTTCGCATAATAGCATAAGTCACGGAATTAACTACTAAAGTATTCACTGCTCTGATTAGTTAAAAATTTTCTTACAGGATTATTACCAATTAATTGACCCAAGTCAATTTTATTCACACACAATCGTTCATAAAACGAATTCAACTATATAAATCCCAATGAAATCTCTAAAATCTATAACGTTCTAATAATTTTTAAACTTCCAGCCGTGTATCAATAAATAGAAAATAATTTGATAATTTACCCATTTTTCGCGTTTTAATGGAAATATGTTGCGTTGCGATTTTCCCGCCAATGGGGTAGTCAAATTTTGGCGGGAGGATAGGTAATAGATCATTCCTTCACAATTACAGGTCACGCAAAAACTATTGTGATTTCACAGTAGGATATTTTTACGCCCGCATATATCAAGTAATGAGTGTGTTGTCAATCGTGATGGGGATCTGTCAATTATTACAGCATTCTTGTGCTAATTCTCGTGACAATATGTCAATACCCGTCACAGCTAAATTGGCAAAAGAGAACAACTTTTTTACAAGAGACAAAGTGTTCAGGCCTAGAGTTTCCAATGTGTTTAACATTTTTGTTCCGTAGGAAATTCCGTTCCGTTCCGAAACATACAGAAAATATTGTTCCCGGTTCCGTTCCAATTTTCGGGATATCGGTACATTTTAACTGAAATCGTTCGGAACAAAGAAGTAAAGTTTTATTTCCGTAACAGTTTGTGTTCCGTTCCGGATTATGCTAATTTTTCTGTTCCGAATCCGTTCCTTTCCAAAGCATCCCGGAATTTTTCACTAGGTGTACATGAAATGCAATTATATTACCTGTAATATTTCTTCAACTATAATGCTGTACAAGTTTGGTTTTTGAGTATAAATCATTTCAATTCTGTATTTTAAAAAACGGATTTTAGGATAATTAGGATATTGTTATAATTATGAAACGACAATCAATAATTGAAATAACGAGCTGTACTACTTCAAACTGTACATTTTATTTGAAATAAATTGAATTTTTTCGATAGAAAAAACGCGAAGCCAATCCTTCAAGCAAGTAAAATTATCTATGCTTCCGTTAATGTTTATGGAAATTGATATTCACATTATATCTGTATATCTGCAAATTCGCAGGCTTCGCGAAAATTTTTGCAAATGAAATAGTTAACTTTATCCATCCAACACAATGCTGCCAAATAAAGCATGCTTACAAGCCAGAGCGATAAGAAACATGTTTCAATTTTAGTTGAACAATGGCGCGACACTTTTGAAACAGCACCGGAACGGATCGGAACGGAACATAGCAATTCCGCTTCCCGATTACATAAATTATATGTGACATTTTTCGTACCGATGCTGTGAACCGTTTCGGCCCCAATATCATCGGTACAAGTGCTCATGTTCCGGTTTTGTCCCGATTCAATGACGGAACCGAAAATAATGTCCCGAAATTGTTCCGTTCCGTTTCCGAACAAGGAACTTCGGGATTTTGGAAACCCGAAGGAAGCTCCATTGAGGCCAGCCTGAAGAAAAAATTACTACTTCACTATCTTGAAAGAATGTAAGGCTTATTCACATGTAAATAACCCGAGCCTTCTGAAACTCCACATTTCTAAAGAAATGTAATCTATTTTGTCCCAATCTATTTTCAATGACCTGTTACTGATTGGAAACCTGTCCTCATGCCATATTTCTCCTCCAATTAAACTTTAAGAAAAAGAAGCCAATTGTGGAGAGCATGGTCCACATGAAACCACTCACTCAACAGACACGGGAAGAGTCGCATCCTCAATTTCCAGCCACACACATTCTACTCTCACACACATTTTCCTCCGTATTTTGGAAATTACATTTAAAATGAACTTAAACTGTTTTTTTTGTAATTCTGCATTCCCCTTCATACATCATTTGCACGGGTCACACTTGGAATTTTCACTACTGCAAAATCTTTAACAATCAGTCCAAAAGTTCCACAAACACAAAAATTTACACAGCTTTTGACTGCTGATCTTTTCCGAGGATAGAATTGTAAGCCTCTTTGGTCGGCAGTTTGGGGCAGATTATAGAGTTTGTACAACAATTCCGGCTCAAATACTTATAGAACTTATGTAACTTATAACATCAAAGTAACGCCAATTACGCTAGTCACGTGACAGCTACGTCACTTTGCCTCACGTATACAACTTATAAGCTTGCTCTATTAGTTTCAACCATTTCGTGCGGAGTGAGTCTCTCCAACGTTTAAAGCTTGCCTGGGCTTATATTTGGCGCTAACTCGTACACGCATCGAGTAGAACTTATGAAGTTAAACTTATAAATGTGCATATAGGTTTTATTAGTTTGGAGCGCAGAAGTTTGTACAAACTCCCTAATCAAACAACCGGGAAGTAGTAAATACAGTCAAACCTCTTTGTAGTCACTACCGCTATAAGCAACTTCTCTCTATAATCATAAAATAATTTAGCCCCGACGATTCTCCCGCATACTGCAATGTTAAATAATTTCCGAATAGTCAACTTCAAAATAGTCATGACCTCTGTATTGTCCAGCATATTTTCTGTCCCAAGGAATCTGCAACTCCCCATATAATCTCATTATTTCAAAAATCCGGGCCCAGCCGCGATTATAATTGCAATATTACCGAATAATATTTAAACCTTACTATATGGTGCACATAAAATGTAAACCATAATATTTTACTAGTATATTACCAGTACTGGACGAGACCAGATACAATCAGTCCAATATCAGGACCATTTCTGGTCAGAATGCATGGAACCATGGTTGTAAATACGGTATGCAAAATAAGATAAATTTTTTTGGCAATCGCGTCCCGCAATTCTCCAGATTGCTTGCTATCTCTTCGCATGCAAAATATTCTTGTCAACGTTAAAAATAATTCTTTCTTCTTGATTGTTCGCTCCTCCTGTGGTTATCGACATGCCTATTAACCGTAAAATTGCTACTATTACATTACGACATAACAAAAACATTTTATATATATTTCATTTCAAGAATTTATTATGCGTGCTGTTTTAGGTATCTCACTCACGCAGAGCGACGATCGCTCCCATATTAGGCGTCATGTCCATCACTTCCAAGCCCTCAAAATAATCCTGAGAGGTTGTGACCGGGAAATGCGAAATTGCCCATTACCCAATGTCCCCAAGTCAAAACGCTCTGAAATGTGAGCAAGTTTTTATGAATATTGCTTAAGTAAATTGTAATGGTTATTTCAAAATGTGGTTGAAATCGCCCTGATTGTTTTTTTTTAAATAAATTCTGCAATTTTGAAAATAAAAACTCTAAATTCAGTCTGTTTTGATGTCGGTAACTGACGCCACCCTACGCGAATCCTCAAATTATCGCGTAGCGATGATTTTCGAAGAGTGGATTAGGTAAACAGTAAGATATCTATTGTTTTTGAAGGAGTTTGGATCAGCCGTTTGACCTCCGATATTTAAATATGGCAATGTTTAAAAACACGTTGATATATGGTGCATAAAGTCTGGGATGTTAATCTTCCGCCAACTACAGTCCGTTTTGTCGTTCATATTAAAAAGTCTTTATATATCAACCGGTAGAAGTCGTACGAACTCGCACGTGCTTTCAATTGAATTTAAAACGTTTTTTCAACTATTGGTGAATGAATACTCATTGCGATTATAGGCGCGAAATTTAATCAATCAATATTCTTGAATTTAATACTAACTACGAGCAGTGGAAACAAATTTAATTATATGTGCGCATGTATGTATGTACATGAGTTAACCCACAAGGGCTTTAATGCGAATCTGTATCTTTTAACGTTTCACTATTACTTCCTGGTACTGCGAACGAGCCTGCGGTCTGGTGGTGTAGCGAATCTGTAAGGTTGCAGAAGAGCCGGCTTTAGACTGTAGCTCACCCCAAAATAATTTCAGGTCCTTTCTATCTTTCGATATACACTATCGGTATGCAAATGAGGTTTGGAGGCATGTTGCGCATTCTTGGAAGAGTATCAGCAGGAGTAGTGTGTGCCATACACTGATAATTATTCGAAAGATGAATCGGTATATTTACATATACTGCGACTGCAGATATTCGGATAAGATTGGCCCTTGTCTCCACCCTTCTCTGCATATCTTCTTTCTCTACCTATAGCTTTACATTTCACTCTCACTCTATAGCTATTTCGGACAGCAGGAGCAGTCCAGCACTGAATGTACTCAACTACCATCGTTGAGGAATGGCTCTAAGAGCCCAGTGCCCCTGCGTTTGCGGAGGTGTGACCAGTGAGAGAGATGGATGTTGGGTTCTGGGGGATGTTGCGGCTGGATACCGGGCGCACTAACGCTCACTCAACCGAGTGTACTAAATTACGGTTGCCTGGGCTCTACTGGACCTGTGCGTACCTGCAAACACAAGGCTTGTACTCCTTCAGTTCGTCATTTTTCGATGGGTCACAAGAATTCCCATGACCTTAAGTTGACATTTGTGGGTTATTAGTAGACCCATGACCTCAATTTGACCTTTGTCGGTTATTAGTAGACCCATGACCTTACATACACTTTTAAATGGATCTCAAATAAGATCATAATGACCATTAGGAGCTATTGAAGTGCACGGTTTTATTTACATGTATACCTCATGTATCATTTATGGTGTGAACCGTTGGGCTTAAGTAAGGTCAACAAAATCTTTGCACTAGTTACAGATGTATAAGGCCAATCTAAAGTTATTGAACAACGTGTAACTTAGAATGCCTACTTGAGGTCAATGGAGTAATTAATTGTTACCTTCTATGACCATAACCTGTACTGATATTAAATGTTTGGGTACATCGGATATTGTAAACGAGAGCAATTTCTGTTGGACACCAGTACTTAGTTGAACAAATGTCACCTCTACTGCTGAAATTTGATTTTGTTTGGTTGTTTTTAATAAAATGCAGAAGGATGACTTGGATGCTAAATTATAAACTTGATTTGATCCTCAAATGTGGAAACTAGTCTGACTGTGAGTTGACAGGAAGACACAGAAATAAAAGAGGTCTAAGCAATCCAGAAGAAACAATACAGGTAATTAATTCAATCAAGGCATCGGGCGAACCCAAAACTATGCGATCTGTAGCACTAGGTAAACCCCACCACAATATATTATGTCTATATATGCGGTCATTTCAGGTCTTGTGGATGCATGGAATTACATTACGCCTTGCACTCCTAGAAACTATCAACAAAAAGTTTAATGAGTGTATTAAATAAGAGTTGTAAAGCATATCCGCCTAAAATTAGTTAAAGCCCGTTTTTTGGTTTTAACGTCCTTTGTGCGCGGAACAAATTTACACCAATCAACTTCAGTATGCTCTATTACTTATATACAACAATCAATTTCACAAATTTCTAACATCTTCTACATCGGTAGAGCAAAACAATATGGATTGTTCAAAAAACAAAACAAAACAAAACTCGGTGAACAAAACAAAACTCAAAATGTTCCACTTTTGTTCATTTCCGAAGAGAACAAAACCAAACAAAACGAACAAATTACAGCACTACGTACACGGACCCGTATTATGTATGCATGTGCCCTTGCATATGTAAAGGTGATGATTTTCCAAATATTGTGACAGTACAGAAAACTTTGACCAATCCATCCAATAGTATGCACAAGTTATGCAGAATATTTGCAGAGTATATAATTGGGAAATAGTCTGGCAAACTGGTGTAAAACAGTGTATTTAAAACCGATCGATTTTCAGTGTAGCCTCGCCAAACGTTTAGCGGAATATAATTGGACTTGAATATACAAGACTTCGTTGAAAACGGAATAGAATAGAATTAAAACTTGACGGGCAGCAGTGATTTTACATAAAAAGGGAGTGGAAAATTATACAATAGATAAGGCTAGAGATAAATTAGACGTCAAGTCAATGGTCACGAACTGATTTAATCTATCCAGCGCAACTGTAAAACCTAACGACCTTTATACGATCCAGATCGTACGTGTATGTAAGTAAGTACAGGAGCATTTTTCCTGTTTCATCCTGGCAGTTAATTACTGCAAGTCAGCCGTTAAAACTGTCGTTCCAACAAAGAGTATCACAATCAGACAAAGGATTTGACCGTTGGAAGAGCCCCAGTTCTCCTCGCAGAACCACGCGGTTCTTTTTCTCAACTCGGACAATACGGTTGGAATCTCATTATTCACGAATCAAGCCACGAGCACGAACATTTTTGGTAAGCTCTCAACAGAGAGAATTTTGCACATAATCATAAGCAGCCAAGTCTGCAGTGATCTTCCTAAGAACAGTAATTACAGTGCCACAGTAATTGAAATTATTGCTAATTAGAACAGTTATTGATTTTGGGACAATTTGTTTGTTATTCTGCAGTTCCCTTTCCGAAGTGGGATGGAGTCAAGATGCGGCAGTTGGACTACAAATTAATAATAATAATAGTTTTAAATCAAAGAACCCTAATAAATAAGCAGCGAGTGTAATCCACGCCACCGGGTGATTTTATACGTAACTGGCATTTATTCATAGGGAAACGTTTGAGTGATCTGCTCAATTGCAACAAGCATAGCAACGGCTAGCCAGATTCCCATTTTACATATTCCCAGCAGTCCTCGCCTTAACAACCTTCGCATGATCTAGGAGTTTGATAACGCAAACCAGAGAAAAAGTTTTTGAAGGAGAGATGCGAGCTTAAACTTAATATTTGAACAACTTCTTCGACACCATTTCTTTTGTCTAAATAGTCACTATTTGATTTGATTTGATTTGATTTATTGTCAGTAATGCATACGCAACACTAGCACTGTATTCACCTGGAGTTAACCTGTGAAGTGATTAGTGTTGAAGGTAGCCGACATGTAATTACAATATTTAGAGAAAGATTAACAATGTAGAGATTAATGATTAAATCACGTAGCTTAGGTTTAGTTTGTTATATTCAGTATCATCAAGTACATTAAGCTGCCTTATTAAAAACGTGACATTAGAATTATAATACCTGTCACGTTTACATAATAATACATAAATATGGTTACCACTTCTAGTTTTATTATAATTTGAGAATTTCAATTTTAGTATGCTGACACACATTTATTATTAAGGCGACTTAATATTGGTTGGAGTTTTAAATTCCTTGAGTGTTTTCAAATAGTTGGATCGTTGTGTTTGTAGCGATGATTGATGGGAAACAATATTTGTAAATATGGAGCTGGTGGCTGTCATGGTTATGGTGTCTGGTAGATTCTTGGTTTGGTGATTGATTTACCGGTGAGGCTCACAGATTAATGATTCCGTGTAGTTTGGAGTTTCAGGTGTTCTGCTCCGTCTCTTGGTCGATTTGTTTCATTTACTACCCGATCTGCATCGCTTCTTGACGCTTCTTCTGTTTATACCTCGAAATAAATATTGACATCTTTTGAGAGAGATGTATTCATTTATGATTTAATGGATAATGTGCGGTACTTCAGACATAGTTTTAATGATATATGATTGAAACGAAAAATTTTGCCTTGATTGATAGCTTATGAGAAGAGTTATCATTAAGGCATGAGAGAGATTTGCTTAGGAAGTGTCCTTTCAAATCTCTTCTCGTAAGCTTTGCTCCAATGTTGACGAATGCTCCGGTCTATTTCTTCAAGGATCGGTTGCTTCAGCCACGTTGCACGCACTTTACTTATGTGTAGGTACATATACGCACACTAACGGGTTAAAAGTTCTAAGTTCCTATTGTAAGTTTACCGAATAATTTGCTACATTGTTTGATTAAAATTACTTACAGGGCACATACGGGACACTACGGATGATTTTAATTGATTTGAAACTGCGTTAATGTGCAGTATTTAAGTAATTTTGCTGATTTGTTTGAGCATCGCATCAACGGCAGACATAGTCGCCGGACGCGCGCGCGGGAATGAACTATTTCCAATGTTTAGATTACAAGACGTTGTTTTAAAATTAGGCCCAAAACTTAATGATTATAGGTAAAACCAGATTCTTCGGGTGTGAGCATATGCAATCATTTTTTGAGTGACAAGAAATTTTTAAAAATGCCGTAAAAGAAATGTTATTAAGTCACTCTCGCAGCAAGGTCTTGCAATTCTTTAAGAACTAACGGGCCCAGGCTGCTTGCTATCTCTTCGGATTCAAAAATATTTTTGTCAACAATAAAAGTAAATCTTTGCTGATTGTTCGTTCCTCCAGTGAATACGGTCATGCCTATTAACCCAAAAATTGTTGCCATTATGACATCGCGAAATTGCTTTATGAAGTCATATCACATGTGTATGCACTGGGTATTTTTTAATGATTTCTTTAGGACTCTCACTTACCCACAGACGAGATCGTGCCCAAATAAGGCATTATTTCCATCAACTCTAGACCCTCTAAATAGTCTGTTGTGGTTGTGACCGGGAAATGCGAAATTGAAAAACTTATTCCAATAGAACACGTGAGTTTGATAATTCTTTGACTCACTGTTACGGGTAAATACGCTGCAAGTCGAACAAGAAACTTTACGCACAGTCCGGCGGTAGAATGTGAAAGGTCCTGGAGTACTTTTTGAGTTTTGTACAGTCGGTCGATCGAGGAATAAGCTTCGCATGGTAACTTCGCACCCGTACACATACTGAAACCACAGTAAGATTTAACGTAAAAGTTACCAATAGAGATATTTTTATGTAATATATAAACAATAATATTAATACATATTTTACGGGCTTTTTTTATTTATCCTAATTTTAGGGAACGGGTATAAGGTACGAAGAGTTAGCAAACACGAAAGGGTTGCTTGCCAGTCATCACAACTGTAAAAGAAATGGCACATGGAAATTCAACATTCACTGGTCACACATACAAACTAGTTTTAATACTCAAAAAGGTGGCGCAGTGACTGGGCACTGTAAAACAAACTAATTATTAAAAAACTTAAAAACATAATTAAATTCGACAACAAATACGCAGTGCAAACCTTTAATATATATTATCTTATAAAGCGCTCGCAATTTAAGCGAAATGACATTAAAATTATATTAGCGTAATCGCGGTTCATATTCTTAGAAACGTGTTTTGCTGTATACATGTACATAATATGTACCTAACATCAGGTACTCTATCATTTACTACACTTCAATATCAATTCGGCCATTGACGACTTTACACTTCAGTGTTAACCACATGTGATTTTTGTACTCATTGTAGGAACTTTAGACCAATGATATAAGAAGCTTTATACCCTAAGAATAAGGGAGTCTCCTACGGCACGAATTAGATAGATTTATTAAAGGTCGATATGGCCTTAGGCTTACAACCCACTGATTATCGCCATTAATACATGTACATTTTATAAGATATGAAATTTATAAATACGATAAAAACTTTAGTAAATGGATGGTACAGTTGTAGGTAAAAAATGTTCCCTGCTATAACAAGGGCCGTCAAAAAACACTCTATGTTTTCATTTTAGTTTCTGATATACATATAATGTAAAAATATATGGTTGAAGTGGCATTGCTTCCATACAAATATAAAAATACATAGATATTTATAACATTTGATGGAACGCTGTCAGGTCGTGTGTTCTCTAATTCAGCCCACCAACATCCCCATTTTTAACTAGATATAATTTGGTACCCACCCACGGGATTAGTACTATTTTGCTAAGGCCACTGGTGGGCTGATGGGCGTACACTTCCTTTCAGCTTACATTTTACTTACCATATACCTTTCTTACCATATACCGTTCTTCGTTCTAAGCATTTTAAATTATAGTCGGTTAGCAATATTAGCCGACGATATATAAAAATATTAAATAATTAAATATAATAGAATTAGCGGATTATTAGTAAGAAAATTTCGATGGAAGATAATTTTCTTACCCGGTAAGGGAGTGTGCACATATTACGTTTCATTTTTGGGGGAGGGAGGGGGTCTTGAAGCTGATGTTTTTGTGTATACCTTGTGGGGGGTGGGGACAATCTTGCTGATGAGGTTTCACCAATTCTCACAAAAATGTGAGGAATAAACTCGGAAAATTGTTAGACTCTAGTGGTTTTAGTTACAAGCTTTTACTGCTGAAAGACCACTAATACATTTTGTAAACATACGCAAGCCGTACATTAATCCAAATGTCTGCCAACCATGAGCATTCCGAAAACTCATGGTTTACGCAGGAATGGCTACAAAATCACGCCCGTCAATTTCAGTTTTGCAAACCATTTTTTCTCGTGATCCCAGTTGCTGTCGCCCTTGGCGATGCAATTTGGACGAAGTTTGAATATCGAAGTTTATCCAGGTTCATGTGCTCTTTAATCAAAACTAGTAAAAACCCTGTGCTTTTCAGGGACGATTACTTGAAGAGAGGGTAGTGTGATTGTAGAAATTAAAAGCCAAACGGTTTACGAATCAAGACCTGTCGTAGATACTTGTATGCCTAAATCGGGGAGATTGTATTAAGAGCTGCGCTTTAAATAAACGGACAGGTAGTACTCGTTAATAATAAGGAGTGTTTCGCATACCACCTTTTGGGAGTTGTGTGTGGCCATTGAACTATGTAAGTGCGAAACTTTAAATAAACGGACAGAAAGTGCCCTTTAATAATAAGGATGTATCTGGAGTTTGTATTTGCAACCCGAGCGATTCATCTGCCTACTTTGGCGGTTTGTCGCATCATGTCATGCTAGATGTCTGGAAATTATCCCCTGTCTACTGTTTCCCCAGCATTCAAGACAACCTTGAAAGCCAAACCTACCATGCATGGAATCACTATTTTGCTAGCAACATAGCATATGAATCCTACAAAAGAGCTACTCATAGAATTTCGTTAGAAAGCATCTCGAAGAGCTGCTCATAGAAATTCGTTAGAAAGCATCTCGAAGAGTTGCTCATAGAAATTCGTTAGAAAGCATCTCGAAGAGCTGCTCATAGAAATTTGTTAGAAAGCATCTCAAAGAGCTGCTCATAAAAATTTGTTAGAAAGCATCTCAAAGAGCTGCTCATAGAAATTCGTTAGAAAACATCTCAAAGAGCTGCTCATAGAAATTCGTTAGAAAGCATCTCAAAGAGCTGCTCATAGAAATTCGTTAGAAAGCATCTCGATGAGCATTGAATCTGTTGTTCAAAGTTATCAAATGCAATTTTCCACAGCATGTGAAGATGAGTATTTTTCAAATCGAAAACAAAATCGGTCAAGCATTTTCGGGGAAAAGTACAGATTTAATTTTTTTTTACGCACGAACACGCTGACCGATTTAAATCAATAACGAACGCATACAAGTTTTCTGCCTATACAAAACGGTTTGGTCTAGTAGTTTCGGAGGAAAACTATAGACATCACGGACAACACTATCTTCTAAGGGGGCTGACGCCGCACTAAAAATGCTACGGATCAAACTTACTTTTTGTCTTTGTTTTTGCTTTGATGACGTTGACAGGGGAGGGGGGGTCAAGGAATAAGGACGTTAGGATGACGATAGAGGGGTAGGGTCAAAAAAATGGTGCAAAAATTAATCGTAATATGTGCACACTCCCTAAGGAAATCAAAAGTATGCGTAACCGAATCAAGGACTAAGAAGAAAATTAAAATCATGTCATAAATAAGATTCCGTGTAATTCCCGTGACCAAATTTATTTTATTACGGTAAAACTTATCGTCCGTTGCACATACGCCTGAAAGAACATATGAACCACGTTCGTTTGAAGAACTGTGTGTGTGTCTATGGGTCTGTAAATTGGACATTTTGTGATGTTGAAATTTGTGGCCATTCTCTATACAAGAAAACTCCTACTCTATTAACTATTTGTCTACAATTTAAAGACTTACGCATGAATAACCATACCTCCCGGATGGTTTGGAATGGGTAGCACAAAAAAGCAGCACAAATCCTTCGGCACTGCCATTTTTGCTAATTTCAATGACTGCACCATAGCTCCTTGAATAGCAGATTGTAAAACCGCGGCGTAACTAACTTTGTAATGATTTTTGATATCCTTGATAAGACTCACAGGAATCAAAGGACTCACACTCGAAATAACTTCTTGGGATAGTTCTCCTTTATATATTGTTCTACAGACTGCAGTTGTTAAAATAGCTTCAACTAAATCGTAAGGACTTCTAAAAATTAAACCTAGCTTTTCCAAGAAAGAAAGTTTCCCCTGATTTTGTACAATATCCGGCAATGAGAACTTTGCGTTGAACAACAGCTTGAATAGTTTCTGAAGGCTGTAACCATCACCCAGGACATGATCATTTCTGAAAATAATGCATGTCTTTGATTCTGGCGATTCTCCATAGATTACATCATTTATTATTACAACCTCCCATGGACTCTGATTTTTTGTCCAAGGAGAGTCAAGAAGTTTCCCCATTATTTTGGAAATATCACTCTGTTTGCAAGGACTTGGAAGGGCCATTTCCCCTGTGTAATCATATTCCCTGACGTGTTTTTCCAAGCTGAAATTCTCGTCTGTCTTCCAAAAGGCATAGCCCAAGAAACTGGTCCAGGTTTGCTGAAGCCTCAAGTAAACGTTTTGATTTTTGTCGTTTGTTTGGTTAAAGATTCTTTCCTGAAAGAGCCCCCGAACTCTCTTGGCTTTTAGTTCTCCATTGACTATACCTGCGACCATCATGTTCGTATTCTTGTGAGCGCCAGTGTGAGGATCAATAGCAAATAAAACATTTTCCTTAGTGAGAAAACAGTCTAGATCCGGACGGAAATATTTTGCGACAATCCAAACCAAAGAACGGACAAATAAATTACACAGGAATAGAGGCATTTGAGTCAGAATCAACACAAAAGATACTAAGGTGGCCAGAATTGTTGTTAGTTCATGCAAACGTTTTATTAAAATGGACATTTTATGGGCACGAGCTGATGAAACTAGTGAAATATATGTAGTGGACAGAACAAAATTACGAACAAATTTTGATATTTGAGTATTTTTCTCCAGAACTAACTTAGTAAAGCCAGTGAAACTTTCTTTGACTTCGTTGCTGACTCCGTCAAATTCAGATGGGATGTAAACTATTATCAAGCCTAAATACAAGAAATTGGGCTGAGACAATTTCAGAGAGGATGTTGGAATTGGTTCAGTGTTACACATCCAAGTTAATAATTATTAATCCATTATTATTTAGTCATAAAAACTAGGAATCAGGTTCTCTTGTCAGAAATGTAATTCATTTGTAATTGTAAAATTACATTGTGTAATCATGGATTTTTCAGTTGTAATTTTTTGAATTGCATACAATACATGGGCACACAAGCATCTACAATAATTTGTAGTAATAATAATTAGTATTAAAACTTCCTGCTTGCGTAATTCCTCAGCATAGAATTATTCGTGGCTGGGACAAAAAACCTGGATAATTGCCCTTTCCGTACATTTTGGGAAATAAATACAATTATGCGCACACGGACCCGTATTATGTGCCCTTGTATACGTATTTATGTTCCAAACGAATGTGAAATGTGAGTAGGAAATTCTTTCGAAAATATTTTCAGTGAGCTTTACAAAACCATAGGTATTACTACTACTAAATACGTAATTATCTTTCCAGGGTTAAACAAGGATTTTTGATGATATCTCTATTTTTATTTGCGTCAACGATAAGTGTAAGTACCTTGATTGAGCATGATAGTTTATAATTTTGTTCGCATAATAGCATAAGTCACGGAATTAACTACTAAAGTATTCACTGCTCTGATTAGTTAAAAATTTTCTTACAGGATTATTACCAATTAATTGACCCAAGTCAATTTTATTCACACACAATCGTTCATAAAACGAATTCAACTATATAAATCCCAATGAAATCTCTAAAATCTATAACGTTCTAATAATTTTTAAACTTCCAGCCGTGTATCAATAAATAGAAAATAATTTGATAATTTACCCATTTTTCGCGTTTTAATGGAAATATGTTGCGTTGCGATTTTCCCGCCAATGGGGTAGTCAAATTTTGGCGGGAGGATAGGTAATAGATCATTCCTTCACAATTACAGGTCACGCAAAAACTATTGTGATTTCACAGTAGGATATTTTTACGCCCGCATATATCAAGTAATGAGTGTGTTGTCAATCGTGATGGGGATCTGTCAATTATTACAGCATTCTTGTGCTAATTCTCGTGACAATATGTCAATACCCGTCACAGCTAAATTGGCAAAAGAGAACAACTTTTTTACAAGAGACAAAGTGTTCAGGCCTAGAGTTTCCAATGTGTTTAACATTTTTGTTCCGTAGGAAATTCCGTTCCGTTCCGAAACATACAGAAAATATTGTTCCCGGTTCCGTTCCAATTTTCGGGATATCGGTACATTTTAACTGAAATCGTTCGGAACAAAGAAGTAAAGTTTTATTTCCGTAACAGTTTGTGTTCCGTTCCGGATTATGCTAATTTTTCTGTTCCGAATCCGTTCCTTTCCAAAGCATCCCGGAATTTTTCACTAGGTGTACATGAAATGCAATTATATTACCTGTAATATTTCTTCAACTATAATGCTGTACAAGTTTGGTTTTTGAGTATAAATCATTTCAATTCTGTATTTTAAAAAACGGATTTTAGGATAATTAGGATATTGTTATAATTATGAAACGACAATCAATAATTGAAATAACGAGCTGTACTACTTCAAACTGTACATTTTATTTGAAATAAATTGAATTTTTTCGATAGAAAAAACGCGAAGCCAATCCTTCAAGCAAGTAAAATTATCTATGCTTCCGTTAATGTTTATGGAAATTGATATTCACATTATATCTGTATATCTGCAAATTCGCAGGCTTCGCGAAAATTTTTGCAAATGAAATAGTTAACTTTATCCATCCAACACAATGCTGCCAAATAAAGCATGCTTACAAGCCAGAGCGATAAGAAACATGTTTCAATTTTAGTTGAACAATGGCGCGACACTTTTGAAACAGCACCGGAACGGATCGGAACGGAACATAGCAATTCCGCTTCCCGATTACATAAATTATATGTGACATTTTTCGTACCGATGCTGTGAACCGTTTCGGCCCCAATATCATCGGTACAAGTGCTCATGTTCCGGTTTTGTCCCGATTCAATGACGGAACCGAAAATAATGTCCCGAAATTGTTCCGTTCCGTTTCCGAACAAGGAACTTCGGGATTTTGGAAACCCGAAGGAAGCTCCATTGAGGCCAGCCTGAAGAAAAAATTACTACTTCACTATCTTGAAAGAATGTAAGGCTTATTCACATGTAAATAACCCGAGCCTTCTGAAACTCCACATTTCTAAAGAAATGTAATCTATTTTGTCCCAATCTATTTTCAATGACCTGTTACTGATTGGAAACCTGTCCTCATGCCATATTTCTCCTCCAATTAAACTTTAAGAAAAAGAAGCCAATTGTGGAGAGCATGGTCCACATGAAACCACTCACTCAACAGACACGGGAAGAGTCGCATCCTCAATTTCCAGCCACACACATTCTACTCTCACACACATTTTCCTCCGTATTTTGGAAATTACATTTAAAATGAACTTAAACTGTTTTTTTTGTAATTCTGCATTCCCCTTCATACATCATTTGCACGGGTCACACTTGGAATTTTCACTACTGCAAAATCTTTAACAATCAGTCCAAAAGTTCCACAAACACAAAAATTTACACAGCTTTTGACTGCTGATCTTTTCCGAGGATAGAATTGTAAGCCTCTTTGGTCGGCAGTTTGGGGCAGATTATAGAGTTTGTACAACAATTCCGGCTCAAATACTTATAGAACTTATGTAACTTATAACATCAAAGTAACGCCAATTACGCTAGTCACGTGACAGCTACGTCACTTTGCCTCACGTATACAACTTATAAGCTTGCTCTATTAGTTTCAACCATTTCGTGCGGAGTGAGTCTCTCCAACGTTTAAAGCTTGCCTGGGCTTATATTTGGCGCTAACTCGTACACGCATCGAGTAGAACTTATGAAGTTAAACTTATAAATGTGCATATAGGTTTTATTAGTTTGGAGCGCAGAAGTTTGTACAAACTCCCTAATCAAACAACCGGGAAGTAGTAAATACAGTCAAACCTCTTTGTAGTCACTACCGCTATAAGCAACTTCTCTCTATAATCATAAAATAATTTAGCCCCGACGATTCTCCCGCATACTGCAATGTTAAATAATTTCCGAATAGTCAACTTCAAAATAGTCATGACCTCTGTATTGTCCAGCATATTTTCTGTCCCAAGGAATCTGCAACTCCCCATATAATCTCATTATTTCAAAAATCCGGGCCCAGCCGCGATTATAATTGCAATATTACCGAATAATATTTAAACCTTACTATATGGTGCACATAAAATGTAAACCATAATATTTTACTAGTATATTACCAGTACTGGACGAGACCAGATACAATCAGTCCAATATCAGGACCATTTCTGGTCAGAATGCATGGAACCATGGTTGTAAATACGGTATGCAAAATAAGATAAATTTTTTTGGCAATCGCGTCCCGCAATTCTCCAGATTGCTTGCTATCTCTTCGCATGCAAAATATTCTTGTCAACGTTAAAAATAATTCTTTCTTCTTGATTGTTCGCTCCTCCTGTGGTTATCGACATGCCTATTAACCGTAAAATTGCTACTATTACATTACGACATAACAAAAACATTTTATATATATTTCATTTCAAGAATTTATTATGCGTGCTGTTTTAGGTATCTCACTCACGCAGAGCGACGATCGCTCCCATATTAGGCGTCATGTCCATCACTTCCAAGCCCTCAAAATAATCCTGAGAGGTTGTGACCGGGAAATGCGAAATTGCCCATTACCCAATGTCCCCAAGTCAAAACGCTCTGAAATGTGAGCAAGTTTTTATGAATATTGCTTAAGTAAATTGTAATGGTTATTTCAAAATGTGGTTGAAATCGCCCTGATTGTTTTTTTTTAAATAAATTCTGCAATTTTGAAAATAAAAACTCTAAATTCAGTCTGTTTTGATGTCGGTAACTGACGCCACCCTACGCGAAGCCTCAAATTATCGCGTAGCGATGATTTTCGAAGAGTGGATTAGGTAAACAGTAAGATATCTATTGTTTTTGAAGGAGTTTGGATCAGCCGTTTGACCTCCGATATTTAAATATGGCAATGTTTAAAAACACGTTGATATATGGTGCATAAAGTCTGGGATGTTAATCTTCCGCCAACTACAGTCCGTTTTGTCGTTCATATTAAAAAGTCTTTATATATCAACCGGTAGAAGTCGTACGAACTCGCACGTGCTTTCAATTGAATTTAAAACGTTTTTTCAACTATTGGTGAATGAATACTCATTGCGATTATAGGCGCGAAATTTAATCAATCAATATTCTTGAATTTAATACTAACTACGAGCAGTGGAAACAAATTTAATTATATGTGCGCATGTATGTATGTACATGAGTTAACCCACAAGGGCTTTAATGCGAATCTGTATCTTTTAACGTTTCACTATTACTTCCTGGTACTGCGAACGAGCCTGCGGTCTGGTGGTGTAGCGAATCTGTAAGGTTGCAGAAGAGCCGGCTTTAGACTGTAGCTCACCCCAAAATAATTTCAGGTCCTTTCTATCTTTCGATATACACTATCGGTATGCAAATGAGGTTTGGAGGCATGTTGCGCATTCTTGGAAGAGTATCAGCAGGAGTAGTGTGTGCCATACACTGATAATTATTCGAAAGATGAATCGGTATATTTACATATACTGCGACTGCAGATATTCGGATAAGATTGGCCCTTGTCTCCACCCTTCTCTGCATATCTTCTTTCTCTACCTATAGCTTTACATTTCACTCTCACTCTATAGCTATTTCGGACAGCAGGAGCAGTCCAGCACTGAATGTACTCAACTACCATCGTTGAGGAATGGCTCTAAGAGCCCAGTGCCCCTGCGTTTGCGGAGGTGTGACCAGTGAGAGAGATGGATGTTGGGTTCTGGGGGATGTTGCGGCTGGATACCGGGCGCACTAACGCTCACTCAACCGAGTGTACTAAATTACGGTTGCCTGGGCTCTACTGGACCTGTGCGTACCTGCAAACACAAGGCTTGTACTCCTTCAGTTCGTCGAGGGATATATTCTCCTTCTTTGTTACCTTGCTCTCTTCTCTCCTTAGATTAAGTAAATTAAGATATATGGTTGTTAAACACAAATACAATTGCAATGTACGGATGATATGGGCTCAGCCCGAAACGATTCCTTCATAAAGAATTAAATTACTGCCTGGTACTGCTATGTTACATTGGAGCTTCTCCTCTTAGTGACTTAGCACTTAGTGCTGTTACAGATAACTTTGATTATTAAATTCCGAAATTATTTGGAAAAATACGTGTTTGCCAGCTATTATTAACATTATTGGTAAAACTTGTAAATCATATATCATCATATATGTGGGCTAAATAAATTATCTCAAGGCACTACCGGCGCCGGGAGTAAAACAGCACATGTTTGAGAGTATCTTTGTCTATCTAAATCCAATTTATACGGGCTATGGTCAAGTCATCGTAACGTCAAGTCTGGTTTCAGCTATATCTGTATTTTATTCAAGTTACAGGAAAAGTATGAATTTTTGTGTAATTATGTGAATATGAAAAGCCATAAAAAAAGCCTGAAAAAAATTTAGTCAAGCTCATGGTCAGAGCTGCGTTTAAGTACAAGTACAACTTGAATAGTTCAAGTGCGTATCAAGTTCAAGACAAGTCAAGTACTGGCAATTTTTTAACTTGAAACGTGAACATCAAATTCAAGTACACATATTCTTGGCGGTTAAATTTCACTGCATATTTTGTAACAGTCCTAGAATTTCCGCTTCGAAGTGTTTTAACGCTACATCATAACGTTTTTAGCAACATTTCATTCCCTATTTCAAATTGGTTAGATTCTTCTCGTAATAATTCACATGAGCTGCAATACTTTGAATAAAAACTTATAGCTCGTTATCCTATAAAGTGAGTTAAATTGAACGTGTATACCATGGATTCCCACAATTTAATTAGTTTGGAAAACGGAAATACAGACACTCCAAGCACTAATTCCTGTAAAAAAACGTTCGCAAATGTATGGACATTTCTCATATTCTCAAGCTACCAAAAACTAACTGAACTACTTGAAAAATAAAGTTCAAGTTCACGTTCAGGTCACGGTTTGCGTCGAACTTGAAAGTCAAGTTGTTATCAAGTTCAAGTTGTACAAAATTAACTTGAAAATCATGTACTTGAACACCCTAGTAGTTCCAAGAACTTGATTTATCAAGTTCAAGTGCGGAAATTTTTTCAAGTTCAAGTCAAGTTATCTTAAAATACTTGACTTGAACGCAGCTCTGCTCATGGTCAAGTTTTTACTTCCAAGGACTATGCTTGGGAGTTAATGAGGATTTTTATGCACTAAGAATGTTCACAGTCGACTCTCCCAAAGAGTCCTGCCTATCTATAAAGTCACTTTTGGTTCCTCCCAACGTAGTCATGTCCTCTGAAAACACCACAGGAAGGTTAACGAAATTCATACTTAGAAGCAAAAATGAAGAGGGCAAGGCATTGCTGAAGTAAATGAAATGATGCTAGAGGCTCAGTTACTTTATCCAATATCACTTTCGCACCGAGTTTATTAACAACAAAACTTCTTATTTATACTTGATTTTTTTCGCACAACAATATCATATAGTCCGGTTGGGTCACTGTCTTTATTGCGACAACACATCCGTCATCAAAAATATTCCCGAAAATATAAATATAACAAAAAGGATGTCAAATCTACTTGCGAAATCGTTCATATTTTTTTACTTAAACTTACATGCCTTTATGCTGGAGCTAAATGCCTGACACTGTCTGATAGCATCTTGAAAAAGTAAATTTAGTTATACTTTAGATCTGATGCAATTAAAGTAATTCGAATTCCGGCATATGAATGTTTACTTAATAGCGTGTCAAAGAGGTCACAAGACACTTCAATTTCGGGAATATTTGCAAACTTTGAAATTCTTATTAATGATTGTAAGATATGAATGCAGATGGTTTGATTGCTAGTTTTGTTTATTTTAGTATCTAGTTTGGTAATTTCAATTAATCAGAACAACATCATTTTACCGCGTATTACGGCTACGGGTACATGTACGATATGAGTCTGAGCTTATGATGTGAAGTGCAAATTCCGGGGGAAAGTGAATCGACGTTTGCCAACTTAAAATTCGAATTTGCTTCAATAGATCAAAAAACAGAACAAAAAAAAGAGAATAAGCGTTTAGGTAAGTTGCGGGACGGAGAGTGGTTTATTAGGTTCTTTTAAGTAATTTTTGCATT
Organism: Allacma fusca; assembly: GCA_947179485.1. NCBI lineage: Eukaryota > Metazoa > Arthropoda > Collembola > Symphypleona > Sminthuridae > Allacma > Allacma fusca. The sequence continues at coordinate 59,811,933 of OX359245.1, forward strand.
CATTTAGCCACAAATGCATTATACATACATAAAAAGGGAATGGAAAATTCTACAATAGACAAGGCTAACAATAAACTAGAAGTCTTACCAATGGTCACGAACTGATTTAATGTATTCAGTGCACCTGTAAACCCTAACGACCATTGCATGATCTAGGAGTTTGATAACGCAACCCATATAAAAATTTGTTAAAGGAGAGATACGAGCTTGGACTTAATGTTTGAACAGGTTCTTCGTCACCATTCATTTTATCTAAGTAATCACTATTTCCGAAGTTTAGAATCCAAGAAATTGTTTTACAATTAAGCCCAGAACTCAATATTTTTACGTAAGACAAGATTCGTCGGGTGCGAGTATTTGAAATAATTTTTTAACTTTTGCAATATATGTATATTTAGTAGCGATTAGTGATGCCAATGGTCTGGTCTGATCCAGATTTTATGAAACTGGTCTGGTCCAAAGCGCAGACCAGACCATTGGTCTGGTCCAGTTTTCCGGACCAGACCAGTGGTCTGATCCAGTCATTCGGACCAGACCAGACCAAAGACCATGGTCCGGACCATGGTCCAGAAAACCATTCAGAGCAATTGAATAATCACATTTTATCCAGTCAAATTTTTTTTATCCTCAGAAATGACATTTCTAATTTTTTCCACAGGATTTCGTTAGCTCATAAATTTTTATTTTGCGTACTTTTGGGACCATGTTCCTGTGGTCTGGTCTGGTCTGGTCCTGAAGCTGGACCAATTGTATCTGGTCTGGTCCAAGTGTTAGACCAGACCGTACCAGACCATACAAGTCTAGGACCAGACCGGACCAGACCAATAACGGACCATTATTAATGGTCCGGACCAGACCATTGGCATCCCTCTTCTTTTTGGCAGCAAGTTTGTCCAACTTTACACGGCCCTTTGCTGATTTTAGCATACCAGCATCTTTGAGAGGTGTTGTCGCCTTTCTTTTATTCACTCTTGGATCAATCATTGGCTTGGTGGAATCATCAGTGGATATTTCAGGTGTTGATCCTGTAGACGAAGATGATGGGGAATATGATGTCTTAATGTTCATTGGTGTTACTGTAAGCCAATCCCAAGTACCACACACATCAATGCCAGTTTCCTCATGAATCACATTAGCTACAACTGCTGTTAAAAAAAGTAGATAATGTCTTCTCAATCATATTATGTTTGTACGCAGGGGCGAAGGAAGGGGCAGATAGGGGGTAAGGTTTGGGACTTCCTGCGTCCCCTCCCTTTTTGCGGCCAAACCGTTACAGCTACGTGCGCGCGCGCCGCGGTAATCGCCTGCGGGGAAGCAATAACTTATGCTTACCACTAATAGTTGAATCCATTTCCATAGACTGTTTATCCAGCGAAGCCTGAGCCATTATTTCCAACGTCTTGGGTTATGAATGCACAATGTTTATGAAGGAATAAAGATAGCAGAGTATTAATTGAAATAGTCAGAAAGAACAGAAAAATTGGGAGTAAAATTCGAATGTCCATAAATGTATTTATGAAAACAAGTGGATGAGAGAATATGGAAGAATGGTTCATGATTAATAGAGAAAAGCAGCATTTATACTTGTAAAAGTGAATGTAAGATTTATTTATAATTTTTAAACAAACGTTTTAAATCTATTTACATTCACCATCTAGAGTATCATTACTTTCTAAAATTTTACCGTCTCTTTTAGCAATACGTTCTTCAGTCTGCGCCATACAGCTGGATAACGTTTCATAAAGTTCATCAACATCGGCATGTACGACATTGTAGTAATACACAAGGTTACTAATAACTTCAGCGGTTTGGTTTACTTTGAAGTTCATCCGCATCTTGGTTCCATTGAGGCAGAGTCTTGAAATATTCATGAATACACGCTTTGTTCCTTCTCCGGCCTTTGAGAACCAAACTTTTGGGCGGTGCGGGTCCATTGGATTTCCATGAATGCGAAATGTTGGTTTCTTAGGTCCTCTAAGTTTTCCAACGCCACCGGCGACATCTCCGGAATCGATATCCATGTTATCCAAGGATATTCCACTCTCAGATCCTCCAATAGATGTAGTTTCAGCAGTGGAGTTACCTTCCACAGCATTAATACAATGTTTGATTTCAGTGTCCATGGTCTTGTTGAATTTTCTGAAAACTTTTAACATTGAAAATAAAAATTGGAAAGTTTTCAAAACACAAGCGGGACCAGCCATGATAATCAAAATTAAACTTACCAAAATTTATCCAAGAGTTTGGAAAGTCTAGGACAAGCTGTTGAGGATGAATGTAATTTTTTTAGAAATGTTCTCACCTTATATAGTAGACCGGTGGTCCTGGTGATGATTATGTCAATAGTTTACTTTAGAAAGTTCCTGCGCATAAAACCCTCCGTCCATGGGTTCATTATCCTCTGGATCAGTTAAATAAAACATTCTGGGATTGGAATTACCGATTCTATTGATAGTATATACTTCAGGGTGATAACGTTTGACATACCCTTTCTCAAATGTACTTTTATCGATAGAAATTAATACTCGGTCTCCAATGTTAAATTTTGGATTATTATACTTGTGAAGTTTCCTTTCTCCAAATAAATTATACCATACTTCCATCTCGTTCTTGGAATTTACCGAGCTTGGGGCAAACTTAGTACTTGAATGTACTGTATTATTGTAATTTTGAACCAGCTTAGGTAAAACATGTATAAACTTGTAACTACCCTTATGTTGGACATATCTACTTATTTTTTCCATAATAGTTCTGTTAAATCGTTAGACTATACATGCCTTAAGCTCTGATTGAACATGGAAAATTCCAATTCCTTTTTCCACACAAAACTCTTTGAATTCCTTTTTAAATTCAGTTCCTTTATCGCATTGAATTCGTTGAGGAATTCTACCAGAGGACTTTAAAACGTTTTGAAACACTTTCAGTACATCTGCGCTTTTTTTTGACTTTAAAGGCTTTACAAATGCATATTTACTAAGGACATCAATAATACTAAGCATATATCTATAGTTATTATTGTGTTTTGAATATCTTGAGATTTCAATCAAGTCTATTACCCACTGTTCATCGATTCCATGTACATACACAATCCGTCTCTTAAACCTCTGTATAGCTGGATTATTTTCAGCATATGTAGGAATAGACTGAAGAACTTTTTCAATTGTGGATCTACATTCTCCACCCTTGTAGTGTTTCATAAAAGTATTAAGTCCTGAAAAACTCCCTCTAAATTTGGGATTCAAATACAGACGTTTAATTCTAGCCTCAGCCATGACAGTGAGCAAGTAATCAAATAAATCATAAATGCCAATACACTAACTTATATTCATCATTGACAAAGTTGCATTCATGAGTCCAACACCTACCTTTCAAAATGAAGCGATTAATTGATAATAAAGTCTTTTTTCATAAATGCAAATCCAGGAAATGTGTAAAACGTGTCCTCAATAAGGCCACCAACGAAGAACTAAAAGCTTTGTCAGAATGCACCAAGAATTTCCTTTTAGGTAATGTTCCAGTCTCACGTGGCACAGTTGAAAAGCTGCGGCCCAACAAAAAGCATCTTCACAAGCTCTCATTAAAATCATCATCCTTTAAAAATAAACGTAAAGTTTTACAAAAAGGCGGTGGGTTCATTATCCCGATCCTTGCAACATTGGCATCATCCCTAATATCTCAGTTTCTCCCGTAAGATGGGGCGACGCATGAAACTAGTACCAGAGGCACATTATAATCTAATGATGTCTGAGGCTAATTCTCATGGAACTTCTTCAAATATATTGGACTCTACAAAATTGCCTGATGATGTGAAACAAGCTTTATATGGTGAACATGCTAGATCCCTGAGACAAAAGAAACAGTATGAAGATAACAAACCACTTCTCGTAAAAATGATACATGACAAGTCCAAGCCTAAAAATTCCCAGCAGTATAGTTAAAATAAAGAAAATAATCGAACTGCCTGCCAACCAATCATTCAAACCCATGCAACTAGAAGACCGCCCAAACGAAAAATTTACGATGATTACGATTTTGATGATCATGAAGATGATTGTGATTATGATTTTGAAGAAATACCCAATCGACAAATAGTTACAAAGGTTGCAGATCATTGGCCAGACATCATAAATATTTCAAATAAATTACTTCCTCCCACCAAAAGGAAATTTTATGAAGATTATACTTTCGATGAATCATCTATCCCCAAAAGGCGATTATTTACAACGTTTTCGGATCCACTATCATTGATTCGAAACAATATCGATACAACAAGAATTCCACCGAGTAAACGGAAATTTTATGAAGATTCCACATTCGATGAATCCCCTATACCTAAGAGACGACTATTTGCAAAGTTTTCAGAACCGGCTCCATTCATTCAAAACAATATCGATACAAGAAGAATTCCCGCGAGCAAACGAAAATTTTATGAAGATTATACTTTTGATGAATCAACTTTACCCAAGAGGCGATTATTTACAAAGTTTTCAGAACCATTGCCGGATACTCACAATATTAATAATGATGCCGGTGATAATCCAAGGGTATTACCCCCACCTGTTAAACCAACCAAGCCAATCAAATTAAAACGGTATATACTTACTGAAAAGAAGATTAAAACTGAAAAAATAATGAATCCATCCAAGCGTAAAACCTGCTATGGTGATGATGAAAACAATGATTCAGTAAGACCGAAATCAAAACGTAAAAAGATTTCTAAGACATTATGCATTGGGTGTGGTGGGGAAAATGGACAACATGGAAGTGGATGTAAAAAGAAAATTGTTATACGATGGAATAAGTATTAGTTTTATTTATTTTGCAAACTCTGTAACTGATTGATAAACATTCTTATTACAACAATTCGATTTTAATACATGTTTTTTGGAATTAATAAACATTAAAACATATTTGTCATTACGAACTAAGTCATTTGAAAATGAGCAGTACAAGTTCATGGGAGAGCAACGTCTGAGTCTCTTATACAAAAAATATAAAGCATAATTTCCACAAACTGTTGAACCCCAATTTTGCAACTGCTTTGTATTCTCTCTTATTCTAAGTTTACATTTCTTTGCAAACACATTGAATTCGTCAGCATAGTAATCTGTACCAAAACCATAAGAATCATAAAATTCTAAGAAACTAGACTTATTATCTATATAAATAGCAACCAAATGATCCCCGGGCTTTGTGCTGGGATCTGAATTTACAACAAGGCATAATGGAAACTTATTCAATTTTACATATTTCAATTCATCACATGATACTACATCAAACATTGCCCTTCTAGGCTTGCATATAACATGTAAATAATTATAAACTTGAGTTGTATTCATTGCTGATTCTGCTGAGTGTAATCAGTATAAAATACAGATTTATTCTTGGTTTTCAAGATAGCTTGGGATTCTGTGTAACAGAGTGGAGTCAATGGTATAGCTGTGGCACCTCGAAAGCGAAGTTCGATTTTCAAATTTCCAAAACGAGGTACGGATCTGGCATCGACGATTGGTGAGATTTCATAGGCAAAGAGAGTCTTGTTATTCAAAAAGTCTGAAAGACTGTAGTCCATGCTAGCGTCCTTATTGTCAATCCCAATAGCTCTGTAGACATTACTTAGGGCTTCTTGTACACGTAGACTGTTTTCTTGAAAGTCGACATCTAGCGGATAAGACTCGCAAGTGTCTCCATTAACAGAAACATTAATGTGGGTAAGTCCAAAGTCGCTAAATACAAAAGGATTACTTGTGCAAGTTCCATTTAAGTTTGTACTTGGTAAAATTGCGAGTACCAATCGATCAGGAAGTTGCCCGCCCTTGAATACGCCCTCCTCTATCCGTGTCAATGTCCCAATCGGTAATGAAAAGCTCTTGATATCAACCTTGTTTAAATATAGATTCGCCACATCTCCAGCCTCCCATAATCGAATATGATCCAGAGCAGCAGCTGGAATGACTTTATGCCTGAGAATTTGTAGCTTAGCCTCCACTATTTGTAATTTGTAATGAGGCTGGTTAACAAGTGCCAAATCAGTATGAACAGCAAAGTCTTCAGTTGAACGATAAAATACTACTTTCAAGTCTACTCCCGGTGGTAGGAAGTCTGGTTGGCAGAAAATGTCTGCATGGGGTCTTCCTATTACCTCGAAAACTTTACTACCCCGACTCAATGTCCATCGTTGATAATAGGACGATGTCACATTAGCATCAACGTTTGGAGGGTTATTATCTTTGAAATAACCCGCACATTGTGATTGAGTCTCATTGTACTCCTTTGAAAATAGTAACATCCGCTCAATTATTGATCGATATGGATAATAAGTATTTGTAGGGGATATCAATGTTTCATTTAAATACACTGAACATTGAGAAAATATAGAGTGTAAAATATTGTTGACCGGAGCAACAACTATGTTGTCAGCATTGGCATTACCATCAGAATCTAAAATTCTCATGCGTAAATACAGACGAGTCTTGCTAAGGTCAATATAATGGGCCTCTGTACTATTAACATTGAATGTTAATGGTACAGCAGTCTCAGATAAGGGACAATTTGGGAATACATCACAAGTTTGAGTTGTTTGAATTGACATATCGTAACCTACACGTTTAAAAATATCGAGTTCACTCCTCAAAAAATGATGCCCGGCCATTATGAAAAAATGTTTCTAGAATTTCCCTTTTTTCTTTTTGGAGCACTCTTCTTAGTCTTTTTGGAAATATTTAGCTTCAGTATTCCACGACCGTTTTTCTTTCCTCGTTTCTTAGCAGCCTTTTTTTCCCCTCGTCCAATTTTAGGTACACGTTTGATTTTCTTATATGGGTAGTTTTCCACCTTGATCTTTCGCCTTACGTTTTCTTCCAAATCCAGAACCAGACTGAGACATTACATCCTGGCCAACTGCTTTAAGCGCATCAAGACCACGATCCTTAAGGGACTCGCTAAGGGGGCGACCACCCTCCAATACATCAAGCGCAACATTTTTTAAGGCTGTTTTAGCATGGGGGAGAAGGTATTTAGAAGCGAATGGTATAAGCCTTCGAGCAATTGACCCAAAGAAGGAGCCCAGTCCAGCACCCTTTTGACGAACTTGAGACCCCCTATTAAATAAAAGTCCTCCACCACCACCATATTGAATACCTTGCCCATATTGAGGGTAATGAATTCTGCAAAACTTGCTCTCCATATCAGAACACTGGAACGTTTTAGTCATTCTAATAGTATATGTTGTTTTTTTAGTATCTTCGCTCACGGAAGTGTAGTGTACATTTGAAGTCCCCAAATTCGAATGGCGGTGGTTTCCCAGATTCATTCATTATATACACGTGAACACTGTCAAATGAGTTGGATTTCAAAGGTAGATATGTTGGATTGTAAAATTCATGTTCATAGGCTTTACCATTATTGAACGTTTGAGGCATACACCGCATCAGAGGTGCATATGAGTCACCTAGTGCTGGGGCTTGCGCTGTCAAATATCCCAAATAATGCTTCGCAGATCGTGAGAGATCAAAATCATTAAACTTTGAATTTTCATGAGAAATAACATACATTTTTCCTTTCACGATAAACCACTCAATAATTATTTCTAAACTGAGAATTTCCATGAAATCTTCAAATGATTTGATGTCTCTCTCCGCGGATATGAAAATATTCGGATTATCTTGTGATGTTGCAATTATTTCACCCTTGTCAAAGTAATTCTTTAGGTGCATCTTTGTATCACTCATGATTATTTTTTTAGGTGAACAATCTCCGTTATTTCCGTCGACGTTTTCTCCCCAAATATGCTCATAAGTTGTGTTAATAGTATCAAATCCTACTATAGCTTCTGCTCTTGTATTTGATATTACTAATTTTTGCACCTTTTGTGTTTCCGCAAAGCCTTCGTGTATTCCAAATACTTTCTTGAGTCGCTCTGACAATTCAAATGAATATGTGAGTTTTGTATTACCAGCTTCTTTTGTAATCTCTACATATGACCTCTGGTTAATTTCATAAACATCCCTTGTAACTTTTGAAATGTATTGACAAAAATCTATTTCATCATAAAAATTGTGTGGTGAGAGCATCCTGCATTTTAATGAATTGCCTTCAAGCCAACGGTCATTACTAAGAATTAGTAAATTAACAGACAAAAACTCAGCCAATTTTGATGAAATACTTGCTACTCCAATTTCTTCACCCTCACAAACGAAAAAATTTGTCGATGTGTATGTACATGTGGTTAAAGTGACTTCAAAGTCCGTGCATCCAAGTCAATACGTGTTGCTAACTTATTTCTAAAATTAGTTATTGTGTTTTCGGGATACAAATTATAAGGTGCATCGCTGAGAAGAGTGATTGTGAAACCTGCCATGATGAATTCCAAAATATGAATGAATAAATGTTACAATTCATGCTAGATTATATCAGATTATAAAGACAAATTTGAGGTCCAATTTATTCAACCAAATCTCTGAGTTCTACTTTCAATAACTCTAGACGAAATATAGCCTCTATGTCTCCCGGTTTGTTTTCACGTATTGCAGAAAATTCCTTCTCCAATGACTCAGTCCTCCTTCTTTTCCATTTCGGTCGTCTGTCATCATCGCCAAAGAAATAAGCTAATTCCAGTGGACATTTCTTGAAACATCCTTTTCTATATTTAATCTGGCGATCTTCGGAAAACCATCCGGGCTTTCCATCACAGTAGACACATGTTATTTCATCTGATTTTATGAAGTAATAACCTTCAGCCAACGCCGCGGGAGTGAGATAAGGTGATAATTTTTTCTTCATAGGACTCATCGTAATGGATGATAGCCTCGGAACTATATCCAGGTATCCCGGGTTACTTACATTGACTTCCATACCAGTGTCGGCGTCTATACCAGGGTGTATTTTCGAGGTGCCCGTGTATTCTTTAAAATCCATTCCTTGCTTCGTATCCGGAAGTGCATCTTCGAATTTCAAGCAAATCCGATCCCATTCTATCTTAAGATAGGCTAGTTCCTCACAGCTACAGAGGATTTCCATGCTACGTTTCAATGAACGCAAATCGACCCCGCAGCTGTGATTCACCATAATTTTCGCTACCCTGAGAGTGAAGTTATACATCGCTACTTTTGCAGCCCAGAATTTCTCTGATTTTTTAGCAATGATTTCCTTTTTCTCATTGCAAATTTTGAGAAAATCAAACTCCTGGGTTACACTTACAACTGGATCCATATTTTGAAAACTGTTTTTTCAAAAAGTAAAAATGTGGAATGAAATTTTATATTTCTCTTGTAGTTGTACTCCTACAAATGAAACTTTGTGGAATGATAATATGTAGTAGCAAAACAAACCCCTTTATAGGGGAAACAAACTATTTTTGATTTTTCTATACTTACCTTAATGGATGGGGTGACCATTTCCTGTAAACAAAGCATATATACATATAGGAGCTAGCATGGATTGAAGCCATTCACTGATTATAATTTTACGCGTCTCTAGCTACTCTGCCACGTACATTGGCATTAGTTTGTGTATGTTTTAACTTTTACATATACTACTATAAGTATAATCGATTGTCTAAAATTCATGTCCTTAAAACTCCCACTAGTTCAACAGTTATGACTATTTTTAAATAATATACTTATTAGAACCACTGTAAAGTGTGTATGCCTCTATACATTGGTAAATGTCCATTATGAAAAGTGAAGGGCGGACATATGCTTTAACAATGGGGAAAATGTCCACTGAAAATGTGAAGGGCACCCCAATGAGTAAAACATGGAAATGTCCACGAGGAAAAGTGAAGGGCACCTATATGCTTTAAACATGTGGAAATGTCCACTGGAAAAAGTGAAGGGCACTTATATGCTTTAAACATGTGGAAATGTCCACTGGAAAAAGTGAAGGGTGGCCCTATGCCTTAAGCATAGGGAAATGTCCAGTGGACATTTCAGGCCGTCTCACCATAGACATACATCCTACTCGTGAGTAAAGTGCCCCACTGTCCAACTTAATTTTTACAATGTTAAATCCCATAAGGAAACTTCATTTTCAAATTTCACGAAAAAATAAAAATGCGTAAAAGCTCATTAATATCCCTTATAACACAACATTCGCATGTTTGCAAAATTGGTTTGGGCCATCTCGCCCTCGTTTCCGGCGGAAACAGGATTTACTTTAGAAATTTTTAAAAACAGATAAAGGTCCCCTCTGTCTGATAAATTTTTTTTCAATGTTATATCCCATAAAAAACCCTCTTTGCTCACGAATTAGAATTTAAAACTTCTGAGATTGAGAGTACCAATTATCTTAAAGGCTAACTACCCGGTTTATTTATGGAATGTAACATGCATGTATTTAAAATTGGCGTGTATTTTCCATTGGCGAAGCCGAAGTGTGTTTATGCATCTCATTATCCGCATCATTTTGTCTAAAATATTTGAATACTAGCCGATTAAGCCGTTAGCCCTTTCTCTGTGTCGTATGTTAATGTTTATATATACTTTTCTCCTAGGACTGCACGGTCAGCTATTTCTGAATCATGCGCTATGCGAAAACTATGAAGCATTTCGAAGCAAGGAATAGATGGCTGTGCAGTGCTAATAATTTTTAATTCAGTTGTGATGTAGCAATATTTGAATTCATGCAAACTTTCGAACCATAATTGGATTACCACTGTATCAACTGTTAGTGGAACGGACGGGCCCCACTTCTTTCAAGTAAGGGAACGGCCACAAATTTCAACATCAATATAATCAGTGGGTCCCTGCGCTATTTGAGTGCGTTGAGTGTCTTAGTCGATAGGACGGGTAAAAATAAATATCGGGATATTTGTTTTACCCGTCCTACAGTATACTGCCTCATCTAGCTATATCTGGCAGATCCTTCATTTTATCTCCGCATCCCCATCACTCTCCCTTCATCCATGAACTTCTAAGTCCAGGACCATTACCACGGCATTCCCTCGTCCATTACATTTGAGCAATTCCTAGAATTCTGTGGCTTGAGTACTGAATAGGTATTGACTAGGAACTTTAAGAAAGTGTGTAAATAGGACTAGACCAGCTAGCGATAAGAAATTTGCAGACGAATAGACTAGAATTGAATAAGGACGGACAAAAGAATGTAATAGACTAGTCAGTCTCGTGGGCAACCGTGTTTATATGTATTGCATTTTTAAACCACATTACACATTAAATATGCATCTATAGTCGTCATTTAGAATCAAGCTCCGGTAATGGAATAATTTAGTTGCTGTAAGTTAAGCTCTGCTGGATGTTGCAATCACTAGAGTTGGGTCAGTCAAATCTTGTGAATATGTCGTATTTATGTCAGTGGAGACATGGGTCTGTAAAGTGGGCATTTTGTGGTGCCAAAATTTGTGGCCGTTCTCTAACAACAAAAAAACGCATACTCTATTCACGATTTGTCCACAGTTTAATGACTCACGCGTGAATAACCATACCTCCCGGATAGTTTGGAATGGGTAGCACAAAAAAGCCGCACAAATCCTTCGGCACTGCCATTTTTGCTAATTTCAATGACCGCACCATAGCTCCTTGGACAGCAGAATGTAAAACCGCGGCGTAACTAACTTTGTAATGATTTTTGATATCCTTGATAAGACTCACAGGAATCAAAGGACTCACACTCGAAATAACTTCTTGGGATAGTTCTCCTTTATATATTGTTCTACTGAATGCAATGTTTAAAAAAGCTTCAACTAAATCGTAAGGACTTCTAAAAATTTAACCCAGCTTTTCCAAGAAAGAGAATTTTCTCTGATTTTGTACAATATCCGGCAATGAGAACTTTGCGTTGAACAACAGCTTGAATAGTTTGTTAATGCTGTAACCATCACCCAGGACATGGTCAATTCTGAAAATAATGCATGTCTTTGATTCGGGTGATTCTCCATAGATTACATCATTTATTATTACAATCTCCCATGGACTCTGATTTTTTGTCCAAAGAGAGTCAAGAAGTTTCCCCATTATTTTGGAAATATCGCTGTGTGCAAGGACTTGGAAGGGTCATTTCCCCTGTGTAATCATATTCCCTGACGTGTTTTTCCAAGCTGAAATTCTCGTCTAACTTCCAAAAGGCATAGCCCAAGAAACTGGTCCAGGTTTGTTGAAGCCTCAAGTAAACGTTTTGATTTTTGTCGTTTGTTTGGCTGAGTATTCTTTCCTGAAAGAGCCCCCGAATTTTCTTGGCGTTTAGTTCTCCATTGACTATACCTGCGACCATCATGTTCGTATTCTTGTGAGCGCCAGTGTGGGGATCAATAGCAAATAAAACATTTTCCTTAGTGAGAAAACAGTCTAGATCCGGACGGAAATATTTTGCGACAATCCAAACCAAAGAACGGACAAATAAATTACACAGGAATAGAGGCACTTGAGTCAGAATCAACACGAAAAATACTACAGTGGCCAGAATTGTTGTTAGTTTATGTAAACGTTTTATTAAAATGGACATTTTGTGGGCACGAGTTGATAAAACTAGTGAAATTTATGTAGTGGCACAGAACAAAATTATTAACAAATTTTGGTGAGTATTTTTCTCCAGATCTCAAATTTACTAAAGTCAGTGAAACTTTCTTTGACTTCGTTGCTGACTCCGTCAAATTCAGATGGGATGTAAACTATTATCAAGCCTAAATACAAGAAATTGGGCTGAAACAATTTCAGAGAGGATGTTGGAATTGGTTATTAATTATTAATCCATTGTTATTTAGGGATAAAAACCAGGAATCAGGTTCTCTGGTCAGAAATTTAATTCATCTGTAATTTTATTACTACATTGTGTAATCTTGGATTTTTCAGTTGTAATTTTTTGAATTGCATACAATACATGGCCACACAAGCATCTACAATAATTTGTAGTAATAATAATTAGTATTAATACTTCCTGCTTGCGTAATTCCTCGTCATAGAATTATTTGTGGCTGGGACAAAAAACCTGGATAAATGCCCTTTCTGTACATGTTGCGAAATTCCTACAGTTATACGTACACGGACCCGTATTATGTATGCATGTGCCCTTGTATATGTATTTATTCTCCAAGCGAATGGCAAATGTGAGTTGGAAATTCTTTCGAAATAATTTTCAGTGAGCTTTACGAAACCATATTTATTACTACTACTAAATACGTAATTACCTTTCCAGGACTAAGCAACAAGCATTTTTGATGACCTCTTTATTTTTATTTGCGCTAACAATAAGTGTAAGTAACTGCGTACCTTGATTGAGCATGATGGTTTATAATTTTGTTCACATTATAGTATAAGTACCGGAATTAACTATCGAAGTATTCACTGCTCTGATTGGTTACAAATTTTCTCCACACAATCGTTCATAAAACGAATTCAATTATAAAAATCCCAATGAAATCTCCAAAATATATAACGTTCGGAAATATTTTCCAAATTTCCTACCGCGTGTCAGAAAATAGAAGGTGAGAAGTTGATAATTTACACATTTTTAGCGATTTAATGGAAATGTGTTGCGTTCAGTGCTCGGCACGGATATGGGTAATACTTGGGTAAACGGGTGCGGCTTCAGGTAAGGGTACTACCCGGGTACCGATCTTGTGTACTCAATCACTTTCGGGTACTACCTGGGTACACTTTGGTCGGTTCAAAATTTCGGGTACGGATACGGGTACGGGTACGATTCCACGGATTTCAAAATGGGTATATACCCACCGGGAACGGGTATTATGGGGTTATTTACTCGTACCCACGACCATTGTACCCGAGTATTTGGACACGTTGAGAATTGAGACATTTTGATGAATTTTATACCATCGTGCCGTACGTTGGAAACTTCTGTCCTTATTTTTAGTGTTTCTGAATACATATAGTTTAGTATTAATACTCTTTTAACCTTCAAACATACAGATTTTAGACTGTGTAGCTAAAATATGTTCTTTTAGGGAAACAGGTTTTATGAAGTATAAATAAATAAACACAAACGAGGAATAATAACAAAATAGAAGGGGAGAAAAGGATTCAGGTAAATTTTGTACGGTTGGTAATATTTTGATGAATCTGCAAGTATGCAAGTTATTTTTATTTTTAATCAAAAACGCTTCTAGTTTTTTCTACTCCTAAATGAAAATATACACTATCAAATACCGCTCTAGCTAGTCAGAATTACATACTAATCTGTCATACATTATTATACATAACGTACTATGTACTACATTTAGAGAAATCAAGATATAAAGTACCCGAGTACGAGTACGGATACGACCTTAGATACCCGCTTATGGGTACACTTTTTGAGTATTTTTCGGGTACCGGTACAATGCTGGTACAGGTACTTGGTTTGAGATTACATTGTGGGTACGAGTACGGGTACCGATTTTTCGTACCCGTGCCGAGCACTGGTTGCGTTGCGATTTTCCCGCCAATGGGGTAGTCAAGTTTTGGTGCGAGGATAGGTAATAGATCGTTCCCTGACAATGACAAGTCATGCAAAAATGATTGTGATACCACAGTAGGATATTTTTGCGCCCGCATATATCAAGTAATGAGTGTGTTGTCAATCGTGATGGGAATCTGTCAAATATTACATGCATTCTTATGTTAATTCTCGTGAACATATGTAAACAAACGTCACAGCTAAATTGACAATAGAGAATAACTTCTTGAGACACAGATTGGACAGCCATCTCTTCGGATAAAAAAATATTCTTGCCAACGTTTAAAGTAATTCTTTGCTGATAGTTCGTTCCTCGAGTGGTTATCGACACGCCTACTAACCGTAAAATTGCTACTATGACATTACGTCATAATAAAAATATTTTACTGCACTGTATTTAATATACATATTGCATTTCAAGAATTTATTATGTGCTGTTTTAGGTATCTCACTCACGCAGAGCGACGATCGTTCCCATATTAGGCGTCATGTACATCACTTCCAAGCCCTGAAATAGTCCTGAGAGGTTGTGACCGGGAAATGTGAAATTCTGTAGCTTAACCCAATGGAAGTCAAAGCGCTGTGAAATGCTGGCCTTACTATTATAGGATAATATGTTTCAGCTCGAGCAATTACAACAAAACCCAACCCTGCTGTGGAACTGGAAAGTCCCTGGAGGGCTTTGTGAGTTTTGTACAGCCGATCGAGAAACAAAATTATAAATCGCCAATAAGTGTTTATCAAATGGTATTGTAATATACAAAGGCGTATCTAGATTATATACATACATTGTGTTCTGAGACAGTATTGGTAGAGGTTTAGTTTCGTATAATTTAACTATTGTGGAGTAATCATAAGTTATCTCACAACATGCACATGGGCTAAATTCCGAGACAACTTTGGGGTAAGGCTTCCATCCGATCGGATGATCCGCGGGTATCCGAAATTTCGGATCGGATACACTACTTATCCGATCCGAGCACAATCCAATCGGATCGGATAGGTACCCCTTATCCGGTCATCGGATTCAGATCGGATCGGATTTGGAAACGACTTTATCCAATCGGTTCGGATCACAAATAATAAATATCGGATAATCCGACGGATATCCGAAAATCAAATTTTTAGCGCGTTCGAGCGACCAATAAGAACGAAGTGTGCAATTTTTCCAACGAGTAACTGTGCCGCTTTTTACGTGTTTTCTCATTAATTCCGTGCTTCAAATTTACAGCTGTGTTTGTAATATTTTTCTTCAGTTTGTAATGTATGCAAAAATGATTAATATTTTTATGTAGTAAAAAGCTAATGCTTTTTTTAGTGAAAATTCGTAATATTTCTTTCCATTATCATCCAATGGTATCGATTCGGATAAATTCGGATATCCGCGGATCGGAACGGATAGCAGCACTTATCCGACCCGAAAATTTCGGATCGGATACGGATGAATAAAATTTTTATCCGATCCGCAACGGTCGGATCGGATAATAAGAAAATTTATGACAAAATTTCGGTTCGGATCGGATTCGAATCGGATAGTCGATTTATCCGGTCGGATGGAAGCCTTACTTTGGGGCTTAAATTTCATGTACAAGATGATTCTCCAAGTTTAACAAATGTTTTCCGGAATGCTAATTTTGACCATTAGATCAAACTAGTAAAAGCCTTGTGCTTCGCACAGGGCAATTACTTGAGAATTGTGAGAGTATACACAAAACCGTAAATTGCTGTAGATCCCGTTAATCCCGTATCATGGCATGTCGAGAAGGCTTAATATTAATAGCCCGCTTCGCTGGGCAAAGTAATCTGATATAAGACAAGTGAACTATTAATTGTAAGACTAACAATTCGTTACAAATAGTTAGTTGGTAATTCATCATCAAAAAATTATGGTACAACGCTTCAGAATACTAAAGTTCTCTCCCAAACTCAATATTTGGCTATACACGGGGAATTTAACTAATCGTTTGATCAACTTAATACCAACCAACATTGTTATTAAATCTTCCTGTTGAATCACTGTATGGTGCTTCACCCCTTAGTGGATCAGCACAACGTGCTGATCAAATATGATTTTGTATGTTATTATAATTTGTATCATACTTGCAGCCGTTCAGTTCATAAAGTGGTGAACTGAACTGAACTAGCCCTTATTTTCAAGGTTTTTGAATGAACTTGAACGAACTAGTTAAATGCAAAATTATGATTGAACGAATTTGAATTGAACTCAGCAGAACTTATTATGAATGTGAACGAACGTTCATCGTACGTTCAAGTAACACAAACTGAACTGAATTGAACTTAAGAGTCCAGGTTTGAATATAAACTTTTATATTCGTGAACGCAACACGAATATCAACTATGTATCTATAAACTGCAAGACCATATATGTATTTTATAGTTATAATCTCAAAAGCTAACACGCTGGCTTTTGACTAATAATTTGAATGACCTTAAATTACAAATCAAAAAAATAGTTATTTACAAGCAAGCTGGTTTCTTACATGTATTTAATAACGCATTTATTTGGCATATTTTGGGCGAAATCGTCTGATTTAAAACGCGTAATAATTGTAAGCACATTTACATGATTTATTAACTTGCTTACCAGAAAGCTCAAAATTAATACTGCTTTCACAACTCCAGTGTTTCAAAAGCAGTAATCTAATCACCCATTTAGCCAACAATAGTTTTTTAGTCAAAGTTCCAAGTCAGTTATAAAAATCAAACTAAATGTCACTTAAATATATCATAAATGACTTGAACTAATTGGCTCGCTAATGACAGATTAGGCGAACTGAACTGAACGACCGAAAAGTATATAATGAATTGAATTGAACTTTGAAACAATACTGCAAGGGTGAACTGAAATGAACGTAACGACTGGAAAGTACCACGTGAATTGAACTGAACTACGACAGGCTTTGGACAACGGGAACTGAACTTAACTGAACGGCACGAAAAATTGGGGGATGTGAATGGAACTGAATGTGAACTTTGGACTAAAACTGCAAGTATGATTTGTATATATCTCAGTTGTACAGTAATAATGTAACTGAAGCCTCAGACACTGGACGCACTGATAATTTAAAATAGGAAAAGTTAAAGGAATTTATATTAGCGCAACATTTTTCAATTGCTATTGTTACTAAATTCCATGGTTCTTACAAATCAATTCTTAATTCCTAATGATATTTTTAGGGGATATAAACATCAAATATATGGATGTAAAGGCTTGCAATTAAAAAATAGTGAGAAAATAACTTCAGCAATACAAATTCTGAGAATTTATCTGATGTTATATATATATAAACTCTTGCAATAAGTACTTTCAATTCCATTTGCTTTTCCTTATAAGAATCTCACACTTGTGTACAAAGTTCAGTCATTAAAATTCTCCTCTCCTCAAATTCGTCAGTGCTGTAACCGAACTTAGTTTTTCTCACTACCAGACTTAATTTAATCCAAATTTGATGATTCATGGATAAAGTTTATAATAATTATTATTAGCGCTTTTAAGTGATAATCTAAAATTGCGTAATATTGTAAGCTTCCAGTATGTTGCAAGCAGTTGGTATATGCCGAGAATAGGACTTCTACTGGGGACAATATTTTGTCCCGGTTGCAATTCTGTCCCGTCCCGAAATCCTCGGGACAAAAAAATCGTCCCGATTCAGTCCCGAAATAACATGGGGACAAAACTTTTGTCCCGAAACTGTCCCGATCCCGGTCCCGTCCCGAAAACCTCTACAACTTACTAAGTACAACTTAGCTCTGCCGGGTATTATGTTACCTGGTATGGATAGTTCATCAGAGTTAAAGCTAGATCAATTTAGTATCGGAAGAAATGCCTGTTTTTAAATTATTGGAGATTTTGGTTGCTTTTTTCAACGCCCGGGTATCGTTCTACCCGGGTAGAGCCATATGGGCACTTCAATAATAACTTATTTGTATAGACACCGTGCTTGAAAATAAAAAATACATTGATTTGGGGCAAATTTTAAACGATTGGTCATTCCGGGCATCATGATGCCCGCTTCGGATGCCGGGGTGAAACAGTAGTTACCAAAATTAGATTTGGGATTTGATTTTAAGCACAAAAGGATTTTATTCGGTACAAATCGACATACAACAACTCTAGTAATGCATTTCTAAGTGGCCAAAACCAGGCCTGGTATCATGTTACCCGATCGGTTTAAAAAAATTAATTTAAGCTCCTAGTATGCCAGTGAGCAATTTTGCTTCAATTCCGAGCCTCTAAAGCCCGTATTTAAGAAATAGCCTGGGGCGTACCACCTCCCTTGATCTCGGGACGTCAATGGGGCTCAATCCTGCCAGCAGTTGCTCAGGTTTGTATACCACCGACTTGCTTGGCTATATAGTGAAATAAAATAGTACATAGCGGCTTGCTATATAGTGAAATGAGCCGCGAGGGTTTGAATTGTAAGCCAAAGCCACGAAAGTTTAAATCAACGGACAGGTCGAGAAAAATAATAATAAGAATCTCAAGTACTACGCTTGTACTAGTGTGCCTGACCCAAAATAACAAAACTTCGATAATCATACCTGTCGCCAACTTACACATTTCTACCAACGTTACAACCAACAAAAAATATATTTCAGAATTTTCAAGAATTTTTTCTAGAATTTTTAAGAATATGTTTCAGAATTTTCAAGACTATTTTTCAGAATTTTCAAGAATTTTTTTAGAATTTTCAAGAATATTTTTCAGAACTTTAAAGAATATTTTTCAGAATTTTCAAGAATATTTTTCAGAACTTAAAAGCATATTTTTCAGAATTTTCAGGAATATTTTTCAGAACTTTAAAGAATATTTTTCAGAATTTTCAAGAATATTTTTCAGAACTTAAAAGCATATATTATTTTTCAGAATTTTCAGGAATATTTTTCAGAATTTTCAAGAATATTTTTCAGATCTTTAAAGAATATTTTTCAGATCTTTAAAGAATATTTTTCAGATCTTTAAAGAATATTTTTCAGAATTTTAAATAATATTTTCCAAAATTATATATAGAATTTATAAAATTGTATCATGTATTTCTGAATTTTAAAAACAAACAGAACATTGTTCTGGTTTTGTGAACATGTCGCAGAAAATTTACTGTTTTAGATTGACATCAGCCCACTTGTAAAAAAACCTTGTCCGTACGTCCGTACGTTCGTGTGTCCTTCCGCACCATATCTCAAAAACTGCTGTACCGATTTCAATTAATACGGACATTACTTGTGTCAAAAGTAAACCTGAGTTCGTATTTGGCTGAAATCATCCCAATAGTTTTTTAAAAAAAAGTTCTGAAATTTTGAAAAAAAAATCAAAATTCATCTTATTTTGACAGTGGTATAGTTGACGCCACCCTACGCGAAGCCTCAAATTGTCACGTAGCGATGCTTTTTGTCCATAAGTTCATCAACTAAAATATTATAATTGTCTCTCCAATGCCTCTAGAAATACGAAACCCTGGAGTTTTTGGGGATAAATGAGAAAACCATTTATTCATGTACTCTGATTTAATTCTTGTAAACCTTACCTAATTGTTAGTCCAATTTGCTTCCACAAAATTACTTACCGCTTTATATGTATGTTTGCTTTATAATAATTATTGTTATACCCCATAAAAGAAAATCAGCTATTAATAAATAAACACACCTTGTAGCTGTCTATTCATACGATCATACATTATCCTACAGTTACTGAGCTTTATATAAACACTAATACAGGAATCGGGAAAAGTCGTCACATAATACACTGCATTTTATCCATTGATAAACTACGCTCATTAGATTTTATTTTTATTATTACTCCATTGATAAATATGAAGCCACCCTTATTAAGTAAAAATTACGAGATGAAAATCCTCTAAAATACGGAATTTGTCTTTTAATTGCTAATTGTAACAATTTTATTGCTTTAATAAGGAAATCATCCCTCTCGGCGCACTACAGGGAAGGAAACAGTCTTTCAATTGTTTCTATATAGGAAATGCTCTCCGCCCACTTTTCATACTCAGATGCAACGGCCAAGCCCAAAAGTTAGCAATACGTTATAAAAGTACAACAGCCCCAAGGAATATTCCAAACTCCTTGCTATAATTACATGATATGTAACATAAAGATTTAAATATATTCGTAATTGTTAGTTAATTTAAAAACCATTGAGCATTCAGAATCTCAGTTTCAAGTAATTACGCGTAATACTAAATATATTGGTTTTAATTGAAATTCTATGTACAGTATAGGTTGTGTTTATAAAATACGGACAATAAGGGCAGTTACGCATATATGTACATGCATCATACAAGTGCACGCTGCCAAGTACAGAGCAAGATGAGACTTTTTCCAATGCAAGTACATAACTGCTTGTGTATTAAGCATTAACACGTGCTTTGCTGCTTCAAGCTTGAAGTAGATAATAAAATTGTAAAACATCAAAATCAAGTTCATCAGTGCAATAAATATAATTTCATAATTAAGCTCCCACATTTAGTGTCTAAGCAAAACTCCAAATGCAAAAGCATTACAATTGCCTATACAGGAATGTGTAAGGTGAATGAAACTCGCATGCGGACTCGATTGTTTAGCTTTAAGAAATAATTTCACGCTCAACTCTATCCGGCTTAATAACAATTGAAAGTTATTATTTTAAGGCACAAGTCGAAAGAACTGTATAAATGCTCGCACCTTTTTTTTCAGTAGAAATCTTTCATCCAGAAGATGGGATTTTTTTTATCCCTCAGTGAAGTAAGTTTGAAACTTGTAAATTAAGGGTGCCACTTAGGAGGAATGGGATTTTAACATGATATATTAGCCATACACTATATCCTACATACTAGCCATCCAATGATTAACGCTCAAATTACACGGAGACTGTAACGATGCATTGTTTTCACATATGTGATATAATGCTATAGCTAATGCCTGTATACATATTTGTAAAATATTCGTTACACTTGTCAGCGGATTTTTTTTTTCAGGCTCTTATATTGTTGCATGGGCTTTGCCCTGGAAGCCGGATGTTTGCCTACGTCACTGGATTTCTGGATTCTCTCCAAAATGCTCTGATACATGATACACATCCCAGTATATAAGCCATAGTCCGAGGGGGAAATGATCATCAATTGTTCCAGGGCTTTCGGCTTACAATAACACAACAATCTGATATAATATTACAACTGTTTTTCAGAATTTCATATCCCCCGCTAAGGAGTGTCCATTTAACAGTAGCATGTTACTCAATAACGTAAGTATACCCCAATTCCAGATTATTATCAAAAATGCTTACAAATTTTGCTGGACAATCGAAATTTTAATTCCGAAAACCGGTTAAATAAACTGTTTTGTAGTTTGGAAATATTTTCAAATTAATTTTTCCAGTCATTTTAAAAAATCGATTATCTTCCAATTTTTTCTTAGCTGAAATTTTCAGTCTTTTATGGTCCTTGTAACGTCACATAATTTGTATAAAAAAAGGTGCAATATGCAAATTTGGGGAAAATTTGACAATTTTATAATCGAGTAAAAATTGCATCCACGTTGTTTCACAAAATGTTTAAGTTGCTCACAATTTGTGATGAACGCAAGATGTGCTTATCATGGGACTTATCTTTTTACTTATTTCACCCATAATTTTGTACTATATTTGTAAATAGTCTTCAAGCATTTACTGCAAAAAATTTGTATGAATTTTTATCATTTCCCAGTTTGATTTATTTTGCACAAAATTTTGCTTAATAATATTTTCCGGAAAAATTGATAAAAAAACTAGTTGCCATTTTGTTTCAGTTTGTAATATTTAATGTTTTACGCAATTCCTTAACGTGCCAGTAATTTTCTACTCATATTTTCTCCATTTTTGTTTACTATTTATGTAAATTTTGATCCACCTGTTTTTAACCAATGTTTCCAAGTGTTGTCCGAGTCAATTGTGTATTTACGGCCAACAAATAGACATAATACATACATACACAATAAATACACAACCTTATCTGTTGATATGCCTTCAGGCAATCGTCATGGCTGCCTTCGGCTTGATCACCATTGATCAAGTTCTGAGTCAGCTGGTCCCCGAAGGTCTTGCAACGACCTACAGACGCTACCAAAAGGATAACCAGGGGGATGGACGCTACCATTACGGCTACCAGACCACCAATGGGATCTCCGTCCATGACAGGGGCTACATCAGGAACCCCCTCGCTCCTAAGAATGCCCAAGTCAGTGTGAAAAAGGGCTGCTATTCTTACACCTCCCCCGAAAAGGCCTTCATTTCCGTTATCTACACCGCTGACGATAGGGGATATCGTCCCACAACCAGAATTACCTACCCTAAGGATGGAGTCAAACACTTGCAACACCGAGCCGACCCCTGCAGACCCAGTCTTTTCGGACCTGCCAACCCTTCCTCCGACTCTGATTTTGGTGTTGGAGGATTCATCCCATCTAGTCCCGGATCCAACTCAGATGACTATGACGATTCCGGAGCTCCTGGAATTATTGGGGGTCATAATGGCGGAAACAACGGGGGGAACAATAATGGTGGTAACAACGCTGGTAACAATAATGGCGGCAACAATGGTGGTCCCAACGGTGGTAACAACAATGGTGGTCCCAACGGTGGTAACAATAATGGCGGCAACAATGGTGGTCCCAACAGTGGTAACAACAATGGCGGCAACACCGGCAGTAACAATGGGGCTAACAATAACAATGGCGGTAATAATGGGACTGTACCCAACATTGACAACTCCAACTATTGCGAGCCACAACTGCCCCCATCCTGCTCTTTCCGTTTGAAGGACGGGTCCTTGGTAGTGATAAATTACGTGCCCAATGACGAGGGCGGGATTAAGCCCTTAGTGAGAGTTTACCCCTTGGGCTGGACTGAGTACTACACATGCAATGTGGATATCCCTGCTGTGGAGTACCCCACTGGGAGTGTGATTGACTCCGGGGAGCTGAACTGGGGATGGGAACATCCTTTGAAGCACCGCAAAGTCGTTGGCTAACTTTATAAAAATTACTGACTTTTTTTCGTTGTCATTACCAGCTTATTTATTTGACCCCTGTCTAGTTTACCGCTATGCAATTTAAATATAGGGGACTCGTTTAAAATTAATTACTGAAATAGTGTTTTACTTAGAACGATGGTAATTTCAATGATTTCTTTGCAAAATAACTGAACGTAAAGTAGATTTAATTTAGTTTGATATTTATAATAGAAGTTCATTGTAGCTCTGATAATTACTATTTCTTAAAATCTAAAGTTTTAAATTCCTATCTACAAATATTCAATGTACTTATCGGCACAATTGTATCTTATGTGCTTGAGTAATTTTGATTGTGATAAACGATCTAGTGTTAATTCATATTTTACAAGCTCACATATAATTATGCATAGTTCATTTGAGACGTAACTCGATACAATATGTTTGTAGATTTAAAGCCTGTAACCAATAATCGAAATGATTTCGGGGTTATTATCGGAATTTGTGTACGTAGGGTTGTGTGTTTTGTACTTTTGTATTTAAAAATGAATAAAAACCAATTTTTACAAAATCTTTGCTACCTGGAAAGAAAATTCCTTCAGCACTTTGATATACATGTGCATCAAACTTTTTATGTAAGAGGATGTGTAATTATTAAATAGATGTATGTACATACAAAAAATAGGTTCTTTTCATATAAATATTATTTGGGTACTGTTGTAAAGGAAATCATCGCTGTACATATGTACATATATGCAAGGGGGACAAAATGTATAAATGCAGGGTTTAAATATAAGTAATCTAAAAAATTTAGAGGAGAAACTTTACTAAATTACTCAAACAGCTGAAAAATTAAATTCAATGAGAAAACCATCCTACTGTGATGAAATTGAAATAATATCCAAGAAGCAATGCAGGAAACATTTAAAGGCTTAAATACTTCCAGCCTTAATTCATCACTGCATTTTGGGTAATTTTAGGTATAAAGGAGCAGGGCAAGTCTTGGGAACTTGCAGAGAAGCTATGAGAACAGGAAGTATGCATACAAAGTTCTTGTCAAAAATCTAAAGATATTTGGAGTGATAATCATATGAGCTGAGTAAAAAACTCCTACTTCTCACAATACGTGCGAAATTTGTTATCAGAAAATTAAATCACACGAACAATGAGCAAACATATCAATCCAAGAGCACATGGAAGATGAAAGGGCACGTCTGGCTGCGTGTACAACTTACGTTATCAGTAGCACACAATTAACCCTCTATAAAAAGCTGAGTAAGAAAAAGTGAGGAGCACCCCAAAAAACTAACTCCATTGAATATTATTTATAATATTGTGATCTTGCCAATTCAATCCATCCCATACACAAAACCTGATTAACACAAACCCTAAAAAAGCAGATTGAGGATTTTAAGAAAAAGAAACTATTGTTACAAATAAAACATGCAAGTGCGCATCTTCTATGACTATGTTTTTTTCATTGGATTTAAGCCCTTCTAAAAGTGAGTGCAATTAGGACAAAAAAAACTCTATTGTCTTATTTATTGATAATATATCATGGACCAAATCCAATGAGAAAAGGCCCTACAAATGGGCTAAGATATAGGCAAATTGAAAAATTATCTCTGATGTAGAGTAGGCTCATAGGCTAATTGTAAGCATAAATTATTAGCCTACAAATAAGTGTGCATTAGAACAACTAATAATTTTTAAATAGTTTGAAAACTTGCTTGAGCTTGAGCACTAAACTTGGAAGGTGAACATAAAATGTAAGAGATTCGATTCAATAGGGGCAGAAAGTGTCGAAAATTTATTCTTATATTTTAATATATAATAATTTTGTGTAATAAGAGATGCACGAGCATGTTTAAATAATGGTATGCCTTAGGGCTTTATTTCCATTAGGCTTTGTGGGGAATTGTGTGAGCCCACAGAGCCGTGGAGCTATTATTTACTTAAGCATTAATGCATGAAAGTTGTGGGCAGGAATTGAAAGCCTCGATGCTCAACGAGTCCTTACACTTGGGGTCTTGGAATCTTTGACGAAATAGTTTTTAGAGTGTACTATAACTATAGTGTACACCTTGTAAGAGGCTAATTTCCATATAGGAAGCAAAAATCTTCCCATATTTTCCTTCATATTTGAGGAGTATTTCGTTTTGCATAAAAGCGTTTTACTACATTACACGAATTTTGATATTTTCGGGGATTCTTATACTGTGGTAGTGTACTCCAAGCTAAAGAAAGTACAAGAGCTCCTCGTTTTATGAGCCAAAGCGGTCTAAAAGGCAACCGAGAGCAAAATGTATTCCGTTGGTTCAGAAAGGATACAGGACTGAGCAAAAAGAGTCTCTTGCTCACATTGTCCCTCCCCATTTTCAGGATTTAGCGCCAAAGTTGGTTTGAAGCAGGTTCTGGGGTTGTTGTAGGTAAAAGTGAAGTTGTATAGGCCGAGATTCATGTTTTCAGTATGTACGCTCATGCATTTTTGTGTGGTGCACAAACTCGTGGAAACCTTCTCACAGTTTGTGGAAGGAAATCGTAGGGGACAGAAAGCTCCCTTTATTTTTGTCTTCAGCCTTTCCCTCTCTAACAATCTCTTGCTACTAACAATAAGGCTACAGTATCTCTATTCATACTAATACATACGTAACAGTGATACTCACATCTCATGTGCATAGTCACCCCACACATTCATTCCATAGTCATTTCCCCTCCGTGAGAAAAGTTGAAAGTTTCTACATTTTCTCGTATAAATGGTTGAGTCTTGCTTTAAAGGACACTGTAACTCATACTTGGATTGACATGTAAACATATGGACAACGAACATATTTTTCCTGTTATCTCACTCGAAATTTTACTCCCCTTAAATTTGTGACTGCAAATAGAAATTTTGATTTTTAAAGTAGGTAAATATGCAGTTCATACAGTACATTCTTGTAGTTCCCAGAACCCCTAATTGCAGTTCTTGCTCATTTGAATAACAATATTACACGTGGAAAATTTAATTCAATTGTGCTCGACTGATTTCGTCACTCGATAATAATTGAAATTGTAACTGGGTATGTCATTTTATAGTAAAAGGTAATTGTATACAGATACAGTGAGCAAAACAAATGCTTTAAATTTTTCTACAGATTTATGTGTCATTTCAGCAAAATACATATGATGAACAAGTGAGGTGAGATTTACATGCACTTATGCCAACGGCCATACCACGTTGAAAGCACCAGTTCTCGTCTGATCACTGAAGTTAAGCAACGTTGGGACCGGTTAGTACTTGGATGGGTGACCGCTTGGGAACCCCGGGTGTTGTTGGCATACCTTTTTGCAATTTCCAGTATTTGTCCTTATTAGGACGAATGAGTTAACTCGGAAACTGACTTAACTGCCGTGTTCCTTTTTTTTGATGGCAAACACGCGTTGAAATAGTCGTTGGGTACTCCGAGTGCTTTGATGCTGTATTTGGGAATTTTGCCTCATTTTAAGCTCATTCTCATTTTCTGCACTAGAAATACACAATTTTAAAAAATACATATAAGCAATTGATAAGAAGTTTTGCTGCAATGTTTCCGTCTTTTGCAAAGGATACATTCCATGTTATTTATATCACTGTTGCTTCCTTTACAAATTAATTACACAAGCATGTGTGCCAATTACATGATTATTTCAATGATATTTATTATTTCACAAAAAATTTTTAATTTGTTTTTTATTACACTTTTAAAAAATTCTTTGATGTGCCACATCTGAGCATACGCTGTTTAATTCATCTCAAATCAAACTATTAAATTAGTGGCACGTGAGAACCGAATCTGAGTATTCGAGTGAGCAAATATAGATGCTAATAGTAATGAAAAACAAGTTGCATTGAGGGTTTCTGCAAAACTTGGCCAGTGGACTTAGGTTATGTGAAACAATAAGAGGTGAAATAGAATAAGATTCAGTAAGATAGAAATCAGGAGGAAAATGTGCAAAAGATATGCCAACAACACCCGGGGTTCCCAAGCGGTCACCCATCCAAGTACTAACCGGGCCCAACGTTGCTTAACTTCAGTGATCGGACGAGAACTGGTGCTTTCAACGTGGTATGGCCGTTGGCAACAGATGTTGCAAATATTCTCTTACTTGTTCATCAACTTCTATTTTTATTACTCATCGTTTTTAGCAATTGAGTTAATACTTGATTTTGTATCCTTTGCCAAAATGTGTGAATCGTTACTGTGTAATTAGTAAACACAACGGATGACCCGGGACTTGGAACGAATCTTTGGGCAATTATAGTCAGCACAACATGCACACAAACGTGAGTCCTGAAAAACTTGATGTGGGACTAATGCATGTGCTCCAGTAGAACCTCTCTCCTTTAAAGTTAAATCAGTACAAGGAAAGTTGATTGAGTTCAAAATTTGACTGAATTTACTCATATACTCAATACTCATCAGGAAGAAAAGCATGTATTCTATTGGAGAGGAATATGTCTATATGCCTCATGCACGTTTCCGCGTTTGGATAAGATATCTTTGAAACCAGTCGTTTACAAATTGCAATGTCTACTAGATTTTGTGGATAATCTTTGTTCTCATTTCGTAATCAGCTTGTTAAAGTTTTACAAGGATCAGCAAGCATGCACATTGATATTGGTTGCTCTGTTTCCACAACGTTAAACTTGATTGTGATATGTCATAATCAGGGACTCCGAAACCGCCAAAAACGTGGGGGGCCAAAAGTTGGTTGATCAGCAGTTATACATACAAAAGCATGTGCATACAATTTTGCATAAATTTCAGTTCTAAAATCAAGAGAGTGATGTACTGTAAAAGTGGTCTTGACGGGCCGCAATGTCTTGAACTTCCTAAGGTGGTTTTCAACTTATTACCCCTAAACAATGAAATTGTATTTTAATGCTGTCTGAAATGAAAGAATGTAAATTATAACAAAATTAATTATCAAGACAGCCTTTAAAAACATCCATGACTGCCGTAGCATCACCCACGACTTGTAATTCCAAATTTGTTATTTTCCCGAAATTGTTGTTTTCACAACTCGACTCCGCCCTTATTGACTTTCGAACACAGACCTATGAACATATTCTCAAAATTTTGATTTTGTTCGTCTGTTTGTCGGATACATTTTATATTTAGATGTATATGTGAAGTAAGTTGTTTTAATAATTTAGCCTGCGGATCTATCACCCCCTCGCAATTTCAACAACTCCGATGGTGAACAGGGGCCCATTCCACCAGACGCTTTGCGCTTCGCACTTCGCGCTTTGCAAGTTAAAATGCGAAGCGAGCGTTCCACCGACTCGCTGGACTCGGAAAAGCTGCGGAGTGCAAAGTGGAAACTTTGCAGAGGTAATTTTTTGTGTTCTGTTCCACAACTTTTACCAATGCAAATGCAAAGTTTATTGTTCCTCCCACTTTGCGACTCTCGCTGCGAATGCTCCGTCGACTTTGCAACCTATTTTTTACACATATTTTAACAACAGTTTGAAGAAGTTACTATTCTGCTGTAAAATTGTTAGCAACAAATTAACAGCTCTTTCTTATACCATTAATTGATTTTCCCTAATTGCATTAATTGATTAACTGCTTGGCGGATAATATCTGCTACATATTTCAAAGGTAATATTACACGAATCTAATAATAATACTACTGTAATGATACTGTATATAAAATAATTCTGTATTCAAGACTAGCCACTTGGTTGTGCATTGCATACTAATAATAAATAATAATTTTGTACATTTAGGACCATGAGCATTACAGTAGCCGTAGTGCAGTTACTCTTTTCCAGTGACGATGAAGGGGAGTATGGTGGTGAAAAAGAATATCGACCTAGAATTAATTTCGAAGCCATGAACACCTTCTGCTTTAAAGAAAAATTTCGAATCAGTTCTACGGATGCTGAATTTGTGCTGGAAAAAATTGGACGCTACTTAAAACATCGAACAACAAAGAATCACGCATTGACACCACACCAGCAACTCTTAATTACTCTGCACTGGCTTGGGAACGGTTGCCAATATCATGGAATAGCTGACATGCATGGAGTTGTCAAATCAACTGTGTGTCGAGCTGTCTGGGATGTTTTGGGGGCAATAACAGACCACCTATTTCAAGATGTAGTAAGATTTCCAGATAATTGTGACAACTTGGCAGTTGACTTCTTACGTAAAGGGGGGTTTCCAAGTGTTTGTGGATGTGTCGATGGCACGCTCATCAATATAGACGCTCCAATAATAAACGAGAGCCACTTTGTAGACCGGCACGGTAGCCATTCAATAAATACACTCATGATCTGTGGTCCCGATATGACCTTCTTTTGCGTAAACCCGAATTGGCCAGGGGCTACACATGATGCCCGTGTTTTGAGAAATACCTCTCTATGCCAACGATTTGACGATGGCTGGCGACCGTTCCCTGGTGCAATTATATTAGGTACATATATGTTTATCACTACAGTCCACGTTATTTTATTTGCCTGTAATGGAACTACTGAAAGGCAATATTTTACTATACAATCAATTTCCTTTCACAGGTGATTCTGGCTACGGGTTAAGCGACTGGTTGATACCCCCTTTATTCAATAACCCAACGAATGATGCCGAAAGAAAATTCAACAGGCATCACAAACAGACAAGAAGATTAATTGAATGCGCATATGGGATAATGAAGGAAAGATTTCCGTGTTTGAACCACCTCCGTTTACAACCGAGAAAGGCTGGATTGGTCATTATTGCTTGTGCAGTGCTTCACAATATTGCAAGCATTGATGACTTTCCTTTCGAACCACGTGCAATTGAAGAAGAAAATCATCCGGATGTCAATTATGGACAGAATCCGTTACCACGGGTTGAGCGCCTACTTCGTTACTTTATGTAACACAAATAATTAACTTGATGCTACGTTAAAAAGTTTCGAGTACACTTTTCGGGGTATTTCCTTGAGGGCGCTGACTTGGACATCTTGAGAGCTTCCAAACTATGTACTGGTTGCTGGGAAAAGCTGAAGTACCATAAGAAACGCATTGTTTACATATATACTTTAATTGTATGTTAAACAGTATGTACTCCATGTGTTTCTTATGGTACTTTAGGTTTTCCCATCAACCAATACATCGTTGGAAAGGTCTTGAGATTTGTAACACAGCGCCCTCAAGGAATTACCCCGATTTGTGTACCCCTTTCAAGTTATTTTAATTTATTTCCTTAATTTAGCTCAACTAATGTTAAATGTAAGTGCTAGTTATGCTATGAAACTCTTGCAATAAATACAAGTTATTATTTTCAGAGTAACTGAAAAATGCACTATGATAATGAATGAGTTGAGTAAGTCAGCCAAATCATACTATTTATTCAAACGTTTAATCAAGGATAAGTAGGTGAAACCAACGACGTTGGATTACTGGGTTTAAGGGTTTTTGTTAATTCACTTTGCTCAATCCTCAAAGCTCTTTCCATGCCATAACAAACCAATTTTTTATGATATATTTCCACTTCCAGTAATTCCACTTGGAGCTTTCTCTTCCGCTGTAATAAGTCCGCCTCCTTATTTTTCCGGTTTCGGCGATGATCTGTTACATGAAGATCAGCTGAGGAACCGGATGTTGGGGATGCCGGGATAGGGGAATCCGGCGATGAGGAACGGTTCCTTAGTTCCTCTGGTATTTCTATCGCTTCGGTTGTCCCCGTTTGCTTCTCAATATCCCCTGTTTGGGGCAGTCCCAGTCCTCTCACACACGGAGTATCACGTCCGATGATGTCCAAAATGATATCGTCCACTGGAGTCATCACACAGTCTTTACCACCACCTCTTCCCGTTTTATTTGCATTGTCACGTTTCCCCTACGTTTTAGAATAGTTTGTTAAAGGAATACCCACAAATGTAATTATAATAAAAACTGACTAACTATTATGTAATATTACGTACAAGTGTTCGGCTTTTCCAATTTCCCCACATGGAATCTCTAACAAACTCCCACGTCCTGCTAGAATTGCAAGCTCCTATGGACTGTGCCTTGGTCAAAACGTCCACCCAAGCTTGCTTTTTTGATGCGTTGTCCAATTCCGAAGTAAAAATCCCGAAAAGAACTTCTTTCCTGTCTCTGATCATAGTGAGAATAGCCATTTTTGAAGCATCATCTAATTTTCCTGCGAATTAATTTTATACATTGAGATTGATTGGATACGTGCATTCTTGGAAACGTAATGTTTTTATATGTATATTGCAATTATGTTTTAATTATTTTTAATTACCTCTTTTTCCAGCCATTTAGTTAGTTAAAGTTGTCGTCCAAAACTCATGGAATGGTAAAAATGAAGATCAAAGTATGACAATGAGAACTCAAATGTTCATGTGTATGGTTACATAACATGGAAAATATGCATTGAGACAACGGAACGGTCGCAACCACTCAAATTACTTCATCGGGAAGCTCGAACGCAAAGTAGTTCGTCCCACTTCGCAACGCAGAGGAGCGAATGCGAAGAGTTGTAGTTTTCATTGTGGAACGCTTCGCGCTCTGCACTTTGCATTCCTCGGGAAGTGCAAAGCGCAAAGTGCGAAACGCAAAGTCGGTTTGGTGGAATGGGCCCCAGATCTCTCAAGGTATGTAATTTAAAAGTCAATATAATGTATATTTAGGAAAAAATACGAGAACAAGATATTTTAAAAGCGCAACGAGAGCTGGTAACGATCGAAGCAAACAAAACAGCAAAGCTTGCATTTTGTTGAAATATGCTACATTACTGCAATTATCACAAACTATGATGAATATCGAATATTTTTATATATAATTCTAAATATTTTATTCAATTTCACTAATCCAAACATTCACAAATGCAAAATGCTCAGATCTGGAAATGGATCAGTAAGCTGTACAACACGTGAGAAGCTTAAAATAATACATAAAGGTCCCCAACAATTAGGGTCAAAAGTTTCGAGAAAAGTCCTTTACAAAACTGGGATGTTGCAATTTCTTACTAAACACAAATCGATTTATAAATTACTTAAGAATATTTAAAGCAAACTATTTTAGTAATTAAATATTGAAAACGTAGCAAAACGTTAACTTGTTTTCTGAGAACCGGGGGGTCTGCAATAATATCCCTCGATGACTATATTTGTGGAGGACAATCTCCACCTGTCACCAATTTTTCGAAGTGCCTGGTCGTAATTAAAAAAGATTATGAACAAGTAAGAGAATATTTGCAACATCTGTTGCCAACGGCCATACCACGTTGAAAGCACCAGTTCTCGTCCGATCATTGAAGTTAAGCAACGTTGGGCCCGGTTAGTACTTGGATGGGTGACCGCTTGGGAACCCCGGGTGTTGTTGGAATTGATTTTTGCCAATGTATATAAGAACTTTATTGTCACTGCTTTCCATTGAAAGTAGCCATTACTGACTCAGTATACTATTTGACAAGGTATTCATTATTAATATAATATTGAAATGTTTACAGATAAAATAATTAAACATTATTATATTAATGATTATGGCATATTAATGCACCATTTTTTAAAACTATTGTAACAATATCATTAATAACTGATACAGGGATTTTAAATCTATTTATAAAATTCATGAAAAATTTTGATATTGTCCCTCTAGCACCAATGTAAAGACCAATGGTTTCAATATCTTTAACATCAAAATTAGATTTAAAGTAAGGAATACATGGATCATAAATCGATTTCTTCTGTTGATTCACTTGGTCTGCTTGGTTAATATGATCTTCCATTCTGATAGTAGGGTCAATAATAAACGCTGTTTTAGATCTCATGTCAACTGCAAATATATCTACCCTTCTACCTCTTCCATCTGAGTCTTCACAAAATACTTCTTCTTCAACCTTGAAACCTCCGTCTCTCAACTTTGTTGCCAACAGGGTTCTGATAGTATGATGACGTGTGTTTCGAAGTAGTTCTCCTCTGGAACATTTGCCAAGGATGTGACCTAAGGTTTCATACTCGTTGCAATAACGGCAACGGTTATTTCCTTGACTAAATCCAGGATTGGAACGCACTGGTAAAACATTAGCAGTCATTTTAATTGCATTTGTCCATTCTGAGGTAGACAAGCCACGTTTATTCGTTAGCCATGAATTTGCAGGGGGTATTCTGCAAATTGTTGTACTCCTTTACCTTTGGTAGGAAGATTTATCCATTTAACAAATTCAAGAGATTGTAGCTCATTTCTGATTTTCTTGCAATTTGATTTGCTCACTGTGAGAACCAGAATGAGTATATTCAGACTCAGCTACCCAATTACACCCTTGATTTAGGTTCATGTGCTAGCTTATAAGATTCATTTTGGTCTTAACGTGGGGGTGGTTTATTAAGATTACGTTTTTACAGAATGAAGTAATAGTATTACTTGTTGTTGGAACACTACACAAATTAAACTACGTAAATGTCTATGAGTGCTAAAATATATAAGCATACTACTATATTTCTCTCCTGGGGTGAACCTTCTTAAACATCATGTCTGGTTCTATGATTTCCAATTGAGATAAACATATTTCAGAAATAGTCTTCATAGACATTGTCAGTATTTTATCTAGGTAAGGAAGTATTGGGGAAGGTTATTATTAAAGATAAATAGTCATAAGTGGTTCAACGTTGACTTTTTTCTTTACAAGTATCGCGAATTGGCTTGTTAAATGACGAGAATTATAATAAATTACATTAATTGTATTTACCTATTATATATTTTGCGAGAATAATTTTGCTACGCTAAACACCCTCCAACTAATTCGGTCCACCTACAATTAGATTGTATCCGTCCAATGACAGTTGGCTCTATTCATTCCAAATAACATCGGATTTGTTTGTATGTATATACATATATCTTTATACTGTAGATATTATATTATATTTATATATATATTACATTAGCGAATTCGGGGGATACATTTTGCTTATAAATGACAGGTGGGTTGTGTATCCATTTGTTACAGATCTCTTGCAAATGTAACAGCAAAAACTTCACTTTATATGCTTGATAATTTCGACTGACATTTTTTCGAATGAATAAAACTGGATCCAGGTAGAATTGTCGCAATCAGAATGGCAGTTCGAAGCTATTTTCTGCTAAATCGCACAGATTTTCCTTAATACCGTCGTATGAGTACAGATTTTCCATTCGTGTATGGTAGTAAGTTAAATCTGTACTCATACGACGAATAATATATAAATAAAATTATTAACATTAATATCTATTATTACTATTCTGTCTGATCTTTACCCGCCGCTTGGATTTATGGTTGTATGCGATAAGTTCGTAGCTCCCAGGTCAAACTTATCATTACATGAAGACACCTGTCTGAACTGAAATATCACTCGAAACATTGTGATTTAATATGTTGCATGTGAACAGATTTGCAATTGTAGGTCTTTCGCAGTAAACAAAAGTTAATACCTAAAACTACCTTATGTTACTTCGGTATCAACACTAAATTCATTGGGTGACATCATATCATTACAATCAATACCAAACGTAGTCTTTTGGGGACCTCGGCTCTGGTTAAAACATCTTATCTTTTGAATTAATTTTACAACTTGTAAACATAGTTACCAGGAAGGTACATATGAGTGTAAATAATTGACATTACTTACTGTCAGTGTGTCATTGACATAAAAAACAAGCACATCGATCAAATGACGCCACTCTACACACCAAAACGCACACTTGGGGTAGTCCCAAAAAGAAGAGAATAACGAAGTCGATTTTAATATGGGTGATATCCTGAACTTGAAATCATGATATATTAGAAGGGGAATGCAAGAAATTACTTGTTAACATTCCTCTGAATTAAAAACTTGTACTTCCTTTCCTCTCCTTAACCGAATTTTTTATAGTATAATTAATTTAAAAGAAAACTGCTACCTGTCGAACCATTCGCTGGTGAACGTTCTGGGGTCAACTTCAGATACTGTTTCCGGCCCTACTCTCTGTCTTAATTTTAAAATTCGCCTCGGATAATTATACTTGGCCAGGTTCCCAGTTCTGCTCTTATTTAATTTAATCCGATGATAGTATTAATGCCTGGCCTTATCCGTCTTACCTGTTGAGTGTGGTTAGTTAGTTTTCCTTAAAATAACAAACAAAATATAAGAATATACAATATTTTTTGAAATTGTTTATAATATACTTGTACAACTGGATGTACAAGCATATAATAAAAACACATGATCATAATAAATATATAATCACATGTTCTTTTAAATTAGGAGTAAGTACAACAAACGACAAAAGCGTATGTTTATGAATTTGGATCCGATATATGTAATCCTCTGTGTATATGAACCTCTTATAAGTTTCGAATCATTCTCTAAGAATGTCAACAGGACAGAAAATAATAAATAACTGGAATGCATTAATATTGCTAGGTAAAGTTTACAGACATAAATGGTGCCCCGTAATATACATTGTACATAAATTGCATGCTTTTTAGTTGTTATTCCTTATGTAAAAACCACCCGTGTAGAACTCGTGTAGCCAAAAATGAATCTCTTGAGCTAGCATAGTTGAGCTTGAAACCAAATCTAGGGAGTAAATGAGTAGCAAGTCTAAAGGTGCTCAAACTGATTATAATTGAGCTAGATATATTGCCAAAAGGTAATGCCAACAACACCCGGGGTTCCCAAGCGGTCACCCATCCAAGTACTAACCGGGCCCAACGTTGCTTAACTTCAGTGATCGGACGAGAACTGATGCTTTCAACGTGGTATGGCCGTTGGAAACAATTGTGCCAAACCTGTTTTCACTTGTTCGACAACTTATTAAAATATCATTTCCACCCGAAAATATTAGAATATTGCATGCGCTACTACAATTGATCAACCCAGCAATGGACATAATATTACCTGATCCTCACAAATCTTTTGGTCAGGTTTATGTATGCTGCATTTCCTTCCAAAGTATACAGTTGTTGGAAAATTGTCGTTTGCCCAAAGATGGGTAAATTATTTGCCTATCCTACACCCTGACCTACATTTTGTCAACCCAGCATAGTTAATTTTGCTTTTTGTCTACCTAGTAAGGTTATTTCCCTAACCTACCCAGGTTTACCTACCTAATGTAATCAAGCAAATAGTCAGCCTGCATATTTCCTATTGTAAACAATAAAAACTCTTTTTTACCCGATTTCATTAATTAGATGATATTTAGATGACCACGATATTTAGTTTTTATTAATTGCAATCCTGTGGAACTGTTAATGAGATTTAAGAATTTGACAGTGCACACAAAGTTGGAAAGTAAGTTGTCCGTCTTTTTCTAACTCCAACTATATCTGGCAACAAAAATGATCAAATAAATTTTGATCATAGTCATCAACGATTAACTACTTCAAGTGGGACATTCTGTATGCTCGATTTTATTGGCCTTGATTCGGGGTAACAAAAGCAGAGATGCAATCGTTAAAATTTCAAATTCTTGTCCGTCTAGTTCTTCTTTGAAATCTTCAACAGTATAAATACCATAAATATTTATATTTGTTCAGTTTTCGAACATTGTGAAATTCTCCCCCAAGGTTCGTTTGATTGGTTATCAGCTTTGCCATATATACGATTTATTTGAAGTATAGGATTTCTGTTTGATATCTTCTTAACCTAGAGCTTAGTTATGCAATTGGATTTTGTTTGCTTCCTTTCTAATTCCTACAAACGCAAGAGATTTCCTTTTTTCGGACCCCGTCTTTGTAACAATGTACCTCCTGCAGTGTCATAAAAGTATTCCATCTCTCGGATCCACCGTAGTGCTGATTATTTGCACAAGAATCACCCATATCTTTCCGCATTAAACGCAATAACTGACATCCTGCGAAGGAAGGATTAATAAAAAATAATGATTCCATTCTGACCGACCGGTATTTTGTTCGTCGTACTATTGGGATATCTTTATGCAGAAAGTATTGGCGGCAAAAGATCTTGGCTTGTCAATATTTGTACGCTCATGTTCAGACCTGACAAGGGAGTTTTGGCCTGGTATACACACAGCTTGCTTCAAGATTAAATATTTTCACATATACACGACACAAGGTGGTTGGTTATCTTATCATTGTAACTCTGTCCCAAATGTAATGCCTCCTCAACTCCTGTATTGTGTAAGGACATTCATTCTCCTTCAAAACTGTGACTATACTTAAACTCAAAATGAAAGATTTGAATAAATTGGAAAATGTGTCTCACGAGCCATTGCTTAGAGAAAATCCGAGAAAATTTGTCATTTTCCCCATTCAGTATACGGACATTTGGCAAATGTATAAAAAAGCCGAAGCATCATTCTGGACAGCGAAGGAAGTCGATTTGTCCAAGGTAAGTTTGTATTTTATTAGTATTTCTCGTTGGGGAGATAACTGTAAATATTTTTTTTTTAATTAAAATTCTTTAAAAGGAATAACAATAAGAGGCTTGGGATGGATAGTTCATAGCGTTCAGGGATTTATATTTTGGATGCATTTTCTCTCGCCTTAGGATCTAGCAGATTGGAAGAAACTGAAACCAGATGAGAAAAAATTCATTTTACATGTCCTGTCATTTTTTGCCGCCTTCGATGGAATTGTTTGTGAAAATCTGATGGAAAGGTTCAGTCAAGAGGTACAAGTCACGGAAGCCCTGTGTTTCTATGGGTTCCAAATTGCTATGGAAAACGTACACTCCGAAATCCATTGCTTGCTGATTGACACATTTACTAGGGACACTGAGGAGAGGTCCGTTGTTCTTTAAAATGTAATCTTATCTTACGTATACATATACTGTATAGGTAGATAACATCCAAAACATTATTATACGTATTGGATTTTTATCATGTTTAGGGATTACGTAATGAAAACAATTGAAAGCATGCCCAGCGTTAAAAAGAAGATTGATTGGGCTCTTGGATGGATTGCTGATGATAGTGCTTCATTTCCAGAGCGCCTTATTGCTTTTGCTGCTGTCGAAGGCATTTTCTTTTCCGGTAGTTTTGCTTCCATATTTTGGTTGAAAAAGAGAGGTTTCATGCCCGGCCTAACTTCCTGCAATGAATTAATCTCTCGTGATGAGGTAATTAAAATAAAAATGTTCCATGTCAGGAGCAAAAAAAATTATAAAATTTCACTGAGATCTTTGTGGGGATTTAGGGTTTACATTGCGATTTTGCATGCTTGATGTTCAAGCATGTTGTTAATAAGCCCTCTCGAACCAGAGTTATTCAAATTGTGGGAGAAGCAGTTGCAATTGAACAGGAGTTCCTAACTGAAGCCCTTTTAGTGAACAAGATCGGAATGAATTGTCAGCTCATGAGTAAATACGTTGAGTTTGTTGCGGACAGATTGTTGTTTGAGCTAGGTTGCACCAAGGTAAAAAAAGTAAATACTTATAATTACCAAGATTAAATTCATGAGACAAATTAGGGGATACAACCTTTGAGAAATAGGGTTCTAATCATTGAAATATTATTGTGTAACTGTACAGATTCACAATGTTGAAAATCCACTTGACTTCATGAAGCACGTTTGTTTGGAAGGGAAGACAAGTGTTTTGGAGAAGAAAATTGATGAGTGTCGGAAGGCGGGTGTTATGAACAAGCAGGATGTGGATAGGGTCTTCACCTTAGATGCAATCTTTTAATTTCGGCGATTTAATATATTTTGTAAAACTTTTCTGGTAATAAGTACTTTCAATTAGTCATAATATCATAATTTTAATTCTACAATTTGGTACACTTTTACCTGTTATAATTTTACTATAAAAGTAAAGTTTTGGTTTCAAGTAGTTGTTGCTTTAATATGTAGTGCATTTACAATTATCTGTAAAGCATTTCCAGGACTAAAATCATTTATAACACGTGTTGTTTGAGTCTTGTTCGGCAAAAAAATACTTTAAAATTCGTATTTGTATATTATTATTTGTTGTTTCATCGTGCAAAACAATTTACAAAATTTATAAAAGTAAATATCAACAAGGTTTCTCGGGGAAGTATTTGCATTTTAAATATATTGGGGTCAAGTATACTACAAAATTGACATGTTTTAAACATTTGATACAAAAAGATCAAAATTAAAAAAATGCTTATTTCATTTCAAAACCTGTGAGGAATATTATTAATTGTATGGATTCGAAATGTTACAATGATAACACAGACAGTCGATTATACGTTAGAGATTGAGTTCATTATAGGAATTGTTTCAAATTGTAACGCCAGTCACTTGTTTTTCCCGGAAATGCCAAGTCAATTATTCGATAGATCTGTTTTCATGAAGTGATTGTTTATCTAGCAAATCCTCGATGAAAAATAAAATTCTGTCGTGGAAATTGAACTAAAATTAAATTGATCTATTCTAAAATATATTACTTGAGTATATCTTGATTTTTGTGAAACTGGGTGTAGATAGTTTGGTTTAAATACAAAATGCAAATTGTTGCAAAGGACCATTTATGTAATAGATGGCGAATTAGAAAAAGTAAGATAACGTGACATAGATGTAAATTGAAAATTTCCGGATCAATTTGCTGATTTTATATATAAAAGTGTTAATGTTCCCAATGGTCTACCATTATATTAACCAACTCTAATTTAAAAATAAGCCCGTCTAATTTAGCGAAATAGCGTTTGTAGCTAATACATATGTACCAATTGTCTATAATGTCTTCAGACTAAATAAATTGCACGCGAGTAATATTTTAAAACGCATCGTGTGATTTTCTTCAAAATTATCTCGAATTTACCTAATTAGTATAAATACATTTAACATGTAAACAGTTGGGTGAAATCATTTTTGAAGCGAATGAAATCAACTGGCTACGTCAATTTTCCTCGAAATGGTTCTATTTCATAATGAAATAGTCTATAAAAAGCCTCATTCATGTGTAACAAATATCCAAGGCCTTACATTGTGTTATCTCAACCAAGCGCACAGCATTCGTGACAGGCGTTTCGTGTTAAAAACATTATTTTCATCCCAGTAAGAAAACCAGATTCGACAAAATGAAAGTTCTCCTTGCATTCTTAACGGCACACTTGCACTTATTATTCGCCTTACCCCTTTCCCTTGAAACCAGCTTAATCAAGATTTTACGTGAGAACTCCTTTATGGCCATCATGAAACACGAAAAGACATCTTGCCGGGCAAAATTCGTTGGAAATCTGGAAAAAGAATTTACTGAAATTTTAATCAAACAAATGTCTGAAAATGTTTCTTTAGAGACCGCCCAACCTAAAGATGAATCTCCAGAATATCAATTTGACCAAATTCTTGGAACCCCATTACATTCTTCATTTTGCGTCAACGTCGTTATCCTCACAAATAATTCAACCCAAGTATTCCTCACAACAGTCACAACGGAAAGCATTCACCGTCGCCTCGAAATGCTACATTTTATTTTTCTGGGGTCCCAATCATTCCTCTTAAAAATTTGGCAAGAAAAGTCAATACAACGGTTAAAATTCAAAACAGGCCTAATTACAAATAATGGATTAATTCTTAGTCAAAGGGAAAGTGCAGTCAGTGATTCTCAGGAAGTTAAAGTGCAAAGCCAATTACCTCAATCTTCTAGGAAATGGAACTCCATCCGAAATCAGCAATTGTCAATTGCTATATTTAAATTACCGCCTTATGTCCTTCTGGACAGGGACGATAAGCCAATAATGGGAATGACCTACGATTTTATCCAAGAATTGCACAAAATATACAACGCGTCAGTAGTCGTTCACATTTCACGTTCAAAATTGGGCAAGTCCCAGAACGGAACTTGGGAGGGTTTTATGGGAGATCTTGTGACTGGAAAAAAGGACATGATGGCTGGCATTGGTCTAATCC
Source organism: Allacma fusca (assembly GCA_947179485.1). NCBI lineage: Eukaryota > Metazoa > Arthropoda > Collembola > Symphypleona > Sminthuridae > Allacma > Allacma fusca. The sequence continues at coordinate 59,853,151 of OX359245.1, forward strand.
CAACTCGTTTTGAAGTACTGGATTTTTCTTCCCCGTTTTATTATGGGTCCATGAATGCTTTTCTCTCTCATCCCAAAATCACGGTCAAATGGCAAGCAATTGTTTTCCCATTCGACAGAACTGTTTGGCTTCTGGTTTTTATTATTTTCATCCTTTCCATTCCGTTATTTTACATTCATTTGAAGCTCAAAAGAAGCAACGACACAGAACCTACCAATAACATATTTTTGGCAATCATTATACCATTTTCAGCATTAATGGTACAAGGGGGTGGAAGAATTCCTCCCAGAGCGCGTCTCTTGACTGTCATGACAATATTCTATGCCATAATTGTTGGACAGTTCTATTCCAGTAACCTCATATCATTCTTAACTTTCCCGGAACCCGAAGTTATCCCTCGGTCATTTGAAGATCTGTCAAATCGGAATGATTACGCAATTTACTCGTTGTATTTTCCAGGAGGGGTAACACATGTGTTTTTCAATACGACTAAAATAAAAACCTTTACAAAAATTCGAGAGCGCATGATTGACATGAAGGAATTTTTGAAATGCGCGGAGTTAGCTATTTTCACCCCGAAAGCATCCTGCATTAGCTTCCCTTTCGTATTGGACACCATATTGCCAAAAATTTCACTCTTTATTCCAGGTTTAACCCATTGCAAAGCACCTCACCTGGTACGAGTTTCCCTTTAAATGTGGCTCTGGTCAAGAACTCCAAACATTCGGAGTCGATTAGGTCGATTGTGGGATGGGCCAGTGATACAGGACATTTCACCAAATGGAGGCACCGGACAATGGATTATTTGAAATCGAGTGGTTCCCAGTGGCTCAAAAATAACAGGGAGAGTAGTACATACAAAAATTGCAAAAACTTGCAGAGGAATTTCAACCTTTTACTACCAAACCCTTTGGGATAAAACATTTTGTGTTGTGTTTTACTTCTGTGCTAGTTGGAGGACTTTTGGCTTTAATGGTTTGGGTTGGGGAGGTTGTTGTTTCACATGTGAAATATCAAAAACAAAAAATTCCAATGCATTGACATTTGCAGATGTAAATAAATGTTGCTTAAAAAACCTGCAGTGAAGACATGTTAAGCTTAAACGGAATAAAAAGGTCGCCTCAAGTACATGAGTTTGAGAGTTACCAATTTGTTTGTTTTCCAACAATAACTTCAAAAAATGTAAAAAGTTTTATTTTGTTTCTGAATGAATTCCCTTCGAATTCTTAATGTACATGGGTGATTTCTTACATTCTTATGGGTTCAACTTTACAAATCATAGGCATATCCATATCAATTCTGTATTATAAATATGATCATGAATTACTCAGGGGACAATGATCAGCAAGATATGGTAATGTGGAAGACAAAATTTTGTCACAGTATAGCTTCAATTGTTTTCGAGAAAGAACTTGGAGGATTCAATCAATGTCTTTATAAATACAGCCGATTGTACATAATTATCTCACAACAGAGCAGTAAAAGTGTCAGGGTAAGTTCCAAAGCTCCAAACAAGGAAATCGATTTCTGTTCCGCATACTTACTTTCAATTTCACAATTAAACAATGCTCAATAGCAAACTAGACCAATCGTCCACCTGCTTTACTAAACTCCAGCATTGTCACATCATACGTTATAAATAATAGTCACTTACTTTGCACGAACCATTTATTCAATAAACTTTCCCTCCGAATTTTGTATTCAAATTTCCTCAAACAGAAAATTATTTATACACTATTTATTTGTATTTTTAAATCCTGGCGTCAATCCCTGTTTTCCATATTGGCTGATAATGATCATAAGGAATCCCAGAAATTTTAGCATTAAAATCTTTCTTGTAAATATATTCCTCCTAAAACATGTCACAGCAGACTCAGCTTGGTTCCAAGTCTGTGATGACAAGCAGAAATATGCCTTGAGTTCTGTAGACTGTGAGATGGGACTCTGGCTGAGTAAACCCTTGAAAGTCAACTGCATTTGTGTGAACGGAGTGTAAGTACAATTGTTTTTAAATACAACTATTTCTAAGAAATTCCCCAACCCAATTTTATATCCTTATTGAAAGGCAAACTTCAATGAAATTTGTTGGAGAAAAATTAAATTTTACCTCATAATTTCCAGATGGGTAATTAACGAAGACCTCTGTGACAATAATGCCCTTATCGTTGTAGGAAGCGGAGATTGCTTCAAACTAACCAGGCCGGTAAGGCTTCAAAATAATTGGTGCAAATGAGTGCTTAAATATTGACAACTTTTGTAACATTAAATATTCGCGAGATTTTTAATCACTTCCAGATCCGTTCCGTGAAGCTTTTGGGGAAACCTGACGATCCTTACGCCTCAGTATCGTACGTCACGGATGAGTATTTCGACTCATTTATTCAAATCCCAGAGAATGAGTACAATCATCGGCTAGACTCTCACGCTTCTTTCGTCATCAGCATCTTCCCCAAGAAGGCCCTGAGAAGGTCCGATCATGAAGTGTGTTTAGTGAATCAGAGGAGTCAGAAGCCCGTTCACATTTGGAAGAATGATCGACGAGTCTCGAATCGGTTTAAGTTCATTCCGGATAACAAATGTGAAACCGCTACTTCCTACGACTATAACGTCGGCTTTGGAGAAATTTTTCAAGGTAAGCTTTGTAATTGGAAATTGTCCTTCAATATTCCCAAAAATGTTCCTTAAGAAATTAGCTAATGAATTTTGAGCTGAAGTTGTTCCAGTGCTGAATTAATCTGAAATTTCGGAATAACTTTAAAATACAATGCAATCTTTCCACATACGGGATCCATCTTAAAATTGAAAATCCCCATGGACTAATTTTGTACTTACACCCCTTAAAGGAGTTAAATTTATGTAATTACTTCAAAATACTTTCAACACAATCTTTTCAAAAGTTTTATATAATTTTAATATTTCAGATTCAGAAGTGCTCTACAGCGACTCAACGAAACCTGACTGTTCGAAGAAATGCATCGCCGCTCCGTTGGAGCTGTCTCAGAAGCGCCCTGCGGGTAGAAACTATGGCCGAGGACTTGGTCGTGGTATCTCATCATCTAAACGCTCAAACACAAATTCCAATAGTAAACAACCCAATGAAAACATTCAATGGCGGAATTTATACGCCACGAACCGAAAAGTGGAATTTGAGAATGGGGGTGATCTCAACGAGGCTCAAAGGACTTACAAAATGAATTTATACAATTATCGCTACAACTTTACCATCCTACCATTGTCCCATTCCAGGGAAGTTCGGGAACAGTCCGTGAGGATGGTTCAAGCCCAAACGAATTTCCTACTACTACATCAGACCCCGCCAAGGATCAATTCCCCGGAATATGACTACTTCCAAAAGCTCCGGCAGGTTTTTGTGGGCGTGGTTCCCCATGATATAATTAACCATGACATTGTCACTGGCCTCATGAGGATGTTCCGGGTCTTGCTTTGGGAGTCCCATGACAAGTTCCAGTATCAAGAGAACCCCAATCCAGAACAGTATGAGAGGATAATGAGACCTCTGAATGAATGCATTTGGAACGTGACGGCTTACCCTTTTGTTTTCACCGACTGGGTCAATAATAACACAGAAGCGAAACCCAGGGCTCATTCCACCCACCCCTGTTTGGAGAGAGTGAGCAAAATTAAAATTTATTTTTAAACCTACCCCCAAAAGCCAAAAAAAACTAGACTGAAATATGTGTCGGGCTTTTAGGCCTGTCTACAAATTAGAGGCTTTTAGTATAGGGGAGAAAAATTAACAACATTGTTGCTACATGTAAAACATTTAAATGTCATGTCCTATGTAAACTGTATGCCTGTAACGATTTATATGGGAATTTGTAGACAGAGAATGTTTACTGGAATGACTCGAACCAGAAAGTAGCAGGTGGTGGCGATCTTCCAGCAGGAGTTGTTAATTTCATTAACACCAATGAAAACATGATAGGACCTCGGGAACCATTCAATCTTACTTACGATTTTGTAATTGAGACGGCCTGGAAAATCTATCTCTTTGGATTCTACCGATGCAATGAGTACTTCAACGAGCAACCCACCGATGCACATGAACTGGCGGAACGAGTCCAGTCCTTGTTCAATCCCAGGGTTACAAAAAGATGGTAATTTTTAAATTCCAGAATTTTTTTTCTCAAATTGGTTTTTTGAAAATTAATAACCTGCATATTTAAATTATTTACCAGGAGGTAATAAACCTGGTCATTATTTCATTCAGTTTTAATGAATTTTGTGAAGTAGAAATATAGTCAAGTGTATACTTTTTAAACTGTCTAATTGAAATTGAAACCACCCTATTTTGCCCCTTGACTCATAAAAATTGCTTGGGAAATTCTCGACTAATTTTTCTCCCTTTGAATTAAGGTACCAGCCCGAGGATTTCAACAAGGTTCTCCCACTCATATTTCCGAAATTAAATCTCACACAGTTTGCTTGGGCGGTGGATAAGATGACCATGGGTGCGAGAGACTCGCCCTCTACGTATAGTGACCTGTTACAAAAACGGCCGGCGTACATGTCCCAGGAGGATATCCCACATGATACTTCTTTATCGGAGTAAGGTTTCATATTGAAATTTCCAATTCTTTTAATTGTGTTCTCATCTTTTTTTTTTTTTTGTAAGTATTACATTTTACAAAGTACCAGTCGCAATCCGCTAGCCAGTACTTTTTAAAGGTGATGGCCGGAGCAATTGGTCATAATTACAAACTATCAATCCTAATAATGCAATGGATGTATTCCAGTCTCAAAAAAGATAAAGGAAGACGAAAGCGGTCACCCCGGAAGCAAAAATTTAGGCAGGAAGCATTCTGGAGCAACCGTGCCCACTGCATGTTTTCCTACTCGGACCCAATACACCAATTCAAGCATTCTGGGAAGCAGGGCTGTTACATTGGGCAAGCAAAGTAGCTAGTGTGAAAGTAACACTGATCTGAAAATTCTTACCCCACGTGGTAAGCAACCCCGGATATTTAATTTATAAGGCGTGCTAACGTTCTGGAACGCTGTAAAAATTTTCACTAAATAAATTATTGTTGAATTTTGTAAAAATAATTTCATCACAAGAGCATCTCTTTATAAGGGCAGCCCCACAAGAAAAATAGTATTCTTATGTTGAGGTGCTCTAATAAAAAATTTAATTAAATTTTAAAAACATAAATCCCTCAATTATGGAGATACCAAAGAAGAAGGACGAAATTATCTACGTACATATGTAGTGTAGAGAGATTGCACTATATTTCCTTTTGCTGGCTTTTTATATCCAGTTTTAAGTACATGAAACATTATTGGGACAATACAGAAGAAACTGATATTTTATGCATTTGTTGTACCATTTTTTTAACATTATTTCTGGAAGTAAAAAATCCATACTGGTTTCATGTTTATTGTTTCAGTAAACAAAAAAGTGAAAGTATACAGGGCTGTAATGTGTTGAGTAATTCTGAGCCGAATTTACAAACAAGCTAGGACAATGATTAAAATCCTTATTGTCTGACCTGCTTTACATTGTAAAAGACAATGAGCATTCTACCTTGAAAAATAAAAGTAGTTGAGAAATAGTGGGTTAAATGCCGACATTCGCTCATTTTAAAATAAGTGTCCTCAAATGGAAACATTGATTCTTTTTCGGATTTGAGTACATCATTTTATTGTGTCAGTAATCTCAATGCAGATAATAAATATTGAGACTATAAAATGATTCCAAGGGTTTATTTCGGAAATATTTGGAGCAGGACAATAATATTATTGGTAGTGGATTTTATGCAATTTATTTCCGCTGGACCGGCCTGGTTCCAAATTTGTGACGATAAACAGAAGTACGCCTTGAGCTCTTTGGACTGTAAATTGGGTCTTTGGATGAACGTGACCATGGAAGCCAATTGTGTTTGTTTGAATGGAGTGTGAGTTTGGAATTCCTAGAGACAATATTACATTAGTCATTATTAGAAATGTAATGTTTTTTTTAAGTTGAGAAAGACCAAATTGTTCTATGTATAGTTGGATTCTTAACGAGGATCTCTGCGATAGCCATGCAATGCTCCTTGTAGGAACAGGAGAATGTTTTGGATTAACACGACCGGTAATATATATTACTGTAAATTATGTAATGAGATCTCATTTTATTAATTGCATACATATTTCTTTCCCCATGGGGGCAAAATATTTGAGGGAATAATAATTTAGCATGTAGAATTTTTTTATAAAGGTGTAACACTTGGGATTCAAATGTAGCTTCAATTAAAGTTAATCTCGGACTATGAACTATGAGAATGTATGTACTGTACACACTTTTGAGCGAATTATTTTGTCATTTTATTATGTTATTTGGATGCAAAGATCCGATCAATAAAACTTTTGGGCCGACCAGACAACCCTTTTGCTTCAGCAACTTACGTGGCGGACGAGAATTTGGACGCGTTTGTAAAAGTGCCATCGGGGAAGTATAACAATCGACTGGACTCCCCAACTTCACTTGTCATAAGCATTTACCCAAAGAAGGCCTTGAGAAGATCGGATCATGAGGTTTGTGTCCACCAGGGAAACAAAGCTAGTCACAGGGCTGTTCATATTTGGAAAAATGCGAGAAGAGTATCTTCCCGTTTTAAATTTGTTGACCCTTCCAAATGTGAGACCACAATTCAATATGATTTTCGTGTTGGGTTTGGGGAAGCTTTTCAAGGTAATTCAGCTTTTTCCTTTATTACTTTTCCTGGTTTAATTTCAAAAAATATAATATTATCCTTGTAAAAATGTAATTTGAAGCTTCACCCATAAAAATCATGCCAAAATATCTGAAATTAAGTTTAACTAACGGTTTTCATCAAAACTTTTTAATTTTGCAAGAAAAGGGACGCCTTTAAACAGACATATCGATGAGCAAAAATATGAAGACAAATTCACTGTCGTTGTAGATCAGTCTTGTTGTCAGTATTTTGCTGTATATAAATATGGAGGATAAATAAGAATGTGATAGAATATTATTTATACTGCTTACAGTAGTGACCTTAAGTTTAGCAGTCCATCTTCCTGTCTATAAATATTCTGATTTATTTCGTACATAAACTATATCGCTAGAGGTAAATCTTATCGATCTTTGCGATCTTTGTAATAACAAAAATCGTCGCTTCGCAAAAATTTATGGCGACCCTGACGGGATGCTGCTTCGAAGGGGCAGCGCTATAGTGCTGTGTAACTCCGAAAATGCTGTACCGATTAAGTTCGTCTAGAAATTCTTCCAAGATTTATATCTAAGGTTATGTCTAAAGTCTAAGTTTGAAAAACCCCCAAAAACTGTATCTGAATTTTTGAAAACCCGGGTAACTCCGAACCGGTCTGATCAATTACCTATTTTGTAATTACTGTATAGGCATTACCCTTGAAGATTGAGTATAGCAAGATAAAATAAAATCGAATAACTTGCTTCTCCGGGTAAAATAAAAATCCGGGTTACTCCGAGGCAGTTTCACCATTTGAGTTCATTAACACATGCTTCCCAGCTTACTGCCTGGAAACAATGTGTACCAAGTTTCAGAAAAATATAATAACGAGTTGTTCAGTAATCGTGTGCACGCAGAAAGGTACAGACGTACGTACAGCCGGGACAAGCGCGCTAAATAGCGCTAGCGCTACCTCTAAAAATGACGTTTAGTAAACATGTAGTTAATCAAATAAAGGACTAGCACAGAGAGAACGTGTGCTTGCAAAAATGCAAAAAGTAACGCCAACAACACCCGGGATTCCTAAGCGGTCACCCATCCAAGTTCTAACCGGGCCCAACGTTGCTTAACTTCAATGACCATACCAGGTTGAAAGCACCAGTTCTCGTTCGATCACTGAAGTTAAGCAACGTTGGGCCCGGTTAGTACTTGGATGGGTGAACGCTTGGGAACCCCGGGTGCTGTTGGTATTACTTTTTTCCAATATTTCTAGCTCTCTGTAATATTCGTATCTGTTTGGAGCACATACAACGCATGTAATTATGCAACATAGTATAATATTGTAATATATAACATCAATAAATGTAATTAAATATTTTCCATTGTAATTAAAATTTACGTAAACCAGAATCGGAAGTACTCACAAGAGATTTAATAGAACAAGACTGTTCCCACAAATGCATCGCCCCTCCAGCAGGAAGGAATAGACTTGGAATACCTCTAGGTCGAGGCATAAGGAGAAGCAATATTGCTGACAATCAAGCCAACCAAGCTCCTCCTTCAAAAAATAACGGAGGTTCCACAGCCAAAGGTCAATCATCTTCCCTGAAGAAAGTCGGCGAGGGATCAAACGGCGATAGCCAATCGGCTTCCTCAGACAATACTGATGGATCCACAGACGATACCCAATCGGATTCTCAGAACAATAACGACACATCTTCCTGTGAAAATCTCAAAGGTTCCAATAACAGTGTCCAATGGGGCGGCTTGTATAAACAAAACCAAAACATAGAATTCACAGGGGGTTCCAAACTCAAACAGAAACAGTTAGATCGGAAAAAGAACTGGTACAGATTCCGATGGCAGTTAAATCTCCCTCCATTGTCCCATACGAGAGAAGTCCGGGAACAGTCCTTGAGGATGATTCAGGCCCAAACGAATTTCTTGCTTTTGAATCAATCCCCGCCGAAGATCAATTCCCCAGAGTATGACTATTTCCAGAAATTCCGTCAGTTATTCATTGGGATTGTCCCAAATGATATAATTAGCCATGATATTGTCAATGGCTTAATGAGAATGTTCCGTGTCTTGCTTTGGGAGTCCCACGATAAGTTCCAGTATCAGGAGAACCCCAATCCAGAACAGTATGACAGGATAATGAGCAAATTGAACGCCTGTGTCTGGAACGTCACGGCTTACCCCTTTGTTTTTACAGACAAAATTGACCCAAATGATACAGTTGTGCCAAGGGCGCATTCTACACATCCTTGTTTGGAGAAGGTTTGTTACAGTCTCAGTTGTTAAATTCCCAGTCAAATTTCCCGCGTAAAATTCTGAGCTAAAAGGAACTGGAACTGAAAGAAAATTTTAATTCGTTACGTTTCCAGACTGTGGAAGTTTATTGGAACGATTCAGATCAATCCCTGGCGGGTGAAGGAAAAATCAATTTTGTTCACTCGGACCAGAGCATTTCTGATTTGGCTGGAGGGACCAGGGAAAATTTTAATACTTGCAAGTATGACTTTGTGATTGAACTAGCCTGGAAAATATACCTTTTTGGCTACTACCGATGCTACGAATATTTTGAGGAGGATGCAACAGATGCTCATCAACTGGCCACAAGTGTCCAGTCCATGTTTAATCCCCGCGTAATCAAGAGATGGTAACGTTCAATTTCGCTTTTGAAAATTAAATCCAAACATTTTTTTTAAATGGAAAAAAATCAATTCTAAAGGGTTTCTTATAAACCCAATATTTGATGTATTATAGAAGTTGTCTTTAGAATTTATTACAAGAGCTTTTCTACAAGAGTTTCCTGTAATGCAACATATTCGCAGTTCCCTGTATCTTGAGTTCTCATATCATTGCGCACATACCTGATACTATTTGATACCGTAGTTGTTAATATAATTTTTTGAAAAGGTACCAACCGGAAGGTTTCAATAAAGTCCTGCTCCTCCTCTTTCCTAAATTAAATTTTAAGCAGTTTGCATGGGCTGTGGACAAGATGGTGGTTGGGTCAAGGGAGTCCTCAGAATGGGAAAGTATTCTAAAGAGGCCCCCAATCCCTATAACTGAAGAGGATATCCCTGATTCTAGTGATAAAAAAAAGTAACTTTTACTTTTCTTAGCACAAATTTATTCAGGTCATATGACAAAAAATTGAATGTATCATTGGAATTGGAATTTTGTTTAATTTTTACAGCTCAGATAATGATAGGAGGAAACGATCAGGGGGGAAAATATTTAAGCGTGCGTCCTTCTGGGACAACCATGCGCATTGCATGCATTCCTTGACGGACCCAATTAAAGCATTTAAGTACGCTGGGAAGCCCGGTTGTTACGTTCCACGAACCAATTAAAAAATGTATTTGATACATATCACACCATACAACAGTTTACTTTATGTGTTCAGTAAAAGAAAGGCAAATTATTATTTATGGGAATCCGTTCTTGAGACGAATCTGGGATGTTCAATATTCGATGTTGCTACTGGGTTATTAATATTTTATAATAATCTTATTTTATAATGGCACTTTCGTACATGTTAAACGTTTTAAGGGTTAACTTTCTAGTGTTGTACTATTCATTGTTTCTTTTTACTTAGCATTCGGTGTTCGGTGTGTTTCTTAATAGTATGTATGTTTATTATGAGAAATTGATACACGTACAAGAGATTGCACGGAGCCAAAAAAAAGGAATAACATAAACAGTAATTGTAAGTGCCTTAACGAATTTCACAAATATGTTTGGAATTTGGATTAATAATCGCTGTATAACTGAATTCCTTAATTCACAAATATTTTGCTAGGATAAAATTGATACAAATCAAGCTGACAAATCCTCCTGCTTTGCAAGAGCATTCTTTTGTATACATGAAATATTGAAACATACAAACATATTCAAGATGATTCCTTCAAGTTAATTTATCTTTTTCAAGGAATATGTCGATGCGACGATCTGGCGAAGTGTATTACGCAAAGATAAGGTGGCATCAAAAGTTGAAATTATTGGCGCGAAGTCCAATTTAACGCTCTACGTTTTCGGAGCGTTAAAATTGCAAAAAGCCTAATTAACTGCCGCTTAGACATTGCCGCTAAAATTCGTCCCAAGTCATTCAATTTTGGACGTGCGCAAATACTAGACGCAATCTCTAAGGCTAAGACAAAGGTGCAGCCCAAAGCGCTCCAAAGAAACGCGTACAGAACAAGAATAATGGAACTTCCCAAGTCTAGTGCTTTGGCCACGTGGTCGTCTGCAGAAACAATTATACCCGTGTTGTTTTCAAACCTATTCTTGCGCCATCTCTCCCAAAACATTAGCAACCCACTCGACATCATGACCTGAGCTCGGTTCCCAACATAATCGTATTCTTTACTCCAGGTAAGTGGAACGAATAAATAGTTCCAACTGCGGGCGAAGTCGTCATCCTTAATTTTCCCATTATGAGCGAATTTGATTCCGGTCTCTAACATAGCTGTTTTAAATATTTCCCAATAGTATTCCAACTGATCCGAATAAAACACCAAGGCTGTTTTTGGGTAATCTAGAACATGTCTGATGAACATTCCTAATGTATTTCCAGACATACATTTGAATTGCCCTGGAAATATATTTGTATGTTTGGCAGTAACATTAGTTACAGTCATTTCATCAAACTCTGATCGGCCATAAATAAATACTAAATCACTCTCTTCACATTCCCTTACGCACGAGCTTTTCTTTGGTTCAGAGCATCCCCAACCCCTGAACACATCCCGGTAATATTTCTTGTAATCACCAGCCGGCACGTACAATGTAAAATTTTGAAGCTCTTTCAAATACCGCCAATTTGTACTGTACGTTTTCTCCGTCATGAAAGCAGTTTTTAAAAGTCCTTTGTAACCATTGGAAATAATTATACAAGAGAGTAGCCAATTGATAAGAACGAATACGCTGTACTTGGACCTGAATATATTCATTGGATTAGTAGCTATAAATGATCCCTGCTCCATCAAATTTGCGAAAACCGAAAATAGGAATGAAGCCACGCCCTTGTGTCGTTGTCGAAGAGAAGTTGCATCGGATGCTAAAGCAATGGCCGTAAAAATAGTGGATAATGACACTGCTATCCAAACAACCAGTTCAAGCGGGGTTGTATACAACGAGATCATCTCAAGCCTAGATGCCTGCACACCATCTGACGTAATGAAGTGAAACCCAGAAGTTTGAAATATTGGGGTTGGTTGTCCAGCCCAGTCATTTTTGCTATATCCAATTATGATCGAATTTGTTTTCAGGAGTAGAATCGAGCAGTTACAATAGAAATCCTCAATTAAGAAGTGGTAGATAGTTTTGAGAAGAATCCATGGGTTTTTGCGTCTGAAAGGACTTCCAACCATGGACTCAGGTTCTTTTTCGAAATGTTCTTGAAATGGATCATGCTTCCAGGCAAATCGTTTCCCAAAATTTGTTGCAAGGTCAAAGGTCTCTATCATGGTATCGACGCAGTCCGATCCATGGCAGCGGAAAGGAACCCGACAAGTTATGTAAAACCAGCAAATGTAATAGCCAGAGAATATCAAATTGTTTTTAACCTTTACTGGGGATAATACAAAGGTCCGGACATTCAAATACTCGCTACGCACTGACTTGGATATTTTGTCAAAGAGAAAATTTTTCGCCAGATCACAATGTAGAATCAGAAGTACTATCGGGATCAATTTGGCGTCCCCCACTGTCGTTTTAATCAACCTTGAAATGTATGTATGGCTAAATGAGACTGCTGCCCGTTTCGGTCTGTAGCCCCAAGGTGGTGAAGTGTCCAGAATATCTCCAGTTAGAGCAATCATGACATTGCAATGTAAATTTTGTGCTTTGAACATTGGTACATTTTCTCGGAACTTTGGCGTCCTCTCCTTTCTCGACATAAAATCTTTCAAAACGTAAGGGCTTGAAATTTTGCTGTAGTCTGCATGGTTTTTAATTTGGAAAATAAATAGTAAACACTCCTGCAGCTTCTCAGTGAGGACTACCTGCACATCAAAGTTTTGCATTTCTTCAATAGAGACACCCACTGTTGGATGTGCACCAAAGGGACTGATCATCAGAATTAATAATATGATGGAGGTCATTTGGACTATGGTCGGACGGGAGTCGAATTTACTCAAGGGACAACCCAATCACCAATAAAACCCTTATTATTGTAATCTGTAGATATGGTCAGCTCTTGATAATTTCTTTCAGGATCCGAGCATGAAAAGAAAAATCCATTTATAGAAGGTGGGCACACCTAATCTGTAAGGTTGTATTTGTAATTGAAGGGAACAAATTCAGGGTTCTTTGGTTTTCTAATAATTGTTAGGTTAAACATTCCGTTTTTATAGGAATTTTAACAGTGCTGAAGAAAATCTAATCGTAAATAAATTGTTTACAATTTTTGATTGTTCTGTTGTGTTAATCCACGTTACGGAAATATAATTAATTCAAGTTCTGCTGTAATGTAAGAAATTGCTCAATATGAAAATTTCCTAGAGAAGATTTTAGGAGATGCACGTTATCACCACAGTTTGATCAGACGTTTTTGGCCACAAGTAGATTACTACTTAGACTTACACTGAGGGGAGCATAACTATTACTGGAATACGTAAATAGTCTCGACAATTTGACAGCCGGCTTTAGAAGGTTGTTAAAAAATTAATCACATTGCAATAAGTATTATCTAAAATGCAAAATAAATACTTAAGTTAGCATGAAAAAAAGCACAAAAAAGACGCTTTTAAAGGACGAATTAACTTTAAAGTCATTTGGAGTAATTGAAGCACAATCAATTTTCTCAAAAAGGATAGGTGGCTAACAAGAACAAATCAACAAGCAAGTTGTGTTCTGTGCCCATATGTGTAATTAGCTACAGCCCAATAACTGCGCATGCGTATTACGTCCATTAGTTACCGTCGTTTGATTGGAATTTTAAGAATTTTTTCCTGAAAAGCAATCTGTCCCATTTGACCCAAACACAAACTTGAACTTACTGCCAAAACGAATAATGTTCTTAAAAAGTCTCGTCGAAATCCTACAAATAGTACTTAAATCTTTTTTTCCAGGGGGTATTTAACGCTTGAGCTAACCGTCGTTTAGTTGAAGTGACGAAGTTTCAAGAACTTAAAAAAATGTATTCTGGTTTCAGCCAAAAACAATTTCAGGCTATTTATTGACATAACAAAAAAACTTCAAAAAAAAACTCCATAGCTAAAACGTTTCATTGAAGTCGACCCAGTAATTGTTGCGTAATCGTGACAAGGGACAAACGGACATCCGAACACAGTATCTTATTAGGGGGCTGACGCGACGCTAAAAATCGACTTTCACTTATGTAATTAGGATTTTATCCAACAGGTTTAGGTACTCGGACCATATTCTACTTAGCGTCCACATAGGAAATAAAATAATTATATCTAACTACTCAAGGTGTGAATGGGTTTTTAGATGATTATTTAGAAGGTTATTAGAAGTTTAAAATTCTAATATTACAATTAGAGTAATGCGTACACTTAAATACACAGAATACAAAAAGTCTGGAACCACTTTTGCAATTGAGTTAACAACGTAGTTTTTCGAGTTTCTACTACAGTTTGAGGGACCAGTTGAATTTTGGTTTTAACTATCTAAACCAAAGGTGTCCAAAAGGTTCAGCCTACCTAAAATACTACATATTTTTTGCAGCTTTGCCTTGCCTACATATTAACCTACATTATTTATCAAAAATAAATTGCCTACCTATTTGCCTACATATATACTCCTGTAATGTTTCTGCCTATATTTTAGCCTATAAAGGCCTATTTTTAGCCTATAAAGACCTATATTTTAGCCTATAAAGACCTATTTTTAGCCTATAAAGGCTTATTTTTTCAACTAAAAATCATCTATGTATGTACGTGCAATCGTAACACATGAAAAAAATCAAACTACTAAAATGTCACGTATTTGATGAATATTTTTGAAATTTATTTTAAGGTTAAATCCAATAATTGCTTGACAAATTTGTCAATAGATTATTAAATATGCCTATTTTTACCTTCGCAAACTGCCTACCTTGTTCCTAAATAAAAAGTAAAGTCTTGCAGTTCCTACATATAATATAGGATTAATTTTAGCGGTAATTACTGCACCCTATTTTACTACCTATAATTACTTGGATTTTACATCCTACCTATTTTTATCCTATATATAGGCCTATAAATAGGATAGGTGGACACCTTTGATCTAAACACGTGTCAAATTAGTAAAAATTACTCCATTTTTGCAATTAATTACTGTAATAATTAGCCAGTACGTCTTTTTATCAAGGGATACATTCTCATTGTTAAAGTGCCTATAAGAACATATTCTTGTCCTGGGCTATTACCTTTCCGTGACATTTTTCCATTATTGAATATATCAACATTGTTAGACTATATTTAACGCTTAAGATTATGTATTATATTATTGTTTATTTCTATCCAAATACCATTAATAACTCCCGATTGACTTTATCCCTTCTACTCTTCCACATCCCTCTTTCGTTCTGCAAATGTTTCAGATCTTTCATTCTGAATATTCATTTTCATCAAGTGTCACGAGTAAATCTCAATAACTATGGTCGCAACAAGACAAGAGATATTCCAAATTATTTAAAACCGGCAACAAATTCTTTTGTTTATTTAAAATTTGCCAACATTTTTGGATGTTTCAGCCATATTGTTTTTAGAAGGACTGCTGATATTTCGCTACAATGGATCCAACGAAATTTGCTGTAAAATCAGTGCGCTAAAATATTTTTATTAAGGACAGGTTATCCATGATAAAATGGCGACGTCAAAAATCTTCACTCGTTCGAACTTCAACTGCACCTGTCCATGAATTGCAACACCCCAAACTGATCCATAGATTCTCCAAATATCTAATTCTTTCATGAAATCAAATTGTTCTCACTCCTGTTTTCTGCATTTAAATGTAAAGTGGACGCCGGCTTTGCTGCACAATGATAAATCTTGCCCAGTAAGTATTGACGTTCCAAATAAGGTATTATCATGGGTAGCAATGAAGATGGGAGAATTTCCGTTTCTGCTACGTGGATTGTGAGAAACACTTAAATTAAACTAGCATAGAACTAATTTTCTGATACCTCCCGCTAAAACTTCTAATGACCAATGCATCGCAAGATAAGACACTTGTGATGTGAGCAAATCGCATGCACAATCTCTACGACGAAAATTAGAGTGCAACCCAAAGCGCTCCACAGAAAGCCGTAGAATACAAAAACAATGGAGCTTTCCAAGTCCAAAGCCTTGACCATGTGATCATCTCGAGAATCAATCCGGCCAGTTCTGCCCCTTTCAAATCTGATCTTGTGCCATCTCTCCCAAAACACACTGCTGCCCGCCAAGCTACCTAGTCAAGTCTAGTCTACCCAGGCAGCACAAGTACGTTTAAAATACGAGTTTAAGCCGTTTACGGATTAAACACTAAACGCTTATATAACGCCGGGCATTGGTCTCAGTTTCGCCTAATATACGTATATTCAACGTTGAAATGTCCGCTTCGTCCGATATCCTCAACATGGAAGTAATACGTTGAAAAAACGTTGAATGTAAACGTATATTAGGTGTAATTGAGGACACATTAAATATCTCTACCGACAGGTAACTCTAATAATTATTTTATTGATCAAGTGCTAAAATCAGAAATAATTAGTGGGGATGCCAAAATGTATTCAGGAGGTAATTTTATTTAAATAAAATCCCATTTTAATTGTTTATGTTGCAAAATTAAACAAAAATACAGCTGGAATTTAAAAGGTTACAACAACCACGCCAACAATGACAGCCTCTTCAAACGAGTACTGCAGAACTGCACTTTCTAGTCCTGCAAGTTTCAGAATAGAGATAGTTAAAAAACACGGTATAAGATTATACAAGATTTCGAATTATAATAAGATTGTATTCAATTGAATTTATTCGTAGTAACTACCAGCTTACTTAAGTCTTGCTGGAGGCTGCTTCAGCCAGTCCTTACTGGTCCTTTCAAAAGTGCTTCTGGTGCATTCGGGGTAATTGATCTTTACAGCAGCTGTAAAAATTATGCATTAAGCAAAACTCCTTTTTAATTATTTGTACCCATTGAAGTGGATGTAAAATGCAGCAGCGTACCGTAAACAGCGTCAGTAGCAGAATAATGCCTGACTCCACGTTTGGCTCCCCTTCCTTCCCAATTGTAATGCAAAGCGACATTATTAGTCAAACAGGCTCCCCATGTTCGTCTGGTACAGTCTTCGGAATTTGATCCACCATTGTCCGAAATAAGCCGAACCTACAAAATGTGACTATGTAAATTATTTGTAAAATCGTTGCATCCAGGTATACGCACTGGTTGGATTTTTGTGGGAAGACCGTAAGATTTTTCACAGGAAAATGATTTTCAGAAAGGGATGTATTTCCACGGACAGGGAATTTTTAAATCGTCTTTTTTATGGTACAGGTTTTCAAATTCGTTGGCGTAATTCAGGAAAATTTGGTATTCAAACAGGTATTTTTAATTGATTGGTCTAATTTGGCAAGGATTTGAACTTTTTTAGGGAAAATTGTTTTACCAACTAATTTTGAACATCGTTGGAATTCAGAAATGATCTTCCAGGGAGACTTATAAAAATCCTACTCCTGGCTATATTTTACAGCTGTAGACTACTTAATAGATACTAAATGTAGCTTCTCACAAGTTCATCTTTCAAAGTCGGATCTTCAGCAGCAGAATTTTCCATCCCCTCAAATTCCGCAACCTCTTCAAAAGGTAACTTGATCCGTGCAACTTGACAAGGCGTATGTTGTTTAGAAATCAAATGTGGAATAGAAGCCTTGAGAGCCTCTAGCGCTTCCTCATGCTGAAGTTGCCTGTATTTGATTGTCTCCAATGATCTGAGTATTGATTTCTTAAAGTCTGCAACAAATATTCATTGAGGTTTATTAGTTACAGATGCGATAACTTCTTGTATATTTACAATTTATAATGTACAAAATCATACCAGCATCTGAAATTGACGGAGACGGTGGTCGAAGCAGTGGACTATTAGTAGCCTTATTACTCTCCCCATTATCAAAAATTAATTTAACTGGTTTTGATGAAGCTGATGGTACTCTTGCTATTGATTCTCTGGATGTAAAATCACAATTTCCACCTGGCACATTGGGTATTGTTGGTAGTGATACTATACTTCCTTCTGATTCCGAGTCACTTAAACCACCCAAATCTTCCAGAGCACGGAATTTGGCACTTATTGGTGGTGATTCGATTTAACTGGACATTGGCGGGTATTCCTTAAGCGCTGCCTTTGTAGGAGCTGGGCAAATAAAAAGTAACTGATAAAACATTATATTATAAATAATTACACGTATCTACTGCAAATAAGATCTAATTGCTCGTACTTCCATACGAAGTTCCACATCGTGTTATCTTGGCTGCTGTAATGTCGGACTCACTTCCAATATCAGACATTACTTCGGCTCTACGGGAACCCGATCTCGCCTTTTCATGTGTAAGCTACACAAAATAAAATATTAGCTTTGAAATACATGTATTGTCACATATTCTGGAATTACAACAAACGTTTGTATCAATTATGAGTAAAAGAAATTCAAGCACACATTATTCTTTTTAACTTCAACTTTGTATTGTTTCCAGGAGTCGCTCGGAGGCATACAATTCCGAATTGCCTTCGTAGTTCTAGAAGGGTCCCGAAATTTTGGCCAGAAACAGTCCTGGGAGTCCTTCGAAATCCAAATGCTTGGAACAACACTCACTTCGTTAGCCTTTAGGAAGTGGACCACAGCAAAAGCCATCATTTCTCTTTAAAGCAAATGGGGGAAACAATAAAATATGTGACAATTAGCTTTGAATGGCAACCTCATATATTTTGATGTGACCGTATTTAATGGCCAGGCACCCAAAGAGGAGTAACTTCGGTTTTGAACTCTAAAAATATTAAGTTTAGAAGATGGACATGGCACTTTGAAAGCGTCCGAATAGCATACAGCTTTTTTTCCGACGATGTACGATGTTCCCGATTCGTCAATAAAATTCAAGCAATGTATCAATGATCCACACTGAAGCTTACAAAATGCATCACTTTCATTGACATTTAGTACAAACTTAGGAAACCTAACCGCCTTGTATTGTTTTACATTTTTGAACACATGTGTAGGTCCAGATGTATATTGTTGAAACAGTTTTGGGTAGCTTGATCCAGTCTGTGCATTCAACTCATTGAAAGTTAATGCGTTCTGCTCCGTTATGCGTTTGAAAAGTTGTTCCAATGGTTTGTCCTTGCTTCTAACTAGGGATTTCAATTTTTGAAGATGATTTTCATATCGGAATGCGCTGAAATCTGGCAAACATCCAAACCTCTCCACATCATCGCAAATATGAAGCAAACAATGTACATTAAAAGAAACGTACTCCTTTCCATACAACTGACTAAATGTCTGCACAAATTCTGTAAGTAAATTCCGGGCATAACCAATGTAATTTTTAGCAAGTCGTATAGAGCATAAAATGTATATTGCTACAGTTAAAGTTAGAAAATTCAGGTAGTATTTCTTGTCCAAAATACCCTTCAGAACTACTGAACCTGTGAATAATAAAAACTGACGAAATTCGTTTGCTTTGAATCGGTCAATTTCCTTCAGTTATCGTGGTTTTCTTGCGAAATCGTTTGGTATAAAAGTTCGGAGTTTTATGAGGAGATCCGAAATTAAGTGTACTTTTGCTGTAGAAATCTTGTAGGCTGTCTTGGTGCTTTTTGTCCACAAATTCAGCAGCTTTCGCATGACACCCAGACAGACCAAATGCATGTATTCTTGTGGAAACTGAGAAACCATTCCAATTGAAAGTTGTTCCAACGGTGATGACCCATTATGGTGGGGTCTGGAAGTTCGGTTTTTGAAAAATACGTCGGTCCTGAGATTTCCTGAGGTAGTCGAAAATATTATTCGGTTCTTAAAATATTTGCCCTTTTGATCGCACCGTTCACAACCGTGATAAGCGTTGTGTCCTCTGATGTTTTTTATAAACGCGCTGGCTGGGGCGTCACAAGTAAATGCCCGAAACTTAATTCGTACTATATTAGTGTCAAATATTAAGCCCGTATGTAGTAAATCTTTACTTTCCTGCGCAAAGTCTGCTAGATATGAATAAATATCACTTGGTTTAGCGGCTCCATAGTAACATCCAATTACAAAAGGTTGTGATGAAGGGAGATTTGATATCCATCCTAATATTGGCCATAGTTGCGAATTGCTGCTGTTAAAAATGGGTATTCCGTCAATATTAATATCGATTTCCAAAATCTGTAGCTTCGATCTATGTGTTGTGTAAACATGTCTTATTGTTGATTCCAGCCCGAAATGCGTGTACCTGCCTATGCCAATCGGTCTTGAAAATACATTTCTTGGGGTTTGTAGTAGTGTCCGAGCGTCTGTTGGAAGTTTTACATTTAAATCGCACTTTTGAAGTATCTTGAGTAGTTTCGACGTAGATGATAGATTTATGTTTTCTTCCAACGCCCAAGTTCGAAGTTCCAATTGTAAGTCCAACTTGATGCATTCGTCATTTTTCTCTTGCAGGATTTTGGCCCCAGTATTGAATTCTTTAATAACATCACATTCAGTAAATACCAACTCACTGGTCACTGAATGCACATACTCACAATTAGCACTTTCACAGGCGCTTACTGGAGAATAGAATTTTGCACATCCAGTGAGCCTTCTTGCTGTTGCGGTTGCAATTATCCTTCTTGTGTGCCTGGCACTATGTTTAGGCATTACTCTAAATTATTTATGAAAAATGGTTTTACTGTCTTACCTGGTTTTAATTGTGGCAAGAAAACTGAATAATTGATCTGATACTGAGTCTTTTCCTCGATATCCACCGCCATTTGTAACTGCACGTACGGCATGAAGCATGGAATCGTTAACGTTTGAGTGTACACGTGCGCATGTGCCTTCATGTAACGTTTTATCCATGCGTATTTTAAACGTAAGCTCGTATCTGGTTAATAAACGTGTAGCATGGTTCGTTTTGGAAACGTTATTTTTACGGTTAAAATATACGTAGACCAAGAATACACCATTAATAAACGTTTTACGTCTATGGTGTGCTGCTTGGGTAGTCTTTAAAGTTCAGAGCCACAACTAGTCAAGTCTAGTCAAGTCAGCTGTTTGTTTAAGTAGCAATAGTCAAGTCTAGTCCTAGTCTTCCTTCTCTAGCTGGTTCCCTAGTCAAGTCTAGTCAAGTCACCTAGTCACATTATATTTTTTATAAACATTCCTTCAATTTAAATAGCAACATTTATTTTCAAAAACTTAAATTTCGTTGAGTTCAAAATTTTCAGATTTTAGCGAGTACCTCTAGGAAAAAACTAGGTCATCTTTATTTACATCAAACGATGTACAAATGAGACAACACGTGTAGTTTACAACATCACTACAATAATAATGTTCAGCAAGATTTTTGCTCAATCAAAAAATGTCAATAGGGGTGGATTTACGGGCTGACCCACCCTGACGCGGCCATGGTAACAAATTTAGGGCCAGGGAAAATCATTTTTTCTTTTCTTTAATTTTTCTGAAACTAGTGCTGACAACAAGGAGTCACGTTTTGATTCCACCGGAATCAAACTTGGTATTAATTGACGAAAAACTGGTTCTGACAGTGAGCAGCTCCGTAAGCTACACGGAGTGTGTTTTAAAGAAAGCAGGAATTTATACGATGTTAATACCAGCTGACATGTTTTGAATAGTACAGACATTAAAATTTTGGAGGTGAATTATATCTAATTTCTGGTATTGAAAACATAAACCGTCGTTTCGGCGTTCAGGTAGGGTTATTTCAACTAAAAAGGAGTTCAAATGTCACTGCGATGGTCCCTTTGAGGTCTTGCAGCACCAACTGTATTTGGGGTTCAATAAGTACCTGCTCCAATATAAGGAGATTTGCGTTGTCGGAACCAGAATAATCACACCAGGTTTATATTCAAGGGTCTCTACCAGGAAGGACAGTATTTCACAATTTTTTAATTTTAGTTGCAATTTGATAAGAATTTATAGAAGAAATAATACTTTTAAATATAGAAATTAATGTGGGAAATATATTCTAGCTTTCATTGTCATGATTCAGCTATGATCAATTGCAATGCAATGTTAAGCAACAAATTGTAACTAAAGACTAGATTTTCCCTAAACCTTTCCACGTATTCAGTAAACAATTTTATGTTTTGATCCTTCTAAACGAAACCATATACTTGGCTTCGTAGCTTTAATTTTCAGCTACATGACGGAGCCTCAGGTATGTCAATTGTGAATTGACTAGGTTTTGCATGAAGTCATGATAGTCAAGTCTAGTCAAGTCATGTGTTTTTGCAAGTTGCCCTAGTCTATTCTAGTCTAGTCGCATAATAGAAACACCATGCCTAGTCAAGTCAAGTCTATTCTTTTACGTCCATTTTGCCTCCTAGTCTAGTCAAGTCTAGACTTTACTAGTCAAGTCTGACTAGACTAGGGCAGCAGTGCCAAAACATTAACAACCCGCTCGACATCATGACATTAGCTCGGTTTCCAATGTAGTCGTATTTTTTACTCCAGGAAAGTGGAACGAATAAATAATTCCATCTGCGGAGGAAATTGTCATCTTCGACTTTCCCATTATGAGCAAACTTCAGTTCGGTCCAATCCATAATTATCTCAAAGTTTTCCCAATAGTATTCCAAATGCTGAGAATACACCACCAACGCTGTTTTTGGATGGACAAGGATATCTCTGATTTCCAAGGATAAATAGTTCCCTGCCACACATCTGAATTGACTGGGAAATATACGCTTCGAACTGTTTTCATAAAGAGTCACCTCATCAAATTCTGATCGGCCATATTGAAATATATCATCACTCTCATCGCATTGTGCTACACAGAAGCTTTCATTAGTTTTCGGACTATTACATCCCCAACCCATGAAAACGTCCCCGAAATATCGCTTGTAATCACCAGCCGGAACGTACAATGTAAAATTTTGAAGTTCTTCCAAATAACGCCATTTTGTATAAAGCTCTTTTTCAGTCATAAAGGCAGTTTTTAAAAGGCCTTTGTAACCATTGGAAATAATGAGACAAGAGAGCAGCCAAATAGTCAGAACAAATATGCTTGACTTGGTCCTGAATATCTTTTTTGGGTTACTACCGATAAATGACCCCTGTTCCATCAGATTTCCAAAAACCGAGAATAGGAATAATACCAAACCTTTGCTTGTTCTGTCGAAGGCAAACAAACTTGATGCTAATTCAATGGATGTGAAAATTGTGGATAATGTGACAGCAATCCAAACAACCATTTCAAGCGGACTTGTGTACAATGAGATCATCTCAAACTTAGAGGCTTTAACGCCATCTGACGTAATGAAGTGAAACCCAGAAGTGTGAAACAAAGGGATAAGACGACTTGACCAAGTATCCTCGCTTGCTCCTATTCTGAGCCTTTTTCCTGTCACATACACAACGGAGCAGTTGCAATAGAAATCCTGAATCAAGAAGTGGTAGATTGTTTTGAGGTGAGTCCACGGTTGTTTCCTCCTAAACGGGCTTCCGAGCATTATTCCAACCTCCATTTCAAAATGGTATTGAAATATACGATTGTTCCACTTAAATCGTTTCCCAAAATTTGTTTCACGGTCAAATGTCTCAATCATGGTGTTGATACAATCGGATCCATTGCACCGGAAAGGAATCCGACAAGGAATGATGAACCAGCAAATGTAGTAGCCAGAGTAAGTTTGTAAATTATTTTCCTCTTTTCCCGGGGATAGAACAAAGGTTTGTGCATTGAAATATTCATTTCGAACTTCTTTGGAAATTTTATCAAAGAGATAATTTGGCATCAAATCACAATGTAGAATAAGAAATAACATCGGGATAGCTCTAACATTCTTCACTTTGACTTGCACGAAAATAGGGATGCCTCTTATTTTAAATGAGACCATGTCTCGTTTCGGCCTGTAGCCCCGCAAGGTGCTGAGGTATCAAGAATATCTCCGGTTATGACAATCACCACATTGCAACGCAAATTTTGTGCTTTGAAAACGGGTATATTTTCCTCCTTTTTTGAATTCTTCCGTTCTCTCGACTCAAAGTCGCTCAATACGTAAGGGTTTGAAATATGACTGTAGTCTGCATGCGTTTTAATATGCAAAATGTTTAATAAGCAGTCCTGCAGCTTCTCAGTGATGAGTAACTGCACATCGAGGTTTTGCATTTCTTCAATGGAGACACCAAGTATCGGATGTGCACCAAAGGGACTGATCATCAGAATTAACAATATGATGGATGTCATTTGGACTATGTTTGGACGGGATTCAAATTTCCCCAAAGGATAATCTAATGAAACTATTAATAATATAATTTTTGTTGTTATAATCACAAACAAATGCACACATGTAATTATGTTTACCTCATATTTTAAAATTGTACACAATTGGAGAAGAATACATGTTGGAGTCTCCATACAAATAGAATAGGAATTGTAATACAAGAATTTTTAGAAAAGATTCTCCGAGATACCCGTTATTACCACAATTTGAGTGGAGCATTACTTATTATGTTATAATGGAATAAATATAGTCTCAAAAATTTCGCAGTGGGGTTTAGAGGGTCTATAAAAAATTACTTACACTGAATTTCTGATTGTGAATTCGTTTAAACTGTCAAGTGAGTACTTTAGTTAGCTTTTGGGAGGTTCGTGAAATGACGGTTTTAAAGGACGTTTCAGCTTTAAAATTAGTTGGAGTAATCGAAGAATTTTCCCAGGCGGATAGTTGACTAACAAGGGAAAATAGTTACTACGCGATTAATCGAGGCTAAATCGTGTGATAAACCCACATGTGTAATTAGCTATTAGTACGTCCTTTAATAATTAAAGGACGTAATAATTATTATTGTATTACCGTCATTAATTGATTGTAATTTCCAAACATTAAGAATAATATTACGAGAAACAAACCGTCGAATTTCAATCCAAGACTAATCGAGCTTACACAAATAATGTCCTCAAAACGTATCACTAAATTCCAGCTATAGCGTTTAAGATAATCGCCGTTTCATTTTTCTTTAAATTTCCAGAATTTCAAAACAAAAACTGTGCTCTAATCCAAATGAATCGCCAGGCTGCTGTACTACTGATATAAATATTGCCCTCAAAAGTTTCATTGAAATCCTTGTAATTGTGTTACAGCTAACCGTCATTTAGTTTAAATGACAAAATTTCAAGAATTTAAAAAAACTGTAGGCCTAGTTTCAACCAAAAGCAATCACAGGCTACGTATTGACAGAACGAATGTCTACAAAAGGTTTGGCCTTAGGGAGCGTCCATAAATGATGTCATGCCATATATCAGTGGGTCCTTTCATAATTTTCTGACGCTGGAATGATACAGTCAGTGGGTCTAACAAGTTCATTATGACATCATCATCAACGATTAAATGAAATAGGAGGTACAAGGAACCATGCGACATCTGCTGCTCAAATAATTGCTTTATCACGCCGCCAAAGAGTGATACCAGGGAAAACATATATCTCGAGGAAAATCTCAATTGGGAGGGATTGTATTTTGCTAACAGGAATTTTTAAATTTGATTTAAAAGGGATTTAAAAATTGACATTTTTTTGCAGGTATTTTCAAATTTATTGGCTTGTTACAGGGAAAGTTGCGCAAACAAGGGTTTTTAGATTGGTTAAGCTTATTTGGCAGGGGTTTGCCGTCTTGTAGGGAAATTAATTTTGCTAACAAGGATTTTGAAAATCGATGACCTTTTTTCAGCAGGGATTCTTGAAATCGTTGAGGACCTCCCTGCAGGGACATAAAATTCAGCAGTGACATTCAAAAATGATCTTTCAGGGAGATTAACAAAAATCCGACCACTGATTTACAGAGGCTTTTGATTGAGGTGCTGATTTTCGGACGTTTTAACCACAAATGTTTGAGAACATACGTGGTTGATTTCTGTGCTTGGTGAGAGTGACGTCATTATGAGGGTGGGTCCATCACTAACGCCAGAAATGACAGCTTAATGACACTAGTATCAGTGGGTGGGATTTTTATGATTTTTGGCATGACATCATTTATGGACGCTCCCTTATTGTTTCAAGTAATCATAACGAGAGACCCTCAGAAATACGAACGTATGGACAGGGGTATTTAACTAGTGGGCTGAAGCCACCTTAAAAGTGGACAGTCACAATACAAGGATTTTGTTCAATTGGTAGGTGTATGGTCGAACAATATGCCCCTCATCGTTCCTGGGAATCAAAGTAATTATTTTGAACTGCTCAAGATGTGAATGGGAGTTTCAGTAGTTTAAAATTCTAATAATAATACAATTACATTAAAGCGTACGCCTAAATATACAGATTAAAGAAAATGGAACTAGTGTTGCACTTGAGTTAACAACGAGTGGCTCGATTCTGCGAAGGATCGAGTGCTGCTATAGATAGGGAGTTTCGATTGGAAATGCCCTCGTATATATAACGTGCAATTTTGTTGTGCATATTGGCACATTGGGAAAATGATCTGAATTGGGCATTTTCGGCAGGGTATATTCGGTATTTTGGGCATTTTCAGTCGGGAATATTTATCAATACTGGTATGTCAAACTCACAATAAGTAATACATTCAAGCCAAAAACACCACAATTCACAATAAAATCTACAAACGTCAATAAAAAAAGCCTACGTGTCTATTTTTTCTAAAATGTATTTTATTTCTAGATACAGTCAATGTGTATCATACAGTCGCTTTATATTGAACTGATGAATGCAATATTCTGTTGCATTTTGTATAAATTCAATCAGAAGACCCGAGTTCTTTTCGCGCGTAGGATATTTCAATGATAAATGCGTCCTCAAAATTTCCTCCCCATCAGAACTTTGATTTGTATAACTTTCATCATATGCAGCTGTTCCTTCTCCTTCGGTTGAAATGATATCGGCGTAAATGAAATTTCTCAAAACAACTTTTTCTACAAGTGCTTCGCAGTTGGCATAGTTCATTGCATTCCAAAATGTGTTTTGTTTTATTACTAAATTAGAAATATTACAGAAATAATTTCAATGCTGTAATGCTTAACCGGCAGTCAAGTAGCAATAATGGTTAGAATTTTTAAAAACTACAAAGTTATCTACTCACCAGATTTGTTTAGCTGTATGCTACAAACGTCAAGTAATCGCTTTTAGTTAACAATGTGAGCTAGGTAGTGTGCAGTAGTAGCGAATGGAAATAGCAGCAGCGACCAATAACGTCCGGAAAAGGTAATTGACCGGAAAATTTGATTAAATACACCCAAAAGGATGAATATGCCCAAGATTAAAAATGCCCCAAATGCCCCGTGCCGAATATGCTCAAAATCTACGTATTTTGGCCAGGTAATAAAGGCCTGATGAAGGATTTTTCTCCTGAAAGGACTTCCGAGCTAGAATCCAACTGATTTCTTAAACTGATCTTGAAATATTAAGGGTTGTTTCGACATAAGGCGTTTAGACCTGTATTTAATATTTATATAATTTGCGCCTGTATTATTTAGACAGTAACGAACCAAAGAAATAGTTATTTACAAGCAAGCTGGTTTCTAATATTTAATATCGCATATTTGGCACATTTTGGGCGAAATCGAATGAATTAAAACGCGCTATAATTGTAATCATATGTATTTATATGGTTTATTTATTTATTGGAATAGCTTGAATTTCTTATTAAGCTGGATTATGCCATTTTAACTACAACTGAAAATGATCTTCAGCCAATACCAATTATCCTCTCCATATGCACGGTGTGAAACGCAAAGGTGAAAGATCTATTGTGTAAAGTTCCTCTCGTCAGACTGCATCATATCCTCTCTACTAATTTGAGAGAGTTGATAGTGAAAGTGATGGTAAAAATCAAATATTCGCGCGCTCTAGCTGTATCGGCGACCGTAAGTACATATGTGCAACTAACTATTGCATGCAACTATTTACTGCCTTCCCTATTTACATTTGCCTTTCTGAGCCAGCAAATGCTGGCTGTGCAGTGCTCGTTAGCTATATGCTTCACAACCACCTTTCTTTCCTGTATACACATAGCGAGGGAATAAGAAAACATTGTTCCTTTCCATATATATGTACACAGCGGCAAACAATAAGAATAAGTACACTACATTTATTTAGATACCTTTTATGTATCGATGATTATATGTTTTGATACCTTATGCGTTTAGTTGATTATGCGTTTAGAGATTATGCGTTTTTCAACTTATTAGTAATTATGTATACCTATGACAACTGTAAGAAACGTTTATCTTTGTTTAGAAACATATCTAGTGAACTGTCGTTGCATGCGACGAATGCGTCGCAAGTAGGGCTACTGCGACGTCCCCAAATTGCATGTACAATCTCAGTGACAATAACAAGAGTGGAAATAAAAGCACTTAAAAGACGACTAGTACAAAGATTATTGAACTATTCTACTTTACTGCACCATGATAAATCTGACCCTGTATGTATGCTATGGTAGTTTCCAAATTGGGAACCAGCAATAATTTAGGAACATTTAATTTTTGCTACTTGGTTGTGAGAAACATTTAAATTAAACTCACATAATTACATATCGAGTATGTCTATTAATGCCCTGCAGAATTTCCCGGTCCAGCTGAAATTGCCCTAAATATCTGTACGCATGGATATTATTTGGGCACGTGGGAAGCTTTTGTAAATGCTCTGACCTTTTCACGGCACCAAAATTGGATCAGCAGTTTAAATTCAGAATACACAATTATTGTAAAGGAGCGCAGCGAAGAAAATTAAAAATCGTGAATGTCTGGTTGTTCGCTTGCTCGTAAATGTTGTAATTGCAGTAATATTCACCTCTGAATCAATTTAATTTCAATAACATACCACAATCCAAACAACCAGTATAAGGGGAGTTGTATACAACGATATCATTTCATGCCTGAATTCATGAACACCATCTGGCGTAAGTAAGTGAAACCCAAAGTACGAAATATTGAGATTGATTGTCTATATACATTCATATTATGCCGCCAATAATGTGAATGCATTTCGATGGAGGTTGCATTCGAACCTATTTCGACAGAACTATGTAAACCTAACCTAGCCTACGTGCTTCAGCTTCAGCAAATAAATAGCATATTTAAAACATATATGTTCGTGCATTAAGAGACAAGCTGGGCACAACTGTTTGCACCTGGCGAACTATTTGGGTCACAAAATTTGCAGCATACATTACGCAAGCGCTATTGTTAGTTCCTTACTTTGGAAAAAATTGAACTATTTTATTATTTGAAGCTTGTGCAGGGACTGTTGAGGTGTGTGTGACTGATAAACAGTAAAATCCCGATGTAGTTTGATTTACTATTAAAGTTGCAGATTGCAAGTGTAAATAAGTAATTGACTTGCCAGAATACAAGAATTACTATTCTAAAGATTAACAAGAGAATTTATTGAGATGTTAACAGTTCCGCGTCTTAATGCATTCTGTTACAAGCATTAGTCATAAATTGTATCTTAACCAGATCAATGTACTAATACATTACATAAGCTTACTATGCTACATTTCATAGTACTTGCATTACAATTATTATTATAAAAGTAATATTCAATACTTTTGCTATTGTCAAATAACTTAGAAATGACAAAAATAGCTAAATAAAATAAATTCACTTTCTTCAAATAAAATTAACAGCAGTAACAATTACTACTGCTACACAGTAGCAAAACTATGCCATTTCACTTCTCAACATTTGTACATTTGTATGAACCAACTCGTTTACCACTTTCCCTCAATGCATATTTGTGCTGTTAGTCTGACTTTATACATATATTGTGAAAGTCGTGATGTGATGAGGGAATAAGGTGGTGAGGTCCGGAGTTGAGTAGAGGTTGGGGGGAATAAATTAATGAGTTCCGGAGATTAGTAGAGGAATCAGGAATAACTTTTATTAAAATAAATGTAGGACTCGGTTAGGGTAGATATAAGTATAATTATTAGAAATTATTTCCAATAATAAGTCGTAGGCAATAATTAATTATAAATAAAAGAGAATAATTTATAAAGTCACGAAGAAAACCAAAGTGGTGAAAATTAGGGAGAACTGGAGGAAGATGAGACACAATGTTGACCTCTTGATGAGTGGAGAGTGAGTGAATTCAAATATTATAATTAATCTATAGTAACATTTCATAGCATCTTATCCAACACAATGCATCCAATAAAAATAGATATTTTACAGTAGGGATAACATTAGTAATAACAAGTACAAGTACAAATAAGCATGCAAACATACAATGAGTATCTCTATGACAACTTACTATTTATACACTCATGCATACATAACAAGGTAAATCTATATATTAGATATTTATGATAACAGTAAATGTGTATGCCTAGGATGCACAAGGATGTAGGAGAGTGTACGATCAGCCCATCTTCTGCTTGCAGAGGCGCGCTATCTTACACTACTTTTCCAGTAGGTATATATGTACCTAGCGGAGTGCCATTTGTTTACATGGCGCTTCCCGCGTAGGCACATTAGGCGACATGTGCAGTGCTGGGGGTGCTGATAGAAATCACTGGCCGATTTACAATATGTATAACTGAAGGTTTAGTTTCAGCAGACTTAGCAGAAAATTTGATGTAGGGTATGTCGTTTAAAAATGCCCGGCATTGAGGAGATTTTAATTTTAGGGCGAGAATGGCACAATAGGGCGTATTGGGCCAGGACATTTCCGACATTTTCATTCGATTTTGAGAATATTGAGCAAGATCGTCGAATAAAATAGAAACATTTATACAATTTGACGATCAGCCCATCTTCTGCTTGCAGAGGCGCGCTATCTTACACTACTTTTTCAGTAGGTATGTACCTAGCGGAGCGCCATTTGTTTACATGGCGCTTCCCGCGTAGGCACATTAGGCGACATGTGCAGTGCTGGGGGTGCTGATAGCGTGCCGTAAATCACTGGCCGATTTACATGACACAGGGGTGTTTTCGGACGTCCCGGCCGACTCCTGAACCTTGCGGATAATATTGGAGCATTTCTCGCATCTGGAAGATGAAATCTTGATTCCTGTTCGGGTTCCCACGTCAGGTCTTTGGTTGTGTGGGTGGCGTTCTCCTCGTTGATGATCGAATGGAATTCGTCCATAAGATGGAGTTGATTTTCCCCGGGAGGGGTAAAATTGAGGGGGGTCAATTTTCAGGGACATTAACGGCACTGGTTGAGGTAGGCGTTGGTAATGTTGGGATCGTGGAATTTGCCTGGGGAATTTTTGAAAGCGGACGCGTTTGTTGGCTTTCATTTTAATACGGTTCACCATCGGAACATTAATGACCCGGTTGATTGGTTGTGGTTTAACGATGTTTAATTGCATCAACGGGACAACGTGAGAATTAGGTTGGGGAGGATGCTGAGAATGGACTGGGGGAGTTGCTTCGTTATCTGGCAATTTTGCCGTTACGTTTGGGAGATCTTCATCTGAGTCCGGGGTATTGTGAGAATTGGGAGGTGATTCAGGTGGGAGGTTGTCTAATAAGGCTTCCATCTCGTCTTCCCAAGAGATGAATTGGATGGGTGATCCAATGTCTCCTAATAGAACATCAATGTCCATGGGTTCTTCAAAGGTATTCATCTGAGGACAAATGCAATTAATTTTAGGATAATTAGGACACGTATTGTTGGAGGGAGTGAAAGTTGGAGGAAAATAGGGTTTCATGTTTTGAACATGCGCCTTGGTACATTTGAACGTACCGGACGCCTTACGTTTATCTTTAATTAAATAGGTTAGAGGATTGGGTTTCTCTATAACCTCAAAGGGTCCTTTCCAGGCAGGGAGAAATTTATCTACAAATCCGACTTTTCTTGAAAAGTCGGCTAGTAAAACTAACTGGGAAGGAGAATATTCAATGGGAGGATGGGTGACATCGAAATTAATTTTTGCTCTTGCTCGGAAAGCTTGGGTGTTTTCATTAGCAGTAGTTTGGGCAAAGGTGACTCGGCGTCGTACAGTTGCGGGGTCCTGACAAGTTGTTTGCCAATCTAGGGTTGGAAATAGTTTATCGCAGGGAAGTGTTGGTTCTTTGCCAAAAAGTAAATAATAGGGACTGAATTTACCGACTGAGTGAATTGTAGCGTTGTCCGCAAAAGCCGCTGATAGGAGCCAATTTTCCCAGTATTCGTGTTTTTCAGACAAGAACTTAAAAATCACCCGTTTTATGGTATCTACGTGTCTCTCAGCAAGACCATTTACATTAGGAGCTTGGGGAGGGGTAAGGTGATGGGAAATTTTAAAATCACCACAAAACTTTTCAAACGCTTTAGAAGGGAACGCTGAAGCGGGATCAGTAATGATTAGGTTAGGGAGACCGTGCCTATAAATTATAAGTTCGAGGAGGGATTTGATGGCATGAGAGCTAGTTTGGGATGGGATGGGCTTAACCTCCAAATACCTGGTTAAGTGATCAACTACGAGAATAAAATACTCGTTACCATTGGGCGATTTTGGGAAAGGACCGACAAAATCAATTGCCAGGGTTTCAAAGGAGTTTTGTGGACTAGAGATGGGAGTAAGGGGACCATTTTTAGGCTTTGTTCTATGATTGTGTAACTGACAGATTTCGCAGGACTGCACAAATCTGGTTACATCTCTTCTCATTCGGGGCCAATAAAACCTAGATTGGAGAGTATGAAGAGTTTTATTTATGCCGAAGTGTCCTCCCGTGGGGTGACGGTGTACAGACTGAAATACCTGAAGTCTGGAAATTTCAGGAATACATAATTTCCAGAGTCTGTCACCAATCTTATGTTCAGCCCTGTACAATAGTCCATCCTGTAATGAAAATTCAGGATACTTGTTGGTGTTCAGGCTGGAATCTAAATCATCTATACGAAGCTTATGAGTAATTATTGGGCGAATGAAGTGGTCGTTCCGCTGTTTCGAAAGCAAGTCGGAGATAGGGTCGGGGTTAACGTTAATGCTGAACAGGGAGGTGGATAATTCTGGATAGACAGTTTCAACTTCTGGGGCGGGATCTACTGGGCTTCTGGAAAGAGCATCTACATTAAAATGTAATT
The DNA here is from genome assembly GCA_947179485.1 of Allacma fusca. Classification (NCBI taxonomy): domain Eukaryota; kingdom Metazoa; phylum Arthropoda; class Collembola; order Symphypleona; family Sminthuridae; genus Allacma; species Allacma fusca. Next base: position 59,885,990 of record OX359245.1, read on the forward strand.
TACCGGGTTTATACTTAATATGGAAATCGTATTCCTGGAGCGTGAGGCTCCAACGGGAAAGTCTACCTTTAGGCTCTTTACAGGACATAAGGGCACAGAGGGAGTTATGGTCTGTGAGTATGTCAAAATGGCGACCATACAAATAAGGACGAAAATGCTTGACAGATTCCACTACTGCCAGGCCTTCTAATTCCGTAACATGATAATTTTTTTCATGTTTATTAAGGGATCGGGAATAATACGCGATAACTCTTTCGAGACCATCTTGTACTTGGGACAGTATGCCTGCAATGCCGTCAGCACAGGCATCAGTAGCTAAGGAGGTAGGGGCGGTTTCGTCAAAGTGATCTAAAATTAGGGCTTGGGATAAACGGGATTTTAAATCTTCAAACGCAAGCTGACAATCTGGGGACCATGAGAATTTAGCATTTTTCTCCGTGAGTTTACGGATGGGGGCAACAATTTTGTTGAAATTAAATACAAATTTATGATACCAGAAGCATAAAGCTAGGAAACTTCTGGCATGCTTGAGGGTACTGGGGAGGGGATAGTTGAGCATAGCAGAAATTTTTTCTGGGTCAGCTTCAATTCCGTCTTCACAAATATAGTGGCCTAGGAATTTAACTCGCTTCATTGCAAATTCGCATTTGGAGGGTTTAAGGGTTAGACCACCATCCACAATTCGAATTAATACCTTTTCTAAATGTAAAAGGTGATCGACAAATGATTTTGAGTACACTCCAATATCATCAAGGAAGCAGACGGCTATTTCCCATTTCAAGGAACCGAGTAACCGATCCATGAAGGCGGTGAAAGGTTTGAGTGGCAGAACATTGACCAAAGGGCATTCGGTTAAATGTGTAGGAGGAAGTTGGAGTGACAAAGCCGGAATATTCTCGAACTCTATCGGAGTTTTTTACCTGGTGGAAAGCTGAGACGAAGTCCAGCTTGGAAATAAATTTAAATCCGGAGAGGGCATCGAAGATGGAATCTTGTCGTTCTAGTATGTAACAAGATTTCTTCGTTTTCTGGTTTAATTTCCTGAAATCAATGACCAGGCGAAAAGTACCATCGGACTTCTTTACAAGAAGGGAGGGACTAGTCCAAGGGTAATTTGTTTCCTCAATGACACCTTGATCAATTAATTTATTGACCTGTCGGTCAATCTCCTTCCTTTCAAATTGGGAAACGCGGTAAGGTCTGGAGATGATGGGGGATTCATCCTCCAACTCAAAGTCATGCTCAATGAGGTGTGTACAACCAAACTCATTGTCTGAGAAAGCAAATGCTTTCCGATAAAAGGAGAGTAGCCTTTTTAGGGAAGTCACTTGAACATCTGTAAGATGGTCAGCAAACTTTAGGGAGTCTATTAGTGGGTCAATTGGATAATCTTTAGGGACGGGGGTAATATTTGTATTAATAATCATATTAGAGGAAGTGGTTGTAGCAAGGGACATAAAGGGGATAGCGTCGTTAGAACAGATTGTTCCTACGGATTCTAACGCACCAATTAGGGTTTTGGAAGGTAGGGATACATAGTAATTTGATTGGTTGGATAAAGTAAGATAGCCGATTGAGTCGTCAATAGAAATTAACGCTCGGAGCATCATGAGATTATTTGTAATTTGGACATTTTTAAAAGGCTCGAATAATCCCGTGTAGGAAATAACACAATCAGAGAAAATAGGAACAGTTAGAGTAGTAAGGGGTGGGACTTCAGTTGGGTAGATTGTTTTTACCAAGATTGTACGGGTTGGTGGGAAGTTATTGTTTAACTCAGAGGTGGATTTTCGGGTTTCGGGTAGATGCTCAGCAGAATCTGTTGGAGAGTCATGTGAACATGACACAGGGGTGTTGGAGGAGCATGGTACAGGGATGTCAGGGGAACATGACACAGGGGTGTCAGGGAAACATGACACAGGGGTGTCAGGGGAACATGACACAGGGGTGTCAGGGGAACATGACACAGGGGTGTCAGGGAAACATGGCGGAGGAATATATGGTGGATGCATAGGTTTGGTATCAAACTTGATTTCTTTAGTGCTGAAATTAATTTCAGCTTTGCTTCTTCGCAGTAAGTAAATACCTATAATTACATTGTAAGAAGAATTCGGGACAATAAGGAAATCCCAGAAAGTAAAATAGTCATTAATTGTAATTGCTAAATTAATAGAGTGAGTAATTACGTACTTACTCTCACATTTAACTGCTAACTTTAAGTAAACTGGATGCGGAAGGGGATTTGCAGTAGACTTAATAATATTGGGGAAAGAATCGAACAGGGTTTGACTGATGACGCAGACACCAGCACCACAGTCAATTAGGGCTAATTTGTCAAGAGAAGTAATAGTTACTGGAATACTGAATAAAGGAGTAGTAGTACCAGAAGAATTGATTTCCTGGAATATACTATATTTCAGATCATTCAGGGCAATATTGGTAATAGAGGGATCGTTAAAATCAGGAGAATGCGGGAAATCATGGGAGTTTATATGTAAGTCATTATTAGCCAGGTCTGCTCGCGTTTCCAGGCCTATTGGTTTAAAGGAGCGGTATTACTACCTTGACCTTTGGCGTACAGGCTTTGGGGTTGTTGCCTTGGTTTGTTGGGATGAGGGCTATTGGAGCGGTAAGGGCCGGACCGATCGGGATTTTCACGCCCATTTGAGGGTTTGGGAGGAACTGGGTTTACAGAATGCGGCATTAAATTTGGGAGTTCATTACGGTGAACGTAATCATTCATGGCTTGTTGCCGGGGGATAAAATCCCTCTGCATTTGCAGGCACGTGCGGAGATGATCCCCCTCTTTAGAGCAGTAACCACAGGGTGTAAGGGACTTTGGTTGAGTCTGGACTGGGGCATGTGGAATTTCTACTTTGTGGACAGGGTTGTAGATTTCCGAATGTGTGGAGGAAACTGCTGGGATATTTAGGGCAGGGCAAGAAAAAAGGTTAAAGTTTGGATCCTGGCAGTGAAACTTCAATTCCTTGAGGAAGTCACTGACAGAACCTGAAGAGCCAATAGCGCGACGAATTGTGGGCAAGTTGGGACGGTGAGCCTTTAAGTAGGTATTTCAATTTATCGTCGTCGGACATGTAGGAATTCATTCTTTGGAATAGACTGAGTTGTCAGTCACGTAATCAATGGGGTCTTCCTTCCCAAATCGGAAGGTTCGGGCTTTATTCTGGGTTTTGGCTACCCGGGCAAAATCTTCTTCGGGGAAATACTCAACAAGCTCGCGCTTGAATCAGCCATAAAGAGACTTTGCAGTCTGGGCATTAAGAGCTGATGTCAAAGTCTGGGAATTAAAGTTCCACCAACTCTGAGCAGTTCTGATGAGCAGGCGACCCATATTTCGGAGTCGCCAGTGCTCATCCAGCTTGTAATATAGGACAGTTTCTTCAAAATGGGAGACCCAGACATTGACGGAGGATTTTCCATCAAATGTCGGGAGATCCGAAAGAATCTGGGACATGGCAACATGAGACATGATTTTCTCAGTTGCAGGGGCGATTGGGGAGAATAAATAAATAAATACGGGTGTGTATTGGGAGATAAGCGCTTGGCAGAGTGAGATGGTCGAGGGAACTGGCAACTGCCACCAATGGAAATAGGGGGAAATGGATAGATATATGGGAGTATGGAAAGATATTTAGAATATTCCAATTGATTTTCTTACCGTGGAGATGATAAGGAGGTAGCGTAGGACAAAAGGCCAGGGGAAGTCTTGAGCAGCTGGAACAGGAAAGCTACCCCGCACCTTGTGAAAGTCGTGATGTGATGAGGGAATAAGGTGGTGAGGTCCGGAGTTGAGTAGAGGTTGGGGGGAATAAATTAATGGGTTCCGGAGATTAGTAGAGGAATCAGGAATAACTTTTATTAAAATAAATGTAGGACTCGGTTAGGGTAGATATAAGTATAATTATTAGGAATTATTTCCAATAATAAGTCGTAGGCAATAATTAATTATAAATAAAAGAGAATAATTTATAAAGTCACGAAGAAAACCAAAGTGGTGAAAATTAGGGAGAACTGGAGGAAGATGAGACACAATGTTGACCTCTTGATGAGTGGAGAGTGAGTGAATTCAAATATTATAATTAATCTATAGTAACATTTCATAGCATCTTATCCAACACAATGCATCCAATAAAAATAGATATTTTACAGTAGGGATAACATTAGTAATAACAAGTACAAGTACAAATAAGCATGCAAACATACAATGAGTATCTCTATGACAACTTACTATTTATACACTCATGCATACATAACAAGGTAAATCTATATATTAGATATTTATGATAACAGTAAATGTGTATGCCTAGGATGCACAAGGATGTAGGAGAGTGTACGATCAGCCCATCTTCTGCTTGCAGAGGCGCGCTATCTTACACTACTTTTCCAGTAGGTATATATGTACCTAGCGGAGTGCCATTTGTTTACATGGCGCTTCCCGCGTAGGCACATTAGGCGACATGTGCAGTGCTGGGGGTGCTGATAGAAATCACTGGCCGATTTACAATATGTATAACTGAAGGTTTAGTTTCAGCAGACTTAGCAGAAAATTTGATGTAGGGTATGTCGTTTAAAAATGCCCGGCATTGAGGAGATTTTAATTTTAGGGCGAGAATGGCACAATAGGGCGTATTGGGCCAGGACATTTCCGACATTTTCATTCGATTTTGAGAATATTGAGCAAGATCGTCGAATAAAATAGAAAAATTTATACAATTTGACGATCAATTTGAAGATGCCTTGGGGAGCTATTTGATTATTGTAGTTTTGTCGCAACATTAGATATTGATGAATTATTTGATGTGCTAATTGTTATTATTTGAATACAAATTAAATTCTGATTCACGTTAATTTGAAGAAGATACATCAACCCTAAAATCAACTTTGTCCGTACGGATTTCCAAATTTTAAGTCCACACAGATGAATCCTTACATTTAGATAATTACCTCAAAATTAAACTGGCAACTGTTCGACAAAATCATGCAGTTCGAAAATCAATATTGTATAACTATTTTTTAAAATGTGATAAGTTAGAAGAGTCTCACGGTTTGTGCAGGAAATTTATAAAACCTATTTTGGATTTCATGACAACACATACCTGCACTTTTGCATGCAAAAGATTTCATTATCGGTTTCTGTAATACATATTATCAACTTTTTCTGGGAGGAGGGGTACAAATGTATATGTCTATCCCTCTGGGGACTGGGCATGGGTTACAGTGTACCCCTTGTATTTGAGCAACTGCTCGAAACAGTTGTTGTAATAGAACATTATTTACTCCTCATTTGTAAAATCGTATGGTTACTCGTTTGTAAATATAAATCCAGAATAAATAGGTTACGAATCAATAACTATAATATTTGTAAATAGTGACGACAAACAGAAGTCGAGGAACTAGTTTAGTGGTAACGCAAGTTAAGTAAACTCCATTGGCAGCAATAAAGTTAGGATTACTTTTATTTTTACTACCCGGCTTGAGAGAATTAATTAAATTAAACTTACGGACGACAGACACACAATAAGTTAGAGCTAATTTTCTGATAACTCCCGCTTAAACGCTTGCTGACCAATGCATCGCAAGATAAGACACTTGTGATGTGCGCAAATCGCATGCGCAATCTCTATGACGAAAAGAAGAGTGCAACCCAAAGCGATCCAAAGAAAGCCGTAGAATACAAAAACAATGGAGCTTTCCAAATCCAAAGCCTTGACTATGTGATCGTCTGCAGAATCAACTGGGCCGGTTCTGCCCCTTTCAAATCTGATCTTGTGCCATTTCTCCCAAAACATTAACAATCCACTAGACATCATGACATTAGCTCGATTTCCAATGTAGTCGTATTTTTTAGTCCAGGAAAGCGGAGCGAATAAATAATTCCATCTGCGTAGGAAATTGTCATCTTTGACTTTCGCATTATGAGCAAACTTCAGTTTGGTGCTGAACATATTTTCCTTACATTTTTCCCAATAGTATTCCAAATGCTGAGAATACACCACCAGCGCTGTTTTTGGGTAGGTTAGGATATTTATAATATCCGAGGATAAATAGTTCCCTGCCACACATCTGAATTGTGTGGGAAATATACGTTTAGAACTGTTAGTATCAAGAGTCCCGTCATCAAATTCTAAGCGGCCATAAAGAAATACAGCATCATTCTCATCACATTGGGCTACACAAAAGCTTTCATTCGATTCCTTACTATTACATCCCCATCCCGTGAAAACTTTCTTGTAATATCGTTTGTAATCACCAGCCGGAACGTACAATGTAAAATTTTGAAGTTCTTCCAAATAACGCCATTTTGTATAAAGCTCGTTTTCAGTCATAAATACAGTTTTTAAAAGTCCTTTGTAGCCATTGGAGATAATGATACAAGAGAGTAACCAGTTGGTCAGAACGAATATGCTCAACTTGGTCCTGAACGTCTTCCTTGGGTTACTACCGATAAATGACCCCTGTTCCATCAGATTTCCAAAAACTGAAAATAGGAATAATACCAATCCTTTGCTTGAACTGTCGAAGGCAAACATACCTGAAGCTAATGCAATGGAAGTGAAAATTGTGGATAATGCGACAGCAATCCAGACTACAATTTCAAGCGGACTTGTGTACAATGAGATCATCTCAAGCTTGGAGGCTTTAACGCCATCTGACGTAATGAAGTGGAACCCAGAAGTGTGAAATAGTGGGATAAGGCGGTTCGGCCAACTTATTTGGCTCGCTCCGATCCGAACTTTATTTGTTTTTACCAGAAGAACGGAGCAGTTGCAGAAGAAATCTCCAATCAAGAAATTGTAGATAGTTTTGAGAAAAATCCAAGGATTTTTCCTCCTGAAAGGACTTCCGAGCGAGAATTCAAGTGATTTTTTAAACTTTTCTTGAATTATTAAGGGTTGCTTCCACGTAAGGCGCTTCCCAAAATTTGTTGCAAGGTCAAAGGTCTCCGTCAATGTATTGATACATTCCGAAGCGTAACATTGGAATGGAATCCGACAGTTGATGTAAAACCAACAGATGTAATAACCAGAGTAAGTTTGTAAATTATTTCCCACTATTCCCGGGGATAGAACAAAGGTTCGGGCGTTCAAATATTCACTTCGAACTGTTCTGGAAATTTTATCAAAGAGATAATTTGTCACCAAATTACAATGCAGAATCAGAAGTAGCATCGGGATCACCCGCGTATTCAGCACTTCTATTTTTATGAACGCTGAAATGTACATTTCCATTTCGGGAAATCATTCTGTCTCCCGTTTCGTTCTGAAGCCTCGAGGTGGCACTGTATCAAGTTCATCTCCAGTAAGGACAATCATGACGTGACATTGGATATTTTGCACTTTGAATCGAACAATTCTCCAACGATGCAACTCCCATTTTGCTCTGTTCACAAAATCTTTCAATACAAAAGGGGTCGAAACTTTACTGTAGTCGACATGCGTTTTTATTTGCAGGAAAAACAACAAGCAGTCTTGCAACTTCTCAATGATTACATGTACATCGAGGTTTTTCATTTCTTCTAAAGAGGCACTCTGTGTCGGATGTGCACAAATGACACCGATAACTATAATCAGCAACATCACTAGTATCAGTTTGTTACAGGTCGGAAAGTTGTAGACATTTCTGGACGGATTTAAGATTTTGAGGTCTTTGAGGGCGACGAAATTGTCTTGGGTTTCAGATGTAGACATAGTATGTCAAAAGAAGTTGCAGAAGATGATGTTTACTATTAAAATGATGCTATTGAATGATACTAAGAATTGTAACTTTTAATAAAAATACTTTATAAGTTTTAGAAGATTCCGCTCCAGAAAGTCCTCACACGTTTATGACAACTACAATGTAAGTATTAAAAATCGGATGAATTTTCATTCAGTAAGTTTCTTCTGGAGAATTTGACAATATATTTTACTTCTGAAAACTCAAATTAAGCCAATGGTATAACCCTCAAGTGCTGGTGAAATTTAGTTGAAGTATATATTTATTCTTACAGTTGCATTTTTGAAGAGTTTCGTTTACGGAATCATAATTCATTAAGCAAATTAAAATGTCAGTTTTGAATTTTCCTGTAGTAAATACATGGCCTACAATGCAAGAATGAATTGCCTCATTATCGGGATTTTAGTCAATACTGTCAAGAGGTTCTCAAACCATCTTTCACTTTGGAATTATTAGAGAAAATAGAACAATTAGTTTTAAGCATCTAAAGGAGTGAGAATGCCCAACTGAAAATTTTGATGAATACAATTATTGGAATGTGTTCAATTAAACCTGGAGAATGCTAGAAACCCTATACTAGCGTCAAAGATGAGCTATATAATGATTTTTTAGAGTTCGAGCTTCTACTGTATATTGGAACAAAGCAACAATAGATTTTCAAGCAAACGTAGGACGTTAACGCTACGTAAAAGCTCAAATTTCCCCCTTGCGTTTAAGTATGTACGTTGAATAAAAAACAGCAGTTGTGATTGCACGTTTGCCCTCGGGCAGGAACCCGGAGTCGGTTGCGATTTTGCGACGACTTTTCTGCACCGTGACATATCTTGCCCAGTATGAACGCTATGGTAATTTCTGAAGAACATGCTTAAGAGGCAGTAATAAGGCTTGGAGAATTTTCATTTCTTTTATCCGCTTGTAAGATGGAAACTGAAATACCCCCTCCTACCCGAGTAACTGTACTTGTGGAGCGCATTGCTTTTCGTTAGTCTAAATACAACTTATTTACATATAGATATATATAGGGTATGTCGATTTGAAAATGCCCGGCATTTTGGGCATTTTCATTTCAGGGCGAGGGCGGAATAATAGGGCATATTGGGCATTTCCATCGAGGACAAATTGGGCATTTTGGGCAGAATGGTGGAATATAATAGAATAATCTATACAATTTGACAATGAATTTGAAAATTTATTTGTAATTTTGGAGAAAAGCGTTAGAAATTATCTTGAAAATTTTATTCTGTGTGTCATTATTTTGACGAAGTTAATTCAACCGGTGATGAAATACGTTTGGATACCATAGGTCATATTGAACATTACAACACCAGTACAGTACACGATACGGCTATAAATTAAAATATTCTAGGAACTATTTTTCCAAACTGCAGACGATGTAAAATGAACTTCCACCATCCTGGGAATATTCACATACCCCTATGCATGTATGTATATTAATGTGATCAGAAATGTCTTTTCGGTTAAAATTTGAACTCATACGGTAATTGTTGTATACACCATAAAACTACAAACAACAATATTGGGGGACCCGTATGGAGCGAGCTTCTACCCGAGCCATTTTTGGCTGATCGTTGCAAATTGCAGACAATAGTGATGTAGAATAAAATGAGTATAAAATTCAGCTACATGACCCATTTAAATTTTGACTGATCCATTACCATCAGACTTTTGATTTAGGAGTTCGTACTTAAAAAGAAAATACTACTTCTGCCCACCCGTCAGTGACACATATGTAAATTTATTTCATATTATTGTTTACATAGAAATTTATTTTCATAGGAGCAGGGTTGCTGATTTTATTGAAAAAAATCAAAATAATCGGATTTATTTGATTTAAATCGGATTTTTTTGATTTAAATCAATATTTTCTGATTGAAATTCAAAATTTTATCGCACAATAGAATTACCATACAAATGTTTGGATTTTAATTATACTAATAATATTGTACATTGTTGGTACTAATGATACTTGAACAATTAAGAAAATATATTGACAGAAAATTACAAAAGCAAGTTAACTACCTAATGAAATTAAAAACTGGTTAAAGGCCAATTCCAAATATCAACAGAATTGTTTGTAAGAATTCAGTTTTGTATTTGAAGCCAAACGCTGTATAGGGCAAATACCAGCTATCTCATTTGGATTTTTATTGATGTATACACTATATACACATTTCATAAAATGTGCATCTCATTTGTATTTCGGGAAGGGATGGTAGAGTATGTTGGGCAGGAAAATTATTTGTAAATTGGGAATATTCCATTTAAAATGTGAATATCTCTCCGTACAATATTTAAATTATGTATTAAATTTATAAAGTATAGAGTTAACATTTAAAAAATGCTAAATTCATAGTCAAATCTTGTCACTTGAAATGGTACTCTTTTAGAAAGATTGGATGTTGGGACACTTTTGTAGATACTGAGTTTCTGTTATGGACGAGACAATTTTGGGACATAAATATTGTCCCGTGTTATTTCGGGACGAGATCGGGATACTTATTTTTGTCCCTGGATTTTGAAACGAGACGGATCTTTTGAGACATAACAATTGTCCCCAGTAGAGGCTCTATTAATATACAATTTTTCAAAACTCACTCACATCTAAATTTTATGGCACTGTGACAGCATGACAGATAATCAATATGGTTGCGTACCCAAATTATCCTGAAAATTATCAAAATCCAAAATGGTCTCATGACCAAAATTCGTAAAAACACAAAAATGCACGTTTTACAACGTTTCGAGGCGTAAAATTACATTTTACCTAACCGCGAAAGTAGAATAGTGCTCCTTGGCTGCGCTTTCATGCATTTGGATGGATATTCTGAATATATGCTTGTAATCCAATTTTGGTGCCATGAAAATGCCCAAAATGCCCAACTTGCCCTGCCCAAAATGCCCAAAATCAGGGCATTTTCAAAAGCTGCCCACGTGCCCAGTTTTTGGGCATTTTCAGCTGGGCGGGCAAGTACTGCAGGGCATTTTCAATCGACATACCCTAGATTAAGCATGAGATCGGTTCGGATAAAACATAAACCGAACCGAACAATTTTGTTCGGATAAAAAAATTCTCCTATCCGAAACCGAACCGCCATACATCGGTTCGGATAATTTTCATAACCGAACCGTTTGTCGGTTATCCGAATAACCGAAACAATATTGCACATTTTACCAGTGAAAACTTCATTCAAAACAGATAAATATTTATGAAATTATTTTCTGAAAATTTTGTTTTAATAAAAATGTTGTTTAAACTTAAAACACTTATTACACTAATTTTTATCAAATTCTACCTATTATTTAACTTTAAATGACAACTAAAAATCTAAGGACCAAATCCCCAGTAAGATTATAATTGGCTAAATACGGCACAATTTCTAAATGTTAGAAACATTTTCGGCAGTAATTATTTTAAATAGTTTAATCATTACATAAAATTATTATATAAAATTACACTCTAGGATATCTTTAAATTATGCTCCTTCTCAAGATGAAGCGTCAACTATATGTATAATGTAAGACAACAAATATGATTTCAACAACCAATGTTCCTTAGTTCAATGTTCACCATTACAATTTTAATGGACTTCTTTATATTGCAGATACATAGTGAAACAATCGTTTGTCTCGAGAAATTCATGCTACAGCCGTTCTCGATTACGCTTTGCTAAACATTTTAGGAACGAAATTCAAAATCGGTTATCCGTCGGTTTAACCGAGCGGATACATTTACTTAATCCGAACCGAACGGACAAATTGATATTTAAATCCGAACCGATCCGAAACCGATATTCCTTTAGGCATTGACGTATCCGAACCGTTCGGATATTTCAATTCGGTTACGACTTTTCTATCCGAACCGTCGGTTTCGGTTAACCGATGGTCGGATAACCACGCTAAACCGAACCGACCTCATGCTTACCCTAGATATATATTTACTCATATCTCATTCTCTGATAAACCCAGCATTAAACATCTGTTGACCAATTCATCATAAGACTAATCACTTTTGATGTGCGAAAATCGACTGCATAATCTCCATACAGAAAATAAGAGTGCAACCCACAGCACTCCACAGAAAGCCGTAGAATACAAAAACAATGGAGCTTTCCAAATCTAAAGCTTTGACAGTTTGGTTTTCAACAGAATCTATTGGGACAATGATGCTGCCACTTACAAATCGAATCTTGTGCCATCTCTCCCACAGCTTGAACAATCCACTGGACATCATGACATGAGCTCGGTTTCCAATATAATCGTATTTTTTACTCCACGAATGTGGAGCGAACAAATAATTCCACCTTCGGAGTAAGTTATCATCTTTGACTCTCCCATTATGAGCGAACTTCAGTTTTGTGCTGAACATAGCTTCCTTAAATTTCTTCCAATAGTGCTCCAAATGCTGAGAATACACCACCAAAGCAGTTTTTGGGTAGGCTAGGGTATCTTTAATATCCACGGATAATTTTTTCCGTGAAACACATCTGAATTGCCCGGGAGATATGCTCTTAGAACTGCCTGTAGAAACATTCACGTGATCAAATTGTGATCGGCCATAAAGAAATTCTTCAACATTCTCCTCGCATAGTTCTACGCAGAAGCTTTCCTTGGTTTCCACACTATCTGTATTACATCCCCAACCCATGAAATATTCCTCGTAATATTGTTTGTAATCACCAGCTGGAACGTACAATGTAAAATTTCGAAGTTCTTCCAAATAATTCCATTTTGCATGAAACTCATTTTCAGTTATAAAAACGGTTTCTAAAAGTCCTTTGTAACCATTTGAAATAATGATAGAAGAGAGTAACCAAATAGTAAGAACGAATATACTTGACTTGGCCCTGAACATTTTGCTTGGGCTACTACCGATAAATGACCCCTGTTCCATCAGATTTCCAAAAACGGAAAATAGGAGTAATACCAAACCTTTGCTTGTTCTTCCGAAAGCAAACATACCTGATGCTAATACAATGGAAGTGACAATTGTGGATAATGTGACCGCAATCCAAACAACCACTTCGAGAGGGCTTGTGTACAACGAGATCATCTCAATCTTGGATGCTTCAACGCCATCTGATGTAATGAAGTGGAACCCCGAAGTATGAAATAACGCGATTGGATTAGATTTCGACCACTGGACCATCGTGCTTGCGCCTATTACGATTGTATTTGTATTCACCGGCAGAACGGAGCAGTTGCAATAGAAATCCTCAATCAAGAAGTGGTAAATGGTTTTGAAAAGAATCCATGGTTTTTCCCTCCTGAACGGGCTTCCGAGCATTAATCCAACTTCGATTTTAAATTCTAGTTCAAATACATCATGGTTCCAGTTATATCGTTTCCCAAAATTTGTTGCAAGGTCATAGGTTTCCATCATGGTGTTGACACAGTCCGATCCATAGCAATGGAGTGGAACCCGACATGTTATGTAGAACCAGCAAATGTAGTAGCCAGAAAACATTTGCAAATTGTTTTCCACCTTTCCTGGTGATAATACAAACGACCGGGCATTCAAATATTCGTTGCGTACTGACTTGGATATTTCGTCAAAGACGAATTTTTTCGCCAAATCGCAATGAAGAATAAGAAGTAGGATCGGGATCACCCTCGAGTTCAGCACTTGGGCTTTTATGAACCATGAAATGTCGTTAGCTCCAAATGAGACTGCTTCCAGTTTCGGTCTGTATCCAAAATGTGGTGACGTGTCAAGAATATCTCCGGTCAGAACAATCACGGCATTGCATTGTAAATTTTGTGATTTGAACATTGGTATATTTTCCTGCGGTTGTGGTTTTCTCCGCTGTCCCGAGGCAAAGTCTTTCAAAACGTAAGGGTTTGAAATTTTACTGTAGTCTGCATGTGTTTGAATTTGTAAGATACTTAGTAAGCAGTCCTGCAACTGCTCAGTGAGGATCATCTGTACATCGAGATTTTGCATTTCTTCAACAGAGACACCAAGTGCCGGATGGACACCAAAACGACTCATCATCAGAATTAGCAATAAGATGGGTGCCATTTGGACGCTCGGGGGTACAGGAATTAAATTTCTTCAAATGGATACCTTATGAACTATTAGTAAAATTATTTTTATTATTGTAATCGCGTACAAATTTACGTGTGCTCAACTCCGAAATTTACAAATTCTTTCAAAATCCAACCACGAAAAGAAAAATTCATTTTCTTAGAATGAGGTCCACCTCATCTACCAGGTTGTAAGTAATGGTAGCTAATAATTACTGCATTCGTTGTATTCTATTGGTTGGCATAAACATTCCTTTTTTCAAGGTATTTCTGCTGAAGGAAACTAATTGAAAATAAATATTGATGTTTTATTGTGCGAATCCCCTTGACAGAAATGTAGTTCATTCAAATTCTACTGTAATTTAAACAATAGTTCAATAAATAAAAATTCAGAGAGGATATTACTAACTGCCCGTTATCCCCAGAAGTTGATAATATGTATTTGACCACAACTGCCTATGCATTGAATTTAGCATTACTGGTAATATGTAAATAGTCTTGATAGTTTGACAGCAGACTATGTATAAAAAAAAAAAGTTATTACATTGCCTGTCCAATTGTTACCTCATTTAAACTGTTCGGATCCATAATAGTGGAAAGAAACCATACATTTAATGTAGGGCAAGCAAATATAGTCAGAAAATATTTGTAAAATGTTTGCTACCTCTAATAGGGATAGTATGAAGGTCCAGGCATTCAAGTATTCGTTACGTATACATACTTTGATATTTTTGCTAAGAGAAATGTTTTCGCCAAACTAAACGTAGAATCAGAACTACAATGGGAATCAATTTGGCTCCCCAGCTTCCGCTATTATGAATGTTGAAATGTATAGTTCTTTTAATGAGGCCGCTTCCCGTTTCGGGATGTAGCCTCAATACGGTGAAGTATCAAAGAAGTACTAACAATTATGACATTGCGATGTAAATTTTTCACTTTGAACAGTTGTGCATTTCCCTAAGTTGTCGTTTCCTTTGCTTTCTCTCCATAAAATCTCTCTGTATCTAAGGTGCCGACGCTCTATTGTAGTCAACGTGGGTTTTTGATTGCAATAACAACAGTAAGCGTAAACAGTCTTGTAGCTTGTCATTGATTGTTCAAACATCGAGGTTTTGCATTTTCTCAATCGAGACACTCAATACCGAATAAGTGAAACTAACACTGAGGATCAACCAACTTAAGACAATAATTTTGTCACAGTTTAAATGAAATTTGTGGAATTTTTTGACAGGTATAAATGGGAGATACTATTGTTACACCATTTCACAAAATGACGCACACGTAATTGTTGGAACATATTGAAAAACATTAAGCGTAAAAATCTGCAGGTCATTAATAAATTGAGAAATGATTTTAACTGTCTAAAGAGGTTTTGAAAGTATGTACATAGACATGAAATTTTCATATTGTTCCTATTTTTAATTTTCAAATTTTAGTTTCTAAAGGAAAGGTATTTTGTTATCAGATTTAAAAACAGTTGAAAGTATATTCGAAACCCGACGCTCAACCACGGATACGGGGGTTACAGATTAGAGCTACTTTTGGGGTCGGGATACACCCGGGAATTGGGTTCGGGATCGGGTGTCTAATTATTGTTCCCAAATACTTTGGGACCAGGTTCAGGAACATGCTCAGCAGACCCGGGATTTCGGGATCGGGACCGGGTTTGGGAACGGGTTCAAGCTTGATGAAGGTATTTGTGTTCCCGTCGGGAACCGGGAACATCTTCGTTCCCACACCCGTTACACGCTTCATGTTCCCGGGAACTACGCAACCATCTAGCGGAGAAAAAAATACAAAGCATGCACGGCTTCCCTTGTTAAAATGTTGAGATAATAATTTTACGTAAGCGACTTGAGCCGTTTCGCATATTGTCAGTTGGGATCGCGTAGTAGTGATTTCCGCCTACTCTAACTTGCAAGTTGAAAGTCATTGCAAAACTCATAGTGGGAATCGTTTAAGCAGTCTTCCTGCATCTTTTTCGGCAACGCAGACCAGACGTTTAGTTTGATGAACATTTTTAATTTTCCTAAATCTATTGTTGCATGCACAAGTATTGTTAAATCAATAAAAATGGGAAGAAAAAAAATGATTTAGACTAACTACGCTGGTCCCGGGAACGAGTCCGGGTTCAAGGGATTTGGGATCGGGATTGGGGCAAGTTTTATCTGATTTCGGGTTCGGGTATGAGATCAACGATTCAAGCATATTTAATATCTGGGATTTTGTGTACCCGATCCCAGTATTTCGGGAACGGGTTTGGGTGTGAGTCCGAAAATATTGATGACCCGATTTTCGGGTTCGGGAATGGGATCAAACATTTCGTTCCCACAAGTAGCTCTATTACAGATTGAACTTTGGAAATTGCTGGCGAAGGAAAAATACTAAATAAAATAACAACATCTTATTGTATAGTTTGAAATCAACTACGATAACAAAATACAAATATTTCCCATCATAAAATTAGTAATCACAAATTGTTGCAAAATTAGCCAATTGTAAATCAGAGGCTCTTTACATATACTTCTGTCAAGTGTTTTTGATTTGCAGTGCAAGATTCAACGGTGGTTCAGCCTTAAAACAGACAACGTTAGTCGCAATTAAAAATGTGCATTAATATAATCAAATAAAGAAAAATCTTCGTAATCAGGGTTTTCGTACAGAAAAATAGCAAATCTTTACGATGTTATAATTTGATGACATTTCTGATATAGGGGCTAAGGGAGTGCAAAATATTTTGCTTATCCTGCATTCAGACAACATTTTAATTTAATCATTGAATCCATTAACAACCTACAAACATGCAATGTATTAATCCACGTATAATGTGAAGGCTTTTCGACGGAGACTCCTTGCCTATAAGCCTATATAGGAAGAAATATGCAAGCATAACCAAGCCTACAAACTTCATAAATATCATTTTAAAGCCTACACGAGCATACAGGAGACAAGGTGGGCCTCAATGCCTGCACCTGGTGAGCTATTTTTGTCATAGAATTTGCAGCAGAACTTACGCAAGTGCGCATTTTTAATTGGGCGCCTAATTTTTAAATGAACTGAGCTATTATATTATTTGAAGCTCGTACTGGAACTTTTTTTTGAAGCGATATTACTATATTTTGCTTTTCCGCTGAAGACAACGTACTGCCCTGCATGACATGACATTTAAATATAATTCCACGAGTTTCGAATAAATTTCGCAATGTAAATTTAATTAACTCAATCGAAAAAGAAAATCGCACATTCAGAGCAACAACACGTTCAGAAACACATGATGAACAGGCAATTTAATGATTTATTTTATTAATATCTAGGAACACTAGGTGAACATAGGGGGTTAGAACTGTCAAAATTCTACAAATAATTAGCAATTTATCCCGTTTTATGAGTAATTCTCTACAAGAACGAGAATTTATTGAACCCACTTACATTAAGTAATATATTATATTACTTGTTCGCTTCGTTCGTGAAGTTTTAATCTGAATATTTTTACATTTCTTACAATTATGTTTCAAATATATAATAATAAGTATATATTTGAATTTGTTTAAGTATTTTTTAATGCTTAAGTGATACTTTATATGAATCGGAAAAGTGCAAGCCATTTCATCTGACTACTAACTCCCGACCCTGAAGACGTATGTATCCAACATGTAAATTAATATTTGTCTAGCGTTTTGCAAATCATTGCTTTTAGCTTAATAAATAAGGACTTTTAAAATCGTGTAAACACTTTATGTAAGTATCGGCACAAGTAATTATTAATGTAAAGGCCATTTTAGACTTACTTCTTTACAGGTACAGGAATTATTGAACTCGGCTCCATTAAATAATGTTACATATACCTTTCTCAAGCGCTGGTGAAGTATTACATAGTTTGAATAATTTTTTATTTTTGAAATGATTGTTACATTTTTTTAAGTATATATTTAAATTTGTTAAAGCATTTGTCAGTTCTTAAATGATGTTCAGTATGTACCGGAAATGTGTAATGCCATTTCACCTGAGTCCTAATCCCTGACTTTTAAGACATTTAGAACATGCAATATAATATTTGTCCAGATTTTTCTAAAATGTTAATGTAATGTTAATGTAGCTTAATGAGTAAGGGCTTTTAAAATCGTGTAACCAGTTTATATGAATGACTATATATAATAATCAGCTTGCATAAATAAATTGCCATCATAGTGTTTGAAATGGTTTTTAGCGCATACAATTATAGGCTAAATGTGAGCAAGTTGAACTCAGCTTAATAATATGTTGAGATTGACCTGCTTAACAAAAGTTTTAATTTCCGGCTTTCATGTATTTATACGTGCACTTTACATGCTCAAGGATTCCAATGAATAGCCCAAAACCCCTCTAGTGTTCTAAACTCAAACGGGAAGCAAAACGTTCAGCTAAAAGAAACATAAAGCAGACGGCGGTAAGCAGTAAAGTAAATAAGGAACAAAGTTTGGATGAAATTTGATCCCAACTTGAGTTCCACTGCACCTCTGGTCAATCTCTGGAGGTTCTTTAAATCAAACTTCGTCTCCTTTATTGATAAGATTCGGGTCCGAACCCACCGAAAAATCCCACTTTGCACGACTCGTTCCAAAAATCCAAATACCTTATTCCCCTGGAACTTCAGGAATCCCCAGCCATTTACCCCAGTCAGCATAGATTCCTTTCCTATTAAAAAGGGCTGGATAAGCAGAGTTTTCCTTCTGGACTCTGGCACTTTAAAGTTAAGAATCCGACTGCGGAAATCTATATACGCCACTTTGTCGCATCCAGAAACCTCTTCTTCAACACTGACATAGGGTTCTCCTACCGGGAACGCTAATCGGCTCATGACTTTCTCAAAGACCAATTTACTCTTCGGTTCCGTAAGCCCTGCAATACCTTTTGTCTCTGCAATATCCATAACTAACTGCTCTTCGTAAAGTTTTAAGCCGATTGATGTTAAGAATAAGAGGGGATACTTGAATGGAGTGAGTCGGCGATGGGAGCCAGTTATGTTGTATTTGCGTAAATATTTGGATATATTTGCACCTGATTCTGATATATCTGGGTCAATTGGAGGGATTAAATCAACCCCATCAAGATCATTGAATGTTTCCAAGCCTTTCATGGGCTTCGGGGCTGTTAGATCGGAGGTTAGGATCCCTTTGTAAGCATTGCTCAGAATAATTGTCATGTACAGCCAAATGGTCATTGTGAAGTTGAACCATTTCGTTTTGGGGATTCCTCTCCCCGAAAAATCCACGTTTTCCAAAAGAGCTCGAATTGGCAAAGAAAAAATATTCAGTCGACTCGTTATACTTGAATTTGTATCTTTTTGAAGGAAAACCCCCATGAAGAGAGCGAATGACAGAAGAAAAATCCAAACAGGAGGTTGAAAGGCTTGATGGTAAATGTTATAAGTGAGGAAATTGTGAGTTCCATAGCAGGACATGAAAGTGATCCCATCAGAAATAACTGGCAAAAATCCAGGGGAATATCTATGAAATGTGTTCATTTTTGCTGGAAAATACGTACCATACCTAGAAAAATGTCTTGTTAGATCCTTGTGTCGACGGAATGACGAATTCGAGAATCTGCTTGATACAATATCAACGATAATATCTCCGTAAAAGCGGAGTTCCTTGGTTTCTTTCGTAAACACTTTCTTCCCCGCCTCTTCAAGTATCCAATGGATTTGTTGGTGATCGTACAACTTTGGTTGCAGCTGGTGAAGTTCTAAACCGTGACTTTGATGCCGATGCATATATTCAAACATTTGATCCAACTGACCGCGAAAAATTTCACCGTCCTTGCGTTCCGAGTCCCAGAACAAAATCTTGGTTTCCCTGTATAAAGTAAAGCAACTGAAGCAAACCGTATGCCAGGAGAGGATTTTAACTTGATAAGACCAACTTTGGGGTGGATTCGCATTATATTTAAAAATGCGCTCCTCATTTTGAAGTTGGATAAAAGTAAGCCAGCTAAAGTCATATGATCCAAAGAGCTTTTTTGCCAATTTCGCTATTAAATGTAAGCAAATCGGAAGGTCTTTTTTGGTTGCTGCGAGAGTTGTGTACGCCGTTGATGTAAATTTCTTCCTTGGAAGAATACCTATGCTTGTCCTAAGAAAGGCGCTACAAGAGCGATTGCGCTGGAGATTGGGCCAGTTGTAAAACAGCAAGGTTGCCTGGCACTTGGATGGTTTTCGGCGATACGGTAATGGTGCCTTTGATTTGTGCCTGGTGTTTTCACTCAACAGTGTTAAAGGGTATTTCGTCTCATGAAGGTTGTCAATGCACAAATTTGGAAAATAAAAGAGTTGGTCGCATTCCGCGAAAACATTTTGCCATTTGATCAAATCCGAAAAAGTAACCCTGCGGTTGCATTTTACATGGGCTATATTGTCGGAGTAAACGAAGAAAAGGAAATTGAGAGAAATCAAACCGTAAATTACAGACGTCGACATTTAAAAAACGAAAACGTTTGTAGCAGATATTGAAAAAGCCACGTTACTAGATTTTGCTTTTCGACTCAAGACCAAATTCTGCCCCGCATAGAATGACAATAATTGTAATTCGATGAGTTTCGAATACATTTGCAATTCAAATTTAATCAACTCAATCGAAAAACAAATAACAGATGGATAACAACAGCACATGTACACACGCATGTAGAACTGGCAATTTCATGAATATTTTTTTATTAGTATCTAATAACATTAAGCGATTATAAGGCTTGCGTGAGGACTCACAATTGTCAAAACTCTGCAAATGTGAGTTTATAGCACATTTTAAGAGTGCTTTTCTGTAGGAACCAGACCTGCGTTCGGGTCAAGTATTTTGAGGATCCGAACTTGAACTTGACCTGCACTTGAACTTTCAAGTAGATATTTGTCAGTACCCGAACTTGGCCTTTCGGGTCCCAGGAATTACTTGTCATACCATGTCATATCTTGCAAGTAATCTTTCCTAAACCCGAACTTGATCTGTTACTTGAATAAATCTTGCGAATCGACCTTGGAATGGACTTGAACCCGAACTTGGATTTCAAGTATTTGAACCTTACAACTTTGTGGTATGAAGTCGCAAAAACACTCCAACGGGTGGAGCTAAGATTTACAATTTCCGGTATCTTTATTAAATTAAGATTAATTTTCACTCATGGTTTTTATCCTTGTGTTAGTCTCACCTGATAATTTAATTTTACGGTTTTTAAAAAATGATAAAAAATTAGAAGAATAGCTTAGCGACGATTTACAGAATGCACAACAGTCACTCCAAATGAATGTGAGCTCCAGCTTCTGTGCATATATCTGCAGGTATGGTTTCTAGTACACTGTAAAAACTGCGGTCAGTCCATATGCAGGCTAAATGTCAATAAAACTTGGATGTACTTGATTTCATCCTGTTACCCGGAAATTATTGATTTAATTTAAGTTTGCACAGCGGGATAACTATCTACCTGCAGTTTTAATGCCAGCCGTAAAGTACTTTCGTTAATATGCATGACGGAACGAAATCCCTGAACTGAGAAATCTTAATATGGGGGCGGAAGGTAAGTACATAATTTAAAATGTGAAAGATGTTGAGAGACTGAAATTTAAGTTTACAGTTCAAGAAAATGATAATAATTTGGAGGTAAAATAAATAAATTGGAACTAAACTCGTTTTTGTAAAACTACCTTGCGAATAGTAATAATTCTCCAGCGGGACTTTCAGACCAATTGTACTTGCTATTCAACATCAGAGTTTATTTGTGTGTAAATGGGATATGTTATCGAAGTTGAGGAGCAAGCATTTGTAAGCACTAAATCCATGTACACAATATAAACCAGGAATCCTACTACGTATAATTAGCTTAAAGCGCATTTCCCGTTATGACAAGATGACAGTGTTTAATCCATTACCACAATTACCTCATCCCTCTCGTAAAACCTCAGCAAATACTTTTGGGCCTGTTCCACTGTAACCGCATGTATAGATATGTTCTATTCAACCACTACTAGACTATTTACTTTTGAAGCGAAACTGTCATAAATAATTAATTATCAAAACCTTCATTTACACACTCATTGTCATTCCCTAACGAATAGTTCTCCCATATCTTGAATACAATTCCCCTTGTCCCGAAGCCAAGAGTTCCTCCAATTGAGACTAAAATGCAGTTGGACACACACTCACGCAATCTCTATCACATTATAGTAAAGATAGGATATTTGTATGTATCATGAATAGCCATTTCATCCTTTAAGAATAATGAGTGCCAGTGAATTGAGCTGAGTATGGATAATGAGAGAATATTTTCAAAGCAAAGAATTTTTCATACTGAACCTTATGCTGGGAAAATACTGTCAGAATTAATTACTATTGTTAATATCCTCAACCAGTTTTTAATGCTTGTTTTCCCTGTGAAAACTGGTAATTATCAATGTGACAAGGCATTTCGGCTTTTAATTCTGAAACATATTCTCTTTTCTATTTTGATGTACAGTGGCGTACTCACACATAAATATATAGTCAATGTTCAGAATGCATTGACGTCAGGTTCTCCTTAGGGAATGGAAAATCAAATATTCCGAAACACTAGTAAATGATAATGGTCAATAAATCTGTTTTTATCCTGTTGTTAAGAAAGTACATTCTTCAATAAAATGACACTTCAGATGATTCTAAAGTCATTTCAGATATGTGAACATTCTGTATTAAAATACATACATAATTATTATTCAGTTCATTATTTATATTTTCCATTGAAGCATCAACATTTCAAGACTGAACTCTGACGATAATTCACACAACAACTGGTTGATGACTTACTATCTGCACATACAATTATCTTGACATATACTATCAGTAGCCAGATTTGTAAGGTGTGATACATTAATTATGTACATCCCTAGATTTAAAACAACTCGTCAAATGCTTGACTGAGTTAAATTAAATGTCTTTTAACTGGATCTCTGCTAATATGAAAACCTTGTCAAATGATGACGATGGGAATTTTCTCACAATTGCAAGAGAATATTTGAGTGCATATAAATACCCTACCTCCAACATTTTTTACATTCTGCGAACTGTAATGTCAAGTATAGCCAGCGAACCACTTGAATTAACTGGTTCACACGATTGGCAATTAAACCATCAAATGATGAGTGATTCCATCACCTTCGACCTTCTTTTCGTGAGATATAAAAATGCAGGCGTCAAACCCTTACTTAATGTAACTATAGCAGTATCTATAGCCCAATTAATTACGAGAAATCGGGTACATTACGCATTATTTTACACACGCTTTATGTATAGAATTCTTAAGACCAAATTAAAAGTTGCACAGGCAAGAAGTAAAAATCATTCTTTGTATACACTTCTTTCCAATTCATGGCACAGTAAAGTAGAATAAAATCCCTATTTTTGAGCTCTACATCCCTATCTTCAATAGGACAAATATAAGATTTGACATTAAACGAAAGATTCTATACCATGAATATTCCTTTTAAAATTTCAGGCCATAGGGTTGATCATAAGAACTGATACGATTATCAATTTATAGTTCACTGAAAATATTTTCTACATGATTTCAAATTAAAGGTCATTACTACAATAATTGCTGCCTTATCCTATACACTTGCGGAAAAAGAACGTTTACAAAATTTGAACTTAGAATGGAACCAAAGCCAGGCCTTCGTCAGATAGTACAAGGGCTCCTAACCCTGCCAATATTTGCTTTGGCACTAATTATATTACTTTTGACGCTCTTACTGCTGCCCATTAAGGCCCTTATTTTTATTCTGGCGAAAGTTTTCCGTCCAGATTTGACAGATTTTATGGGCGGTTTAAGTCACATGTTTTCCTACCTCCCCTTGCTGAATGTCACGTACTTTATGTATATTGATGGTGTAGTGTCAACAGAGATGTGTCGTTTCCATTTTCAAGACAGTGTTTTGAACCCCAAATTTCCAAAATTTTACAAAAGGCTACAGCAAACTTGGACCTCCTTCTGCGGCTACAAATTCTGGAGGAATGATCCCAAATATAAAATTGAAAATCACATTAGGGATTATGATTACAGTGGAGAATTACAGCTCACCAGCGGATGTACAGAAGAGGACGTCCGGAGTGTTTATCCCAAGTTACTTGTAGCTCCTTGGAAAGATGACCAGAGTCCCTGGGAAATGCTTTCAATTCCAATCTCATCAGGAAGAGAATCGAAAACATTGTGTATTTTCCGACATCACCATGCCCTCATGGATGGCTTCAGTGCCGTTGAAATGTTAAAGGAAGTATTCAAAACTAAATTCCCAGTTAAACCAACGGATGCCTTGAAAACGAAGAGGATCTTTCAATGGCAGCCTTTTTTGCGCCTTCCGTACGACTTCGCAGGTGTAATGCTAGAAATACTGGATTTTGAAAATAAATGGCATTACCCACCTGTCGGAGGAACGCGGGAATTTCAAACAGTGGTTGTCAGTTCTGTGACAGTGGACATGGTGAAGAAAGTTAAGAGCCGAATTGGAGCACCATATGCCGCAATTTTACTCTCTGTTGTGGGGGGCGGAATTCAGCGAATGTTTCAAGAGGCTCAACTTCCGGTTCCAAAATATTTATCAACTCTGCTGCCCTTACCGATGCCAAATCATCCGGGTGGATCCGTCAACCATATGTATGTGCATAATAAAAATAATGATAAGTTGAATTTATGACTTTGAGTAGACAATTAACAAATTTAAGATACGCATGGATTTCTGGGAAAATTTTCTTTGTAATTTTTAAGGTAATAATTATTGTAAACTATTTGTATTGCAATTTACTGGAAGTAGAGAGATTTAAATAATTGAACATGTTCTATTTGGTAAATGTTTTCATCACAAGAGGATTTAATGTCATCAGGGGACGTAAACTCATTAGAAATCCGAAAGTATTATACACACGGATACAAATGCAAACTTAACATGCCACTGATTTATGTAGTGCATTCTCAGTACAGGACCTCCTCATTTTTTATATCATTTATTGTTAGGTTAAATTACATGGTCGAATTCAATTTTTAGTGTTTTTACAAGTCTATTTGATTACGAGAGTAAAATAGCTCTAAAAGAGAGTTTACTGTTCTCAGCATATGTCAAATTGTCATTAAACAAGAACGTTGTGAATTGTTTTGCATTTTTCGATCAAGGTTCTATAAAAAAAATATGATTGTTTCAAGTTGTGTTTATTTTCCTGAAGGTATTTAACTTACATCCACTGGCCAATAAAAGGAATCTCTGCAATTGAGAGGACGCGGCAAATTCAAGCAAAATTGCAAAACCTGGTAAATCCTGCTCTGTACATCACTATGACCGCCGTACCAACTGTCTTCGGATCGCTCCCTACTATTATAGCATCTCAACTCCTTCACATAATGACCGCTGGCACCTCAGCTTTGGTTTCCGTCTTTCCAGTGTCCGAAGAGCCCTGTTACGCTTTGGGGAGTCCTATTGACCGTTTAGAAGTGGCGTTCGGAACGCCGGGACAATCTAATGGTATTGCATAGTTGTTTACATTTATGTCAACTTATTTTGAAACTAAAAATGTACTGGGGTTGAAATTGGCCTGTTTATATATAGGCACCAGCATTTTGATAACTGGCGTCAATGGAAAACAGAAAATTGTGTTCAATATGGATACCAGGATATTTCCATCCGGGAAACTTTTTAGTAATTTTGGAACGTTTGTAGAAGCCGAGCTACATTCGATGATTCCCCTGAATCAGGAGTCCCTTAATACAATCGACAAAAAGGACAGATGATTTTGTAACTTTGAATTTTGGCCATGCAGTTTTTGTCATGACATAAAACCCAGCAAATATTTTCACACCTAAACTGATTAGTGTTTCCTCCCTTGATTTTTAAATGAACTTAGTAATGTTTCTGATACTACTGATAATTCTGATATTAAATCGGAAATGCCAAATTCAGGATTATGGTCTAAAGTAATCGGTAGTAAGGAACAAATTTTAACTACACATGTACATAAAAATGGACTGACTACGGCCAGTTTACGGTACGCAAGCCAGACTTTTGTGTTGGAAAAGCTAACTTGCCTATAATCATTGTATTGATAATATTTTTTCCAGAAATCTAGCAAGGTACACGTATCAACTCTATACTATTCTATCTAAGGCATATTTGTAATTTTGCTCTAATTCAACTCCATAACTACACAAATATTCCTAATATATCTCCCCTACCCCTAATTGATTGTTCCCGCTATCAGTTTGCACGCCTACACAATACTATAGTAAAGATAAGATATTTTTATGTTACAGGAAAAACCATTTTATCGTGTAGGGATAATTAGTACCAGTGAATTGAGCTGCGTATAGATATATACTTTCAACGCAAAGCATTTTCATGCTGAACCAAAGCTGGGCAAAATATTCGCATAACCTAAGTCCTACATAATTTTAGATTCTTACGTAGAATCTCTCATTCAAAATCAACTCGCTACTCATTCAAAATCAATATTTGTTGCTGTTATTTTGGAGGTGATCGAGAATTACTAGCGTCAATGCAAACGAATTGGAATCGTTTGCCCTGTAATAGTTAAACAAAAGTAAAAATCATTCAATTATATCGCTTTGCTCATAAAAAACATTGAACTAAAATCTAGACGGGGCTTTTATTCAGCGCTTTGGAATAATTACCCAAAATTGCGACCATACATACCTACGTTTTCATGATTAAGTATCTACCTTTGTCTCGGTATCTACATATTGTTAGCCGATATTTGGTTTTGTAACACTCAATACATGTAACATTAACACTAGCGTACATATATGTACTGCTAAGATGCAATAATGCTGGGAAAGTACGTTAGGTACTAACATCAACTAAATATTATTGGTCTAAATAAATACATTCATTCCATCTTTACTTTAATCTTCTTTGCTATTCCTTAATTTTCCTTATTGTATCCCTTTATTTGATTCCTTTCATTTATTTCTTCATATTATACATTTACGGACTATTACAACCAATCTATAATAACAATAGTGATTATTTGAGCATAACCTACAATCTTGCCTACTTGTAGGCATACATGTAGGGTATGAGCCCAGCTTACTGAACCTCACGCTGGGAAAAGACTGCAATTATTAATTTGTTATTGCACCTGTTTTAAATACTTATTTTTCCTGTGAAAACTGGCATTGTGGTAGGGTATTGCTGCTGTTAAGTCTTAACCTTATTCTCTTTTGTAATTTGGAGTACACACAAACTTTGTCAATGTACATTAGTGAATTAATGCCAGATAGGACCTGATAGGCCTCCTTAGGGAATGGACAAACAAATATTCCGAACAATGATTGATAATGATCAATAAATCTACTTTTATCCTTTTGTTATGTATACTTTATCTATTCCTCAATGAAATTGGACTTCCGATTATTCTGAATTTACTGTAAACATGTGAATATTCGGTATTAAAACACAAATTATTAAGTTCAAAATTTATAATTTCCATCAATACATCAACAAATCAAGACCGAACTCTGACTATATCGATTATTCATTTAGCAACAGGTTGACGACTTAATGCCTGTACATAATTGTCTTAACAAATATATCTGGGATAGACCAGGTTTATAAGGTGAGGTCCATTTAATATGGAACGAAACATTAAATTCTTCAGAATTTTAAATATTAAACTCATTAGGTGATAAAATTATAGAAATAAACTGATTCCAAATAGTGAGAGAAAGAAATAAACCTATTAGATACGAAGGGAAGCAATATTCAAACGAGAGAAAGGAACAGTCTGTCAAAAAGAACGCCAATTCATTTTGAAAATCATTAAAAACATAGATCCGCCATGCGCCACACTATCCCAATTATTAAAATCAAGATAGTGAAGCATATTTCTCGAAATCCTTTATCTGCTTCTTAAGATCGATAGAAATTACCAGTAAATTATTAGTGAGGTAAGGTGAGGAGCTAGTTGTATCGACAGCCGACTCTCATGCAGTCGTATGGATGCACATACCACCAGGTACCAGGTTGCCTGCGATGCCTATTAGATTTAAAACAAATCAAATGTGTTAATTTTCATAAGGATCTCGCCTAATAGGGAAACCCTATGTAGTCACAACAGTGGGAATTTTCTCATAATTGCAATGAAAATATTAGAGTGCATATCACGAACCCAATAAAAATCTTGCTCTCCAAGGATTTAAACGTTGTATTCATTGTAATTTGAAGTATATCCTTCGAACTTTAATGGACTCTTCACACGATTCGCATTTAAAGTTTAAATTGATGGGGCCTTGTATGAAACTTGGCCTTGTTTTCAAAATACGGGAATTCATGTATGAAACCTATAACTCAGGTATCTATAGTGGTATAGCTCAATCAATTTGGTTGCCCAGCACACCGCATCTTATATTTATTATTTTGTTGAACTGTTTATTTTAAATTATTATTATTGTTATTTGAATGATTGGTCAGACTGCGACTGAGGAAAAATGACTAAAAAGACGGAGGGGAGAACGCTTTGAGACACGGACCAGGACGGACTACTTTGAGATTGAATTTATCTTTGATTTTCGCAATATATTTAAATAAAACGATTTTAAAACTAAGACGGTCAAAGGCATATAGTTTGATTACGACGATGAAGATTTTTCATCTTGAATTCTGACAACAACAAATTTCGAGGTTTGATAAGTGTGTTCTATACAAACCGATTTGGCTTCTTGAAAAATCTTTAGTTACATAAAACACTCTTTAGTTTGTAGTTTAGTATCAACGATTTAAATTACTTGAGTAATTAACGTGTAGGACAAACAATAGTTTTGAGCACAACCGTTAAAAGCCTATGACAAGTGTTAATAATTCGTCTTTATTTTAAGTAGAATGTGGAAGCATGTTCATTTCGAATGAAAAAAACGTTCGCCAATGCTCTTTGATTAGACGTTGTAAGTAAAAATTGTGGCAATTTTTTTATATTTAAATATGGACACTGAAAAATAAGAATGTGCCATTGAAAACAATTCTTTATTTTAATCGGAATTCATTAAAAAAATATTTAAATACCAATTCCGATTCCAAAAATTTGTTTTGAATGCAATTTTCAATTAAAATACTTCCTGGGAATTATTTGGGATTCCAATATGAATTAAAATCCTCAAATTTTCGAATATAATTCCGATTCCGATTCGGATACCGATTCCGATTCCCATCCTTGGTTACAATGTCGAAAATCTCTCTCATTGTTCCGATGCATTCCGAACCATAGCATCGGAAGCGAAACCGACAATTTGTATAGAACCAGCAAATGTAGTAGCCTGAGAACGTTTGTAAATTGTTGTGCGCTATTCCCGGGGATAAAACAAAGGTTGGGACGCTCAAATATTCGGAACGTACTTTTTCGTGGATTTTATTAGAGATCATTCGTCTCCAAATCCCCTCGCGTTTATCAATTGAAGTCGCACGTAAGCCGGAATGTTCAATCATGAAATTGAATTTGACCGAGGATTGGAATAACCGCCAAGCGAGGGGGCTGAAGTGTCTAATTCATCACCGGTAAGAGCAAACATGACATTGCATTGTAAATTTTGCGATTTGAATGGTACACCTTCCCCAGCATACAACGCACTTGCATTCCTTTTCACATAGTCTTTTAGTAAGTATGGGGTCGTAACTGGGCTGTAGTTAATGTGAGTTTTTATTTGCAAGAAAATTAGCGAGCATTTCTGTAGTTTTTCAGTGATTAACCCCACATCCAGGTTTTGCATTTCTTCCAATGAAACGCCCAGTGATGAATGCGCCCAAATGACATTTGTAATCAGAATTAGCAATATATTGAATACAATTTTGTTGGAGACCCGAATTATATCAAAATTATTCAACGAATACACCCGGTGGATGTGGCAAGATTGTGAAAATTACGAAATATTTGTTTTTATTTAAAATCCGATAAACCTATTCTTAAACTTTGCCCCACATCTCGGTTTCTCACGTCGCAAATGTCAGTAAAGCATGTCTTGTAAGGGATTTGTTTTGCCTACAGGGATTTTGAAAATCGTTGACCTTTCTTCCAGCAGGGATTTTTGAAATCGTTGAGGACCTACCATCAGGGAGATAATAGTCAGCAGGGAAATTCAGAAAGGATCTTCCAGGGAGATTTACAAAAATCCGACCCCTGTACGCCTGAAATGACTTTCAAGCGTTAATCCAACCTCGATCTCAACTTGTAGTTGAAATATATCATGCTTCCACGTATGTATAATTATCGTTTCCCAAAATTTGTTACAAGGTCATAGGTCTCTATCATGGTATTGACACACTCCGATCCATGGCAGCGAAAAGGAACGCAGTGTAGTTGCCAGAGACTTTTTTCAAATTGCTTTCCACCTTTCCTGGGGATAAGACGAAGGTCCGGACATTCAAGTATTCGCTTCTGACTGACTGGGATATTGACTGAGAATCACAAATACTATCGGTACCAGTCTGGCGTCCCCCACTTCTACGTACTTTTATGTACGTTGAAATGTATACATCGCTAAATGAGACATAGCAATGGAGAGCAACCCGACATGTTATGTAGAACCAGGAAATTTAGTAGCCGGAAAACATTTAGGAGCTTGTTTTTTACCTGTTCTGGGGATAAAACTAACGTCTGGGCATTCAAGTATTCTTTACTTACTGACTTGGATATTTCGTCAAAGACAAATTTTTTCGCCAAATCGCAATGAAGAATAAGAAGTAGGATCGGGATCACCCTCGATTTCAGCACTTGGGCTTTTACGAACCATGAAATTCCGTTAGCTCCAAATGAGACTGCTTCCAGTTTCGGTCTGTATCCAAAATGTTGTGACGTGTCAAGAATATCTCCGGTTAGTACAATCATGGCATTGCATTGCAAATTTTGTGATTTGAACATTGGTGTATTTTCCTGCGGTTGTGGTTTACTCCGCTGTTCCGAGACAAAGTCTTTCAAAACGTAAGGGTTTGAAATTTTACTGCAGTCTCCATGTGTTTTAATTTGTAAGATACAGTAAAACTTGTATATAGTGGCCGGCTATATAGTGGTTTCCTCCACATTGTGGCCCATGTCAGGTTTCCCCGTCATAAGTCCTATCTTTTAACATTACGTACACCCCGCTTATAATAGTTTTTTATATAGTGGTTCCCTGCCAATTATGGTCTGGGATTCTTGACCATTCGTATAGAAATGCAGGCTTTCAACTCTGCATACAGTCACTGGTGCCCACGAGGTTGACTAGTCTAGTCTATTCTATTCTTTCGGAGAATTGTCCTCGCCTATTCAATTCTAGTCTATTCTTCTACGAATTTTTTCGCGCTAGTCTAGTCTAGACCTATTCACACATTTTCCTAAAATTCCTAGTCTATTCCTATTCAATTCTAGTCAATTCCTATTCAAGGCTAAAGCTAAAAATTTTCCGGGAATTGCTCAAATGTAATGGACAAGGGATAGGGATTGCCCTGATCCTGGTCTTAGATTCAGAAGTTTAAGGAAAAAATGAGGGAGGTAGGAATAAGGAAATAAAATGCGGGATCCGCCAGATGAGTGAGAGTACCACGTCAAGCACTCATGACTAAAAAAACACAAGCTAGTGCACTCCTTCCAAAGCAAGTTCGCACTATTATCTTTAACATACAAATTAACGACGACTACGCGTCACAAATAAAATATTGGCAGATTTTTTCAGTCATGGTGGCACTCCACGATTGAGTGTTCTCACTTGCATAGCCCAAAAATGAGTACAAATGACACCTCAAGCACTCATAAACTAAAAATAACTGCTGATAACTGAAAATAAAATAATAGTTGAGTTTACTATAATAGCTCTAGACGGTTTCTAATAAAAATTGGTTCACATGTAATATTTCAGTAGCAGATTAAATAACTGAACGAATTTTTGTCAGCAAACCACTAGTACCCGAGGTATGAGAGGTCAGTTCACTACGGTAGCAGATAACTGCAAACTTCAGTCCCGTCAGCACGCTTACACTTGTTCAACCACAGCAATTATCTAATAGTGCCGTTTTCACTAATTACTTTACTTCCAAGTTTTCCTATTTTAGTTAGGTTAGGTTTTCAATTTTAGATTACTGTTCACCGCATTTTTCTGTTAAATCCTTTATTACTGATAAAATTATTTCTAAGATTTTTCTATGGTTAGATTATGCTTTCAATTTTAATCATCTATCACACCACGTTGATATTAAATTTTGGAAGGTACGGTCTGGGGGCGGAAAAAGTTCCAAAGTGGGCATGAACCTAATTTTTCTGAAAGTGGGCATGTACTCAGAGATTGGGCAAATATGTATATGGGTAGTCCATTTTGTTAAAAATTGGGCATGTGCTCCGAGATTGGGCACGTATATGGGTGGGCCATTTTTATCAAAATTGGGCATGTATGAAGGACTTTTTTTCAAAATTGGGCATGTATGAAGGACTTTTTTTCAAAATTGGGCATGTATGAAGGGCTTTTTTTCAAAATTGGGCATGTGCTCCGAGATTGGGCACGTATATGGGTGGGCCATTTTTTTCAAAATTGGGCATGTGCTCCGAGATTGGGCACGTATATGGGTGGGCCATTTTTTTCAAAATTGGGCATGTGCTCCGAGATTGGGCACGTATATGGGTGGGCCATTTTTTTCAAAATTGGGCATGTGCTCCG
The DNA here is from genome assembly GCA_947179485.1 of Allacma fusca. Classification (NCBI taxonomy): domain Eukaryota; kingdom Metazoa; phylum Arthropoda; class Collembola; order Symphypleona; family Sminthuridae; genus Allacma; species Allacma fusca. Next base: position 59,918,441 of record OX359245.1, read on the forward strand.
AGATTGGGCACGTATATGGGTGGGCCATTTTTTTCAAAATTGGGCATGTGCTCCGAGATTGGGCACGTATATGGGTGGGCCATTTTTTTCAAAATTGGGCATGTGCTCCGAGATTGGGCACGTATATGGGTGGGCCATTTTTATCAAAATTGGGCATGTGCTCCGAGATTGGGCACGTATATGGGTGGGCCATTTTTATCAAAATTGGGCATGTATGAAGGACTTTTTTCAAAATTGGGCATGTATGAAGGACTTTTTTTCAAAATTGGGCATGTATGAAGGACTTTTTTTCAAAATTGGGCATGTGCTCCGAGATTGGGCACGTATATGGATGGGCCATTTTTATCAAAATTGGGCATGTATGAAGGACTTTTTTTCAAAATTGGGCATGTATGAAGGACTTTTTTTCAAAATTGGGCATGTATGAAGGGCTTTTTTTCAAAATTGGGCATGTGCTCCGAGATTGGGCACGTATATGGGTGGGCCATTTTTTTCAAAATTGGGCATGTGCTCCGAGATTGGGCACGTATATGGGTGGGCCATTTTTTTCAAAATTGGGCATGTGCTCCGAGATTGGGCACGTATATGGGTGGGCCATTTTTTTCAAAATTGGGCATGTGCTCCGAGATTGGGCACGTATATGGGTGGGCCATTTTTATCAAAATTGGGCATGTATGAAGGACTTTTTTCAAAATTGGGCATGTATGAAGGACTTTTTTTCAAAATTGGGCATGTATGAAGGACTTTTTTTCAAAATTGGGCATGTGCTCCGAGATTGGGCACGTATATGGATGGGCCATTTTTATCAAAATTGGGCATGTATGAAGGACTTTTTTTCAAAATTGGGCATGTATGAAGGACTTTTTTTCAAAATTGGGCATGTATGAAGGGCTTTTTTTCAAAATTGGGCATGTGCTCCGAGATTGGGCACGTATATGGGTGGGCCATTTTTTTCAAAATTGGGCATGTGCTCCGAGATTGGGCACGTATATGGGTGGGCCATTTTTTTCAAAATTGGGCATGTGCTCCGAGATTGGGCACGTATATGGGTGGGCCATTTTTTTCAAAATTGGGCATGTGCTCCGAGATTGGGCACGTATATGGGTGGGCCATTTTTATCAAAATTGGGCATGTATGAAGGACTTTTTTCAAAATTGGGCATGTATGAAGGACTTTTTTTCAAAATTGGGCATGTATGAAGGACTTTTTTTCAAAATTGGGCATGTGCTCCGAGATTGGGCACGTATATGGATGGGCCATTTTTATCAAAATTGGGCATGTATGAAGGACTTTTTTTCAAAATTGGGCATGTATGAAGGACTTTTTTTCAAAATTGGGCATGTGCTCCGAGATTGGGCACGTATATGGGTGGGCCATTTTTTTCAAAATTGGGCATGTATGAAGGACTTTTTGTCAAAATTGGGCATGTATGAAGGACTTTTTTTCAAAATTGGGAATGTGCTCCGAGATTGGGCATGCATATGGGTAGGTCATTTTGTTCGAAATTGGGCATGTGCTCAGAGATTCAGCATGTATGTATATGGGTAGATCATTTTGTTGGAAATTGGGCATGTGTATGGGTAGGATTTTTTTTCAAAATTGGACATGAACCAGGATCGCAGAATGGCGAACTTTTCCACCCCGGGTCAGGTTAGTTTTTGTAAGCTAAATCCCCAAATTATGCTTTAGTAACGTATGTAACCTTTGACCTCTCATATCTCGGGAAGTAGAGATTCGTTGACAAATACAGTAAAACCTGTATATAGTGACCACCTATACAGTGGTCTCCTGTTCACAGTGGCCAGTATCATGTATCCCCGTCACGCGCCCTATGTTTTAACATTACGTTAACCCTGTATACAGTGGTTTTCTCTATAGTGGTCCCCTGTCAATAATGGACCCGGGCTTACGTCCATTCATTACGAAATGCATGCTTCGAACACAGAATACAGTGGTCAGCATTAAAAACCATGTGCACACGAAATCGTCGCTCATAATTTCTTTAGATTTCTAAGATTATTCTAGATTACGGTTTCTTAAATAAAGCATATTCCCGGTACCATACCTCCACACCACGCAGAGTTCAAAATACATTAATTTCCATTTCGAAAAATATAGAATATTAGAATTATTGGAAAATCTCAAAGTGAAAGTGGTAGGCAGGATTACCAGCAAGCAGTGGTTGGATTGAATCTTGGAAGAAGAAACATTATATTTGTTTACATTATATTTGCGGAGAATCTGCTGGCGTCAATAATAAAGCAATTTTACGCTAGGTTGGTAGCTATTTCACGTAGTATTCAAAAACAATATTTAGAATTACTACATAGAATTATCGTTATACAGAATATCTTGCTCAACACAAGTTGTAAATTTTTAAACGGTCAAAAATTAGTGATATGTAAAACAATGCGACCGTTATTATGTCTTCTTAAACACGTTAAAATTATTAATTTAATATATGCACCCTATATAGTGGTCCATGACCACTATACTGAGTATAGTGGTCACTGTACATAGTGGTCAAATATTAGGTTCCTTAGAGAAACCACTATATACAGGTTTTACTGTATTCTGCTTCGTAATCTACTACTGAAATATTGTCATGCGTATCAATTTTTATCAAAACAGGAGCTACTAAAATAAACTTGATCCCAATATCCCAAATGACAAACTTAAAAAATCATGTCTTCATACTGTAATATTTCCATTTTTGTTTAAAAACCTATACAATACATGTAAAAAGTTATAAATGGACTGGGCAAGTCTTCGTTAAAGGGCTAAAATGAATAGACGCGTTTTTGATTATAAGTAAAATTATCTTCAAAGGTTTCACCAAAAGCAAAATGATTTACATGTATTTGTACAGCGTGTATATAATTTTGCTTTCAGTCGTAAATGAATCTAGTTTACTCACAATCAGCCTTGCAACGATGAAATACTACTTACTACCTGCTGCTGGAGTGCAAGAAGCAAGGACACCATTTCGTTTCCATGATAATGTTGTGTACATATTTATGACAAAAGAGTGTGGAGTATTTTTATGAAAACGAGTGCTGCAGTATGCAGCCTAATTTGAGCGAAATCTGTGAGTAGGAATAGGTCTATTTTCCTAGTCAAGTCTATTCTATTCGATTTTTTGTCATTATCTGACTAGTCTAGTCTAGTCAAGTCCATCTAAACCTTGAATATCGCTAGTCTATTCGAGTCTATTCATTTCGCTCTCCTTTAACAACTAGTCTAGTCTATTCCCTATTTTCCTAGTCAAGTCGGACTAGACTAGGGCACCAGTGCATACAGTGGTCCGAATAAACATTAGTATAAATTTAAATCGCGCGAAGTTAGACAACTTCAAAAACGTCATGCACATTCCATAACACGCATTGCTTGTGTTGAGGCTTGGAGTGGTGCTTAAGTGTGCTCGGTATGATTGGTTTTCGAAGTTCTTTTAAAGGGAATTACAATTATGACGTCTTGGGTAACAGCCTACCAATGTGTACATTTCCTTCACGAATTTCTGGCAAGGAACAATATTAAAAGTCTAAGTCTAAAGCATTCAAAAATTAGTAATTACTTTAATAAAGTGTAATTGCTAATAAAATATTGCATACTGAGCAAGCATTAATGCATTAATTGTGCGTGAGAATTATTTAATTTGAAGTACTGTATATAGTGGTTAGGACCACTATATCCGGCACAATGGTCCCTGTTAATAGTGGTCAAATTTTCTTTCCCCTAGAGAAACCACTATAGACAAGTTTTACTGTACTTAGTAAGCAGTCCTGCAACTGTTCAGTGAGGATCATCTGTACATCGAGATTTTGTATTTCTTCAATAGAGACACCAAGTGCCGGATGGGCACCCAAACGACTCATCATCAGAATTAGCAATAAGATGGGTGCCATTTGGTCACTTGGTGGACAAGAGTCGAATTTCCTCAGGGAATAATCTCATGCAACTATTAGTAAAATTGTCGTTATTATCAATTGCACGTGTGTTTAACTCAAAAAATTGCAACTTCTTTCAAAATTCCGAGCACGAAAAAAAATCCATTTATTGATGGTGAGGTCCCCCTAATCTATCAGGTTGTAAGTAATGGTAGCAAATTCCGCTTTCGGTGTGTTCTACTTGTTGGAGTAAATACTTGAATTTTCAAGTCATTTAACAGTACTGAAGGAAACATAATTGTGAATAAATATTGATGTTATGTTGTGTGAATCCACTTGTCAGAAATGTAATACATTCAAATTCTGCTGTAATTTAAACAATTATTCAAAAACGGAATTGACAGCGGGTATTAGTAGATGCCTGTTATCCCCACAAGTTGATCACACGTATCTATTTGACCGCAACTGTGCATTTAGGGGTGAGCATAACGAGACAATGAGACGAGAATCTCATTTTTCTCGTTCTTTATGTATCAACGGGACAGTTCGAGATATCTCCTTTTATTTAACGACGATATCGTTTCTAATTAAATCTTGTTTAAGTCCATATCAAACTGAAAAATGGGCTGTTCTGCATTACCATTTTGCCAATTAAGTTATTTTGCTGTAATTTGTTTCTAGCTTTTATTTCTGGTGGTCTTCATTTTATTTTCAAGGTTTTCATGTTGTCAAATTTTACGAGAACGAGATATTTTGAGAATGAGAGTAGTGAGAATAAGCAATGTTCGAGACAAACGAGACAGCGCAAAACATGTTGTTTTTATTGAAATATATCCAACTAATGTGTAGCCTGTCCAAATTCTGGTAAAAGAACGTAGACGTTTATAATCTCACTTAATAAACCAATCTCAAGACGCAAAATATTTATTTTTGGGTTTGGACCATAAAATTTAAAAACAGGAAAACCTTGAAATTAGTAAATTAAGGCCTCCAGCAATAAAAGCTATCGCCAAAAACAGCAAAGTGTCTTAATAAAAGTTAGAAACAAGAGCTGCAAAATGTCTCATTTAACCGAATGGTATAGCAAAACACCCCATTTTCAGGCTGATATTGGCTTAAACATCATTTAATTGCAAACGACAATCTCGGTAAAAAACGAGATGTCTAGAATTGTCTCGGTAATGCACAAATAACGAGACAACCGAGAATCTCGTCTCGTTGTCTCGTTGTGCTCACCCCTAATGTATCTGTAGAGCAAGCAACTACAGTCAAAGAATATTTGCAAATTGTTTGCCACTTCTCATGGGGATAGTTCGATGGTCCAGATTTTCAAGTATTCGTTACGTACATACTTGGATATTTTTGCTAAGAGAAATGTTTTCGCCAAACTAAATGTAGAATCGGAATTACAACGGGAATCAGTTCAGCTCCCCAGTTTCCGCTATTATGAACGTTGAAATGTATAGTTCTTTTAATGAGACCGTTTCACGTTTCGGGCTGTAGCCTGATTACGGTCTAGGGCTCCTCACAACTCAAGTTACCACGTTATTTGAACTTGAAGTTGTACTTGAAATTGAATTTTCAACCCAATTTTGGCCTCATAGTTGTATTTGACCAATTGCAAATCAATTTTTTAATTGAAAGTCAATTACCGGAAACCAACTTATAGCTTCATTATTTGAAGTTGGCAATTTCAAGTTGTAATATTTGCACAAATTGAAGTTGAATTGAAATTGACTTGAAGTTGATTCAAATTGAGTTAAAAAATTTAACGTGTTATTTAATAATACTACCTAATATCAAAATAAAAAAGTATAATGGGTAAAACCAAGTTTCCCCGAGAAGCGTTCTGGACATCGCAATTGATTTTTGCTTCAAAAACTCCGAAATATGGTTTTCAAATTTCAGCCGAAAAAAATACCTCAATAACAAATAGACTCCATCGCTGAATACATGCTTGTTTGTCAGAGTATTTCGTTTTTGTTTTTAGGTGACTGTTTGAACCATCAACTGAGTCTCAACTAACAATTAAATCACCTATTTTCTCCCTTTCCTCACTCATAACGCCAATCGTTGATTAAACTTAAGAATAATTTTAACGCATTTTTCAATTTTAATAATTTTAGTTTGTGCATGAGCTAGATTTCAGGAGTTTTACGTTGCCAGCAGCGTGACCCAGTATATTTTGTTCATTAAGACAACCGGTGGATTCCATCAATTTACTGCAAAGCTTTTCACAACGCGCATGTTTAATTCGTTCAGAAATTGTCAATTGATCAACTTCAACTGTCAACTATTTGTATTTCAGCAACTTGAAGTTGAATTGACTATGCTTCTCAAATGAAGAGCTTTATTTTGTAAGTTGAATTGAAATTGAACTTGATTGTTCAACTAATATTTTGTTTGAAATTGAAGTTGACTTCAATTTACAATTCAATTTTTTTAATAAATTGAGTTGACTTGAAGTTGTAATTGAAATTGTAAGTTGCAACTACTACTTGAAGTTGTGAGGAGCCCTATTACGGTCAATCCACAAAATAACACGTGCAATTGTTGGAACATATTGAACAACATTAATTTCAAAAATCTTTAGTGCAATAATAAATTGAGAAATGAATTTGACTTTTTAAACAGTTAGGGGTTTGAAAGTATGTATTTATGCGTAGACATCAAAGTTTCGTATTTTTTCTATTATTAATTTTCAAATTTTTGCTTTTAAAGGAAAGATCTTGAGTTGTCAGGTTTAAAAGTTAAGTTATGTATGTATATGTTCGAAACTCGACGCTCAACCACAGATACTGGGGTTATAGATTGAACTTTAGAAACTGCAGGTGAAAGCAAAATACTAAATAAAATTCTTAATAGCAAAAAAAAACAATTTATTGTATAGTTAGAAATAAATTACAGTAGCAAATCAAAATACAAATATTAAACATAATAAAATTAATATTCAAAAACTGTCAAAAAATAAGTTGTAAATCAGAGATTCTTTACAGATACTTGTGACAAGTTTTTGATTTGTAGTGCAGGATTCAACGGTAGTTCAACCCTAAAATGTACAACGTGGATCGCAATTAAAAATTTACATTATTCTTAACAAATACATGGAACTGCTTCGTAATCATGGTTTTCATATAGAAAAATAGCAAGATATATGTATGTTATAATTTGATGACATTTCCGATATTGGGGCGAAAGAAGTGCCAATTATTGCGCTTATACTACATTCAGCCAACATATTGATTTAATCATCGAATCTAAAAACCGTCGCTACGCGATAATTTGAGGCTTCGCGTGGAGTGGCGTCAGCCACCGCCGTCAAAGTAGGATGAATTTTGAGCTTTTTTCAAAATTTCAATTTGTTTTCAAAAAACCTATTTGACCGATTTCAACCACATAAGCAATAACCATTCCGATTTACATAAGCAATGTTTGCAAAAAAATTCGCTGAAATCGATTCAGTAGTTTTGGAGATAACTGTCATTTGACTTGAAGTCCAAAACTTCAAAATTTGTTTCTCAAAACCTATCTGGCCGATTTCAACCAACTGTGAGGTTGTCTTTAATTTTGACACAAGTAATGTTCACAAATAATTTCATTGAAATCGGACCAGCGGTTTTTGAGGTGTCGTGCGGAGGGACACGCGGACGTACGGACGTACGGACAAGGCTATTTTACTAGGGGACTGAAGCTACCCTAAAAACAATCTACAAACAGGCATATGTATTAAGCCACGTATAATATGAAGGCTTTCCGACGGAGACTCCTGCCTACACACCTATATAGGCCGATAATGCAAACAGCCTCACTTGGATGCTTCATAAATAACCTTTTAAAGCCTAATCTTGCTTAGGAGACAAGCTGCACCTCAATATCTGCACCAGGTCGAGCTATTTGTGTCAAAAAACACAACAGGGATTATGTAACCGCTTGTTGTAAACTTTAAACTGTTTAAAATTTCCGCATTTGCTGCGTCAGTTTGAAATTTGTATGCCTAACGTCTATGTGAAACGTCTAAATGTGGCATCATCTGAGAGTTAAGGCATACAAACAAAGAAGAGTATTTTCATGTGCGCAACCAAGCTTACAAGAAATTTTATCTTGAGGTTAACACATGTATGGCTAGTACTATATATTATTATTGTTCATGCTTAAAGAATTGTTGCTTAAACGACTGCTGAACATTGCATCGCGGGAAAAGGCTTCTTGGGATCGGAGCAAATCTGCATGCACACTATCTATGTATTACAATAATAAGAGTGCAACTGAAAGCACTCCAAACATTATTGGGATTCCAGTACAAACATTTTTGGGCTATATCATTTCAACTTTATTTTTTTTATATATAAGACATTTAATGAAGTACGATAATGGTAACCTTAGAATTATATAACGCTGACTTTGCTACACCATGATAAAGCTTGCCCAGTATGTACGCCATTGTAATTTCTAAATAAAGCATTTTCGGTGCGCAGCATTAAAGCTAGGAGCAATTTCATTTTTGCTACCCGGCTTGTGAGAAAAATTCAAATTAAACTTACATACATCAATGTATTTAAAGTTAATTCTCCGATAACTCCGCACTCGGTCCAATGCATCGCAAGATAAGACCTTTGTAATGTGCGCAAAACGAATGCACAATCTCTATGAAGAAAATAAGGGTGCAACCGAAAGCGCTCCACAGAAAGGCGTACAGCACATAAATAATGGAGCTATCCAAATTTAAAGCTTTGACAATGTGATCATCTACTGAATCAATTGGGATGATGGTGCCGCTTCCAAATCGAATCTTGTGCCATCTCTCCCACAGCGTAAACAACCCACTAGACATCATGACATGAGCTCGGTTTCCAAAATAGTCGTATTTTTTACTCCAGGAAAGTGGAGCGAATAAATAATTCCATCTGCGGAGGAAATTATCATCTTTGACTCTGGCATTATGAGCGAACTTCAGCTTGGTGTTGTACATAACCCACTTAAATTTCTTCCAATAGTACTGTAAATGCTGGGAATACACCACCAACGCTGTTTTTGGGTAGGCTAGGATATCTTTGATGTCCAAGGATAAATAGTTCCCTGCCACACATCTGAATTGGCCTGGAGATATGCGCCTAGAACTGTTTTCAAAAAAACTCACGTCCTCAAATTCTGATCGGCCATAAAGAAATAGATAATCATTCTCATCGCATAGTGCTACACAGAAGCTTTTATTTGATCTCAGACTATGACATCCCCAACCCAAGAAGAATTCCTCGTCATATCGTTTGTAATCACCCGCCGGAACGTACAACGTAAAATTCTGAAGCTCTTCCAAATAACGCCATTTTGTATAAAATTCGTTTTCAGTCATGAAAGCAGTTTTCAAAAGTCCTTTGTAACCATTGGAAATAATGATACAAGAGAGTAGCCAATTGGCAAGAACGAATATGCTTGACTTGGTCCTGAACATCTTGCTTGGATTACTACCGATAAATGACCCCTGTTCCATCAAGCTTCCAAAAACAGAGAATAGGAATAATTCCAAGGATTTGCTTGGTCTGTGGTGGACAAACATATCTGAAGTTAGTGCAATAGCCGTGAAAATTGTGGATAATGTAACCGCAATCCAAACAGCCACTTCAAGCGGACTTGTGTACAACGAGGTCATTTCAATCTTGGATGTTTGAACGCCATCTGATGTAATGAAGTGGAACCCGGAAGTTTGAAATAAAGGGATCAGGCGGTTTCCCCACTTGACCATCGTGCTTTTTCCTATTCTGACGTTGTTTGTTTTTACCCGCAGAACGGAGCAGTTGCAATAGAAATCCTCAATCAAGAAGTGATAGATGGTTTTGAAAAGAATCCAAGGTTTTTTCCTTCTGAGTGGGCTTCCTAGCGTTAAACCAACTTCGATCTCAAATTGTTGTTGATATAGATTATGTTTCCACATAAATAGTTTCCCAAAATTTGTTGCAAGGTCATAGGTTTCCATCATGGTGTTGATACAGTCCGATCCATAACAATGGAAAGGAACCCGACATGTTAAGTCCAACCAGCAAATATAGTAGCCAGAGAATATTTGTAAATTGCTCTCCACTATTGTTGGGGATAAAACGAAGGTCCGAACATTCAAGTATTCGCTTCGCACTGTCTGGGATATTTTGTCGAAGAGATAATTTTTCACCAAATCACAATGTAGGATCAGAAGTAGCATCGGGATCACCTTCGCAAGCAGCATTTGTAATCTTACAAATGTTGTAATACTGAAACGTTTAAATGAAACTGTCTCCCGTTTCACCCGCATATCCAAATCTGAGAGTGGAGGTCGATTTGTATCAAGTTCGTCTCCAGCAAGGACAATCATTACGTGACAGTGTAAATTTTGCGCTTTGAATAGAACAGTTCTCCAACGATGTAAAGGTAATTTTGCTTTGTCCGCAGAGTCTTTTAATACATAAGGGATCGACACTTTACTGTAGTCGACATGGGATTTTATTTGCAGGAAAAGCAGTGAGCAGCCTTGCAACTTCTCAGTAATTACCTGCACATTGAGGTTTTGCATTTCTTTCAAAGAGACACTCTGTGTCGGATGTGTACAAATGATGCCAATAAATATAATCAGCAACATCATTACTACCATTTTGTCACACGCCTGAATACTGAATTTATAAACTAATTCCATTCAAAATGAATGCTTCCTGTTTGAACATGCATAGCCTGGAATTTGCGTCAAAATCTTCGTCCAAAAAAATATTTTGATTTCCACTTGGGCAAAACAAATTAGGTTGTTCAGATGTGGGCATGTGAATGTATCTATAATTTAATTCAGCTATGAGGGTTGATGAACAAATATTTGGTCAAATTTATTTGTATGTAGTTGGGATTCAGATTTTGAGCTTTTAGTGTAACAAAATTGTGTATCATATGTATATAGGTAATTATGTCAAAGTTAGTTTCAGAAAATGAAGATTGTTATTCAAATAATGCTGTAAATTGTACCTTTCAATAAAAAAATTTATTTTAAATTTCAAGAGCAAGGTTAAAAGAGCTCGTTCCGCAAAGTTCTCACACTTTTGTGACAACTACACTGTACATTATTATTATAAATTTGCATGACATTTCATTCGGCAAAATTTTTTTCTGGAAAATAATTGGACTTTTGACGACCCAAATTGAATTAATGGTCTCCCCAAGTGCAGTGAAATTTAGTTTAGGTAATTACATAACTATTATTTCTTATAGTTGCATATTTGAAGAGTTCAGTTTAGTATCGTAATTTTTTGAGCAAATTAAAAATGTCAGTTGATTTTTGCTATATTTTTGATATACATATAATAAAAACGTGGCCTACAATGGAAAAATGAGTTGCCTCATTATCGGGATTTTAGTCAACACTGTCAAGATGTTCTCAAACCTTTCCCCACTTCGGCATTTGAGACAACAAAATAATTATTTTTTCAACATCTGAAGGAGTGAGAATGTTCAACTGAAAATCTTGTTTAATATAATTGGGATGTGTATACGTAAACCGGTGGTTTACAAGAAGCCCTATATTGGCGTCTAAGATGTGCTACACAGTATGTTTATTTTAGTTTTGAGTTTGAGCTTCGACAATATATTGAAACGGACCATATGAATTCTAGAAGGTACTGAACAGTATGTATTTAAGTTTGTAACTATTCGGTAAATATTATGAAAAATCTACTTATTGATAATTACTTCATTTGATTACTGTAACTATATCTTAATTATTTCATTCTAGAACTAAAGGCATTTCACATTATTTTTGTATCATTTCACCCCAACCCTCTCTTCTCTCTAACCGTACTTTTCGCAACACTTTTAGAAATGAACATATAGATTTATACACGATACTCACACGGCTGAATTCCTGTAAAATATCAAAGTATAGACTATCTTATAAAATGTTTTCTTTTTCATTCCAAATATTTATGTGCTTGCCAGCTTCCAAAGTTACTTTAATTTAGCGAACTCAATTCTTAAGCATTATTCGATATACGGAGGTGAATGAGAGGATCTTGCAATTGCTTTCGTGAGGTAAATGATTAAAAAAAAAGATTATATTTTAATTTAAGGGTATACAACACTTTTTAACACAATAATTATTACCTTCATTCGCGTATAAAATATAATTCTTGTGTTAAAAAGGGAATTTTTACCTTTTATCTACTATATTATACCTGTACATATGCATGCATATAATTTCTTTAAAAATCATCGCTACGCGCTAATTTGAGGCTTCGCGTAGAGTGGCGTCAGCTACCGTCGTCAATGCAGGATGATTTTTTTTTTAATTTCAGAATTTTTTTCAAAAAACCTAAAATGAGTTTTGTAAATAACAAATATAAAATGTTAGTTCGCACTATTATCTTTAACATAAAAATTAACGCTAATCGTCACTTCGTCACAAACAAAATGGCGGATTTTTTAGCACTGTTGGCACTTCCCGGTTAAGTGTACTCACTTGTGCTGCCCAAAAATGAGTACAAGTGACACCTCAAGCACCCATGAACTAAAAATAACTGCTGATAACTGAAAATCGTCGCTTCGCAACGATTCAACGCGCCCCTCCCGGGGCGCACTGCGAAGGGCAGCGCAGCTTTGTAGAGGTTTTTAAATAAAATAAAATTTGTGCAGAGAGGATGATAGTTGATTGGAGAATATGTGCCAAAATAATTTATGCACAAAATGATACACTTACCGTGTACTTTGTTGGCAATAATCTTATTACTCGTACTACCATATTGATTTGTTGATTGTGTTATAGTCTCTGGGATTTGCCTCTGCTCCATAATGCTTTGTATTGATGCTATAAGTAGTGTTTGTTGTTAATTTGTAATAAAGTATTACATTTTAAGCACTTAAAGTTTAAATGTTTATGAAATAATTTTTTACGGTCCAACTGCGTGAACGATTTTGACCACAATCAGCGACTGAGGTGCTTATGGTATGTAAAGTCACTATATAAAGTTTGGTTGAAGCCTGATAGGAAATGGCATAAAAATGCATAGTATTACTAGAAATAATTTTTACGGTCACACGGTTTGACCGATCTACACTAAAATGTATCCCAGAGGTCGCTAAGGTACGATTCTTTGCTTCATAATTTTTGGTTAAAATCGGTTATGCAGTTTCTGAGTATTTAGGGTCGAAGGCAAGTGACCTGAGATGAAATAATTTTTTCAAGTAAAACTGATGGACCGATTTTGACCAAAATCTATCCCAGGATACTTTAGCTCACTACGCTTGGCTGTGTAAAGTTTGGTTCAAATCGGTTAAGTAGTTCGTGAGTATTCGTTTTCGAAGTGTCGGACGTACGGACGTACGGACACCAGGACGTACCCCAGTAAACCAGGAAATCTGGCCCTACATAGGGCCTTTGTTGGTATTGATGGCTCAACATAGGCACACGGAATATTGAGGCAAACCTGAATTTCACCGTGAAATCCAATTTCGGTTATCACCAGGCGTCGTGATGGCACATTTGACTACCACCATTTATTGGCAAAAATCATAAACCCTGTAATGGCCCGTTTACCGATTTTGTTCGGGCTTACTGGCTCACGGTTAAAAGCTGGCTGACCAGTGTAAGTTTCAAATAATCATTTTTGTCAAGATTTTACCTACACTGGTCCGAGCCTGGCATGCCAAAAATTTATCTTCCAGTAAACTAGAAAATCTAAGCCATTATTGGGCCAGTGCTGGTAACTACAACCAAATTCGGGCATGTAAGCTTTTAAGGCTGGCCAGTATTTTACCGTTAAATTTCAACATAATGTAGGCGGAGCTTGACTCAGCGATGTAAATGAGGCTAATCAGCAAGATTCCAGGCTTAGACTTAGTCTGGTTCAACGCTGACTCCCACATGCACACTTTATGATACGGCATGCTATTGTTATACAGCAGCAGCGTCATCAGTGTCAACTGAACCCAGTTTGAAATCATTCAACGGAAAAATATTGTGTGGTTCATCCATTTTATACCGAGTTGTGAATTCAGTTCTCGTGTACTTTACTTCAATTGAAGGCCTCATGAAGCCATTCTTTTATATTGTGGAGTTTACGAAGGACAACAGTGTTGAAGCCGTTCCCTCCAACTGGCTTTTTGACGAAAACAACAAGTGCCACTGGCCCAACAATATTAATGATCTAAAAATTACGAATTTGATCCAAAAATGTGTCGAGCCGTCTCTTTATCCTAACATCAAAAGGCAGATTTATAACTGCAAAGTGCGACTAGCTGCAGGTAAGTGATTTGTATTGATTTTATTTTTCGGATGAGTAAATGGTGTAAAGCGTACACAAACATAATCATCCGATCTACTCAGTACAATTCTGTTGTGTCTGTTCTCTGGCCTAGATACTTTTGAGACGGCCCAAATTGGAGCAAATAAAGCCGTAGAAAAAAGTGACTTCGAATTTAGTGAATCGGATGGCAACACTGTGGTAACACCAAAGCGGCGCTTGAGAAACCGGAAGCCACAAGCTTTAAACCCGATTATACTTCATACCCCTCAACAGATTTCGAGTACTAATTATGTTGGATCTTCGCAACAACCTAATGAATCACCACCTTTTTTTCAGCCAATGACTGAAACATTTCCCCAAAATTTAAACGGAGTCGACAACCAGCCTGACCTTGGATTAATTGGGAACATTTTTGATTCGGCAGAATTCCTAGCGCAGGGTCCAAATTGTAAGTTTAAATTAAAATCAATACAATTTAACAACAAACGACATTGTGGGAAATATTGTATACAAAAATAAATTAGATAATGATGGTTCTAAATGCTTTATAAATTGCAGCAGTCGTTACCGCAGTGGTAGCTAACCAAACAGAAAATCCCATCAGCATCCCGCATTTCGGGGTGTTAAATTTAGATGAAGAACGATCGGAAACATTGTCTGTAAAAATTGACAATCTTACAACGGAGCTCAGACGTTTGTGACTATTCTTGGATTTTATTTCGTTATTCCATAAGCAAACGTTTGATTGATTATTGTATTTATTTGAAAAAATAAATATAGAATAATGTTACGTTTATTTTAGGATTCCAGGAAGCTTTTACAAAACAGTTTGTACAGCTCAAGGATGAGATTTGTCATATGTCACAGGTTATTACGTTCGGAGTTTCAGATATGTATGTGGACGAGTCTGTCCTGGAAGTTACTTTACCTCTGCAAACAGAAGCATCCTGGGGCGAATTGAATGACTGGCTTCCTTCCTCACTGACTGCCGTGCAGAGAGGTCATGTAGTTAGCTGCTCTGCAGCAAAGGTGCCTGACTACCTTGAAAGTTACGAATAGCTGCTAGCTATTCCAACTGTATTGGAGCTGGGTTTGATGACTCCCTGCAAAAGTCTGTCCTGTAATCCTGGAACAATTTCTTTATATTGTACATCTCTTAATACTAATTATTGTATTAATTATTAAAACGAAACCTGTAGCTGCTTTGTGTAAATTGTGCGTAGGAAAAATCCGTAAGAATGTGCTTTCGCTTAACTGCAATAAGTGTATGTGTGTATTCCATAGAAAGTGTGTCAATTTGTCAGTATCTCAATATAGGGCTATAGACATTAGTTTATGGTTTTGTTCTATGTGTGCGATCCCTAATACAATGTGTAATATCTTGTTACCTGAACTTGATATTAGTACTATACAGGATGCCCAGCATAACCCTGTTTTACTAAGACCATATGTGCTTGCTCGGAAATTGGTAAATATTTTCTTCTTAAATATTAATAACTTTGCATCTTATAAATATGAAGAGTTAAAGAGTATTATTTATGGCCAATCTATAGATATATGTTCTCTTGTAGAAACCTTTTTTGATTCACAAACTGACTTGGGTACATACAGTATACCTGGGTATAATCTTTTGACTCTAAATAGATTAGGCAAGAAGGGTGGGGGTATCTTGTTGTATTTACATAATAGAGTAAGGTACAAAATTATCAATTTGGACCTAGACCTGTTTAACTGTGGAGTAGAGCTATTTGTATGCAAAGTAGGGTTATCTGAACATCAGTCTATATATTTAATTACCCTGTATAGACCACCGTCTGCACCTGTAAGAAAGTTTTTGTTGTTTCTGGAAAACCTTCTAAAGCAAATAAGTAACCTTAAGTCTAAATGTTTCATAGTTGGAGACGTTAATATTGATGTTTCGAATTCCTCATTAGAGTCATTTGACCTATTAACTTGTCTACAGTCTTTTGAGTACAAGCAAATTATTAATGTACAGACAAGGCGAACGGTTGGTAAGCGTACAAGTAGCTCCCTCATTGATCACCTGTATATTCCCAAGGAAATGTCTATTTCTATATTTCTATCTCTACTTTGAATATAGTTTCAAGAATGGTAGTGCTAATACACGCAAGGTCTTAGAGTACCGTAATTTTAAGCATATTGACTAGGTATCGTTCAATGCAGAGCTTTGTAAAATTGATTGGGATTTTCTGAAAGATGGTGGGTATCCCATTGATTTTGTTTATAATGTTATCGCTACAACTACGCTTCAACTTTTAAACCAGCATGCTCCCCTTAAGAAAATATTTGTGAAGATTTCCAGTAAGTGTTGGGTCAATGATAAGATACGCAAACTAATTAACTTAAGGGATAAATGTAAAAAACTAGCCATTTTGAATAATTGTAACTCAATGTGGAGTAGGTACTCAAAGCTTAGATCCAATGTAAAGTCGAGTATTTACCAATCTAAACGTATGTACTACAATACACAATTCGAGAATAATATTTCAACGTCTCGTGGTATTTGGAACACTGTTGATGAAGTGCTAGGTATTGAGAGGAAACCGGGCTCTCAAATTAACAAATTATGCACTACTAGTTCATATGTTTATGAACCTAAGGAAATATGTAATGAACTAGCCACTTCTTTTGCCGTAGCATGCGATTATAATGACAATGACATCTTGCAGTTCAAACAGTCCCTGGTCATGAAAAGTGCTTACATGCCTATTGAACCCAAAGAAATCTGGAATGCGTTCATGACTCTTAGCCCCAAAGGTAATTCTCATGACACTATTAATCGCCACGTATTTTTAAAGGCGTCCCTAGTTACCCCAATCATGCTTCTTTTTAATATGATTTTTTCCCTAGGTTGTTTACCTTCTTATTTTAAGACTGCTCACATTACACCTATCTATAAAGGGAAAGGGCCTAGGTCGGAAGCTGATTCCTACCGACCAATACACTGTTTGCCCTTTTTAAACAAACTGTTTGAAAAAATCATTTATAAACGCATGCTCTTGGAGTGTGACAACAGGCTTTATGAAAATCAACATGGGTTTAGGCGACATCGTTCATGTATGACTGCTGTGCTGGTCTTTATCCATAAAATCTGCATGTACCTCAGTGCTCCGTCGGTTAAAGTATTGGCTGTGTTTATTGACGTAAAGAAAGCCTTCAATTCTGTGTCCCGTATACTATTACTAAATAAGCTACAATCTAGGTTTTCTTGTAATATATTTATTCTTCGTATCCTGACTATCTACATAACCGCAAATTTAAAATTATTTGTAATAATTTTGTATCAGATACCTACAATGATGTGAATGGAGTACCTCAGGGGTCGATACTTGGTCCATACTTATTTATAATGTTTTTCTCTGACTTAAATGAACATCTTACTGTTGACTATGTCGCTTATGCGGATGACCTTGTTATATTTATATATGATACTTGTATTTTAAGATTATTTGAACGTATGCAGAACTGTTTATCTGCTGTACACAATTGGATGAATGACAACTCCCTAACTATTAGTATTTCTATAACTAAATATATCATTTTTAACAAATCTCCGACTGCAATTGAGGCTGACTGTCAGTTGTATGTAAACGATGAACCACTGGAACGGGTATGGGTATTCAAATATTTGGGTGTCTTATTGGATGAAAAATTTAGCTACAAAGATCATGTTGATTATATTCTCAAAAAATTGTCAAAATCTATGGGTTCTTTAGTTAGGGTCAAGCGTTATTTAAATGACAGTGCTAAACGTTTACTAATCAATTCCCTTGTTCTCAGTCACATTGATTATTGCATACTCATTTGGAGCAATGCTTGCAAATCCCGAATCGATCGAATACAATGTAAATTATATACTTTCCTCTTGAGATTGCATTCTAGTAATCGTAACGATAAAAATGTTTTAGCTCTGTCCCAACTATATGAACACTATAAGGTTCTATCTATATCTGAACGTATCAGATACTACAGATGCAAGTTTATGTATCAACTTGTACACTATGGGAGTAGAATCAACTATGTTAATGGGATGCTTCTGTCAAAACTAACTTCAGGTAGGTTGCGAAGTTCTAGTACTATTTTACTTTATCATAGCGTTGCTAAATCGGTTTTTATTCAAAAGAATAGTATATATGTGTGTGTCAAAGCATGGAATGATCTTCCTACTCTGTGTCGTATGCGTGACTGTGCATATGGAGTATTTGACAAACTCCTAATTAAGCATATTTTGGTTGAAAGAGATGACTCGTGTACTTAATATTTTTTGTTTAAACTCCTTGCGACTGTTTCCTGTTTTATGACTGTAACCTTGTATGTATGTATCTGGATGACGTGACAGTGTCAAGGGTGAAAACCAGTATTTAATATTGACTCCTTGCGACACTTTAATAAAGATTAATAATAATAATAATAATAATAATAATAAGTTGAAGCACTCTGATAATCGAATGAAACTTGTAAGCATTATATTAAAATAATCTTTATGTGTTTAATATCGTTCACCTCTACATGAATAGAGATTTAAAATCATTGGAACAATACTTCCGTTTTCCAAAATCCGTTTTTTGGTATAAAGTCATTTATGTATAAGCACACCGACAAAAGTAACAAAAATAAAAATCTCTTACACGAATATAATTACTTTTCAGATCAAGTTTTTGAAAGGAATTGGAGGTCATGATGTGGAGAATTTTATAAAACGAATTCTTCAAAGAACTATTGGTCGAGATCTAGCAAATAGCATGACGTTTGGTGGAACAAAATCTAAAATTGCTTTCAAGGGGCACTTACTACTAAATTGCATTACGGGTACTGAAAATCGTATTTATACAAGTATAAACCTATACGCTCACATGTCATGGGTTTGCAGCTCATTTGTCCATTGCTTTTAGCTTCGGTCCGAAAGAAGCCAGACGATTCAGAGCCTTCTGAAGCAGTAGTGGAAAACTTTGTAAAAAAGTGGTTACTAGGATCCGGAGATCGAAATGGCGGCCGAGTAAAACGAAATCATAAACCAGCAGAAATGAAAGAGTAATCAATTACTTTTGCGTCAACCGGAGAGATCAAGACGTCGAAAAGTTGCACAAAATGTATCAGCTATATTATCCGAAATTAGATATAGGTCAGAAGTTCATACTAGTAATTTAAACGTAGATACAAATGCAGAAAGAATTTCCCCCGACATTGGAAATTGTAGTAGTAATTTAATTTTGCATGACTACAATGACTTTGAAACTACGAGCCTTGTTTATTTCTCTGATAGCGAGAGTGAGTCTACTGAAGAATCCCTGAAAAAAATTTAGCACTTTGGGCCTGAAAAAATAATATAACGCACAATTCGTTAGATTCGTTATTGAAAATATTGCAACCCCATCTAGCTCAAGAGTTGCCTAAATCTGCACGGGACTTGCTGGAAACTCCACGAAATATTCACCCTGAAAACATTTGTGGGGGAGAGTTTTTTTATTTCGGAATTGAGCATAATGTAGATGCAAGATTAAATAGCGGTTTAATTAAAGATTCCGTATCCGGCATTAGTTTAAAAGTTGGATGTGACGGCTTACCAATAAATAAATCTAATAATAGACAACTTTGGCCTTTGTTGGGTATATGTGTTGAAGCAAAAAATCAGACACCATTCTTAATTGCTTTATTTGAGGAAAAAACTAAACCAAAAGATTTAAAACTTTATCTGGATAAATTTGTTTCAGAAGTTCAGTTGTTGGAACAGACGGGAATTTTTTTGGTGACAAACTCTACAGTTTCCAAATACAATGTTTTATTGCGGATGCTCCCGCACGTAGCTTTTTAAAATGTTGCAAAACCCACAATGGATATTTTCATGTGAAAAATGTGAGCAAGAGGGGGAATGGCTGGGCCGTGTCACATTTCCTAAAATTGACTCCAGACTTCGTACAGATGACAGTTTTAAGAGCCAATTTCAGGAAGAGCACCACACAGCTACCTCACCTCTCATCAACGTAAACATTGGTCTGGTGTCTGGGTTTCCTCTTGATTTCATGCATCTTGTATGCTTGGGGGTCATGAGGAAGTTACTAATAGCTTGGGTAAAAGGTCCCTTAAAAGTTAGACAACCTGCCCGGATTGTTGATAGGATTTCTCAAAATTTGATAATGCTGATTTCATTCATTCCTAAAGAATTTGCCCCAAAAGCCCCGATCCATAAGAGAATTAGATCATTATAAGTCTACAGAGTGGAGATCTTTTTTGTTATACTATGGAGTCATTGTACTTAAAAATACTTTGCCCACAGAACTTTATAAACATTTTTTGAAGTTAAGTTGTGCAATATTTATACTTGCAAGCCCAAACGCTAAACATAACGCATTAAATTGCTTAGCAGAAAAACTTCTTCAACAGTTTGTGACTGAAAGCAAATCCCTATGTGGTCAAGAGTTAGTGGTATACAATGTACATAATTTAATACATTTGGCCTCAGATGTTAAAAGGTACGGTAGTTTAGATTACTTTAGTGCTTTTGATTTTGAAAATTACGTGCAAACACTAAAGAAAATGGTTCGATCTAAAAAACATTTCGTTCAGCAAATTGTTAATCGTATCACCGAACTGGAAGGAAATGTATATAAATCAATAAGGCCATTATCACAGGGATTTATCTCTAAGTCAAATAATAATAAGTTCATTCTGAATAATACTTTGCTATCTACTCTTGAGGGTGACAACTGTTTCATGACTAAAGATTTTCGAGTTGTAATTTTAACAGGTTTACAAAATTGTCCCAGTGGTATTGTAAAATGTAAATACTTTAATTTAAGAGCTTTGGATGATTACCCCGTAGACAGCAAATTTTTATGTATCTATGTATGTCATGGTACGACAACTGCTGTGGATATTCCTATTACTAGACTTAAGCAAAAATGTGTTCTTTTGCCTAATGTAGACAATATATCCGAATTCGTATGTATCCCCTTA
The DNA here is from genome assembly GCA_947179485.1 of Allacma fusca. Taxonomy (NCBI): domain Eukaryota; kingdom Metazoa; phylum Arthropoda; class Collembola; order Symphypleona; family Sminthuridae; genus Allacma; species Allacma fusca. The sequence continues at coordinate 59,939,550 of OX359245.1, forward strand.
ACTTTTGACTTGATCGTTTCATAGTTATTGTTGTTTACATTTTACATATGCAATTTTTAAAGATTAAAAATATTAATCCACTGTTGGAATTCTATATATAAAGGAATCTGCCATGGCTAATTAATCGATATGCAATTACACACTAGACATACCACTTTCATCGATGACCAGCATAATTCACTCATTGGTTCCTCATAAATAAGCCATCATTGGCCGGATATGTATAAGCCATTATTGGGCTGATATTCATAAGCCAGTCTTGGCCCGGCATCCCAAATCATCCGATAGCCATGACAAAAGAAATTGCGAACCGATCTAGGCCCTGTAATGATTCTTGAATGGTGCCCTGGATTTGACCGTACACGTACCCGCAAGCAACCATAACAATTAGCCAGCACTGGCCTTAGGTTTAATAGGTTTATACGAATGTATAAACCTATTAGTTAAATCAGATTATTAAAAACACTTTCGCCGTACTTATTTGTAGTTGGAATTAAGACTTTGAGCTTTCAGGGCCAGAAATTCATTTGAGGTTTCAGATGTATGTAGTTGCGTCAAAGCTATTATATTATTTGCAGCATTAGGCTCACCAGACTGATCTGTCTGCAAAGAAGTGGTTTAAATAACTACAACAATTTACAGCCTCCCTTCATGCCTGCATATGGAGTTGTGAATGGTGCAACCTACCTTACTTTTACCGACATAACTTCCAGTATTATAGATCTTACCCCATAATGCCGTAAAACTTTGTGAATATCTACGAGCATCCCACATTTTGTCTAATTATACAACCAACATGTAGGCTAGGCTACCTTTGTTTTTTGGTATTTTTAGCATATTCACGCTGTATCTTGAATAAGAATTTTAGGTTAGATACTTTAGCAAACCAATGCATTGAACAGGGTTCCTGCCAATTTGGTTTTGTAATCTAAAATCGTCCAGACACATACTGTAGTGTTTGCAATTGTTAGATTGCCTTTTGAATTAAAAAACCTACTTTAATGTAGCAAATAATATCCATTTCTTGCCAGTTTAATTTGAAGAAACTTTTGCAACCGAGCAACAATTTCGTACTGTCGGATCTCAGAATTTTAAGTTCATACAGATGAATCCGCAATTTTAGATTAACACAAAAATAAGCATGTTGCTGTTAGACGAAGTCATGAGTTACGAAATCAGTATTGCATGACCATTTTTTAAAATGTGACCGTGAAGTTTTAGAAAAAGGACGTTTTGAGACGGAAATTTAAAATACCTAATTCGGGTTCCATAAAAGCATCTACCTGCACTTTTGCATGCAAAGGATTTCACTGTCAGTTTCTGTAATAAATGTTGTTTTCAACGTTTTCTGGGGGAGGGGTACAAGTTTAATGTGTGCTCATCTGCGGAATGAATACAGGGAGTACAGTGTACCCCTGTACCCCCTGTAGTTGAGCAACAAATTGATGTAATGGAATATTATTTACACAGCATTCGTATAATCGTATGGTTACTCATTTGTAAATATAAATCCAAAATAAATAGCTTAGAAATTAATAATTACAATTTTTGTAGATAATGATAGCAAACAAAAGTCGAGGATCTATAATAGTGGTAATGCAAGTTAAATAAACTACGTACCAATTTTAACTTTGATATTATAGACTAAAGTAAACAATATTCGGAATAATTGACAAAACTGTAAAAGTTTTTACCGCTCGCTTTCAAATACAGTCAATGATTCAGCAGGCTGTTAGTTATTGTCAAAAAAAACTTGTTTTGCGATTTAAAATGTTAGTTGCCATCGATATTGAAATGATTTTAAATTACATGCATTGAAAGACAAAAAGTAAAAACTTTTTTTATTCTAAAAACAAACCGTTCTTCTAGGGTTGTGAATGGTCAGGTATGATCCAGATTTTCTTAAAATGGTAAGATCTAAGATTTTGTCATGATGTAGTATATGATAATTTAGAAAGCGTGTTTCCATAATTTTCCAATAAATGAAGGGTCGAAACGGATGAGGGCTGTTTTTGGAGAAAGGTTGAATTAATTTTAAAATTGAAGGAAGGCAGATGGAAAGCAAATAGCCAAATTAGGCCAATCAAGCCAAAAATTCCTGTTTGCTTAACAAATTTCCCTGAAACACGTCAACAAATTTGAAAATCCCTGCCAACAAAAAGGTCACTGATTTTAAAAATCCCTGTTCATAAAAATAAATCCCTTCCCTTTGAGATTTTTCCTGCCAGAAATATTTTTTCCCTGTAAAGTAGCTTCCCGTCTTCCTACAAAAATCCGACCCCTGGCTTATACTTTGATTTATATTTTTATATTCCTGACAATTTACTACTCTGTTTACACTATAAGAATAGTGTACATTTATTTTTGTACCGAAATTCCTTTCAAAATATTGTTTGCAGCAGTTGTTAATTTCGTCACTGGGATTTCCCGTCGTGTTTGACGATGCAGCGTGTCGATAGATGGCTATAATTTCGTTACTTCAAGGCGTTTTCTTATAAAGCTAGTCCACTATATTTACTGCTCTTTCGACGCAGAATAGCCAACACTACAATTAACGCACATAGATACATAAATACAGATACATTTATAACCAATGGTTAGTTAATTGCTTCTTATCAGCACCCGAAGTATGTAAACCTAACACACCATATTTTTCTGACATGAGAAAATCCCAAGGGCAATTTCAGTGCTGAAAATAAGAGTGCAACTCAAAGCACTGCAAAGAAAGCCGTAGAAAACAAAAATAATGGAGCTTTCCAAATCCAAAGCCTTGACTATGTGATCGTCTGCAGATTTAATTGGACCGGTGTTGTTCCTTTCAAATCGGATCTTGTGCCATTTCTCCCACAACACGAACAACCCACTTGACATCATGCTATGAGCTCGGTTCCCCACATAGTCGTATTTTGGACTCCAGGAATGAGGAGCATATAAATAATTCAATCTCCGAAGGGCATTGTCATCTTTGGCTCTCCCATTATGTGCGAACTTGACTTTGGTCTCTAAAATTTCCCCAGATATTTTAAACATTTTCCAGTAGTATTCCAAATGATCCGAGTAGACCACCAGTGCTGTTTTTGGAAACGTCAGGGATTTTCTTATATAATTCGATAAATAGTTCCCTGCCACGCATCTGAACTGCCCCGGGAATATATGCTTAGAAGCATCATGTTTAGAAAGAATCAGGTCATCAAATTCAGATCGACCATACGTAAATGTACTATTATTCGCATCGCACTCCGGCACACATGAGCTTCTCCTGGGTTCATTGCATTCCCAACGCATGAACACCTTCTCGAAATAAACCTTGTAATCACCCGCCGGGATGTACAACGTGAAATTCTGGAGTTCACCTAAATATCTCCAATTTGTGTAATATCCAGGGTCAGTCATAAATGCAGTTTTCAATAGTCCTTTGTATCCGTTGGAAATTATGATACAAGACAAGAGCCAAATGATAAGAACCATTACATTTGACTTAGTTCTGTAAATCTTGCTTGGACTATCCGCAACAAATGATCCCTGCTCCATCAAATATCCGAAAACTGAAAATAGGAAGGTCGACCAGCTCCGGGTTGGTCGCCAATGCGTAAACGTCCCTGATGCTAAAACAATGGATGTGAAAATTGTTGCTAATGCGACTGCAATCCAAACAACCATTTCCATGGGGTTAGTGTACAAAGCGATCTCAAGCTTTCGGGATTGAACGCCATCTGACGTAATGAAGTGAAACCCTGAAGTGTAAAATAATGGGATTAGACGATTCGACCATCTTGCCTCGCTTTTTCCTATTTGAAGTGCATTTGATTTCGCAGGTAGAACCGAGCGATTGTTGTAGAAATCCTCAATCAAGAAGTGATACATGGTTTTGAAGAGAATCCATGGTTTTTTTCGCCTGAACGGGCTCCCAAGCGTTAGTCCAACTTCGATCTTAAAATGATCTTCAAATAAACCATGCTTCCATGTAAGACGTTTACCGAAATTGGTCGCGATGTCGAAAATCTCCCTCATTGAGTCGATGCATTCCGAACCATAGCATCGGAAGCGAACCCGACAATTTGTGTAGAACCAGCAAATATAGTAGCCTGAGAACGTTTGTAAATTGTTGTGCGCAATTCCCGGGGTCAAAACAAAGGTTGGGACGCTCAAATATTCGGAACGTACTGTTTCGTGAATTTTATCAAAGAGATAATTTTTCACTAAATCGCAATGAAGGATTAGAAATAACATGGGAATTGTTTTTGCGCTTTTCATTTGAACTCGCACATAAGACGAAATGTAGAATGTTGAAATTGAAATTGTCTGAGGATTGTAATAACCGCCTTCTGAAGGAAATGAAGTTTCTAGTTCATCCCCGGTAAGAGCAAACATGACATTGCAATGTAAATTTTGCACTTTGAATGGTACACCTTCCCAAGTATACACTACCCCTAGATTCCATTTCACATAGTCGTTTAATAGGTATGGTGTCGTAACTGAGCTGTAGTCGATATGGGTTTTTATTTGCAAGAAAATTAGCTTGCAGTCTTGCAGTTTTTCAGTGATTACCTCCACATCCAGGCTTTGCATTTCTTCCAATGAAACGCCCCGTGATGGATGTGCCCAAATGGCATTGGTAATCAGAAGCAGCAAAATATTGAGTTCCATTTTGTCGGAGGTCCGACTGATGTCAAAATATTTCGACGAATACATCCGGGTGGGTGTGGCAAGATTGGAAAAATTACAAAATATTTGTTTTTATTTAAAACCCGATAAACCGAGTCTTAAACTTCGCTCCAAATTTCTGGTTCTCACGGGCGCAACTGTTGGCATCGGAAGATGATCTACAGAATCAGCGCTCCGAAATATTTTTGTCTGTTGTTTATAATTTGAACTTTCAATAAATAAAATCGATTCTAAATTTCAAGAGTCAGTTTATGATAAGAATTTGTTCTGCCAAGAGATTCCTCTTGAATGGATTCTTTCGACTTCGATAATATGCTGGAAATGAAAGACCTGAATTGAACTAATGAAATTCCAAGTTTATAAGTGGATTTTAGTTGAGAACTTAAGCAAATATTTTTCTAATTGTATATTTGGTTTGTTAAAAGAGGTTCGTTTAATCACAAAATTATTGGCGTCAACTCGTTAGTGAATATGTTAGTTTAACTCAAATTTTTCGGGAATAGGGACTTCACTCAGGAGGTTTCCAAGCCTCACGACAAAAGATAGAAAACAAAATAGTTATTTTTTAACAACATACTTATTTATGGTAGTGTGAATGCGAGTTTCAATTGAAAATCCAGGTGATTAAATAAAAATGTAAGTGATTCATGTGTACACACATAAACACAGAGAATACAAGCGAAGAGTAACCTGTCGATTACCGCACAGTCTCAAGTATCTGTATGTATTATGAAGTCGAAAATTAAATTTGCTTCAGAGGAAATCAAGTAATTATTTTTTCAACAACTCAAGGAGTGAATAAGAGTTTCTATTTAAAATCCAGGTGTTGTAAATGAATTGGAAAAACTTATCCCCAAAGGACGATATACTCAATTACTCCTGTGCTAGCTATAGGGCCAAGCTAATAGGATTTTAGCTTCGACCAGATATGTTTTGACAGCGAACACTTATATTACTGTAGCAAATATTGTAAAACCTTCTCAATTACTTGATATAAGTACTTTATTTTTTTCTTAATTATTATTTTCAATTTTCAATTCTTACTGGGAACACCTGCAAATACCTTCTTCTAATCCCTCCGACAATGAACTTCACGGAATGACCTTTAAATTGCCTCATGGACAAAAGTATTGTAAAGTTGAATGTTAAGTTCTTATAGTTGGAGTGGAATAAACTTTCCTGGTGGGTTGTGTTTAGTATTGTGCTCTTAAAATGTATTTAGCAATAAAGAAAAATTAACTACAGCACAACTGGTACACGCAAAATTGAAGGCACAGGCGAAATAGCTCAATGTGTAATGACAATATCCTTTATGTTGCAATATGTCCACTTGTAACCATGAAGCAATCAATCTAATGCATATTATTCTGATCAAAAGAATTTTTTTTTCTGGCCGTCATTCCTAAATTGAACTTGAATCAATAAACACTTATTTCTTTTGCTATTCTTTGACAACCATTATTTTATATTTTGATTTGGGCACTATTCATTGAGCCTCTAAATAGTTACTTACAGTACATACGAATGTACATATAATTATATATGAATGCGTGCTAATGTTATTAAAAAAAATGCTTTAAGCTGTAATGCCAGATGAAAATCTATGGGTCAATTCGACTGTTTGACATCATGTTCTACGGACAAACAAGGGATTTTTACAGTATCGTCGGGAAATCAGTTTCACTAGATGCTACAAGCCTGTTGACAAGTTCTATACAAGGTCATTAAACGTAATGTGTTAAAATGCATCGGAAGGACGCCTTTACTCAAACATGACTTAATGACAAGTCCGCACGTTAAAATAATTATAAGATTTCCGCTCCCATCAGTTTAATAACATTCCTTCCGGTCTCTTCCATACGCATAAGTAAAAAGGTACAATACGCAGTCTCTCCCATACATGGAAAACCTGCCGTTGAGCAGCTCTGACAGCTGAAGCTCATAAACTCATTAACCCAACATAATTGATAGGTATGCGACTGAGCAGTGTTATATACCTTCGTACTTGATTAGAAGACTTTGTGTATTTAATACATGAGAGGTGCATACAATTCATTTAATTTGGAATCCACCACTGTATAGCTCTAGTATGCTCATAGCAGACAAATAAGAAAATGCAAATCACATCTAAATTTCTTCCATAAGTGGTTGATTATTATAATGCACATTTGCATGAATTTTATTGTATTCTTTTTAACTTTCGCCCATTTAAAAAATTACAATACATAATGGGACTATTTAAAAATGCAACTAGTGCATTTATTTCATAACAGCCGACCGGAAATCTGCAAGACTTAACATAAAAAAGTTTGCTCAGTCTAAAAGAGTACCTTTAAAGATGCATTTCAAGTAGGGATGCCAATGGTCTGGTCCGGACCATTAATAATGGTCCGTTATTGGTCTGGTCCGGTCTGGTCCTAGACTTGTATGGTCTGGTCCGGTCTGGTCTAACACTTGGACCAGACCAGATACAATTGGTCCAGCTTCAGGACCAGACCAGACCAGACCACAGGACCATGGTCCCAAAAGTACGCAAAATAAAAAATTTATGAGTTAACGAAATCCTGTGGAACAAATTAAAAATGTTATTTCTGAGGACAAAAAAAATTTGACTGGATAAAATGTGATTATTCAATTGCTCTGAATGGTTTTCTGGACCATGGTCCGGACCATGGTCTTTGGTCTGGTCTGGTCCGAAAAACTGGACCAGACCAATGGTCTGGTCTGCGCTTTGGACCAGACCAGTTTCATAAAATCTGGATCAGACCAGACCATTGGCATCACTAATTTTAAGCTAGTAAATCAGACCTTTATAGCGATTTTTTTCCGTATGGACAGTTCTGAGTGTATTTTTTTGCTGTTTTCAATTTCACTCTAATTACGTGGAACTTAAACATAAATTTGGAATTTAGATGCTGATGATAATATTCCGGTGTAGTTGGAGCACTTTGAACCATGCCTAAAATGACTAAAATATGTTGAATTACAGCTATGACTTTGAAAATCAAACACGAATATTAAACCCTACGGAAAATTATTATTAAAGCCTGCAAATATCTATTGAAAAATATGAAACATTTAATTGCTCAAAAATGATAAGACACAATTTTTAAGGAATAATTAAATTCATATTTAAAGCCCTATACTAGCACATTATCGAAGCATCAAGGTAAATATATCAAGTAATGAGTGTAATTAAATACATTGTTATTTCCGTAGTTTTGAAAAGCGTAAAGAATCCACCGGATATTTTGCCAATAACCCTTAACTTTACCTTGTCTCGAAAAACATCTGAATCCGGCATGTTCGGAGGTGAATGAAACCAAAAGTGTCAGTAATAAAAGTCCTATCGGGTTACGTGTGAACCCGCTTGTTCCATAAAAAACTGAAATGTTTCCCTAAATTTTGCCAGACTAATGGCAATTATTCCTCCTGTTGACTTCCTTCATTTCAAAGAGTATCGTCTTTTATGGTATTGAGAATTCTTGAGCGTGGGAGAGTATGCAGTTGCTGTGCGCTATGCCTATTTGTCAAGGAGTCTTTCAACCCCTTTGTGAGCTTCAAAACAGTATCTGGCTTATTGTTAGTATGATCCTAATACTCATACTATTGATCCGAACAATCCTTCTCACCTTCCTCCATGCGTTTTATGCAATATGAGAGGAAGCGCGTGCAAGAATAGCGGATGGGTTCTTATCATAATTAAATCTCATGTGCTTCATCGCACTCAATACATGATCCCATGGCCTAACCAGGATATATCCTCTTTACATCACAAACATCATAAACATCCCAAGCCTTGCTCAAGTAATTTTTTTTTTTGTATTTCAAGAACTTGCTTTACTTTAACCTGACTCTATAAAAGGAATATCAGAGACAATCAAGTTGTCATTCAGTACATGTGCTTCAGTCTGTAAATAGCTCTGTTCGAAAGGAATCCGGACTCCTGGATAGTGCACATTTAACAACACCATGATTATTAAAATCGTAGGTTTTTCCATCAAAATTCCATAATAGTGTCTTTAGTTCCATTTCTAAAATGAATAAAAAAATGTTGCAAGATTTTTATCCATGGATTTAAAACAGCAGCTCCAGTTTATTATTTCAAACATTTTAGTAACTAATTGCAAAACTAACAAATTTTAAGCTTCCATTTTAAGGGTCAATTAGGATTTTGGGTCTGCGTTGAAAAACTCCACTAAAATTTTGTCTCCCTGATTGTAAAATCCCTAAAATGTTCCACAACGATTACTTAACAAATTTTAAAAGTTTCCTGCCATGGATAATTTGGATTTAAACGATTCTCCGATCAGGAAATTTTCCTTCACACGAAAAAAGGAAATATTAGAAAAGTCTTTAAGGAAAATTTTTTGAGATTGCAAATAAATATAAGTTGCTTTTTTAGTTGTTAAAAATTCGGTGATATAACAAAAATTTCTGTTTTTCTTCCCAGATTTGTTTCTCATTTGCCCTAAATCTGGCGGATGTGATTCCCATTGGCTCAGCCCAGCTAACAAGGGACCACTATGCAGTGGCGGATCGTCAAGGGAAAGTTCATATGGGGGATGGGGATTACAAATACTCGTATGAAAACACTAATGGGATAATTAAGAACGAGACGGGCTACATCAAAAATCCGGGGGCTCCCACGGACGAGCAAATTAATGTAAAGGAAGGTTGCTATTCTTACACTTCTCCAGAGGGAGCATTTGTCTCCGTGATTTACACTGCGGATGAGCGGGGCTACAACCCCAAAACAAGGATAACTTACCCCCACGAACCCAACCATCAACAACACATGGCTTCACCTTGTGGTCCTTTAAGCTCTCCTGCGTCCCTGCCACGGTTACAAGCCCCCAGACCTGAAGTTCAGGTAATTGAGGGTTACCTTCCCCCCGTAAGTGGGTCTTACCTTCCCCCTCAGAAAATAATTTTCCCTGGAGCTTACGTCCCTCCGGAAAAAACAATTATCACTGGAGCTTACGTCCCCCCTGAGAAAACAGTTGTCAGTGGAAGTTACCTCCCTCCAGAAAAAACTATTATCAGTGGAGCTTACGTCCCTCCAGAAAAAACAATTATCAGTGGAGCTTACGTCCCTCCAGAAAAAACAATTATCAGTGGAGCTTACGTCCCTCCAGAAAAAACAATTGTTAGTGGGAGTTACCTCCCTCCAGAAAAAACAGTAGTAGGTGGAGCCTATCTACCTCCAGCCTGGGATACCTCCTCATTGTCAAGTGGCTGGGCTAAGCAGCCCGCACCTCCTCAGCCAACCCCAGACTCGCACTCTTCGATTTGGGACATCCCTAAAAACCCTATTGCGCCGGCGCCTGTACCAGCCACAAAACCCCCTGTAGTTGTCACTGCCAAACCTGTAGTGGTTCCGGTGAAGCCCACGGAATACACAACGGCCATTCCTCCCACAACGGCCCAACCTTTGCCAAAAAGGACGCAGCTACCCCCTGATAATTACCCTTCTGGAGGATACTCCAGTAGTAGTAGTAGTAATAGCCCTAAACATGTCATTAACACCCTCACCACATGTGCTTGCCCCGAGTCTGAAAGCCCGGACTCATTTTCCTTCCGCTTGGCGGACGGCTCCCATGTTTTGGTGACTTATGATAATCAAGGGTTCAGTTACAAACCAAGTGTGAAGGTGTATCCCAATGGCTATCAAAATTTTTACACTTGCACAACCAATACTTTGACGGAGAAAGTGAACGACTTGGCAGCTGTCATTAAGCCCAATCCCAATGCTGAGCAGGTACCCCCCGCAGGTTATGCGTAGACTTTGGGCTAAATATATGTACTTTTGCATATAATGGTGAAAATTTCCCCAAGATTTGGAAAGTAATGTTTGTAGTGACCAAAGTGACTATTTTTTCTTTAAAGAAAATTTTTATTTCTCAAGACGCAAAGGGTGAGTGAGAGTGACGGAGCATTTGGAAATTTCTCTCTTATTGTTTTCAAGGAAATCTCAAAAATCGAATTCTTGTGCTCAAATTTTTTTAAAGGCAGTGTTTTCAAAAAAATCTTCAGGATTTTGGCAGAAGCTGGTTTTTTGGCGTTCTCACTTTTGTATTTCATGAAGAAAAATAATCGTTCAAAAAATAGTTTAGAGAAAAATAGTTTTTAGTTCATTATTGACTGTTTTTTTAAACTTGAATGGGTTTCCGTGTAAAATAAGGGTGAATGTCCAGGAATTGTTTGAATGTGGAAGTTACTAATTTAGGTGACTTGGAATGTAATGCAAAAATTTGTTAAAAATAAACATATGTTTTTCACGTATCTTATGGTTCGAGAAATTCCAAGGTTTCATTTAGTTACATGAAATAATTATTGAGCGAATAGACATTTTTCAGGCAGGGAGAAGGAGGTTTTTTTTTAATTCATAGCGTCATACTTTTTGGAAATTAGAACGTGACAGGTTGGACTGTCATTTTGCAAAAAAAAAGACAAAATTAATAAAAGGAGTGTGGAAAATTAACGATATCAAGCTTTGCACTAGTATTTGCTTTAGCCTGGATTTCACAGTGTAATAATTACATAATGTGCGAAATTTCCAATCTTTTTTCTTGGAAGTAAAAGAGTAGGAATATTTTTTTTTGCACAAAACAATGAACAAAAACCGGATACTATTTTCAGACTCCACGGCAGCAGTTCATTTGACTTGGGGGAGCTATAAAAATCCATTGTGTGTACGCAACACACTTACATTCTTATTATTAATACAGACAATTAATTAAAATGCATAGGACTAGACACGTCACCTAAGGAATGAGCACAGCTCTAATGCATGCTTCCACTCTACAGTAATGTTCCAATAATAAAGAAAAGGAGAAGAAAGTAATGGCCTTACATAATGTCACGCTTTGACTTTTACGCACTCATATTTGAGGCTTAATCCTTCTCGAACACGCAATTTCATTCATTGATACGGTGAGACCGGTTACGTTGAAATGTCTTCAAAATTGCAGTTGTAAACGGACGCATATTAATCTCAAAACGGTTTGCTTTTACCACAGGAAATGTTAAATAATCAAACGTGATATTCCTACGACCTTGTAGGAGAAATCCCGTTGTAAGGGAGCGTGGTACTGCAATCAAATAAATAAATATTATTGTAATTATGTAGATATCCTAAATTGCCAGTTTCTATTAATCTCAAATTTTAAAATTCAGCTCACAATTCACATAAAATATTATGATTTGACGCCGGTGGTTGAAATATATGTCAAATTCGCGCACCTTAGGCATACAGATACGTGAAACTTTATTACACAAAATTGTTGGAGATAAAATTGTTCACTGGTCAAACAGGCATTTGGGTGATTAACCATTTTATGACAAGAAATTTTATTTGAAAATAATATGTACAAAAAGGTATTATTGAGGCTGGTCAAGGAAGTAAGAATCAAGGAACAAGAATAATTCCTGATCTTAAGTCCTTACCTACCTCACATTTAGCTGAAAACAATAGAGCTCACGTGATGCTCGTGTAGTTTTCAAATTCATAGGTATAAATTATTACTTTATAGTTTTATTCAAATGAGGAGCATAATCGCAAGTGAACTTTTTAATTTGATTCTCACGATCATTCCACGACAAGTAACATCCCTTGCAAGCTGAAAGCCTGAAAACGTAAAACATGCAGGGACTGTGTTAGCGCAGAATTCAGTATTTTGCAATTATTATTTACAGAGCTGTGAACAATTCTTGGTCTCCGTTGACAATATGTAAATATCTATACAAAACAAAATAACTGAAGTAACTATGGAAAATACAAATTACAAAGTGAAATACCTCTGGTTATATTATTAAAATATAATTACATAAAAATTCAATACATGGTAGGTAATTTAAAATAATTACTCCAATACAAAATACTTTTCATAAAATACCCACCTAACGCTCACTCTTTTCGGTTTCTATAATAGAAACAGCTTTAACAAGCAACCTTTTAAAAACATCTAATCACTTCAAGGACTGCGTATATAATACATGTGTAATAACAAGTTTTTGTAGTAAAGAGTCTTCGGCGTATCTTAAATATGAAATATCAACAACCTGAACATGTTTGACGTAATTATAGCTAAAAAGATGCATTCCAAAGTATGTTTTCCAATGCTAAAATGAAATTCTCACAGATTGACAATTTTGATAATAAAGGCAAATTTTGAATTTTAAGGACGCCCTATAATATATACTTTCATTCTGATCTTTCCCAAAGTCCTGGATTCAATACGATTCATTCACTTGTGCGTTGAGTCCTGTGTATGTAATTACTACAGCGAGAGAGAATAAAAATTGTATAGACTAGAAAACAAAACAAAATTTGTGATCTGATCATTAACAGATTTTGTGTACGTTTGCCAGAATTTTCAATCCCAACAGTTGTTGAGACTCCATTGAAAAATTTGAAAATGTAGATCCCCAAAATAATGCTTTCAATGTTTATTTCTGCTGTTGCAGATATGATATTGTTTAAGCGTGTTTATACATGAAACAAAAATGATATTTCTTTTGTATGAAGTTACTACTAGATATAAATATTTGCTAGTTTGCACATAATGTGCAGAGTATATTATCGTAAAAAAATATAAATCATGGATCATTGCGAGGAAAATTCTCCCACATGTGCTAACAAGACCATCAAGACTCAACAAGGTCGTCAATTGTTGTAACAAATGCGGAGGGCTGAACTGATTGTATTAGTAATTACAAAAGAGGTTTTTCAGGATGAGGGGCTTTATGTGAGGAAAACTGCTTTAATTGTCTATGTATTTACCCGGTATTTGCGGTGCATAGGGGTTGAGAGAGTCCTTATCACTTCTGTGAATAATAACTTGTTCTCTTGTCGTCACTATTGCACGAGGAGCAAATTCACACCTTAAGCTAATGTAATTGGCAGTCCTGCAGGTAGAAAGGGAAACTGTCACATACATAAATACCCACGTATGTATCCAAGTAATGGGTCCACATTTAATGTGCAAGTAGACATTTATTATTTTTATAGTTAAACAAGGAGAACACGAGCTACGGGTTTAGTCCTCGTTCCCATCCTTCGCCAATGCATTGTAACATGATCCTTAATATACTTGCATTCCAAGAGTCAACCATCAGCTCTGCAAAAAAAAATATGAACTGCTTAGCTTATACATATGTAGTTATAGGCATTTCCCTCTTAGGATTTTTACAGGACTCACTTGACTAACTGAACATGCATGGAAAGTTTATGGGGACTCAATGTCAACGAATACATTGTTACCTGAGGATTATGCAGTAGTCTCAAATCTATCAAATCTCACAGATTGAGCAGTAACTTGTTGTTTACACGGATTGAACATTCGATAATCTTTTACAGCCACTCGTGTTTATTGCACATTTGTATGCGTCTTGAATTCTCAATTACAATAATCATTTTGTTGTGACAGCTGCAACAGAATATTTACTCCGGAGTCAATGAACACGTCCAGACTTTGACTTGCACAAATGTCCTGCTTCTCATTGGACCTCTGGAAGGATGGAGATGTTCCAGTTATGCATATAATAGTTGCCTCTTGTAAAGCATTTTCCAACCATAAATGTTGCGTGGAATAAATGAGCAAATTTTTTTTTTGAGCTTGCAGCTAATAGGATTTTTTGAGATCTTTTATGGGGAATGTACATTGTATACAAAAACACAAACTTGACTTCTTTCCTATTCAATAAGTCTTTGTCACTGGTGAAATTCCAAATTACCTTCTATGAAAATTAACATGGAAAAAAAATTTGAAAATGTACTTACCTTACTTGTAGGGACCATTGGATAAATGCATAATAATTGCATTCACTGCATATTTCCGAAGCTGTTGGGTGCAATATTAATTACAATTAAATCAGGAGTGCACTCTTAAAAATTTATCTTGACAATAAAGTTTTTACATATTTATAACAATACAAAAATCCATCTTTTATATCAATGGAAGCCTTGACCTTATTTCAAGTTCGAAATTTCGAAATTTGTGTTCCTCCTTCGGTGTTGAAATTGTAGAATCACAATACTTAAATAGTAGAAAATGAACATTGTAAATACAAATAATTGCATAGAATTCCTGCTAAATATCATGATAATTCTTTTAATTTAAATGTTAAAGGGAAATTAAAATCTGAACCCGATTTTCCTGGCAAAACTTATTTTAATTAAAATTTTGAATCTATTTTATATTCGAGTGGCCAGTGTCCAAACTGGATTCTTGTATCCGTATTAGTTGAATCAGGAAGATGAACACAGGGCATTAAAAATCTTTTGGTTTCCCAAGTTCCGTAAAGGAAAGATTTGATTGACAGTGATTTATGTCTCTTAATTTAAAAGCGAGTAGAAAACAACATGTGTTCTATGAAGGTTTGTAAACCACATAATCAATTAGACATATGTTCCCGGTGTGAACTCTCTTTGAATTCTTTGAATCTCCATGCATTCTATGAAGCTCAATCAAGGACTTAAAGCAATGATACAATTTTGCTCTAACAAAAACAGTCAATGAAAATTAGTCCCAGGGATAAAATGCACACACGCTAGGAAAAAATCCACTGTAACGTTATAAGTCTTCCTTGAGTTACAAATTTAGAGTAGAAATTCAACAGAAAGGTTCCGTTAACAATTCTCAATTAACCCTGTTTTTCGACCATGCTCCAAAACCCTGTCTTTCAGTGATTGCATTCTCTTGAACGGGATTTTTGGAACATTGTTGTACTACAAGATTCAA
Organism: Allacma fusca; assembly: GCA_947179485.1. Lineage (NCBI taxonomy): Eukaryota > Metazoa > Arthropoda > Collembola > Symphypleona > Sminthuridae > Allacma > Allacma fusca. The sequence goes on from OX359245.1 coordinate 59,954,960, forward strand.
ATTTAATTAAAAATCCATTAAAATTAAATACATCCAAGCACAAATAAATACAGCAAGCCTCTGATATGATGCAATGACATTAATCCAATGATTTACTGTTTCCACTGCAGTATTGCTGCACCTGCATTAAAAACGCATTAGATGTCTCAGTGCATTGAAACATGGAAAGTGCATTTAGTACATAGTAATTATAGTTCCTTACGTAAAAGTTACAACAACCAACAGGATAGACAAAATCTATCGTATAAAAACAATTTCCTGGTTTTTATGACTCAAATTAAAAGACTCACCAGGCACAGACAATGCCCTCTTGGTTATCACAACACATTGTATTTCCATCATAACTGCCACTCAAACTGCAGTTAGCAATGAGCACAGTCCCAGAGATTATCCTATATTTACTCCACACATGGACACACACTCGTCATAATTGGCCAATTCTGGACAAAATAGATCGCGACCTTACGACTTTGCTAACACGACCAGAGATGTGAAGCCCCATAAATTTTATGGTCCCATGTGACAATGCCATTACAACAAATCCATATCTTCATAATAATTATTACAGATAGATACCATAAACAATAACAAATCCCATCGTCTGCAAAACACAATGAAAAATGTAGAAACAGGAGTGAACTGACACGAGCTCATCACTTGAGCTGATGACCTAGGTTAAGAAACACGTATGTATGTATGTACATACATGTACATACATACGCTCATAAATCCTGAAGCTGACAATAATATCCCATGGGTCAATAGTATAGGAAATCCTAGGATTGTAAACCTACTCTTTAAAACACATAATCTGTAATGCTCGTACATACAAAAAATAAATACACTTCGAAGACGTGTCCCAATCCCTGGAGATTGTGTTTGTTAAAGGTAATCCACATTTCCTATAATTACATCACAAATGAAGATATCCCAGAGCTGTCTGAAAACTGAACGGAAACTCTCTGAAACTGTCTTCCAAATCGCCTTCCCCAATATTAAATAACACTTGTTGACTTATGTCATTTATTAGTGTGAAGCTCCGTGAGCCCACTATTACATTACTAATGCATTTAAAATTACATTTTGATGAGTGCCCTTCGTATAGTATGTATCTACATATGTACGTGCGAAACAAAAAGACGGTCCCGTTGGGCTCAAATAAAAAAAATGAATTGTATTTGCAAGCAACTAGAACCAGTCCATAGCATGGACAGTTGTGCAGAGGATTAATGAGGATTTCCCGAAAACAAGTTTCCCGTCACTTCTCACGCCAAGTCCAAGTTTTCATTTTTGAAGGGAAAAAGTTGAGGATTATCAGATCGTGACGGGGTATTAAGCTTACGTGGGAACAAACAAAATCTTTTGACAAATTGTCACTGGTGGGCTGACAACCACCGTTGACAAGACTTGTTAGAAAGATCAAGAGGGCAAATTTGATGGATTAGCGTTTTTCTTGAGGAGGTTTGAGCCTCTATGGGAAATTGCAATGCTCTGGTGGAGGAATTTTTTTGGATTTTTTAATTTTGGCAGTAAAAACATCTTCATCTCAACCTGAGCTTGATGGATCTTTAAGTGCCAGTTTTGTGCAAATATTTACGGGGGAACAAGTCCTGCTTAATAGTTTGCTCGTGGATGTCTTAAGGAATACTTGTATATGATTGAATGGACATGTACATATGTATTTATATGTTGGGGGATATATAGATATTCCTTGGTGATCTTTATGACATGAGGAACTTGACGAAGGGGAATGTTCGCAATGATATATTAATTCTCAGAACTTTGGGAAACCGGGGTTAAGTCAGAGGCGCTCCTTCAAATTTAATTATTACAATGAACCAGGATCCTGCCCGACGTCAGGAGTCTACAGACTTTCAGCATCTCTCAGGATTGTGTTACATATTTGACTCATTTTCCTATAAAAGTAATTTCGGAGGTTTCAAGGAATATCAATCGGCTCAAGTACGTCCTTGTGAAAATATTCCTGAAAATTTCTCTGACTTTGAAGGAATTATTTTTTAAAACAGATCCTTATTTTCAGGAATTTCCACATCATTGGATTTACCACAGAATTTCTCAAAGTTCGCGTTACTAAAATGCTGATTCAAGTCGTAAGTAATTTTTGTTTAATTTTTACATTTTTCTTTCTGTGATTTTCCAGTGGTTTTAAAATTGACAAATTTGTGTTGACGCAAATTTTAAACAGTCAAATTTTTCCAATACGATTTTCTTTTAAGGGCTGTTTAAAAAGTGTTGGAAACTTTTACAAATTTTGGGGAATATTTTCAGAAACGGTTGCAGTTTCTTTAAAAATTTACAATTTAACATTTTTGTGAAAATTTTAATTGTTGTTATAGCTTCTAATGGAATTTAATATTATTTCCAGATTTTGTTTGCTTCTTTGGGGGCACTTTCGAATGGCTATCAGCCCATTGCGTATGTTGAAGCCCAACAGAGTGCAAATACAATTTCTCGCTATCAAAAAGACCACATTGGGGACGGGAATTATCGTTACGGTTACAACACTACAAATGGGATTACCAAAGCTGAGGCAGGCAGGACGAAAAATCCAGAGGCTCCAGTGAACGCTCAAGCCAATGAGAAGGACGGTTGCTATTCGTACACTTCCCCTGAAGGTGCATTTGTCTCCGTGGTTTACATTGCTGATGAAAAAGGGTACCATCCCAAGACTAGGATCACTTACCCAGGGACCGCCCGACATGAGCAACATAAATCCTATCCTTGTGCCCCTTTGGATAGCATCCCAGAACCTGGACCGATCCTTACCCATGAAATGCATCATACTCAAGATCCTGGGATTTTATACCCAACGACCCCAGCACCCTGCCCAAACCCACCCCCATGCACTTGCCCAGATGAATTTAGAGAGCCATTTGCCTTCCACACTTTGGACGGCTCCTATGTCCTGGTGACATTTGTTTTGAATAATGAACGCATCTACAAGCCTTTCGTTCAAGTATTGCCTCCAGGCTGGAGGAATTTTTACACTTGCAAAATTGAGACACCTGTAGCAAAAATCCCTGGCGTAACCAATCCTCTGATAATTTACCCAAATCGGGAATCCCATCCGCAATTCCCTATTCATAATTTTCCTGCACAGCAAGGCCCAGGCCAGAGTCTTCTGTCGGCGTTGGCTCGGAAATAATTTAATTACCATCAGCACAATTGTTGCTGTGGTGTTTATTGGACATACATTTTTGGGGTGAAGTAACACTGGTATTATTTACGAGGAGAGTTTATGGTAAATTAAATAATTTATTACGGAATTTGTTTTAGATTTCATCGACAGTTGTTTTGTGTATTCAGAAAATTAGGGTCGGAAAGGGTTTGTAAAGTTTTATTTTATTTTGGGGTAACATGAGATTTTGCTCATTATACATAACTAACGTGCTCAAATAATTATTCAATAAAAGTTTTTTGTGATCAAAATACCTAATTTGCAACACATTTTTGGGGGGCTGATTTTGCGTATTTTAATTTAAGCTGTAATTTTAAGGGATTAGGATTTTTAGCATGAGGTAGCAGTTTTAAATTGCAGAAACTTGTTTTTAATTTCGCATAATAAAGAATGGGATGAATGTCGTCATAAAGAAATGCTTCATTTACTTTAATGGATATTGTCAGGTGATGGGATGATATTTATAAAGCCATGTGCTAAATGCCAAGTGCAATAAAAACAAGTCCCACACTCTGCTCCCTTTCATAAGACATTCCATCAAGTTAAGCAGGGTAATAGGAATGTCATCAGAACTTGTACTTGAGTTCTCATACAATTTCGTACATAGGGTAATAAAAGCAATGGCAAGATTTGAACCTTGTATTTAATTATTATTACCCCTGTCTTTAATAATGGATTAAAGTCAAAATAATACCCAGTAACATGACAGGGCGGATTCCCTTGTATTATTTAATCTTGAACATTATCATTTATAGGTAAGGGCACCAGGAGCTTGCAGGAATAGTTATTATGACCTACGAATGTTTTTAATTTCCTAGCTCGTCTTGTAATTTCATTAGTAAGTGCATACTGCGGACGCATTAGTTCTATTTTATCCAAGAGCAATAATGGGCGCCTAGCCTACAAGTATAGGCTTTACAAATAGGCAAGGTTGTGAAGCAGGCTGAAAAATTAGCTCCTAGATATATAGGGTATAGGAAAGCTAGACATTTTATAAACTGTCTATTTTCCGAAGTAGGAAGTAGGAATTTCAGGGAAAATCTATTGGAAACATTACACTTTGTACCTTTCGACTGCTTGCATTTTGAAAAATATTTATTCTGGTTAGGTTTGGTTGAGAATGTAGAAATGACCTTTATATTTCAAATTTCGAAATGAATTTGCTCGATCCATGTATTTCATTTAGTCTTAAAACCAGATCCAGGGTGGAGTGCACCCTGTTTTGATCTATACCCAGGCATTACAGTAGATAACATGTGATATCTTTTCCCTGGCGCAACTCCAAAGCTACATCCTGCCGCTGCAAAATTAATTCAGATTGATATTTTTAGACACTGAATATATTCTCCATTCATTTTTATCGAAATTGAAAACAGTTTTTAAAAATGGTACTTGAAGCACCTGACTATGAACTATAGACAGGAAACATAACTGCCTCCGAGAACTATTTAAAGTTTTCTGTATGGGAAATTTGGTAGGGCGAGGTGTTTCCTAATTGCAGGCTGTCAAAATGAGAAAATTATCCTACATAGGCGAGTATAGGTTGCAAACACCTAAACTATCACTTCTAGGATAGGCTGTAGGGTAGGCAAATCATTGGCTCATATATGTAATTGTCTCGGAGTTGTTATGTCCCAGGTTTAGTTCAATGCTTTGGCAGAGGTGGCAGAGATGGTTTCCATATAATCGGACGCACAGGATTTTGCGTGAAATTGTTTTAATAATTTTTTGAATATCTTTGCAGTTTCTTCTGCTTATGATTATTTACTCAACTGATTTTAATTCAATTAAGTGTCCCGACCTGCGACTCGTAAGTATTTCTGCACATAGTCATTTATGGACTTTAGACAGACTCTTTGTAATAGTACTAGCATCCTTACAAAAATAAAATTTAACTGTAGATAATAGTAGCATGTTATGCTGTTAGAAGTCATACTGTATTCAACTGACAATTATTATTCTTATCATGTAGGAAAAGAGGGTAGCTGTATTTGACAGAGTAAACTGTACAAGTATGTACGTCTATTTGGTGTACTAAAGGCAGTAAATGGAAGAGTGCTTATTCTTAGTTCTTCCCTATAAATATCAAAACTTCTCGTTCAATTGAGATCTATAACAATTATATCTTGTAGACACACATAATTTGATGTAGTAGACTTTGTATACACAAGTATTCCTAAAACAAACAAGATTTAACTCTTACGTAAATATGGGTTGCACTTATGTTGAGGAAACATTAAATTGTAATAAAATACATATGTATTAACAATTCATTCGAAATTTTGTGCTGCAGATACAGAGTGTCGTAGAATACAGCCCTTTAGTTATATGAAGACCATTCATCTAGCGATCTGTATTACTGTATCTACTTTTATATGATTCTTTGTCGCGTAACAGCTAAATAAAAAAAATAAGCAAATGGTGTTTATATACTCACAGCGGTTCTCACCACAAATATGGGTACTCACTCACCATTGGAAATCGGGTAATACCCAATAGACTAATTCAAATTAATATTAATTTAAAAAAATTAATAGATAAAAACTATGGCTAATTGTAAGACCTTGCAACCGTCGACCTGGGCGTAAATCTGCGTTTCTCCTTTGTGTACGGATTCTCGTGTGTCAGTGAAAGAATCCCTGGGCCCTATTTCATAAACATTACAATCCGACAATTACATGTGAAAAATGACAAATTGTCAGTTGGCAATTGAAATAGGATTTCATAAACCGTAGTTTGACAATGACCAGTGACAGGCAAAATCGACTGACAATGACAGGAAATTGTAAATGATTTACAATTATTACGTTTCATATACCAGCGTAATTACAAGTGACTTACAATTGTCGCTCAAAAGTGACAGTACCTTAAACCGCTGTCAAATTGTAAATAGAGTTTATAAAATTGTTTTGATATAGATATAAACATATATTGTGTATAAATGATATTTATTTAAACAGTAAACTATGAATTTTTTACTCGATACAATTAGTGAAAGTGACGAAAATGATCAAATTTCTCGTGAAAGAGCAAGGAGAAAATTTAAACCCCGAATCAGTTTTGAAAATCACAATTCATTCTACTTTATCGAACAATTCAGAACATCCAAATGCACATTTAAATATATTGTGGGTAAAATTAGTGGAAAGCTTTTGCATAAAACTTCTTGCAATTTTGCAATAAAACCCGAGCAACAGCTCTTGACTGCAATGACATGGTTTAGAAACGGGTCATAGTACCATGGGATTGGACGTCAGCACGGTTTATCAAACTGAGTATTTGAACTGGCTTACTGTATGACAATTCCCGGGTCTTGGATATTAATCCTCAATGACAACTTGTAAATATGCACCAGTAATTACGGTTGGTTTGAGAATTGTTTATGAAACGCCTGTACTTGTAAATTGTCAATAATACAATTGTACTTGTAAAATTGTCATTGTCGGGTTGTATTATTTATGAAATAGGGCCCTGGGCTTCGTTTCATTTCTGATCACGTGGTCAATGCGTTCTAAAGCTTCCTAATGATTCCTCTCAGGCATATAATAAAAAAGCGCAGAGTTAGCCAAGTCTCCTACCAAGGAGCTCATCAAAGAATTTCAAGGTGGCAGGTTCTTGAAATTAAATTTAATTAGCTACATTGGCGGCGTAACAATAAAATTATTTTCAGAGGGGCTATGAGGTAAATTCGGAATAAATATACATTTCCTGGGATGCTGTATGCTACACCAAGTATGTGCCATGAAACTGTATGTGCTCATATAGCGGAAAGCGTACGTGCGACAACTTTCCTCTACTTTGGTTATTTGTCATGATGGCGAGTGAACATACAGGCCGGTAGTTGAGTAAAGTGTGGAATGGACGGACGGTCCCACCTAACAATATGCAGCTATTCGTCCAGAATTGTTCCATAAATGTGAGTATGTGAGTTTATAAGCAATAAAGGAGGTACAGAATCTCTGTCAACCCCCTGCGCATATCGAAGTGTAAATCCCAATTTTTTATATTAAGTCAGACAATATATTCTTATCCTGAGTATGTTGAGACCAGGGGTAGGATTTTTTTGGGAAGACGGAAAGATTCTTCCCAGGGAAAATCTAGAAGGGAAGGGATTCTATTTTGCGAACACGGATTTTTACATTTGTTGAACTTTTTTTGGCAGTGATTTTCAAATTTTTTGGCTTCAGGGAAATTTGTAATGCAAACAGGGACTTAGATTTTTTGACCTTATTTGACAGAGATTTGACGTCTAGTACGGAAATTAGTTTTGCCAACAGGGGTTTAGAAATTTGTTGACCTTTTTTTCAGCACGGATTTTTGAAGTCGTTGAGTACATATATATCTCCATGCAGGGACATAAGATTCAGCAAGGAAATTCAAAAATAATCTTCCAGAAAGATTTACAAAAGTCCAACCCCTGTATGATTGTTTTCATGCAAAAATTATTATAATAAAGTTCCTATACAGTGATTCCCACTAAGATGGCATCTTAAGAATTTGATTCACTAAATACATACCCATAGCTCAGTTTGTGGTATATTTCCAACAGGAAACCTCCCTAGTACGGTGCATTGACGTTATTTATACATTAGTTATTTCAATAGAGAGATCGCTGTTTGTGGAAACCAGAATTTCTAAATTTTTACTGCAAGATCATAGGAGAAAGAATAATAGTATTAATTCGAACAACATTAATGAATAATACAAGAATGATCGGGCATTTTTATTATCTTGGAAGTTATTTAAAATCTGATTTGGTAATGTGACCGATATATGAAAGTTTGTTTACAGCCTAAAGACGGACTGCCCACTGTCATTCAAGACTGTCTCCTCCATTATTCGTTTACAGTCTTTCTTGGTTTTTGAATTGTCAAACTGTTCTATGAAACGATGGATGGACCACATAATTTAAAGATTTTCAGCCGGGAAGATCTCACTAATTTCTACAGCCATGTGGTACAGACGAACCAGTTTAAAAATTCCATTCCAAAGAGAACCTTGGACCTGAATTCCAATGGTTTGTGCTTGTACAAATTTATACACTTGGTCAATCTCGTCCGCTTTTAAATGCGTTCAAAATCATTAATGACTCACCATAAGGAGCGAAGAGCCCATGAAAACATGGTAAATGTCACTAGGATATTTCCCCAGTTGCAAAACAAAATCCCCCGAAGATATTGAGTTTTAGTTGGAGTTTGATTATGGAGGATAAAATGTTTTAATAATTATTCTATTGCAAGTTTATTTTACCACGCTGTCAAAAGTTGGACAAAATTAAATACTTGAAGACTTCAAAAAATCTTTTAGACTTTAATAAAATTGCTATGCCTCCAATTCTTTCCCAATTTATGATGAGGACAAAATTCGACTTCCAAACCAATTAGTTCTATATTTGCGCATTATTTAAACGCAATTTACAAATTACCCATCCTAAAACTCCCAAATTTTATGAAATCTCCTTACTCGAACCATTGTATAATTGTGATGAGATAAAATGAAATTTCATACAAAATCATAAATTGTTTCGAGACTGAATCTAAAATTGAAGGACTCAATTCAAGTCCTTCCTTTGATAGGTCGTGTGTGACAAATCGCTGTCCGCAGACATCCACTACAGAACATTCTCTGTACAAGAAACTCATATCTTAGACCATAGAGGATTTTCACTTTACAGGGGAAATTATTCTCGTCTACCGCAAAGATGATACTTTTCCATATGAGAGCAAGTCAGCTCTAAAGGTTAAAAGTTTCCTTCTTTCGGAGATGCTTTTAAACATTAAAGAGATAATGCACTCTGTAAGAGTTATAGATATGTACGTCAAAGTAATTATTTCAACTTCCCAGTTCACAACCTCAAGAGGTGCTCCACGTTGGTCTGGCGTACGATCATAAAGTTAGCACGTTATCATATTTGCAAGTGAATTACCAACCCGTTGACAGAACTTATGCTGATTTAAACTTTGACTTGCTTATTCATTTGGAAAGTATACCTGTGGAAGGGATATGATGATCAGGAGTCTGGGGATTATCATAAATGCTGAACGTTTATGACAACCACGTTCCCATTTTATAAAATTATGCTGACAATTCTACCGCGGTGTGTTTTAACTATATGCTCGGGTGAGATGATGATCTGCTCACTCATTTCAGAATTCCAGCTAGAAATGTACCCGAAAATCAAATTAACCGCCAAAGGTATTCATATCAGAATTTTCAATTAAAGATGAACCTAATTGTTTTCCATTTAAGGGTTCCCTAATGGAGAGGTGGCAGAGAATTTCAGGGGCAAACTGATCCTCACGCATTTTCGATTGAACGTAAATTAGACCACATGCAAACTTACTTAAAACAAAATTGGCGGGAAGTTTGAATATTTTTGACATTTAAATTGGTTTCAGGTTTCAGTAGACTCTATTCTTTATTATAAATTATAACAAGCTTTCTAGCAACAACTGTGTTCATCTTCGGGCTATCCACAACTAACTGCTAGAACTATCAAAACTAACTATCTTTTACACTTTAATAACTTTTTTACAAAAAACTACTACATGAAATTATATTAATGTTTCTACAAAAAATATTATTATTATGGATTATTGTTAATGAATTAGATTTAATTTTTGGAATATTATATGTTTCCAAGCAGCACTTAATATGTAACACTTATTGACGTTCTTACATCATCTCTTCATTTCCTTCATTACTTTGCTTAATTATTAATCCTTCTTTCACTTTCCTTAAAAATGACATATGTAGGTTCTTTAAAGATAAATTCCGAATCTGCAAATTTAATTCGATGGGTAAATTTCGTCTTATGTATCTCGTAAATTTCGTGGGATTGTTCTGGTCTACATACATTTTGTGTTCATTAATTCTGACTGCTAGAAGACGTGCTGTTTCTTTGACGTATACAGCATTGCATTAATTACATTATTTTTGGTATCTTCCTCCCGTGCTCAATGATGTTCATGATCTTTCAGTATTTAAAAAATTCTTTATTTTGATACCAGGAGTAAATGTACGTTTCCATTGAAATATTCGGCGGAGAAGATTGAATTTCTACTTACATAAATATAAGAAAACTCATATTTCATTTTTATGTGTGTTCAATATCTAAGTCTTGAATTTATTCTGTATTTCCCTTTCCACTTACAAAATTTTACCTCAAGTCATATTTTTAGCGTGGTTCAGCATAGAGGGAATATATACATATGTGTGTGCATGCGAATATATAATCTGACAATAAAACTCATGAAATTTCAAAATAAAATTTAATCGTCGCCTAAATGTGACACACATATTAAAAAAGTTCAAATCTTAAAATTCATATGTACATGCATGCATAAGTTTCATGTAGTATTTTTAATCTCAAAGCCAGGACCAGCCATTAGAAGGATGTCGAGCATTGAGTTTAGAGTTTCTACAACACAAACACAAGCAGAGAAAAACAAACACATTCCAAGTCAGGATTCAGCGTAAGCCCGAACACAAGTCTTAATTAATTGAACTCCTCAAAATTAAACAAGTAAACATCTTTTACCTCCCCAAGGTTGTGGGAATATATTTATGTACGCTCATGTTTCAAGACCATCCATTCCTCTGGCTGTGGAGTAAGTAGTGCATTTAAATTCAGGACAACAACAGTCCAACTCAGAAAATTACAAGAGTACATAATAGCAGGAGAAATCATGGAAGATTGCAAAATAATTGCAGTGGTCAAAATAAACTCATCCCCTATTTTGCATTCACCTTTGGACAGTATGAAGTAACCTGCCAGCTCCTGAAATAATGTAACAAGTTGATTGAAAGGAAAGGTGCTAAATGTGCGTATAATTTATTCCGACACTTAATTCATTTCAATTCTCATTGTCCCCTTTATCATCACGCAGTAGCAATTATGCACATACCAGCCTAACCATATGTGAGTTTATTGGATTTGTTTACCATTTAGCCTTCACAGTCTTGTAATGTCTCAGAATCAGTTCCATTAAAACCCTTGCCTTTTTTACGCGTCATTGTAACTTGTTTTTTAATATTGTTCTTAATATAGGGGTTGCTCTTCCCAACGGCACCCATAGATATAAGCCTGTCATTTATCTCTGATGAAGAGGTACCACGTTCAAAGTGTGTGTAATAATTATTTATACAAAGTAATATTTGCAAACGTATAGGGCATTATCACTGTGTGGTCCTTGTATAGCAAATATCCGATAAAGCTTGGAAATTTTATTAGACGCAATTTTCTCTACCCCAAACTCTGGATCTTTAAAAATTCATACAAACAAAAAAAAAGCCCGACTGTTAGAATGCAAAAAAATACGAACAAAAATAAATGTTGGGGTTTTTTTCCCAAGCACACAAATTTAGCATTACACTTTTTAATATTAGGATTGTAACAAATGACATCTGAATTTTTAACCCTATATGAAGCAAATGAATGTGTCTTTTATATTAAGTCCTGGCTTTACTCTTGGAGCTAAGAAATGATGTTTTAAAAATAGTGTTGTGGAAAAAAGAGTAGAAAAAATGCCTTTGATAAAAATTCTCACAGTGCCCCAGTTCGAAGAAATGGAGAATAATTATGAGTCCAATGTGAAAATATAAAGTACACAATTGCAGATGAGTAAGTTCACTCAATTGAGGAGCAGAAACGTATACATACAAATATAAGGAAGGATGTTTTCCTACTGACCCAAGCCTCTTAACGAAAAGCTCATTCATTCCCAGGCTATGAAGACATGACAAGGAGCTTGAGGAATAATTAGTGAGGAACAAATGGGGTAGACAGCTTGGAATGAATTCCGAACCCTATCCTGACTCATCAGCCTACTATAATAATTCTAATCCATAATTCAGTGACGAACTGAATGGAGAGTAGTCCCAAGTAAATAAATGGTTCATTCTCAGTTTCACAAGATGCTCTAATGTGGTCTTGGAATATTTATTTTGCAAACGAGTTGCTCAATGTCTTTCCTCTTTACCAAATCAATTGGTTGTAAAATGTAAAATTAGCGGGGATCATGCATACAGTACAGCCCTGCATGTGTCAATATTAGGACTCATAAATCATACGTGGGCATGGAGAAATGATGGCTTTTGTCAAAGATTAAATACATGTACGTGCCCCCCTCCCCACCCCTTCCCCTAAAATAAAAAACATTTAAGCCTGGCCCATTACTATGCCACATCCATATGTTTTTACGGCTCCTGTTGAAATAAACATGGGGGAAACAACAGTTGCTTTCTATTTTCGATTCCATAGTCATGACTGATATTGAATGACCACTGACTGTAACCCGACTCATGCGTTTCTGTGGGGGACTGTCGGAGTATAAAAACCTCCGGAGGATTTGAACAGATCACCAAACATCCAGAGATCGTCTCCAAGTGAACAACTTAGAAAAACAGCAATTCTTTACAATTTCTCATACCTGTGGTAGAGTGCTTTACGCAAGTCTTACCAATCACCAAACAATTTTGAGCTAAGCCGTGAGGTCTTCTCAATTTTCCAATCATCATCATGAAATTCGTAAGTTTTTGAAAAATTTTGAATTCTTTGCATTTTTCTCAAGGAATATCAAATCTTGATCAGGAATTTTCAACAGTAATGGCAATAATTATTTCCGATGGGGAATAAAAATCAATTTGATTCCCCACAGACAGTTTTTTAAAAGCCTATACATTCTCTTACAAATTTTTGTCTTTTGAACCTTTCAAATTGTTCCGATGCACAATTCTCAGTTTTGGTATTTTTTTCTTGTGCAAAATCTCCAGCTGTTACATCCATCCGAATTATTGCTTGTTAATTCGATGTGAACTTTTATAAATTGCGGTTCTTATTGGATCTCAAAGTAGGGACTGCAAATCGAAGCGAATAATCCATCGATATCTACTTGCGATGCGAACTCCCATTGATTATGATGGGAAGTCGAACAAGGAAGATAGTGACGATTCTATGGATCAGAGCGAATGCATCGAACAGTCGTTTTTACGAATCCGTATCAATTACTGTTCTTCGATTCCGCTTCGATTACTGTTGTTCGTGTCCGCTTCGATTACTGTTGTTCGATTCCGCTTCGATTACTGTTCTTCGATTCCGCTTCGATTACTGTTCTTCGATTCCGCTTCGATTACTGTTTTTCGATTCAATAAGAGATTTTATTATGAAATGATTGAAAGAATGAAAGCTCAAGTTTAAAATGATTGTTATTTCTGAAGGTAATCCTTGCTGTTGTCTTCGCTGTTGCCTTGGCCCGGCCCCAGGACGCCCCAGCCCCAGCTGCTGCTGCGCAGAATGTGACTATTTTGTCCAGTGAAACCGAGAATGACGGAAAGGGAGGATTCAAGTGGAGTTTCGAAACCTCTGATGGTTCCAAGGCCGAACAAGAGGGACACACCAACCCCCCTGAGGCTGGATCCACTGACTCCGTCCAAGTCATCCAGGGCTCTTACTCCTACGTTGGACCCGATGGCAAGACCTACTCCATCACTTACATCGCTGACCAGAACGGATTCCAGCCCAAGGGTGATTTCTTGCCAACTCCCCCAACTGACCCCAATAACCACGCTGCTGCTGACGCCGCTGCTGCCGCTCCTGCTGCCAGACGTTAATCTCTATAAACAATCCTTTTTGTACTACTGTCAACCTTAACTAACCGAACGATTCTCAACTCTCCCCATAAGAGTTGCATCCTTCAAAACTAAGTCATTTTTAACCATGTGAAATTCAAAATTTCTCCCAATTTTTTAAAAAATAACAGTCAATTCGTACTTTTCTTTTAACTCTCTGATTCGGCTAGGGGATAATTCCCCAGAATATTTTTTGTTACCGTTTTCAAAGAATTATTTTTTGTATTCGAATTTTTATTCTTGTTTTTGGGCCCGATTGTGTAAGTCTTTTGGACTTCATAGCCCAAAAGAGGATAGCCAATTGGTCAGTCCAGCTCATGAACAAAAGATTTATCTGTGGTTGCCCATCCTCTGTGGTGGCTGACTGCGGGCGAATTCAGGAAATAAAAACAAACCAGGATTTGTTACTGATTTAAAAAAAAAAATCTCTGGACTTTCTGACAATTCATTTTCATCATTCATTGAAAACATTAGTTTTACATAATTACTGTACTGTGATTCCATGAGCATTCGTTTACAAAATATTTGTTGCATTCTGAAAAATTTGAAAAAGAAAGTAGAACAAAAAATCTTGTGCTTCTGAGTTAAGTTTCCAAATTATGGGCTCCACGAATTCTCCGAGACATTATTAAAGGAATATAATATTCTTACACTTACAATGAAATTATCAAATTTTGGAACAAAAACAGTAAAATTAAATCGTGTATTGAGGTATCTATGACACTGGTGTATTTGTTGTGTCAGAGCTTTACCTATTATGAACACTCAACTTCAGGGTTCAAATATGTTATAACGCTAATCAAAAGTTGCATTAGTAGAAAATGCGACCGAATGGTTTCTGACAGGAAAACGAAAACCAGTTATACAGTACACAACTGGTTTACACTAAAAATCCGTTCTCTTTAACAAGGGAATGCAAACATCTCTACTATTATAAGATACCTAAATGCAACCAAAATAAATTACACGATTCTATTCCTACTGTCACCCTCACAACTGCCGAAATCACAACTGCCACCCAGGGAACTGCTGCCTGCACAACTCTCATAGCGAATTACGATGCTATGTCTCATAGCAAAATGCTATGTTAAGCACTACTATCAGGCTTTAAGGGAGCGTTCACAAATGACGTCATCAAATTAGTGGGTGGGTGCTAACGGGAGATGATGATGTTGATGACGCAGTGGTAGGGTGGATTTGACCAAATGATGACGTCATCAACCGACGATTGTTACCAACGATTTTGTTGCTTAACCGTTAAAAGTATTGGTCGTTTCAATCAACCGGCTTCGGCTTGCTTCTAGTAATTTTGCATACTGAATCACAAAACAGTATGTTTAAATGAACAATTTTACGAAAAACAAATGATTATTTATTACTATATTATTGTAAGATCTGGTTCGCATTTTATGTATAATTTTAAGACTTCGCGAGAAAACATTATTGTAAAGATAAGACAAAAGTATTGAAAAGAATTTCTTAGTTTTAAAACCGGTCATCAGCAAAAATTTTGAACTCCTAGAATTACAATGTTTTACTTGGACCAATATAATTTACTATACATGATCCAAGTTTTGAAATATTTTTCTTTATTTTTTAAACCACTGACCATAAATAATGAATTAGGACAATTAGATTTTTTAGAAAATCGACATTATAACAGGATGGGCTTGAATATGTCATTAACAAACTCCAATGTTTACGCAAGATGTTCAATAATGGTCATAATATATGTTATTGTCAAACTGCTGTAAATGCCAGGAATTTTCAAGTTAAGACATTTTCAGGGCATTTTCAGGTAGGCAGGCATAAAACCCAGGGCATTTTCAATTGTGCAACCGTGGTGATGATGACGTCATTACATGGGGTGGGTGCGTCGTTTCAACACATGATGATGATTGATGACAAGTGTGTGACTGGGTGCCTAAAAACCATTATTTTGGATGACGTCATTTGTGAACGCTCTCTTACAGCGCAAGATTTGGCCTGCATGGTACACGCAAAAACCAGATTTACGTACTTTACAAAGCATTCAGTGTACATATCGTATTACAATGGTGCCTAGCATAGCATATTATCATGACAACCGGTGGCAGTTGGTAATGTGCCAGTTGTTACCATCTTTTTATTTATGAAGGGGGCAGAAAATAATTGTGGCAGTTAGCAGGGTGGAAGTTGTGATTTTTGCAGTTGTGTGGGTGGCAGTCAGTGGTCGGACCAGTTCAGTTCAAAACTGAAAATTTCAGTTCAGTTCAGTTCAGTTCAGTTTGGTTCATACAAATTTTGGTTCAGTTCGATACACAAACCTAACTGAATCGTGGTCGGATATATTCCCTCGGGAGATATTCCCTCCGGAGACAACCCCTCTGATATAATCCCTCCGTAGATAATCCCTCTGTCTGAAACAACAAAGTATTTTTCCATGGCAACGCTATGTGGTCAATGAATAAAATCAACGCTGGATTAATATATTTAATCCGATTATAAACTACAGTGACAACCGCAAATAGAAACTTTTAATTAGGTCCAGGGGTTAGGTTTACGGTCAGGTTTACATTTCGGGAGTAATCAAACGGGAAAGGAAATCGAAACATTTGCAATTAACAGCGATTTATTTGTACATAAATTGCTATCAAGATCAAAAGCATAATTATTTTTAAAGTATTCGTATAAAAACATTGAAACATGATTGATGAGTCAGTCAATAGTAGAGCTCTCACTCCTGAGTTCATTTTGAACTATAGAGCATTGCAATTGATTTACGTAAACAAGTCAATGTAATTATTGGCGAAATAGAAATAATTACCCGTAGTTTCTTATTGCCTTTGATATTATTTGGATGCAACGAATTAAGAATCACAGTTGCTATAGTAACTGCAATCTAAGTTGCAGTGACTCATGCTGTTGTACAACCAACCTATGCGACCGAGGGATAATCTCCAAGCAGGAGGGAATACATCCGGAGGGATTATCACCGGAGGGATTATGTACGGCGGGGAAATGTCCGAGGGCTTATCTCCATACTCCAACTGAATGGTTCGGTTTCAGCGTAAAACTGAACTGAACTGAATCGTTTGAACTGATTTTTACGCATGCACAATAAAGCCTGTTTCTGTCATGGCGCACTTCTCATTTCTGACGGTTGCTTTTGCCGTGCTATATATTTATACATATAGTATAAGAGCATATCTTATATGTATGTATGTGTGTATGTACAAACATATTATATATATTGTATTTACCAAAATGGAAACTATTTGCGTTATAGTTTTAACCGTTAAACTGTTTTGTAATCAGTTCAGTTCAGTTCATAGAGGAAACTGGACTGAACTGAACCGATGAATAGCTAACTGAACTGAAATTTTGATTTTCGATTCAGTTCACTATGTGAACCGAACTAAACTGAATTTTGCGAATCGAACTGAACTGGTCCGACCAATAGTGACAGTACGCTATATACACAATTACACTGCTTCCGTTGTGAAGCTCAAGTGGACAATTAATACAAAATGGTCGAACTGGTGTTGTCTTCTCTGAATACCCCAGTTCGTGGGAATTGCCTTGATGTTCCAATGGGCTCCATTCCGGCTGGAATGGGCCCTGGCAATCCTGGGTCCTATAATGTGGGAGATGTTTTCCCGTTGAAGATTTGATTAGTACTCCCTTGACTTCCTTTGGCCGTCCTTACAGCTGACATTATTGTTTATTAAATAATCTATTTGTATTTCATCATCCTATTCTATTCTTATGGCTATCTTACATCTACTTATTCTATTGCCCAACTCCCGTTTGCTTTGCTGAGTCTGTTCTGCACGTAGGCTTTGTTTGTTTGCCCTTTGTATGTGCATGTGCGGACTCGCTTCCCTTTTTGCTTAGTATGTAACAGTATATATTAGTGCTGGTGCTGGGCAAAGGTGCCCAAATGACTTAGCCTATCCTACATCCCTCCTACATTTAAAATCTGAACCAAGCCTACAAACATGCCTACATTTTAATGACGGAACTGATCAGCCTATCCTACATCCTTCCTATATATATGCGAAATGTATAGACGTATAGCCTATGTATAAGCCTAATTAAATTGTTTTTGCAAAATAGCTCGATTTTTCTCCAATCATAATTAATAATCCTGCCTCAAGCTCCAGGTGTACGGAATCGGAATGAAATATAGTTTGAGTTGAGCTACATTGGTAAATACCCTAAAAATAAGAGGAGAACAGTTGTCCCAGAAATTGTGCCCTATAGTTTTAAAGTGTACGTCATCAGGCATGTAGAACTTAAGAATTCACAAACAAAACATGTACCATAAAAACAATTTCCATTGCCAGTTAAACAACAAATTTATGAATGTGTTAACTGGTTATAAAATATCTCATAGTTAATCCTGTTTAAAATTGAATTGTGCTCCAACTTGAAGTTTACTCAAATGGTTAAATTTCCACTTTTGGGAATAATTAGAACTTTAAATAGAGAGGTTTGCAGCGCAAACAAAGACGAAAATATTCGAGTTTTTGACCCCTGATATGAGCCATGACACATACAATCTGGAAAAACCAGGTGAAGATTGTCCTTTTATTTTAATTTCACGTCCTAGATAAGTGTCACTAAAAGAACATGAAATGCTTCCGCAGCCTACAGATATAATTACTTGTATTTCTTCGCTGAACCTACGTATTTTACAGGTCAGGTTTTACCGTTGATTCCTGTACCCTATTCTTGCACCTTAAAAATAGCCAACAAATATTCCCACTTGTAGGATAGGCGGACATCTTTGGTACTGGGTAAGTAATTAAAATCACCCACCCTAGGATTACGGTCAAACATTGGCCTTTCAAGGGATTCTAAAAGGATACTAAAACAGATGCACAGACCTCGTAAAACTTCCAAGGGAGCCTTTCGGCAAGTAAAATTGAATCGACTTGTTCCAATACTGCTGCTCAGACCAAAAACTCCAGCTGTAAATTGTGCAGGGAAACATAATGCATCCTTTTTTGTTTTTTTTTCAAGGGCAATGAAAGAGAGTTTTTGCAGTGGAAATTTCTGCCAACTGGAGCTAAAAAGTTTGGTTTGTTGGTAAATTATATGTTAAACCCTAATATAATGGCTTATCGAAATGTTGGCACGAAAATTGCTGAGGATTCCAGAAATGGATAAGATTTTTAAGGCTGTTTAATTAAATTGAATAAAAGTAATTATTTAAAGGAATGTAAATGTAAATATAAATTTATCCAAATGAACAAAACTGGGACCTGACAGTTACGAATAAAAATATATGTTGCATTAAAAATCCCTTGGAATCCAGACGTCATTTTTGTATTAAAGACAAACGGTACGGTAAAGTACAATAGGATTTTTGTGTTTTGATTCTGTTGTAGAATTGTTTCATGATAGGGTTTTATAATCCTGAGTGGAGAGCTTCCAAGATAAAGGTGCTAAAAACGTAAAGTGTCGTGAAGGTCATTTTTACCTGCATTAGTGTGAGGGTGTTTGAATTCACATCGTATATAGACAGATATATGTACATATTTTCTGGCAAGTACTGTAACCTTAAGACATTTGATCCTACGAGAATTTTTCTGGAATCGTTTATTACTATCCTATTTATACCTTCAAAACTAAATAGATTTTCCTTGTCTCTCGTTGTTATATTCATTTTTTCACTTTTACTTTCAGAAGCATATTTTTTATCCTTCCTCCAGGTAATTCCCAACTCGTACATATGTATGTATGTAGATGCTAAAAGTCTAGTAAAAGCAAAAAATCCTCTGTGATCAGCACTACGTGGTCATTAGCCATTAAGGGGCAAAGCGCTACAATATATTGTGAAAATAAGAGCTTGTCATTGCAATAACCTAAGCCAGGGATCCGACTTCTGTGGAATTGTGTGACCGCCGGTTCCAGGGATTTCATTTGTTCCTGTCAAATTTCTTCAAAAAAAAAAGGATTTTTTAGAAAATTATGTTTTTTGTTTAACAAAATCAGGCATGTCTTGAAAATCCCTGGTCCAAGGGAGATTTCAAATTCTTGTCACGTCCAACTTTGGGAAGGGGCTTGTGTTCAAAAATCTTACACCAAAAATATGGGTTCGGGACCAGGTGCAAGATTTTTCCACTCAGGACAGGCACCAGATTGGTCTAAAAAATATTTCGAAACGCTTTGTCAGAAGGAAATTTTAAAGGGATTCATTTGAGCCGAATAAAGTGTTCCCAAGACTAAAATGACTGTCAATCATGTTAACCTAGCATTGAAGTGCAAAGTCGCCAAAGGGCTAATTGATACGTAATGACATGTATTTAAATATATGTACCTATTTTAATTTCCTGAGGTCAAGCAAATTGTGAAAAATCTACACTCGTTTTCAGACTGCGACAGGCTGCGCCTTCTGAAGAATTGGAGACAAATTAGAAAGAATGTGGAAAGGGAAAATATAGCAAATTTTTAAACTAGACCTTGGACATCACAAATAATTTTTTTATCAGAATCCGTTCGTTTTCCCCCTAATAATTATGTACTACGGAATGGCAATAATCATGTCCCAACCCACCCAGTCTACATAATGGAATGAAATGTTGTGCTTTTCCAGTTTGTAGTAAAATATTTCCCAGATATTCTTATATTCGATGTCCATACCTGAGTCAATATTTATGGTCACAGAGTTTAGAGACATCAAGGAAAGACGATTTTTTCTTAATGTCAATTTTTATATTTTTTTTTATTACTTCAACAAAATTGTTTCAGAACACCACTTTGACCCTTTGGTACAGAATTTTGTGAGTTTTCCAGGGGGAATTTTGATAGGTCTCTACGATGAAAATTGTAACTGGAAATGTCTCAGAGGAAGTTTGGAGAAGTTGAATACAAAATAGTGTGAAAGTAAAAAACACGGCTGCAGACGGCCCCTGCTAAAATTAACTTGGGGGAAGCAAAAGTTGATTTTTATGGTCGTTTCCATAGTCATAACTGATATTGAATGACTATACTGAATTGAATCCAAATCTCACATCTTATGGGAAATTGGCTGACAATGAGTATAAAAACGTCTGGAGGATTTCGACAGATCGCCACACATCAAGAGATCGTCCCCAAGTGAACAACTTCCTTAGAAAAATAGCAATCCTTCACAATTTCTGAAACAAGTGGTCAAGTGCTTCAAGCAGGTCTTACCAGTTTTTGTCAATTCTTACAATTAATCAGTAAGATCTCAATTTTCTGGGCATCATCATGAAATACGTAAGTTCCTGAAAAAATTTGAATTGAATTTATTTCCTAAAGAAATATCAATAGGTAATTACTTTTGAGGAAGAAAAATCCACAATTATTTCCAGTTGGGAGAACAATTTATTTTTGAATAGATATTTTGCGTACGAACATTGTAATATACACATTATATTCTTTAAACCCTTGCAAAATACTCAATATTATTTTTTCTATTCAAAATCTGCACAGTCAGTGGGCTTCGAATCGAACTTGTATAAATGTCTGTTTTCCTATGTAAGATTATATAATTTTTATACCAATGTTTTTCCACTGTAATAATTAAAGTAGGGAATATATTTCGTATAGCCAAATAGCATCAAATGCTACGGTGCGACTTTCGATGCAACCTTTTATCAATTACGAGCTGGAACAACTAGGCTAGTGCTGATTCCGTAGATTTAGGGCATGTAACGACAATTTTTTTGTGAATCTACATCGATTGCTGTTCTTCGAATCGGTAGAAGATTTCATCATAAGTTTACTAAAACAATGGTTTCTGAGTGTTAAACAAAAATGTTTTTGGGAAGGTAATCCTTGCTGCTGTTGTTTTTGCTGTTGCCTTGGCCCGGCCCCAAGAAGATGACCCGGCCCCAGCCGCTCCGACACAGAATGTGACGATTTTGTCTAGTGACACTGAGAATGATGGAAAGGGAGGATTCAAATGGACTTACGAAACTTCGGATGGATCCAAGGCCGAACAAGAGGGTCACACAAACCCCCCTGGATCTGATAATCCCGGTGAGGTTATCCAGGGCTCTTACTCGTACGTTGGACCCGATGGCAAGACCTACTCCATCTCTTACATCGCTGACCAGAACGGATTCCAGCCCAAGGGTGATTTCTTGCCCACTCCCCCAAGTGACCCCAACAGCCCTGCTGCGCTTGCCCTATCTCGTTCTGCTGCTCGTTCAGCAGCTCCTGCTCCTGAAGCTCCTGTTGCTGACGAGCCTGCTGGTGCTGACGCCCCTGCTGATGCTGAAGCTCCTGCTGATGCTGACGCTCCTGCTGACAGACGTTAATCTCTATAAACAATTATTTTGTAATACTGTTAGCTTAACTAACGATTCTCAACTCTCCAGAGTTGCCTTCTTCAAAACAAGCTATAAGACATTTCTTATCATGTCGAATTCAAAATTTGACTTAGTCTGCTGAAAATAGCAACATAACACATAACACTGAATTCGCACTTTTCTTTAAATTCTCTGATTCATCGGCTCGTGTATAACTCTCCCAATATTTTTTGTTTTTATTTTCAAAGAATTATTTTTTGTAACTTAATTTTTATTCTTGCTTTCGGGGATTTCAAAATCAAAGAGGACATTTCCACTTATAATATGTAGAATTATATTATAATGCTAATTATGCAATTCAACTCATGAAAAAAAGATTTATCAGGGGTGTTCAATCTTCTGTTGTGGTAACTGTTCGAATTCAGGATTTAAAAGTAAACTTTACATAAAAACAGTAGTTGTATCATTTTGACAAATTTGCAAGTAAAATACGTAAATAATTTTTTGTTGAGTTATTTCTGCAGATTATGGGTTTCATGGATTCTTTGAGACATTATTAAAGGAATGGAATATTCTTATGTAGAGATTAATAAATTCTGAGGGAGGAATAAATAAATAAATAAATTCCTGCAATGAGAGACTCACACTCTAATGTACTCCCAATATGCAGATCTGTATAAGCACTGCTGTGTGCACTCTGTAAGAGCGTTACTCGGGTGTCCCTCATTACAGCTTCTCATATTACAGGATAATCAGCCCAGCGGCACCCCATTCAATAAAAATGACTTAAGTAATTATGTGTATGAAAAAATACCCAATAAATGAACTTGTTCTTGTGTTCAAAAAACATAGAATGCTTGATGGCGTGACGTCTGCTTTCTTGATTCTATATTTTCATAAAAGTAAGTATTCATCAGGTTGACATTTCAGCGACTCGTATGTATCTACCAATAATTATTACCTGATGCAGTGCACCCAAAAGTTTATTCTTATGTGCGAATTCCCAAACTCATACCTGTACAAAGGCTACTTTGATATTTGGTGGCAGCATCTTCATACAATCAGATTAGGTTAAAAGAGGTTGGCACGAACGAGTCTCGCCGCAATTTACGGATGCTGCCTCTAAAATGACAATAATGTTTGAGATTGCTGGAACCGTATAATTACTTGGAATCTTTAGGAAAGTCAGCTCCGCTATGCCGAACCGGTTCGACTTGTTCCAATAATAATGCAACTCAGACCTAAAGCTCCAGTACATATGAACCTATGTAGTAATTTCATAAAAACAAACACTATACATTGAAGGTGATTTTTTGTAATCTCGAGGGCTAGGAAAGAACGGTTTTATCAACATCAATCTCATCAGTCATCTGGAGTTGAATAACGTCTGGATAAAAATGTCGGATAAAAATTAGCGTCGGTTCAAGGAATGGCCAAAATATTTGAGGTTTGTTAATCAAACTACATGCAAGTATTTAGATATTTGAATGAACAAAACTTGAAACTCAAATGTAGGAATAAAAATGTGCGTCCAGAAGTCAGACATAATTTTTGTATAAAGGCAGAAGATACAGTAAAGTGCAGTTGAATTTTTATCGATTCTATTGCAATGGTTAAATGGGTATTTTATAATCCTGAGAGGAGGCTCGTGAGACTCAGGTACTGCTTTGAGGTATCAATAATCTCATTTTTACTTGATTGAAGGTATTTCCATTCAAACTGGAGACATTTTTTTCTTTCGACTATGTTGGAACCTTAAGTAATTACAGTACATTTTCTGGAAATTTTTCTGGAATTATTTATTATTACTTATCTTTCTTCCCTCAAAACTAAATCGAGTTTCCTTGTTTCTCAATATTGGATTCATTTATTCCGTTTTACTCCCACATTTTTACGGAGCATGAGCTTTCATAATTTCTGGAGGTAACTCCTTTACACTTACGTGTTCTCTATGAACAATGAATATTTGGGTATTTTAAAGCTTCACAAGTATTCATTCTTTAGGATTGTATTTAAATTTGGAGTTTAATCATTTTAACATTTTTAACACTAACATATGCACATGTTCCATTGATCCGTGTTATCCCAAATTGTAAATTAAGCTACCGTTCATTCCCTGTATTCCTTCTTTGCACTATTATTTCATAGAATTCCTTTGGATTTGAGAAATTTTCTTTTACTTATATAGGTAAGGATAATGTTACATTGCCCAACTTAAGTAAAATCGAAGGCATCGCATCTTGAAAACATTTTATGGAGAGATTCAACTTAATCCCACAATTACTATTGAACTTTATTTACACAAACTGAGTATTATCCCCCCTGCGTTCTAAACCTCAGGGAATAGAAATAACCAAATATTTCAATAAACATTTGACCGTGAAGAGGTCCAGAAATACTCATAGAATCGTTGAGGTAAACAAGTTCCTTATCCAGGTGGCATTCCTCATACGTTTTTGTTATAACCCTTGATAAGGCTTGAGAGCTAATAATTATTACAGTTCCATAATGACATTGCAGCTGTATCCACTCTCCGTCAAAACTAAAGCATACTCAAATGTTTTCAAACCATAGTACGAGCCCACTTGCCCACACAATTGGATTTTGCCAGGTGGGTTAACCACTTCAAAAATATTTTTAGATCCGCATCGTATACAAAAGCCAGAAATTGGGAAATGACTCAGTAACCCTCCCATCAAGTCCATTCTACAAGGCGTGCCTGGACGGGAAACAACATGAAACCGCTTTTGCTCATGCTAACATTCCTCCATTTATATCGTCCCAGTAAATGTGACGATTTTGAAAAAGCTCTAAATAACTTACTCAACTTCTTCACCTCATTTGAGTCCTGCCTTGTAAATTTTGTCAGTTTGGATACTCCGAAACAGAACAGTCGGTTCCACTTTGATCAGCTCATCAGCTGGTTGACGCATTCCAACTCAAATGCCTTCCTTCTGGATTTATTTCAAGAGAAAAACCTCCTCAATTTCAATATCGCTAATCACATTCGAGAATCTCCGGAGCGAACTTACAGGACAAGTCGAACTGTCTCCTCCCGATTCACAAAATGCTTTCTCCAAGTTTATCCTCCGGATTACTTTGAATTAGACTCAAAACTCATTTACAAAGGTCTATCTCTCACGATTATCAACGGGGAGGCCCCGGATTTCATTCTTTTCTTACTCCGTCGAAATCAAATCCTTCCCCTCAACACAATCTCTCTGTACGACAAGTATCGACGAGATATCCTCAACAGTTTGCATACCGTCACCTCAAGAGCTATCTTCCTCGCATTTGAGCTTATATACGAATTTTCAGGGGAAACTCCTTTCCGACTCATTCGAAATGAATTATCCATAATTTGTATGCACTGTCCAGTCTCTTCAAAGCTAAAGAAACTCACTTCAGCTAGTCACAGTGTGAAGACTTTGAAGAGACACTGGAGACGCTTGCACTGTACTCTTAACCAAGTCTCAATTCTTTTAAATATTCCCTTTAACATCGAAGAGATCCCTAGATGGGTCCAATCCTGCAGCATCCGAGGAGTCTTTAAAAGTCGACATGATTCCCCTGTCAAACCTATTTACTGTTTGCTATCCCTAATGGAGAAAAACCTGAACATCAGTTTCATTCATGAGAATCGAGGCAGTACGAAAATTAAAGTGAGCCAAACCGTTCATGGGAAGATCTACAACGGTCAGTATACTTATGGACCATTTATTCAGAAATTTATCCAGAGGCGAAATCCCATTAAAAAGGAATGGCTCCAAGTTGGGGAGGAATTTAAAATTATGCATTACATAGTAGTGGTCGTAAATGGGAATAAGACCCGGGAAGTTAATGTGATTATAGATTCCTTGGATTATACCTCCTGGGTTTTCCTCTCTGGCACTTTCCTAGCTTTCATAATTGCATTTTCGATTTTAATTATTATACAAAAAAGGATGCAGTGGAAGAAAAAACCTTCACGAGGATTGCAACAACAGGCCTGGTCCAGAAGCGTCACGTGGAGTTTGTATCAGGAGAATCCGTTATTCCTCACATTTTTTATTTCATTCACGTCGCTCTTAGAGCAAGGACAGATCCCTGTTGATAAGGTTTGTCGGAGGCTGAATTTTAATCTGATTATTCTGATTCTGATTTGGTTGAATATGGCCACGATTATTAGTAACTTGTACAAAGGGGTTATATTTTCATCTTTGGCGATCCCAAATATCCCGAAAATTCCAACGACTCTGAAGGAACTAATGCAAGAGGATTATACGTTTGCGACTGTCACGTCCCACTACTTCGAGAATTGGAAGGGGAAGAGTGAGGTCGTGTCCACGTTTAGACAGTTCGCGGAAACAAGGCTCTTCGACAAAAGTACCCTGACCCAGGCCCAAACTGATTATTTCCAGTTTATAGCTACCAAAACTGTGCTGATGAAGGCCAGCATAGCGAAAGTGATCCGAAGTCATGATGCTGATGGACCTGTCATGGAAACAGATGACCATTTCCATGGGACTTATAGGAAGCTTCCAGATAGGTATGTTTTCATTGGGAGTTACTACGAGGTCCAGAAGTTGGAGCAAATGTTCAAGGCCGTTGACTCTGGAGCTTATGTAACAAAAATTAAAGAGCTCCCTATATTTCTTCAGAGGATCCCATGGTTCTCTCATAGTAATTTCTTCAGTAAATTGTTCCTCCAAAAAATGTACAGCTACATCGAGTCCGGTGTTTTCGACTGGTGGAATAGGATTGAGAAAATTGGTAAGAGTTTAGTGGATTTTGAGAAATTAAGGAGAGCGTATCAGTGTCGTCAAGGATTGAATACGACTAATTTCCTTGGGGTTATTCTGACGGATTGGAAAACAAATAGAGTTGATACTGTCATGGCGGAATTCAGTTATGTTACCTTTCAAATGTTGAGACCGACGCTTTGGTTTATGAGCTACTGCATTCATGCCACTGTGGCTACTTTCATTTTTGAGGTTATTTACGGTAAAATGGTTTCCTGTAGATCGAAGGGCTTCTCTAAGTTGAAGCGCCTCTCGTTTAGCAGATGGTAATAATTATTAGTTCTGTATTATAGTATCAGTACTTTAAATTGTTAGTGTAAACTAAAGTTCCTAACTTGTTACCCAGGAATGGAATTCCTGCTTGCGATTTTTGAAAAATTTTTGGGTTTAATGAAAGTCAATAAAAGCATGTGAAATAATATTAAATTATTGCTTAATAATTCCAAACTTAAAATACCAGTAATTTTTACATTTCTGAGATTTAAGTGTGACATTAAATTGAACTAATGAAGCTCTAGTATTGACCTGAGGCTTAATCAACAACTTTGTTTTCAGGGTGGCGTGAGCCCTATAGTAAAATAGTTTTGTCCCCAAGTCCGTACGCTCGAGTGCCCTTCCGCACTTTATCTCAAAAACTACCAAACCGATTTCAATGAAATGTTTTATGGGCGTTACTTGTTTCAACCTTAAGACTGAGTTTGTATTTGGTTGGAATCAGCTTCATAGTTTTTTCGAGAAAAATTCTTGACATTTTGAACTTCAAGTCAAATGACAGTTATCTCCAAAACTACCGAATCAATTTCAATGAAATTTTTGTGAATATTGATTACGAAAATCGTTATGATTATTGCTTATGTGGTTGAAATCGGTCCGATAGTTTTCTCGAGACAAATTGGAAATTTCGGAAAAAAAACTCAAAATTCATCCTGCTTTGATGGCGGTAGCTGACACTACCCTGCGCGAAGCCTCAAATTATGAGCGGTGATTTTTAACATGAGCACGAATTACTTAGCTTGGGAAGTTTAAAAATTCTCTGTGATTATGGCTGTAAAGTTTACATTCACTAAGGATTGACGTAATATGTTGAAGAGTAAGAGATAGGGCGGGTCAACTGTTGCCGAGCATGCGCGTAAGTGCAATTAAGTTCAATCGTATTTCTGACGACGACAGTCATGACCAAGTGGATTCTAAATCAGGTCTAGAAGCTTCCATAGTAATTTCTTGTTTCTCCCTAAACGTTCTTAGATTGTAGTAATTTAGTTAATTCCTAAAACCTAATGCATGGATTCACAAGGTAAAACATTTTTAGTTTTAGAAACTTTAGTTTTAAATTCAACAATAGAGGAGAATCCAGCAAACTCCGAAGCTACTGTTCCAAACGTATCTAGAAACGCTCCACAAAAGTGAAGCAAATGAACTGACAATGAGACCTAAAATATATGTGAATTGTAGTAGTGAACTCTAGGTGCAGAACATTCAGTAAATTGTAATTCTACAATGTGTTGTCATTGAGTGTAGTATATAATACATACGTGTCAATACAAACTATACATAATTTTATACATTCCATATATTTGGCTTACGTGGTAAACTTGATTAAACAAAGTAAATTATAAGCAAAGCTTCTGACATCCAACAGATTGTCATCAGGCACTAACAAGCAAGTGGCAGATAATTTGCACAATGGATGTTATACCTAGATAATTTGTTTTGTCTGATGACATCCTTTCGCTAGTAATAATACACAAATAGACAACCAAACACGAAACCCAATGTCGTTCATAATTGGAACTCTTCGCCCCCCCCGAAGATGTCCGAAAGCCAGGTGGGTCATTCTCGAACAGAATTTACGATATCGCAAGTTACGACTTCGTAAGAACTTACGACAGGTGTCGTACGATGTCTCTACGATTTTCAAATTTTAATATACTCAAAAACGATCGCAAGTATATCGTAGCTACGATCACATTTACGAATCGTAAGCATGTAACGGACGCTCTGATTGGCTGTCAAAATTTTTGAATCATAAGCCATAAAATTCTTCCCATTTGTCCTTTCTGTCAGTTTCACGTATTGTTTTTCTCTACAAATCAATTTAACAATTAAGGCGTGAAAATGGCAAAAAATATAAAAAAGAAATTATTCCAGCACCCTCCATTTCCCCGCCACTACCCCTTCAAATACATATTCCCTCCACGCCCCCTTCAAATACATAACCCCTCCACTTCCCCTTCACTACCCCTTCAAATACATATTCCCTCCACTACCCCTTCAAATACATATTCCCTCCACTTCCCCTCCACTACCCCTACAAATACATATTCCCTCCACTTCCCCTCCACTACCCCTACAAATACATATTCCCTCCACTTCCCCTCCACTACCCCTACAAATACATATTCCCTCCACTTCCCCTCCACTACCCCTTCAAATACATATTCCCTCCACTTCCCCTCCACTACCCTTTCAAATACATATTCCCTCCACTTCCCCTCCACTACCCCTTCAAATACATATTCCCTCCACTTCCCCTCCACTACCCCTTCAAATACATATTCCCTCCACTTCCCCTCCACTACCCCTTCAAATACATATTCCCTCCACTTCCCCTCCACTACCCCTTCAAATACATATTCCCTCCACTTCCCCTCCACTACCCCTTCAAATACATATTCCCTCCACTTCCCCTCCACTACCCCTTCAAATACATATTCCCTCCACTTCCCCTCCACTACCCCTTCAAATACATATTCCCTCCACTTCCCCTCCACTACCCCTTCAAATACATATTCCCTCCACTTCCCCTCCACTACCCCTTCAAATACATATTCCCTCCACTTCCCCTCCACTACCCCTTCAAATACATATTCCCTCCACTTCCCCTCCACTACCCCTTCAAATACATATTCCCTCCACTTCCCCTTCAAATACATATTCCCTCCACTTCCCTTTCAAATACATATTCCCTCCACTTCCCCTCCACTACCCCTTCAAGTACATATTCCCTCCACTTCCCCTTCAAATACATATTCCCTCCACTTCCCTTTCAAATACATATTCCCTCCACTTCCCCTTCAAATACATATTCCCTCCACTTCCCCTTCAAATACATAACCCCTCCACTTCCCCTCCACTACCCCTTCAAATACATGTTCCCTCCATTTCCCCTTCAAATACATAACCCCTCCACTTCCCCTCCACTACCCCTTCAAATACATATTCCCTCCACTACACCTTCAAATACATATTCCCTCCACTTCCTCTTCAAATACATAACCCCTCCACTTCCCCTCCACTACCCGTTTAAATACATATTCCCTCCACTTCCCCTTCAAATACAAAACCCCTCCACTTCCCCTTCACTTTCCCTACACTACCCCTTCAAATACATATTCCCTCCATTTCCCCTTCAAATACATAACCCCTCCACTTCCCCTTCACTTCCCCTACACTACCCCTTCAAATACATATTCCCTCCACTTCCACTTTAATCAAAGGAGTGGAGGTAGGGATAGAGAATGGAGATAGGAAATTTATGGGAAGGGTAACAGGAGAGGAAGTGGTGGGGATGTGGTGGGGATGACTTGGGATTTCATGCTTTGAAAACATCGCCAGCTTGTAAAGTCATGAAACAGATCATGGGAAACTACTCGCCTGGAATCATTTTCCAGGGAACCTTTTCTCCAATAATGTTTACACTAACCTGGACATACTTCATATCCGAAGATCAAAATTAAGAAGGGATTACCCCCTGGATATGCGTCTGCTGTTGACACTGTGGTTACAGGAGGGATTGAACGTTACGGCGGAAACCAGGAATCATAGGAAACCTGCTCTTTGCAATAATTACGAATGCTGCTGCACATTTTGCAGATTTTATCCGACGGGTAATTTACCTGAAATAAAATTTATTACTCCATTTGGAGCTTAGTATGTCAGAAGTAGAATCAACGCTTACTTTAGTCCATTTGAGGATTTTGTATGGATATCAATAGCGACATTGGTCCTAGTAGTAACAACATTTGGTACTTGTATTTGGAATGGTCAAAAATCAGAGAAGCAAATCCTTATAACATTTGTAATTAAGCTACTTAAAACCATAGGCGTAGTTCTTGAACACGCAAAAACAACACCGTTCAAATGTCGGCTTTTTAAATACGCTCAGATGATATCAGCAAGTGTTTTCATCCTAATGGCAGCTGTCCTTAGCATTGCTTACAAGGGGGCACTAAAATCCGATCTGTTTATTCCAGACGAGGTCACAATTAATTTAAATAATTTTGTGCAATTAAAAAACTGTCGGTATTACATTTTGGTAGAGAAAACTTTCTGCGTCAACATTCAAACCATTTTAAACAATCCCAAGCCTGAAGACAAACAAAGAATATGTCATCCAAATTCAACACTCTCCAGTGTATGTGAAATATACGATCGATTCTGGAATGAGGAAACCCAATTGTTCAAAATATACTTGTCAGAAAAACATAGTGCTCTTTCGGGAAGTCTTTTTGACATATGGGTTAGATTTCGTAAACTTTGGGAGGGGTTGAGGATAGTATGCATAACGGATGTCGAGGAACTGCTAATGAATCGTTCAAATTCAAAAGTAGCCTTTTTAACAACAGAGAAAAATTTTGATTTCACTTGCAATTGAAAGGTTGGATTTTGGGGTGATTAAATAAGTTCTTAAATTAAATAAATGTTCACCTAATCCTAAACATCCCGAACCTTTATATGGGATGTAGTACAGAGATGCGGAGAGCCCTTTCACAAACCCTCCTAAAGAGCACTTAATAAGGGGTACTGCCTAAGTGGCACGAGTGTATGATGCGTATAATAATATGGGGTAAACTTTTAAGTGGTGTTAAATTAAATATCTATTTTATATTTATTCTTGAAAATATAATTCACGAATACTTTTCCCTTAGGAATATTACAGGTAAGGATCAGTCTCAATATAACACTGAAATATTTTCTAACCAGAGAGGCTAGTTCTTCTCCCTTGCACCAATTCAATCCAGAATGTCCTCTCCGCACACACTCATCCTCTCATTTCTTAGCTATTTGCATTTTCCATGGTTAAAGATATTCAGATAAGGATGTGGGAGTTCTTCCTAAGGAAAACTTCTCTTTAAAATTAACATGATATTTTAACATCCTTACATTCCCCATACGTACGGAAAATTTCGACCTCGAAATTTTAAAACATTTACTTTGTATAGTAGACGGAATGAAGAGAATCATAAAGGAAAATTAATACAAACAAAAGTATTAAATTGTATAATTCATAATGTTGGTCTCAAGAGTGAACAAACTTGAGTACCAGGAAGAAACAAAAACAAAAATAGAACTGAAATGATAATAATAATGGGACATTTTCAACCAAATACAATATAAATTTTGTATAAATCAATTGAATATACATTAATGAAATGTAATCATGAGAGCACTAGTGATGTCTGAAGATGGTAGTCCCTGGGTCTTCTCTTATTTCCTGAGAAAACTTCATAAATATAAACTTGATAAATATTTTCCAGAATCAAAATGCTGGAAACAAATACAACGTAACCGCCTGGCACATTCTATTTAGGAGATTAAGTTCAAATTTTAACAATTATCACATCTCTTGCAAACTTGGGATTCGCTTTCGAAGCATCTCCAGCTTATAAAATCACGAAACTAATCAAGGGAGACTACTGGCCTGGAGTCATTTTTCAGAGAGCCTGGTATATAATAATATTTACAGTAAGTTGGACATGCTTCATATCCGAAGATCAAAATTCAGAATGGATTACCCCCAGGATATACGGTTGTTGATAACCCTGTGGTTACAAGAGGGATTGAACGTTACGGCGGAAACCCGAAAAGATAGGAAACCTGCTGTTTACATCGATTACGAATGCTGCTATACATTTTGCAGATTTTATCCGACGGGTAATCTACCTAAAATAAAATTTATTTCACCATTTGGAGCTTATCATGTCAGAAGTAGAATCAACGCCTACTTCGGTCCTTTTGAGGGTCTTGTATGGATATCAATAATGGCATTGGTTGTATTAATAACAACACTGGGATCGTACATTTCAAATTCTCAAAAACCAGAGACTCAAATCATGTTAACGTTTTTGCAGGAGCTAATGGAGAACGTAGGCGTGCTTTTTGAGCACGCAAAAACAATTCCGTTCAAATATGAGCGTTTTAAATATCCTCAGATGATATCAGCACGTATTTTCATCCTAATGGCAGTGGTCCTTAGCAATGCGTACAAAGGGGCACTAAAATATGATTTGTCTGTTGCAGACGAGGTGAAAATTAAATTAAAAGCTTTTGGGCATTTGAAACACTTTCAGAATTACATGTTAGTAGAGAAAAAATTTTGTGGCAACATTCAAGACATTTTAAACATTTCCAAGGCTAAATACAAACAAAGAATATGTCATCCAAATTCAACTCTCTTCAGTGTATGTGAAATACACGATCGATTCTGGAATGAGGAAACCCAATTGTTTAGAATATACTTGTCAGAAAAGCATAGTGGTCTTTCGAGAAGTCTTTTTAAACTATGGGTTAGATTTCGAAAAGTTCGGGAGAGGTTGAGGATAGTATGCATAACTGATGTCAAGGAACTCTTAATGAATAGTTCAAATGCAAAAGTAGCCTTTTTAACAACAGACCAAAATTTCGATTTCACTTGGAATCTTCTGCAGAAAGAAATCCTGGAAAAAGTAGGGCCTCATTTTAAGCTGGGACACAATCTGAAGGCGAAGGATAATTTCCTTGATTCTGCCGTCGGATACTCTTTCACAAGTGGTTTGGATACGAACTACCATTGGGTAACGGACCGTATGAATGTATTAATGAGTTCTGGGGTTCATGGTTTTTGGGAAAGATTAGGATATCCTGGGCGAACAGGGAATGTCGGGGTTGAGGATACAATAAGCAAGAACGTTCCACTACCTTTGACATTGTCTAATCCAGATTTCAGAAATTTGTTCTATTTTTCAACTACATTGATGCTTGTGCTACCTGCATTTGTTCTTGTTTTTGAAATTTTGAGCAATCGAACTAATATTTGCAGAACTTGTAAATTGTTTTTAGCACTTGTTAATGTGTATACCAGGTTAATGTGCCGAAAACAATCAAGTCGCTTTCGATCAGGTCCATGCTAAATGTTGCGTACACGATAAATATGTGAAACTAAAAGTATACAGCAAGAAGCAAAGATGGGTCCCTTGCCTATATCTAGGCCCTTTTATAGGCAAAAATTCTAGGGAGGAAGCAAAAAAACAAGAATCTAGGGTAGGATATAGGCAAGGTTCAATGGGATTTATATGCAAATAAAATATTATAGGAAGTTTGGGGAATAAATATAGGCACCTAGGAAATTTAGGCTAGGGGCTTCATAAATAAATATAATATGAAGGGAGCAGGTATGCTACTGATGCCTACATGCCGAGTAGGGATATAGTCATGCATCTGATGCACTGAACAATAAAACGTATTCATATAATTTCGAAGAGGAATGTATAAATTTGCATTGGGAAATCCCTACCTTTTATACAACAACAAATTAGGAATGGTTGTTAAAATGCGGAGAAGTAAAGCATGTTATAGCAAGATTGTTAGGACATCTGGTCGACAATGATGTAACAAATTTTCAGCGTGGAACAGACCAACAGATCAACAAACCAACAGGCCAACGTAGCAATAAATAAATATAGTATAGTATTATTAAGTGCAAGATATTTCGACATACACACAGGCGGGGTTTTCGGTTTTCTGTAGGGATTTTCAGGGTGTACTTATATAGGGAAGCAGTAGTTTTGAACTTCATAATAGGGTATAGTTGCATGATACTCCCAAAAGGAATATTATAAGAACAGTTATAGGGCTATATATTTATAGGATATATGTAGGTAGGCATCTCCCTGTTTCCTATATTATAGGAAGGAGCTTCATGTTGTTTTAGCCTTTATAGGATTTAAGGAAGGCGTTTCGTTGAGCATTTCCTTAAAAGGGGGAGATAAATTGGCGAGGATTATAATATAGACAAATAGGGAGGCGTATTATGTTAGTTTAATTATAGGAAGGAAATAGGCTAGGTGAATTAAAAGGCCCATCTTTGGCAAGAAGTTTTATTACTTTCTTCGTATAAATTTTCCTTTTGAGTTGTAGTAAATAAGTATGTCTTCGGATTCACTTTATTTATTTAATCATTGCGTAATGAGCCATTTATTTAATAATCACCAGAGCGTTCAATCAATTTACAATCACCTTACTATAATAAGAGTGGTGTACCATATCTGTCATCCTTCTTTCACCTTTGTTTCTTCGGATATTCCGTCCCACTTCTTTTACCCATGTAAATACGGAGATTCTCCGACCACATTCTTTCATGTAATTAGAGGAATTTTCCGTTGGCAAATTCTGTTCTGTGTTACCCTTGACTGTAGTATAAGGACCGCTGGTGTCGGAACCTTATAATTGACATTCGAGCAAACATGAATGATTTGTGAAAGCAGAAACTGTTGTATTTAAAAGCTAAGGAAACAATTACAATTGCGTAATACATACAGCAATTATTCCCATTGTAGAGATTTGATTTTGTATGTCACTATAAAAATCTCAAAGAAAATAGAATTAAGACTGCCATGGTTAACATAATATAATTACTTAATTACTGCTACTAGAATTTTGAAGTTAAAATGTACCATTTGCATAAGCACTGCTGGGATTGGGGTAGATATACTATTCTACTGCCCGATTTGCATGTGGACGACTTGTCACAATTATTTTAAAATTTCATAACAACCTGTGAATTACCAAGAATGATATAATATACTAGGGAATAGTATACTGAGTCAATATATGGCTACTTCTGTTGAGACGCCGTGTCAATAAAAACTAGATACATATATAAATTTTTTTTCCAGGTGACATCTTTCCCTAGCAATGGAACACAAACATACATACAAACACTGAACCCAATGCGAAAGAAGACGGGAAAAATCATCCTAGGGAAAAAATGTTTTCAGCAGGGAAATTTTCAAACGGGATTACAATCAGGTATTGTCAAAAATCTGTTAACCTTTTCTTGGGCAGGGATTCACGAAATTGTTGAGGTGATTTACGGAAATCATTTCTTGTCAGCAGGGATTTCCAAATTTTGTGACCTTTTTTTCAGCAGGGGTTCTTGAAATTGTTGAGGTGTTTTACTGAAATCATTTTTTGTCAGCAGGGAATTTCCAATCTGTTAACATTTTTTCAGCACAGATTTTTGAAATTGTTAAGGTGTTTTACTGAAAACAATATTTGTCAACAAGGATTTTCGAATTTGTAGAGGTGATTTACGGAAATCATTTCTTGTCAGCATGGATTTTCAAATTTTTGGACTTTTTTCAGCACGGATTTTCAAATTTGTTGAAACGCATCACGGAAATTATTTTGTCAACAGGGAGTTTTTAACTTGCTTCGAACAGGGACATCACAACTAGCAGGGAAAATAAAAAAAAAATCTTCCAGGGAGATTTACAAAAATCCGACCCCTCTGGATGTCCCTATAGAGAGAGTGCCGCTATAAGGTAAGTGATAATAGATAGTCGACTGTAAACGTAGCTTCAAACTATTGCCATAACTTAAATGAATTCAATTGTCTCTTAGAATCAAGTGTGAAAAAAAAAAGTTTATGGTTTGGATTAGTGGTCCCAATCTTTCAATTCAATTCAAAAAATTCGTTTTGATTCAATTCAAATTATGAATTGAATGAAATTCAATGATTCGATTCAATTCACGATTCACAGGATTCACTTTGATTCATTTCTGCGTGCTGAATTGAATCGAATGATGATTCAAATCATTCAGACAGTAAAAGGTGGTAACATAAACATTTTATTTCAGGATTTTATAATGACTAGATACATAAAACCGCGAAAGATTATAATTCAAAAAATTTCACTATCACTAAAATTGTCAATACAGTATACTCTCGCTATAAGGGATACCCTTATAAGGGATTATTTGATATAAGGGATTGGGATTTCCATTCCCGATTCCCATTTACACAACATATAACACTATGGTCAGAAGGGACAAATTTTGCAAATTGAGCATCGATTATAGCGAGAGTTGACTGTAACTTTAGCAAATTCGAGTTGCATATCCTGCTAATTAATTGTCACATTATGATCTAAATTGGACGGTTAGTAAATGCTGTAATAATAAATTATAATAATTGATGTATTTCATGTATAAAAATTATTATTTACAAAGTAATTCATAAGTCGGTTTCCCAAAAAAAATCAAAAATGTCTCTCAGAAACACGTACGAAATTTTTAATGTGATGCGTTACTTGGTGCATTTTTAGCGGGATATGCAAACAAATTCGTTGCAAGTGAATCATTTGAATCGTGATTCAAGGCATTTCGCGTGATTTCATTCATGAAGTGAATTGAATGAAATGATTCAATTCATGCTTTGAATTGAATCGAAAAATGATGAATCAGAATTGAATTGAATCGAATCGAATCGAGTTTTTTTGATTCAGAATTGAAAGATCGGGACCACTAGTTTGGATACGAACTACCATTGGGTAACGGACCGTATGAACGCATTAATGAGTTCTGGGATTTACGGTTTTTGGGAAAGTTTGGAATATTCTGGGCGAGCAGGGAATTTCAGGGTTCAGGGTACAATAAGCAAGAACGTTCCACTACCTTTGACATTGTCTAATCCAGATTTCAGAAATTTGTTTTATTTTTCAACTACATTGATGCTTGTGCTACCTGCATTTGTTCTTGTGTTTGAAATTTTGTGTAATCGAACTAATATTTGCAGACCTCTTAAATTGTTTTCAGCGCTTGTTGATATGTATACACATACCAGGTTAATGCGGGGAAAGCGGGCAAGTCGCCTTTGAGGGGGTCCATGCTAACGGTTGGAACAACCCCAAAAATAAGTATAACTCTCACGCCAGATTTGAGTTTATCGTAATAATCTAAGCACTGAACCTATTCTCGAATTTCACAGAAACTATAGGAAGAGGGAAAGTATAAAGCACGTTCTAATCATACGTAATTACTTTAAGCATCGTGTATTATCATGATTATAGTGCCGCCCGTATATCCCTAGGTTCATGCATTATGCATTGCCTTACTCGTTCTGTTTTGCGTAGTGCTTGTTTACCATGTTGTTATCCTATCTTGCAATTAACACTTTTTGAGAGAATCGGTTTACATTTGTACTCACAGGGTTTTCCGTGAGCTAGTATGTCGTATTCTGTTTCAATTAAATTTAGTGTTTAATATTATGAATGCCTATTATTACGTATTCTTGTCTGTTTAAATGGAATTTGGAGCCTCGAAGTGAGTTGTGATAAAGTTTCTTAAGTGGAGGAGACAAGGACTAATTTATTGTAAGTCATGAGCACAATCCTATCAGAATAATTATCAGTCGTCGTAGGTCTATATTCAAATACACAGATTCATTGTAAGTTTCGTTATCAGTGTACCGCACACTCTACTCCAACTATAACACTTCAAAGAATACGCAACATGCCTCCAAGCGTCCTTTACATATGGATATAGTGTGTATAGTGAAAGAAAAAATAATCGCTACGCGAGAATTTGAGGCATCGCGTAGATTGGCGTCAGCTACGAAGTATGATGAATTTTGAGCTTTTTTCGAAAAAACAATCGGGCCGATTTCAACCACATATATAGTAATCATTATAATTTGCATAAGCAATATTCACAAAAAAATTCTTTAAAATCGACTCAGTAGTTTTAGAGCTAACTGTCATTTGACATGAAGTCCAAAATTTCAAAATTTGTTTTTTTAAAGACATTTAGGCCGATTTCAATCAAATACGAACTCAGTCTTACTGTTATCACAAGTAATCTCCATAAAACATTTCATTGCAATCGGTTTGGTAGTTTCTGAGTAATCGTGTGGAAGGACACACGGACGTACGGACAAGGCTATTTTACTAGGGGACTGACGCCACCCTAAAAATGGTTTGGAATTATTTTAGAGATGAGCTAGAGTCAAAAGCCGACTCTTCGGCTACCTTACAGATTTGCTCCACCGTCCAATAAGCGAGTCTCATTCCTATTTTCCAGTAATAGTATAAATACCCCGGAAAACACAGCCGGTGAAACTCACATTTTGGTTCTTGTAGTGTTTAGATGCTCTTTTTGAGACTAATGGTGTAATTTGTATCAGTCACCACTTCTCTTTTTAGGGTGGCGTCAGCCCCCTAGTAAAATATCCTTGTCCGTACGTCCGTGTGTCCTTCCGCACGATTACTCTAAGTTCGTATTTGGTTGAAATCGGCTGGATAGTTTTTTTGAATAAAATTCTTGAAATTTTGGAATTTAAGTCAAATGATAGTTATCGAAAAAACTACTGAATGTAATTATTTCAATGAAACATTTTGTGAATATTGCTTATGTAAACTGTCTATGGGGTTGAAATCGGCCCGATAGTCTTTTCGGGAAAAAATCTGAAATTTCGAACTTCAAGTCAAATGACAGTTATCTCTAGAGCTACTGAATGGATGTAAATGAAACTTTTTGTGAATTTTGTTTATGTAAATAGTAATGGTTACTGCCTATGTCGTTGAAACAGGCACGATAGTTTTACCGAAAAAAAAATCTGAAATTTCGAAAAACCTCAAAATTCGTCCATCTTTGACGGCGGTAGCTGGCGCCACCCTACGCGAAGCCTCAAATTATCGCGTAGCGTTGATTTATATTTTTACTCTTATATTTTTGTAGAACTGCCACGTTCTAGTACATAAGTGTTGAGTACACTTTTCTTGAAATATTAGCAAATTAATTGCTTTTGTAGACACATTACACATTTGAGTTTCTCCGATAATTTTATTACCCGCATCCTACATACATACGTACATCTTAGTTAGTAACAGATGTATTTCATACATGAAAACCTACTCAGTATCTTTTCTTGTTTTACAGAATAATCATTATGTATTATGTTTTCTATTTGCTGATTCCTTTCTTAACCACTTTCTGAGTAGCCCTATTTTTGTATTAGTACCAGACGAAATAT
Organism: Allacma fusca; assembly: GCA_947179485.1. Classification (NCBI taxonomy): domain Eukaryota; kingdom Metazoa; phylum Arthropoda; class Collembola; order Symphypleona; family Sminthuridae; genus Allacma; species Allacma fusca. The sequence continues at coordinate 59,994,905 of OX359245.1, forward strand.
CGCCATCCAACTTTTCCTTCCCCATTTGAAGCTCACTGAAATGCATATGCAGTTCTAGCAGTATGTAATCATAATCATTTAAGAAATTAAAATTTGGATCGTCCGACATTTATCTGTGATATAATGCTAACCTAATAATGTTTTATGACATGTGTCGCCATATGGAGAGACGACTGCAACCATAACTTTCATCGACTTGATTTCAAACGGCGTTTTAATATAAATTCGGTTCGTCTCTGAAAAATGAAGTGGAACCGAAAATTTTGTTTGAACAAAGTATTATATTTCTTTAATGTCTACTTGAACCATCTCTACTTCAAGAGCAACAAGTTAATAATAAATATTTATTTCTCAGCACAAAGTATAATAATAATTTCTTCTATCAAAAATTGACTCATTGCCAGACCGGACTCAACATTGAAAATTAAACTTTATTCCAGCATTTTAGTTCCAACGAATACATGTTTAAGTCTTTTCAGTGTTGCATCTTATACGAAATTACAATATTACCATCCGTCATGAAGCTTCTGTTGGCAATATTTATTAGCGTACTGTTCGGTTTGAAACATTACGCTTGCAATATATTCGTAAACCCGACCTCAATGCACATGGAGGCACTATTTCAGTCAATGAGAAACTCTTCAATAATTGTGTACAAAAACGATACCTTGTTTAGCTTTGAAGGGCCAAGTACAATTCCTTTCATCTTGAAAACTGGTTCCCTTAATTTGAGGACGCTGAATCAGTACACAATTTTCAAATCTAACGAGATAAAATGTTCATCCATCTTGATTGTTCTGAGCCCGGGTGAACTGCAACGGTGCTCCCTTGAAAAATGGCAGAAAATTTACGTCCAGTTTGCTTATGGACTTGAGAATGAACTCGTTGGATTACACACAATTATGCCAAAATCAATATATTTTGTGACGTACAAATCGAAATTTAGACCACTGACAGTACGGAAAATTATATCTGCATTCAAGGCAGATACATACTTCCAAACTCTCCTCTATTACTTCATTCACATTTTCCAGGAACAAAACCCTGGAAACAATTACTGCGTAACGACCTGGTACATTCCATTTTGGAGATCAGATTCGAATTTCAACAATTTTCACACTTCTTGCAAATGTGGGATTTCTTGCTTTCGAGACATCTCCAGCTTATACAATCATGAAACAGATCATGGGAGATTACTCGTCTGGAATTATTTTTCAGGGATCATGGTCCCTACTAATATTAATAATCATCTGGAAATACTTCATAGTCGAAGATCAAAATTCAGAGGGAATTATCACCAGGATATTCGACTTTTGTTAACCCTATGGCTACAGGAGGGATTGAACGTTACGACAAAAATCAGGAAATATGGGAAACCTGCTGTTTGCATCCATTACGAATGCTGCGATACAGCTTGCAGTTTTTATCCGACTGGGAATTTACCTGAAATAAAATTTATTACTCCATTCGGAGCTTATCATTTCAGAAGTAGAATCAACGCCTACTTTAGTCCCTTTGAGAATCTTGTATGGATAGCAATAGCGAGTTTGGTCCTAGGGGTAACAACATTTGGTACTTGCATTTTGAATGCTCAGAAAGCCCAAAATCATTTCTTTATGACTTTTACATTTGAGCTACTAGAAAATATAGCTGTGGTTCTTGAGCATGCTAAAAACATTCCGCTTAAATGTCGGCGTTTTAAATACGCTCAGATCATCTCAGCAAGTATTTTCATCCTAATGGCAGTGGTCCTTAGCAATGCGTACAAAGGGGCACTAAAATCCGATTTGTGTGTAACAGACGAGGTGAAAATTAAATTAAATACTATTGCACAATTAAAAAACTTTCAGCATTACATTTTGGTAGAGAAAAAATTCTGTATCAATATTCAAACCATTTTAAAAAATTCAGAGTCCGAAGACAAACAAAAAATATGCCATCCAGGCGCAACAATCTTCAGTGTGTGTGAAATGTACGATCGATTTGTACATGAACACCGTCTACTGTCCAACTTACACTGGTTTGCAACCATTAATTCTATTGAGCCGAATTATCGTGACCCATTGTTGAAATTTCGAAAATATCTCAAGGAGTTGAGGATAGTATGCATAATTGACGTCAAGGAACTGCTAATGAATGGTTCAAATTCAAAAGTAGCCTTTTTAACAACAGAGCAAAATTTCGATTTCACTTGGAATCTTCTGCAGGAAGAAATTCTGGGAAAACTAGGCCCTCATTTTAAGCTTGGACATAACCTGAAAGCAAAGGATAATTTCCTTCATTCCGCCGTCGGTTATTCTTTCACAAGTGATTTGGATATAAACTACCATTGGGTAACAGACCGTATGAATTCATTAATGAATTCTGGGATTCACGGTTTTTGGGAAAGACTGGCTATTTCTGGGCAAACAGGGAAATTCAGTATACAGGATACAATAAATAATAAGGCCCAACCATTGCCTTTATCATTGACGAATCCAGATTTCAAAAACTTGCTCTACTTTTCGTGTACATTGATGCTTGTGCTACCTGCATTTGTTTTTGTTTTCGAAATTGTGAGCAATAGAAGTAAAAGAGTACCTAATCTAATTAGTCACTTAATCACTAACACATGGACACTTATGCGAATAATTATCAGTCTTCGCAGACACTAATATTTTGTCCCTTGTTGTGTTTAGGTCCTCCTTTTGGGACTCGTGGTGTAATTTGTAGCAGTCACCACTTCTATTTTATTTTTACTGTAATATGTGTGAAGATGTTCTACGTTGTAGTATCTACATAAGTATGGAATATACGTTTGTTGAGATAAAAGTAAATTAATTGCTTCTTATTGATACATTACATAATTATTTGAGTATCTCAGAGAAAATTTTATCACCTGTATCATACGTACGTATCTACATAATTATATGTAATTATATCTTAGTAACAGATATACAAATATTCTCTACTATTTGTATGTAAGTTTTGGAATTGTTGGGTTTTCTATTTGTCGCCTCTAAACATTTTCTAACCAATCCTATTTTAGTATCATTAGGTTACCAAATCTCACCATCTATTTTTGCCGTCCACATTTAAAGTTCACTGGAGTAGGTTATTGCCAGTAATTTGCTCAGAATCCATCCGATGGTTGAAGTAGATACATATTAACATATTTCTAGTACTTTGTTCAGAATCCGAAAGTTTTATCAGTTTATTATCCTATAATAAATATTTACTCGAATCATCGAATCTTTTCCCTTGACATAATGCATAATGACATACGGAGAATTGATTGCAAACGTAACTTTTATCGTCTTGATTTCAAGCGGTATTTTAAAATAAATTCAATAATACGTCTTTGAAAAATAAAGTGAATCCGAAGATTGTGTTTGTAGATAGCATTCGAATTATTTAATGTCTACTTAAGACATCCCTCGATACTTGAAGAATATACCAAGCCAAGTTTGTTTGTTTTTAATCACCAAGAATAATAATAGCTTTTGTTCTATCAAACAATTTTTCATTGCCAGACCGGACTCAACATTGAAGACTACTTTATTCTAGCATTTTCGTTCCAAATATACTTCATCTTTTAGCCATTTCAGTGTTACATCCTATACGAAAAAACCATATTAGCATCAGTGATGAAGCTCCTGTTGGCAGTGAGTTTTTTCCTACTATTTGTTTTAAAAAATTACGCTTGTAATATATTGGTAAACCCGAACTCCATGCCCATGGACGCATTATTTCAGTCAATGAGAAACTGTTCAATAATTGTGTACAAAAAGAGTAACTTGTCTAGCTTTGAAGGTTCAAGTACTATTCCTTTCATGTTGAAAAATGGTTCTTTCAAAATGAAGAAGCTGAACCCATACACAATTTTTAAATCGTACGAGATAAAATGCTTATCGATCTTGATTATTCTGAGCCCGGGTGAATTAAACTCTCGAAAAACATTGGAAAATACTGGCACCAAGATTGCTACTGAAAATGTGGATGAACTCGTTGGATTGCACACAATTCTGCCGAAATCAATATATTTTGTGACGTACGAATGGAAATTTAGCCCATTGACCGTACAGAAAATTATACTTGCATTCTTTCATGTACATACATTCTTCCAAACTTGCCCCCATTACCTAATTAACATTTTCGAGGATCAAGACGCTGGAAGCAATTACTGCGCAACGACCTGGTACATTCCATTTTGGGGATCAAATTCGAATTTCAAAAATTTTCACACCTCTTGCAAATGTGGGATTTCATGCTTTCGAGACATCTCCACCTTATACAATCATGAAACAGATCATGGGAGATTACTCGTCTGGAATTATTTTTCAGGGAACATGGTCCTTAATAATGTTACTAATCAGCTGGAAATACTTTATAGTCGAAGATCAAAATTCAGAAGGGATTACCACCTTCATGTTCGACTATTACTAAACCTATGGTTACAAGAGGCGTTGAACGTTACGGGGGAAACAAGAAATCGTGGGAAGCCTTCTGTTTGCATCGATTATGAATGCTGCTACACATTTTGCAGATTTTATCCGACGGGTAATTTACCTCAAATAAAATTTATTACTCCATTTGGAGCATATCATGTTAGAAGTAGAATCAACGCCTACTTTAGTCCCTTTGAGGACCTTGTATGGATTTTAATAGCGGCGTCGATCCTAGCAGTAACAACGTTGGGAACGTACACTTTAAATGCTCAAAAAGCAGGGAGTCATATCCATATGACACTTTTACATGAGCTACTAGAAAATATAGGTGTGGTTCTGGAGCACGCAAAAACATTTCCGTTGAATTTGCAGCGTTTTAAACACGCTCAGATGATTTCAGCAAGTATTTTCATCCTAATGGCAGTGGTCCTTAGCAATGCGTACAAAGGTGCACTAAAATCCGATTTGTGTGTTACAGATGAGGTGAAAATTGAATTAAATACCATTGTACAATTAAAAAACTTTCAGTATTACATTTTGGTAGAGAAAAAATTCTGTATCAATATTCAAACCATTTTAAGCGATTCAAAGTCCGAAGACAAACAAAAAATATGCCATCCAGGCTCAACATTCTTCAGTGTGTGTGAAATGTACGATCGATTCGTACATGAATACAATCTACTGTCCCACTTACACTGGTTTGCAACACATAATTCCGTTGCGTTAAATTATCGTGACCCAATGATGAAATTCCGAAAATATCTGGAGGAGTTGAGAATAGTATGCATAACAGATGTCAAGGAACTGCTAATGAATGGTTCAAATGCAAAAGTAGCCTTTTTAACAACAGAGCAAAATTTCGATTTCACTTGGAATCTTCTACAGGAAGAAATTCTGGGAAAACTTGGCCCTCATTTTAAGCTTGGACATAACCTGAAAGCAAAGGATAATTTCCTTCATTCAGCCGTCGGTTACTCTTTCACAGGTGGTTTGGATGTAAACTACCATTGGGTAACAGACCGTATGAATGCATTAATGAATTCTGGGATTCTCGGTTTTTGGGAAAGACTGGCTATTTCTGGGCAAACAGGGAAATTCAGTATACAGGATACAATAAATAATAAGACCCAACCATTGCCAGTATCATTGACGAATCCAGATTTCAGAAACTGGCTCTACTTTTCATGCACATTAATGCTTGTGCTACCTGCATTTGTTTTTGTTTTCGAAATTGTGAGCAATACAGAAGGAATAATTGGATACCACATAAATTGTTTTGGGCGTGCTTGAATGAATTCCCCTGTTTTAAGTCTGGAAAATGGTCCCGTCGTTTTAGAACCAATCCAGGCTAAATGTTGGGAGGGATTTGGAGCATCCTTAAAATAGCAGCAAGTATAACTCTAATCCTGGAATGATTTTATGTCGTAGTGGGACACTTTAATATTTACTTGAATGGGAATGAGCCAAAGCATTTTCACTCTGACATTTGAGGCTCTCTTATAAACGGACACATTTTTCCTAAAAGCAAAAAAGGATACGTTTATGCACCTAAAAATGATACACAGTAATTTTAACTGCAGATCCATGATATCCACAATTGAAAGTATTACATATCACAGCAAATGCAGCGAGTAAAGATGAAGGAGAAAATTCTAATGAAGTTTGTTTAAATTATTGTGCTAAGTAATGAGTAATTCGCAAGGAGTGCACTGAGCAGCTCATCGTGCTAATTGGACCTTCACGCTAATAAAATAATTTGTTTCGACATTCAAAACTGACACAAAATTGTATCTACACCGTACAATGCATTCACGATGTCCTACAATGTAATTAACAAAACTGTTATTCCTAAATTCGCAAAGTTACACACTCAATGAACATAAATATTATAACATAATTTAAATGCACAAATGCATATGCACATTTAATAATTGCATTTTACGGGCAATAAAATTGGTTAGTAACTGCACAGATGCGATTTTTTACATGTAGTAATTATATATGTAGCTAGATGTATCTACGTATGTATGCACATAGAATCAATTCATATTTATTAATTTAAATAAAGCCTTATATAGATCTCCAAAATTATTTGCTCACTGGAAACACTACTGTCCACATTATATTCAAATACGAATTACATACAACTGAGCAGCTATCGGTGCTCATGTCAGTATAACATACACATATCAAATAGACTGGACACTTTAGGTCTTCTTCGTTTTTGAGATGATCCTACATCACTAATGGTTTAACTCATTTTGAGCCCCTTCAATGTCAACTATACTAGTGCTAATTTTTTTGCACACATAACTTCAACAATTGTTCAAGTTTTTCTTTTAGGACAGGCTGAAAAATCAACGTCGGAAAATGTTCCTCCACTGCAGAACACGTACATAAGGACGGAGTTGATCATCAGAAGCAAAGCTGTCAGGATAATTATGCACGGTTAGTACATTAGTTCACGTGCTGAATATCTATAATTACATATGTCCAAGTCCATGCTCAAGTGATGAGTAAATGATCCTCTGATATTGTAGGTACGGTATAGTATGTGGTCGGGAAATTGGGTCAGTGCTCGGGATATCTATTCAAAATTCATTAGAAGCACACCAGAGCGAGAATAATTTAAGTCGGATTTCAATCCTAGTGTCATTGCCTGAGCAATTGAGAAACTCAGCAAGTGAGATAAAAATTGCATTGTAGATTCTCCCTGTAATAAAGACAGACTGACTGCAGTTGATTTCCATCCAAATACAATAACTTTCAATATTTTACCGACCTTGCATTATAATCTCAGGAAAATCAATTCAGTGTCATAATAATGCATGCTCCGAGCCCATTACAGGATGTATGCAACGGAGGCTCTGCATCCATTCGAATATCAATTGACCATGTATAGGTCCGTTGAGAGGAAAGCCCAGACTCAAAGGCACAAATCTTCTAACGTTTTCTGTTTAAAGCTTCATCAGTTAAGCACTGCAATTTTTAAGTTCTCCCCTCAAATATGCTCCACATCAAAAGCTGGTCAATGTAGAATGTAAAACCGTGTACTAAAATGTGCTCTACCTATTAAACACAATACTTACTGAGTCTTCAGGGGCAAAATTAAGCACCTTTTCATTCCACATGACGCTACTCATCGTTAGATGTACATTTAAGAGCTTCACATTGGGACTCTTTTCGCTTATTTTAAGAAGGGAAAAGGATGAGTGTCATATTTTTCACTCTTTCAAGCCCTAAAGAATATTTTTATAAACGGAGCTCATCATGTCTCGATACATCTTCCTCATCTTTTTAAAATCCATGAAATCCGTCATTTGACCCTTCACTAGTGTCATTTACCACTAAATAATTTGTAAATAAGCATCACATTATGCAGCGTTACTTTTATGACCCCTGTTGAAATAAACATTCATGTTCTAAGAGTGGCTTTCTACTTGTGCCCTCTCCCAAATCCCAATAACCATTGTCTATACTGTGCTTGGGAGTGGACGAGGGGAAAATACAAGTATAAAAGCCCCAGGAGCATTCGAACAGATCACCAAACATCCAGAGATCGTCTCCAAGTTAACAACTTAGAAAAACAGCAATTTCTTACAATTTCCTAAACAAGTGGAAGAGTGCTCCTTGCAAGTCTTACCAGTCTTTGTTTCATTTCATAATTTTGAGCTAAGCCGTCAGGTCTTCTCTTAATTTCCAATCATCATGATGAAATTCGTAAGTTCCTCTCTGCAAATATACCAAAAATCAATTGCACTTCTATTTTTGTTGAAATATTGTTAAAAATTTGAAAACGGATTTTTTACTGAAGGAAATAGTTTTCTGTGGTCTGTATACAATTACTGAAATACTAATATTTTGTACGTGTATTCATATAGGTAATCCTTGCTGTTGTCTTCGCTGTTGCCTTGGCCCGGCCCCAACAGGACGCCCAAAAGCCCAACATCACCATTGTGTCCAGTGAAAGCACCAATGACGGAAAGGGAAATTTCGAATACAAGTTTGAGAACTCCGATGGATCCAAGGCTGAAGCCCAGGGACACACCAACGCCCCATTGGAAGGATCCACCTACCCCGTCCAGGTCATCCAAGGCTCATACTCCTACGTTGGACCCGATGGCAAGACTTACTCCATCACCTACGTCGCTGACCAGAACGGATTCCAACCCAAGGGTGACTTTTTGCCAACTCCCCCAACTGACCCCAACAATCACGCTGCTGCTTCTGAGGCCGGCAGACGATAATCTCTGCAAAACAATCCTTTTTGTAATATTTTTAACATCAAAATACAAAACCGAACGATTCTCAAATCTTCCCCCAAAATATGTGTTTTGTCTGACAGAACTATATACATGTACACAAAAATTGACCCAATACAAAATTCTAAATTAGATTGATTTTTGGAAATTGATTTGACTCTTCAATTGCACCCCGTTACTGTTGTTATCATTTTCAAAGAATTATTTTTGGTATTCGATTTTTTTCTTGTTTTTTGTTTGTATTCTCATTTTGAGGCGAGAGTCTCAAAAGAATGGGGATTCGGCAGGCAAGAGTATGAAAAATGTTTTTTACTGCGGTTCCTCATCCCTGTGGATGGGGAAGTGTGGAGGAATTCAAGAAATAAAAGCAAAACCAGGATTTGTTACTGATTTGACATATATGAGTCTTGAACTGATGGATTTATTCTCATAATTCACTTCCTCTCATGATTTTATTGTTTCCATAATTGCAGACACTTGTATGCGTACGGTATATGGACGGATACAGTCAATCCAATTTGTTCGTGTCATTTGGGTCTCGTCCTTAACAAATTTAAAATATCTAATTGGTATCTTGCGGGGGTCGGATTATTGTAAATCTCCCTGAAATATTATTTCTGAATTTCTTTGTTGAATCAAATGTTTCTGCTGGAAGGTCCTCAAGAATTTCAAAAATCCCTGCTGAAAGAAAAATCATCGATTTTCAAAATCCCTGTTTAGAAAAATAAATCACTGTCAAATAAGGTCAACCAATCCAAAATTCCCTGTTTGCCTAACAAATTTCCTTGAAACACAAATTTTAAAATTGATGCAAAAAAAATACACGAATTTTAAAATCCATTTTCGCAAAATAGAATCTCTTCTCTTTGAGATTTTCTCTGCCCGGAAATATGTTTTCCCTCGGAAGAATCTTCCCGTCATCTCACAAAACTCCGACCCCTGTGTCTTGTAATGTCATATATTCTTTTATGAAATCAACCAAGCTGTACAGGTGTTCTGTATCCTGAACTTTGAACAGATCATATAAATTCTCTATCCTTATATTAGCTATTTGATTTGTAACTTTTCCCTAAGGGGATTTAGATGTGTTCACACCACAAAAAGATGGTACACCTTATTTTCGTCATTTGGAGCACAAAATTTGCGATTCTCATGGTCAAAATTAATTTTAGATTTCCTATAATATATAGTGCGGTAGTTCCTTCTTAGCTGTGCAATTTGTCTTTTTACGTTTAGAGGGATATTATCTCTTAGATAGTTCGAGGCAAATGTATGTTTTGTAAAATTTAAAATCACGTCAGTGTGATGATTTTAATATTCTTTGGATGTCGGTTTCTTCACAATGAAGTTAAACTGTTTTCAAGGTGCTATCCAAGTTGTCTAAAAATATTTCTGCGTACTGATTTTTTCAGATTAAAATGAGCCCAAAATTTAGGAACCGCGCTTTTTTTGGATGACCTAATTGTGTTTCTGGCCGACTAGTTTCTGTTTTGACAGTTCAAATGTCCTGTCATAACACTGTTTTTCATATCTACGTTCGTTCGTACTTAGTATTTTCACTAGTAGTATCGCCGTTAGTTTTATAATTTGTACAGTATTATTTGTTTTTCCCTTTTCAGCTCTGATCCAGTATCTTGGTGAAGATCAGGGGAATATGAGTCGATTAACAAAGGATCGTTGTATGATATACACCTCCGCAAGTAAGTTTAAGCTCCGTATTGGCGACGCGGACTGGTAAATGAGAAAAATGGCTATGTTTACGTTTGCTTTTGTTTGGTGGAAGTGCTTCTTAAATGTTCCAGACGATTGGAAAACGACCCCATGGTATATACATTCTTTGAAGTTTGGTATTTCTGGTCCCTCTAGGAACCATCTGAGCTTTTTTGACATAATTTAACCGGAGAAGAAACAACTAAATTAGTTTTTAGCACGTTTATTTCGAGCCTCATTTCTTGGCCGTGTTGGCTAAATATGTATATTTTCTTTTGAAGTCCATTTATGGTGTCTGCCACATCAGAGCTGCGCTCAAGTTCAAGTAGTACTTGACAAGTATCAAGTCAGGTCAAGTTCGGAGCAAGTTCGGGATCATGAGCGTTTCTACTTTGTTAAATCGGGTCAAGTTCAAGTATTTGCTCGATCCGAACTTGGAACTTCAAGTCGGTTCTGATCCAAGTGCAAACCCACAGAATTGACGTGAACTAAGGATCAAGTTCAAGGTCGGGTCTGGGCATGTATTTTACTTGACCCCGAACTTGTACTTTGAAGTACCCATTAAAGTATCCTAGTTCAAACGTTTGCTGCCTTTTTGCGTTCTTCTTCCTCGGTTGTTCGCACTTCTACATCACGCATTCTAGAAACAACTGATGCCAATGGTCTGGTCTGATCCAGATTTTAACTGGTCTGATCCAGATTTTAACTGGTCTGATCCAGATTTTAACTGGTCTGATCCAGATTTTAACTGGTCTGATCCAGATTTTAACTGGTCTGATCCAGATTTTAACTGGTCTGATCCAGATTTTAACTGGTCTGATCCAGATTTTAACTGGTCTGATCCAGATTTTAACTGGTCTGATCCAGATTTTAACTGGTCTGATCCAGATTTTAACTGGTCTGATCCAGATTTTAACTGGTCTGATCCAGATTTTAACTGGTCTGATCCAGATTTTAACTGGTCTGATCCAGATTTTAACTGGTCTGATCCAGATTTTAACTGGTCTGATCCAGATTTTAACTGGTCTGATCCAGATTTTAACTGGTCTGATCCAGTCGTTCGGACCAGACCAGACCAAAGACCATGCTCCGGACCAAGGTCCAGAAAACCATTGAGATCAATTAAATAATCGTCTGTATTATTAAGGTTTCCCCGTTGTCAAATATTTTTGGCGACATGGTTTCTTTGTAGAACTTAACTTAAACTTCTTCCTTAAAGAGTTTACGCGTTTATTTGTCTTTTCGAAGCTTAATAATAGTAGTGTAGAATTGGGAGGTATTTTTGCTGCACATATCTTCACATATCTTTGTGAAACCGACGAAATCCGAGGATGTGAATAGTGCCATTTCACACTAAATAATTTGTAAATAAGCATCACATTATGCAGCGTTGCTTTTATGACCCCTGTTGAAATAAACATTCATATTCAACGAATGACGTTCTACTTGCACCCTCTCAAAAATCCCAATAACCATTGTCTATACTGTGCTTGGGAGTGGACGAGGGGAAAATACAAGTATAAAAGCCCCAGGAGCATTCGAACAGATCACCAAACATCCAGAGATCGTCTCCAAGTTAACAACTTAGAAAAACAGCAATTACTTACAATTTCCTAAACAAGTGGAAGAGTGCTCCTTGCAAGTCTTACCAGTCTTTGTTTCATTTCATAATTTTGAGCTAAGCCGTCAGGTCTTCTCTTAATTTCCAATCATCATGATGAAATTCGTAAGTTCCTCTCTGCAAATATACCAAAAATCAATTGCACTTCTATTTTTGTTGAAATATTGTTAAAAATTTGAAAACGGATTTTTTACTGAAGGAAATAGTTTTCTGTGGTCTGTATACAATTACTGAAATACTAATATTTTGTACGTGTATTCATATAGGTAATCCTTGCTGTTGTCTTCGCTGTTGCCTTGGCCCGGCCCCAACAGGACGCCCAAAAGCCCAACATCACCATTGTGTCCAGTGAAAGCACCAATGACGGAAAGGGAAATTTCGAATACAAGTTTGAGAACTCCGATGGATCCAAGGCTGAAGCCCAGGGACACACCAACGCCCCATTGGAAGGATCCACCTACCCCGTCCAGGTCATCCAAGGCTCATACTCCTACGTTGGACCCGATGGCAAGACTTACTCCATCACCTACGTCGCTGACCAGAACGGATTCCAACCCAAGGGTGACTTTTTGCCAACTCCCCCAACTGACCCCAACAATCACGCTGCTGCTTCTGAGGCCGGCAGACGATAATCTCTGCAAAACAATCCTTTTTGTAATATTTTTAACACAAAAAATGACCCAATGCCAAATTCTAAATTAGATTGAGTTATGGAAACTGATTTGAGTCTTCAATGGCGTCCCGTTACTGCTGTTATCATTTTCAAAGAATTATTTTTGGTATTCGATTTTTTTCTTGTTTTTTGCCGGAATTTTCATTTTGAGGCGAGAGTCTCAAAATAATGGGGATTGGGCACACAAGACTATGAAAAATGTTTTTCTACTGCGGTTCCTCATCCCTGTGGATGGGGATGTGCGGAGGAATTTAAGAAATAAAAGCAAAACCAGGATTTTTACTGATTTGACATATGTGAGCCTTGAACTGATGGATTTATTCTCATGTTTCCCTGCCTTTCATGATTTTATTGTTCCCATAATTGCAGACACGTGCATGCATAAGGTATATGGACGGAAACAGTCAGTAATAATAATTGCTAGGAAATATCTCTAGTGCAGTTCTAGTTCTTCGTTTTAATGAGCTCTCCAATTTTCAGATTTAAATTTTAAAAGGAAATTTGCTATTAATTTACTTCGAATCACAGCCAACCCAGATTGCGCTTCTGTGAAATAAAGGATTCAAATTTAATCAAGATTTTAAATTACTTCGTTGAAAATTTTGGGCGTGATCTACTTCCCGCAAAATGTTGTAAAGCTGGAGAAATTCAGCATGATGAGCGAAAGGGATGAAGATAAAGCAACTGAGTTTGTGAACTTTTTGTAAGCGGCCTGGTGATCATAAAAATATTTCAAGATCTGCACATCTTAAGAGAATTTCAAAGGGATTCACTTACACTTTAATTCATCTGCCTTTGTAAAATAATGTAGCCAGTGGAACCAAAATTGACAGTTTTTGGATGTTTTAGAAGAGTTTTAACATTAAAATAATATTTTAGTTTTTATTTTGTCTTTAACACAGTATATATTTAATATGAAAGCTGATGGTAAGTTTCGACGCCACATGCTGCTATTTTTATTGTTTTCCCAAAGGTTTGAGGCAAGTTAAGTTTTAATTGTTTTAGACATTAAATAACGGAGCAGTGCTCAAAGTAATTCCCGTTCCGTGGATACTAGTCAAACAACTTGTGAAGATTTAACGTGGGATTTACGTTCCCGACGAATTATTTTCCACTGCAATAATCCCGCCGACCATAACTCTAACGCTAATAGGAATTGATAAGAAGTTGCTTCAATAATAGCTCAACCATAGGTTCCATCAACAGTCTATCTATCATACACATGTTAACCTATGTAATATTTGTACTGTGTGCGGGTACAGGTTTTGGGTACACTACTGGTACGGATAAATTGTGGGTACAGCTACTACATTTTAGTTTCAATATGTGTGCGGGTTCTGCAAAAATTTACCCGGGTACTCGAGTACGGGTCCGCCGGATACACATAAGTACAGGAAAAACTCGATATAACGGATGGCTCTACAACGGATATTTAGTTACACCGGACAGATTTATTTGTCCCGACAAGGCTCCCATATAACCAATGCTAAAAATATTGCATACAACGGACATTTCTAAACCGAAAAATAAATTATAACGGACACACTTTGAAGCCCTTTGGAAACATTTTGCATGCATACAACGGATTTCAAGCGGAAATTTATTACAAAATAGTCTATTGGCTCCCTTTAACATGTAATCGTTATCCAAGGCAATTCAAACGTTTGTTACTTATATATGTATGTAGCATGAATGGTCATATTGGGACCAAATTGTTGCAAATACATTTTGGTTGAATGAATAAGAACTATTGAACATTTGTGTGTTTCATCTAATTAGGTTAGATTTATGTCTTGCAATTTGTTCACAGTGCTAAAATGTCCGAAAAATCAAACCGAGTTTAAATTTAGTAGAAAAAGCAAGTAATATATTTGAAATTCAAAGTGGGAACTCTGAAACTCAACTATGCAAAGATCGTGCTCTATCATCAACCATAGTGAATGATATGTGGAAGAAATTGTTTAAGTCTTCACGTAAATATGGACACAAATAATAAAAGCCCAACAGCGTGTCGATGAATATTAAATTATTGTATTTCTATATTTAATCAATTCAATGCTTCTACAGTTGAATAATTATTATATTATTAGTCTGGTGTTTCCGTGTTGTATTTCGATGAATTTAAGTCAGTATTCCTAATCAGCCTTGTTTTTCATTTCGAAATTACATAACGGATAAAATCCGTTATGTGCATACAACGGGAAATTTTGTATAACGGACAAATTTTATCGGTCCCTTGGGATTCCGTTATATCGAGTTTTTCCTGTCCAGCATTTCGTCCTACCCAATATTCGGGTGCGGGCACACCCACGGCTTCTGTACCCCCAGTTCGAGCACATATCAGACTCTGCCTTACTACTTACAATTAGCAAAAATCTCAGTCTATCCATCATAGTGGTCGGATCGATTTAATTTGATTCGAATTTTTCAATTTGATTCAATCTGAAGCTTGAATTTTCCTTATGTTACTGGAGTGTCGTATACAGTGCTTCTGTTGGGGACAAAATTCTTGTCCCGTCCCCGTCCCGTCCCGTCCCGATATTTTTAAAAAACCTTTGTCCCCAGTCCCGTCCCGACAATCGGGACACGGGGACAAAAACCATGTCCCCGTCCCGTCCCCAAAAATTTATAAAAACGTTGTCCCCGGTCCCGTCCCGAAAGTCGGGACATGGGGACAAAAATCTTGTCCCCGTCCCGTCCCCAAACTTTTTAAAAAACGTCGTCCCCGGTCCCGTCCCGAAAGTCGGGACATGGGGACAACAACCTTGTCCCCATCCCGTCCCCAAAATTTAAAAAAAAAATTGTACCCGGTCCCGAAAATCGTGGAATGTGAACAAAATTCCTGTACCGTCCCGATAATTACTGAAAACAGTTGTCGACATTCTCATATCGAAAATCGGAACATGAGGAAAATTTCGTAAAAAAATATTTGTATCAAACACATAAAAAACGCATTTATAGAATCGAGAAGATTCTTCCTGAACTTTTTGAGCAACAAGCCTCATTTTCTACAAAGGTGGAATAGTGTTCACAGAATAGTTTACTCATGAGCATTAAAGCTGAAACGTTATCCTTGTTAGCTTGCTCGTCCCGTCCCGTTATATACACGACCAAAAAGCATGTCCCGTCCCGAATATAGTGGGGACAATTTGTTTTGTCCCCGTCTCGTCCCTGATATAATGGGGACAATTTTTTTTGTCCCCGTCCCGTCCCCGATATAATGGGGACATTTTGTTTTGTCCCCGTCCCGTCCCGAATATAATGGGGACAATTTTTTTTGTCCCCGTCCCGTCCCGAATACGACATGGGGACAATTATTTTGTCCCCGGGGACGTCCCGGCCTGGGTCCGTCCAGTGTCCCGACGGGACGTCCCTGTCCCCGGCAGAAGCTCTGGTCGTATACATATTATAAAGGGTATAGTAAAAGCTACGCTAAAATAACAAACGTTGTGGTATACGTAGTATCTGGACTTTGAATATGCGGAAAAAAAGTACCCGTGCGCAGCCGAAGCTGTTTTGATGAATTGTTTGAATTGCAATTCACAGGGGTCGGATTTTTGTAAATCTCGCTGGAAGATATTTTTCATTTTCCCTGCTGGTCATGATTTCCCTGTTAGAAGCAAGTTTAAAACTGCCTGTTGAAAAAATAATTTTCGTGAAACACCCCAACAAACTCGAAAATCCCTGCTGAAAAAAAGGTCAACAAATTTGAAAATCCCTACTTACAAAAAATCATTTTCGTAAATCACCTCAACAATTGCGAAAATCCCTGTTGACAAAAATCATTTTCAGTAAAACACCTCAATGATTCGATTCAGTTCAGTACCCAAATCGAATCATTCGATTTGGCTTTATGCTACAAATCGAATCGAAATACTACTGAAACGAATTGAATTGAATCGAATCGAATCGAAAATTTCCAATTCTGAATTGAATTGGTCCGACCACTAATCCATCATGTGTGTATGTAATTACTGCATGCGTTGAAGGCAATAGAGTGAACCATAAGAGAGTACCACTTTGATTGAGGACAAATCAAGATTATCTCCATTTTGGAAATTTTTTGACAATGTCAATAATTTTTGAACCTTCTGCTTACAATTATATGTTCCGAGTGCAAATAATGTGATAAATCAACAGGGATATAATAATGTGTAATTTTATTCATATCAGTTATAATACAAAATCAGTTTATGGGAAACCAATTAAAAAGTGCACCTCGAGATATTTAGAATCGAATAATCTCTAAGATTCTTATCTGAAAATCAAGTTAATGTTTATGGTCCCAGGCAATTTCGAAATTTCATAAAACTTTATTCCTGAAATTTTATAAAAATGTTTCACTTTCCCTGTGGTCACATCCGTAGGTCAAAAAACCCGGAAAGAGAATTTGAAAGGGGGACTAACTCCGGTGTTATGACGGAGAGATTCCTTTGAGTGATTGCAGCTCTGAAGTTAATTACAGAATTATACGTCGAGTGAATTGTTACTCTTATAATATCTTGCTTGTAAATGAATGAAGAATTGATGGCATTACAGTTGCTTAAAGTACTCACAAAAATTATTAAAATTCTTTTTTTGGGTTAGAATAAGACGTTTGAGATTTTTCTCGCCAGTATTTCAATGCCCAAGTCTCCCAGGACTCAATTCCATCGAAATTGGAAGATCTCATAAAGGAATATGCCCCCACTCAACAGCATGCTCACAAGGAATACATAAAAAGCAAGCACTACTGAGCTGTTCACGGACAAAGCTTCGACAGACATGTCCGATGCAGATCCTTGTCTCGCAGAAAGACATTTGGGGAATCTAATTGCATCCCATTTCTCCCACAGCCAATACAGCCCACTACTCAACATCACATTTGCCCTTTTCCGTGGATAATTGTAATCCTCATTGGCCAATTTGGACACAAACACCGAGGCTGGATGCCGAAACATCCTATCCTTAGTATTCTTCGCATTACTTGCAGCCTTCACATCTTTCAGGATTGCCCTCACTGCACCCAAGTAGTAGTTGAGTTGGTGAGAGTGAACCACCAGGGCTGATTTTGGCTCTTTCAAAAAAATCTCAAACGAGATGTTCTTAAGATTAAACAAACATCGATATTGGGCAGGGAATTCCCTTCCCCAGAAAGCCAGCTCCTTTACCTTCCCATAGCGAACCTGCTTATAGCTAATATCACATTCGTACATGCACTCATCTAACTGAGGGTTGCCATAAGGGGGCAAAATTACGTTGACCGGGAATCTGCTCGTACCAGGTGTTAATATTGATCCCATCACAGAAGGGTTCTGAATAAGATTCAAATTCTGATTCTGATTGGAATTTCGAACTAGATTTACTGCTCGCTTCAACCTCGGTTTCGAAAAAAAATTCTTCGATGTTTTTGAGTCGTGATTAAATTCTGTGACATCAATATTCATTGGGAGGACGAAAGTGAAATTCCGAAGTTCTTCCAAACTACTCCATTTTGTCAGGAGCTCATTCTGAGCCACAAAGACAGTTTTCAAAAATGCTTTGTAACCATTGGATAAGACAACAGCTGTCAGAATCCAAATTACGGAAATTGCAGTTACGAATTGGGACTTGGAGATCTTCGTATTCGGATTTAAAATAAATCCTCCTTGTTCCAGCAAGTGTCCCCACAATTTTAAAGTAATAATGAAGGATCCTTCAGCATTTCTGTCTCCAAGGAACAGAGACCCAGATAATATGACCAGTACTATTGAAAGGATCGTCAATCCGATGCAAAGCCAAATCGCTGGATCGAAGGGGTTGATGTACAGCGTTAATTCAAAGGAAGTACTGTAGACGCCGTCCGTTGTAATAAAATTGAATCCAGGTGTGTGGGAAACTCTAAACTCTGTAAAACCTTGACCAAATCTACCAGCTTGTCCAATAAACAATACGGGAACGAAATTTGCGTATGTGTAATGTACCTGGCTCACATTCCTATCCAAATCCTCGGTGAGGAAAGAAAAGAGACTGTCAAAAAGCTTCCAAGGGTTCCGCCGTTGTAAAGGCGTCCCTGATATTTTCCCCATATTGGGACCCCCGGCATCGAAAATGGATCGTCCCCAAAATATTTGTTTCCCAATGTTAGTAATTTCCTTAAATTTCCCCCGCATTGACTCCAGACAATCCTCCTCTGAACATTCGAACAGCTGGAGGCATTTCTTCCGATGCAAGCAGACCGAGTACCCCAAATATTGGACATGGGTCGGACGAACTTCTGGGAAAAGGATAAAGACTGGAACGTACAGGGACTTCCGAAGTATCTCTGTAACTAGATGATTCAGCTCATCAGTCACCTTGGACTTTTGCCCAATTAGGATGATTAAATTTGAGACACTGATTTCCATGAGAACATGGTGATTCCATGCTGATTTTAACTCCCAAGAACGGAATTGAATTCCGAGCTCTTGGGAAGCCAGTTCCTGGACTTTGAAAATATGGACGATGCAGCGTAAGTTCCGCTCTTTAAATACATGGACGTGTTCCAGGAGCCCTACCAGTGGTTTATACACACCCTTGTTGTCCTCAATGTATGTTCTTAGTCGAAATGGAGTCTCGATGCGTCTGTAGTCGTTCAGATGAGTCAACTGTACGATATTAATAATGCAATGGGTGAGTCTTTGGGTTAATGCCGGGAGGTTGGTTTCCAACGGAGGGGCTGCCTGGGTAGAAAAATGTTCTGTAAAATATCCCAGAACAAAATAAATGATATGAAACGGACCCATGATGGGAATTTTGTTGAAGTAAAACAGTTTGAGTCAGTACTTGTTCGGATAAAAACATTTTTTATTTTTGAGCTCTAGATCTGCATGTACGTTGTTTTGAAGCTCCGCGCGCTACTCCTAAAACCAGGACGCAGGATTTAGATATGTATTAGGCCTCATTGATTGGGCTTGATTCGTATAAGGCCTTTGGCTTTTAGTTGTGTGCACACATTCAAGATATAAGCCCCTACCTCGAAGTAATTGCCCCTTTGAAGCAAAGGGTTTTTATTAGTAAGTTATAAATTTCTGAAATAGCGAATATTTTAATTGGAAAATATTTGAGAAGAAAGAGCTTCAAGCCATTCTTGACATATGAACAAGGGTTTTAAAATAAATTTATTTTTGTCATTCCAGTTTTATTTTAGATATATATGCATAGCGTATTTAATAGTATTGCTAATATTGTTATACCTTAGAGTGCGTACTTATTTGCAATGAAATAATAATAATCATTGATTAGAAGTATCACTACTACAAAATAATATCTATTGTAAACACTTCCGCTGAAGTGCCAGATACTTTACAAGCAATTGTCTAAATCTTCGCAATGTCAATATTTGACTTATTTATGTACTTCTTAACGCTATGCAAAACGAGGAACGCCTGTTTTATGTATTTGATAATTTAATATATGTGCAGCGCAAGATAAAATTACCATATTTTCTTTGATAACTTTCATCTTATAGTGCTCAATACAACTCAATATAACTCAATACAACTCAATACAAATTTCATTATTTTTCAAAAATTGCTCTTTACTTTATAGATTGGGGCGGAGGACATTTATTTTTTAATTATACTTATCTTATCTATATAATAAAAGTTCTCTTTTGTAGGTGTCCGAGAGTGCTTTGTATTTAAATATGAAAATTATTCTTACATTTATTAATGTGCATTCATACTGATACGGGATATATCTCTACATATACATATATATAATGACTGGTCCAAATTATGTAACTATTCATATGCTTTTTTATAATACAAATTCTGAAATTCCTATAGATAATTTGAGGATACATTCATCACGCCAACTTCACTGAACAACTCGTTACTTAAACAAGCACAAAATATGGGAATACTGAATTGTAATGAGGAAAAAAATAAGATTGGAACACAATATTTTGGTATTACAGTAGTTCAAATGAAATTGTTCATTTAGAAAAACTGTGGTTGAGTTACTTTGTCGCACTTAGTACTGTCTCCTCTTTAAACATTTTCCATCTTCTCACTGTCACTTTCAACATCAAAACGGATGACGGGAAGACTCCTTTTTTTCCTTACAGGGATGATCACATCCTCTTCAAAAACGTCATCATCCTCATCCGTCGTGGACTGTCTTGAAGAGCTTTTAGCGTGAATCACAACGTAAATTAATAGCGCAGCCACCAGGAAGAAAATTATCCCAGCAACTACTGTTACGCCAATTAGAGCCCCATTGAGGTATGTAGGTTGAGGTGCACTTGCTTGGACAGTGGTGAACTCCACATTTCTAACCCATATTTTCTCAGGTCTCCAGGCTGACACTACTGTCGAAGTTTCCAAACTTGTAATCTTCTCTACGGTCTTCTGGCTCATTTTCTTCTGGACGTGCCAGAAGGGTTTGAAGCTGTTTTCATCCTTTAACTCCTGATGGAAATTCATGACGTATTTTATGGGGCTTATCAGGGAAAAAATATGTTGGCTCCTACAAGAGGAATTAAAAAAAATGCTGTAACAATTTAAACGCTGGGTTGTAGAGACTCTAAGCGAATAAGTACTTGGATTTGACATACAAGTAGGAATTCTCAATTTGATAGAAATTATATCTCAAGGACTTGAGCTGATACTGCCGGCAGGCGTCATAAGTAATAAACCTAATCACATAATTCAGATATGAGCAAGGTCTGCAGTATATATGTCTGTCAATGTAGGATTAATTTCATGAGTCAAACTTCCTAGATTATGTACTTGGAGGTTCCAGTGTTTTCAATCGATAATATTATTAGATTGCTCTTCGGGTGAAGTGGACAATCCAACTCAACTCTTAGGAATTTGCTTGTTGGCAGTAATACAGGAAATGCTTGGACGGAACTTAATTTCCCACAATGTGATGTTCTTGCGTAAACTGAGTGCACAAGAATATACCCATAAATGATAAAGCGGAAGAAAAATCAAAGATGTACAGTTGGCTTGTCATTACATTACTTTTAAAACTGTACTCTATGTGTGCTCTCTTTCTATAGATGAGGCATTACAATGACAAGGACTGTATTTATAGGTAAATGCTTCCAATGCATAAATTCTATTTTGTTCAGATGTTATTTAACCTTTTTAACAAAGTATGCACAAAATTTACAGATGCAGTTTTAATGGCCAGTTGTGTTATCTACTTTTGGTGGAAAATTACATTGCATAGGATGTTTAAAGTTTAATATCCATTTCCCCCTCCCCCCAATTACCTGGCACATGCAATACTGTAAATGAGATGCTGACACAAAATATTTATTCCCTCTTATACTCAAGGAAATCATTTCCAAATTTTAAAATTTTGTTTCGTTATCCCAGGTCCGAAATTGTCAATAAAATGTCAAAACGCCGGAGGAAAGCCAAGAGTATTCAAGGATTTTACAACATTTTTTTTGTTTCGGGCCAAAATTGCTTCTCAAATACCTTTTGACGCTGGTGTGTTAGAAAATGTTTTGGTTTTTCGTGGAGATCTTTGATAGGTCCCTAAGTTAAGAATTGTGGGTACGATCAAGCATAACAATCAGGTATATTTGTGTCTGCATAATTAATTTACTGCAGCTCTTTAAAATAATTCAGAAACTTTACCCGGGAATTTTGAATTTTGAAACCGCATTGTCTGACTTAGGAAGATCATGCAGATGATTACAGAATCTTGAAATATTTTTATAAATGTTAGCCCGTCCATTAAAAACGTATGCACAGTGTTCATACGAATCATGTCCACAATTAAAAACATAGTCTGTGTGACAGCGTTTCGGGAAGTCTATAAAATTCCCTTTAAACGAGCCTTTGAAAGATATTTGTGAAAAAAATTATGTTGATGCAAATAAGCGCTGAATTCAAAATTCACACTAAATTCCGACTTTTGTTCATTTCCGAAGGAACCATTGTCGGTGGTTAATGTTTGCAATTAGTATGGGATTGATACATATGTATATGTTTTCCCGTTTAAAGATATAGGTCAAAAAGTGTTTTAACTCTCTTTAAATCGACAGGACAACTAAACTTAGCTTTAGCTAACAACATAACTTTTTGTCAACCTATTCGTCTGTTAAATTTCTGACGCGAGCAAGGCCAACTTGAAAATAATTTTCAAGTGAAATATCCCTGACTCTGAGACCCTTTGAAGAATGAGGAACGGTGATACAATAATGAATAAACAATGTTAATTCATTTCATGTATCAAGTTGGTTTCCCCTAACTTCATGTAATAGTCCTCACTAAAAATGTCTATAACTAAATTAATAGTTAATATAAAATAAATTCACAGCGTCTTTAGTTTTTATGCACTATCAACTAAGTTTAATCCGTCAAGACCAACGCTCTATTATTATAATTACCACAGAGTAATTCGCATTTTAAAGTTGGCAGACAGTGAGTAAATATTTTGTTTTCAGTATTTTAAAGGTCTGTCAGTACAAAAGTATTTAGTGTTTACATGCTCCCAGTGACATGTAAAATATATTTCAAAGAAAGTAGGTACATATTTGGCTAAAAAATACTTTTCATCCGCAAGATTACGATTTTGACATGGTATGTAGCTTGTTTGATGTACAATATATGTGGGAATTTCATTTTAACAATGGTATCAGATATGTTGGAATGAATCCATCCTACACACACAATGTAGTGTTTGATCTCGGTGTGACTTCTTTGGACCTTACCACATTGCAAGCCATGGATAGAGAAATATTTGTCCTTGCTGAAGGCAGTGACTCTTCTATCGGTGGTCGAACCTTTACTAAAAATATCAAAAAATATGTGCTCCAGAGATATCGGGAAAGACACGGTGGGGAAGAGTATGACTCAAATCATTTGAGTAAACTCATGAAAAAGTGCAAGCAAAGGAAAAGAGATTTGTTTGGCTCTGGTTGTAAGGCAGTCTAAATTGATTATGTCGGTTACTAACATGGAAATTCTGCAATAACAGAGGCAATTTTCGAGAAGATTAACATTCACGTTTTAGCGAATATTCAAAAGATTTTGAAAGATTTTTTAAAGAAATCTGTATCAGACATTAAAGATATTGGGCAAGTGATTCTGGTTGGTGGTGCCAGGCGTATGTCTGCGATTGAGAAAAGAATTCAGAAAAACCTTCCGAGTTCAAATATCAGAAAGACGATGGATGTTGAAACAGTTGTAGCTGTAGGTGCAATCAAGCAGGTAATAACCATGCTGAGTAGGGATGAGTATGACGAGACGAGAATCTCGTTTATCTCGTTCTTTCTGCATCAACGAAACAGTACGAGACATCTCGCTTTATTTAACGAGAATATTGTTTGCAATTAAATCTTGTTATATGCCATATTGCCCGTATCAAAATGAAAAATGGGGTGTATTGCTATACCGTTTTGCCAATAAAGACATTTTGCAGTACTTGGTGCTAGCTTTTATTGCGGTAGGTGTTCATTAATTTTTTTCAAGGCTTTCATGTTTTTAAATTGTATGGTCCAAACCCAAAAAT
Organism: Allacma fusca; assembly: GCA_947179485.1. Taxonomy (NCBI): domain Eukaryota; kingdom Metazoa; phylum Arthropoda; class Collembola; order Symphypleona; family Sminthuridae; genus Allacma; species Allacma fusca. Next base: position 60,019,073 of record OX359245.1, read on the forward strand.
AAATATTTTGCGGCTTGAGATTGTTCCGATTAGTGAAATTAAATAAATCTCCATGTTCTCTTACCAGAATTTGTGCAGGCCAAAAATAAATTAATTACATATATTTCGACACAAAAACCATGTTTTGCCCTGTCTCGTCTGTCTCGTACTTTGCTTACTCTCGCAACTCTTGTTTTCGAAATATCTCGTTCTCGTATTTTTTAAGATACGAGAACGAGACAAACGATAATTTTAAATACATATCTCCTGAAACTAACTTTTCCCAACCAGGCTCTTGTAAATACGGTTTAAAAACGTAACGTGTTTAGCATATGACAGTTACTAGAGCAGAACTTTGCCGGAATTTAAATTGTACAACGTCCCATAATTTTCGACTTCGAAATATACGTTTGATTAGCTTCTAATTGTCAGTTCAATCATTGTATCATAATTGCAATTTCTCGGAAAATATAGGAACTCCAAAGAATTTAATCATATCGATGTTTCGAGTTATCTTTCACGACTCAAGGACGTAAACACTACACAGCACAGAATTTTGACTTCTGGGAAATTTTATTTTATTATCTGTGTAAATAAACACATTCTTATTAAATGGAATAAGGTTGTCGTTCTAAGAATTTAGTTTTTTCTCCAGACAATTTCGTTGCCCGATTATTTCAATTAATTCCAACTATAGTGTCAAATAATATTGTCCGTTTGTTTATACCTGCCAACACACCCATTATTTATTCGAGGACAATATTACAACTTACCTTTTAGTTTAAATTGAAGCAGCAAATACGCAACTGTGTTTCTTCATATCGTAGAGAGAGTATTTGCGAGTCTGCCTGGAAAATTTATTTCTGAGTTCTTTCAGGTTTGAACACCAGGAAATTGCATAAAATAATTATTCCAAACATGAAAATTAAGGTTGACACGGAGAATCAAGAAATACTTCGCTTGCCAGTTGAAGAGAAACTTTTGCAAGTTGGGAAACCTCTGCTGAATGTACTAAGCATTGCTGGCTTTCATCCTTTTCTAAAACCAAAACGGGTCGGTACTGGATTCCAGTACCTCAGTTTTGACCTTTATTGGGCGATTTTGAATTTAGCTTTGATCATAATAGCAGAAATATATTACGTAATATTTATTCATGGAATTATATTAGAGAAACATAACATGGGATTCACAGAAAAGTTTGCATACGCGCTAGCAACCTACTCAGTCCTGATTTCATTTATTTTCCATAAAGTCCTGTCAGTGTTTAAATATAAGCAATATGCTAAATTTTGGGAGGAAAATGTACGTTTGCTGACACAATTTTCTAAAATTGGACCTCAATTTGATGCAAGCTCTGAAAAACTGAATTATTATTTTGGACGTATTCGTCACGAAAATCTACGGAACTTGTTTTTCGGGTCATTTTATATGATTTATTGCATAATTATAGCCGTCATAAGAAATAAGTTGATTTCAAGTTCAAGGGAAACTTTGACTAGCAATTTTATCGCTATTATTTACACCCAATCCCTTATTTGGAATATGAATTTTTCAATGTATATTCTGTTTGGCCTATTTCTTGGTTTATATTTAAAAATCTACAGCAGATGTTTACGAGTGATTTCTACGGAAGTGGAAAAGATTGTTATTATACAAAATCGTTTGGAATTGGCGCTTGTTAAAAATTTTGATTTGGGATACACACCAATTCTAAGAGATCATTGCAGCACTGAGCAGATCTCGGAGCGGTTACAACAATGCTTGAAGGCTTATTTGATCATTGAAGAGCTAGTGTTGAGTTTTAACCGACATTTTAACACTGAATTGTTTTTAATATTTGTTTCGTCCTTTTTTATTATCTCTGCTCGTACCTTCGTAATACTGTATGTTTTCCTGAAATCATCTTCAACAGAATTAATGTTTATGGTTGGAAAGATTATTGTGTACATCTGGCAAATCTACTACATTGCTGTCTTGTGCTCCCAATTGGACCAGGAAGTCAAAGGAATACAATTTTTCCTCCATCGGATTGAGCTGAGAGGTTTACCCATGTATTTGCAAACCAAAGTAAGATAAAATACTGTTCTGGGAAATCAATTTTGATAACCTGAAATAATTTACGAATATTTGTAAATTTATATAATAGTTATTGTTAATCTGTGTTTATAGATTGGAATACTTGTAGTTAGGCTTGCCACCGATCCTCTTGCAATTTCTCCCTGGCAATTTTTCAGGTTGGATCGACGACTTCTAACTACGGTTAGATTTCTATGCGTACTAATTACAGCAACAAGTGTGAGGAAGAAAAAAATTCATGTTTAATAAAGTTTATTTTGTAACTTCTTTTAGATGTTCGCGTCAATGACAACGTATCTAATAATTCTGATCCAGTTCCAAATCAGTGATAAAAACGCATCTTAATGGGTTTATAATTTACTCGTCGTCACTATGTAACTATACTCGTCCACTACAGACGAAAATTGTATGGATGAGTAAACAGCAAATATTTGTGTGTTCATAGTTAACCCGTGTCGGCCATTATTTTTCGGGTTTACTATACAATGTAGAATAATTACCCTTGTACCAGTAATTGATATCAAAGTTTAAGTACCATTCTTAAACCCTCATTAACATATAATTAGTATATGATTAACAATGACTACATTGAGTAAAAATTGTATTGTAGAAATAGCAATGGTTCTGTAAATATTCCCTGTTAGCGTCAAATTAGGAAGACAAATTGTGTTGGATATAATTTTCAGTATACTCCAAACACATTTAAAAATTTTGAACCACGTTACAAATCGAGCATATTTTATTACTAGATCACGAGTCCATGTACTTAAGTGAATTTTGGAAAGATTGGATACGCTTAAATGATGTTTAAACTATATTTCAACGTTTTGTTTTGCAGAGTTATTGAAAATACATTTTAGCGTCTTCAAATATTTTTGATATTTTTTACACTGAAAGTACCACAGGCCAGGTACATTGAAATATCCAGGTAAAGTTACAAACGTAGGTACTAGGGATGCCAAATACGATAATGCCGAGACGATATTCTCGGAAATATCGCCATTTTACCACCGATATAACTTGCGATAAAAATCGCCAAATGTGTCGAGAATATCGGTGTCTCGCAAATATCAATTTCCATACATTTGGCCTTTTCTAATGTGATTTCGGTAGCGCGGTTGAATAAGAATAATACAAAGGGATTCATCTAAATGGCATACAAGAATTACTCGCTTAAACAGCGCTGCTATACAAGCTCTTTCAGTAAAAACATACTTTGTATATATCAATAATACATGTATATTTCATGTATGCAGTATGAACAACTGTACACATGTATTACCGGCATCAATAATAATTGTGCAAGCAGTCCTCATCTCATTTATTTCCGATACATTTCCGGTTTGATAATGTATTTTAATGAAATAACAATTGTTTCTAATAATTAGTGAAGATTTTCGGAATCGATGAAGGGTGCAAAAGCCATATAATTAAAAAATAAAGTTTATGAATCGAAGGATTACGCCAAATATCATGGAAAATATGGAAACAGAGCTCAGGTTTGGGAATATTTCTGCTAAGATAAGTTCGATTTAAGGCTTTGTGGAAACTATGTGAAACAGATTTATACCAACTACGGAAAATAATACTCAATATAAAATACCAACTCAAAGCAGTACTTAATATCACGTTAGGTCAAGAGTCACCGAATTCGGTTGTTCAAGATTTATATGTGTCAGATGATGTTTCTGAAACAACGCTAGTTACGTGGCCGCACCATCTGCCTTAGAGGGTTGCTCGGATCTGTTCTTTGACGCAGAGGATTAATTTGTTACTTTATATGAAAGTAACCTTTCATAAGCTTGCAGTAAGCTTCCTTATAATCTGTATAGTTTTTGTTATTTATTGCTAACTGCATAGTTTTGATAAAAATTTAATTGAATCACTGTAAAATTATTACGTTATAAATTTCCCCAGCATATCTAATTTTAATGAAGATAAGGCCCGATATATCGCCGGTAGGCGATATATCGTAAAATGTGATTTACCCGAGAACGATAATTGCGATATAAGATGAATGGCGATAGCTGGCATCCCTAGTAGGTACGTCTCAGGTGTTGTTAAGCCTGTTACTTATTACTGGTACAAATCAACAAAAAATATTTAAGTAATAATTACAGTTACCACGAGTAATGTATTAGGCATCAGAAAAAGGTACAGGTCATGACGTATTTTGTTTTTCCTGTATATGCATATGAGTTACAGCTCCATGCACGGCATTTTAGAACTAAGTGTTGTATTATCGATTTCGATCGCGATTGCAATTTTTTAGAATATTCGAGCAATCAAAAAATTTAATAATACGGATTATTTGCAACGCATAAAAACTTCATTTACAAATATACTTTTATTTATGGATAGTCGGTTTGGCGATATTCTCGTGAAGGTCGGAAATAAAGGTGAATGCGGTTGCTGCTCTCAGAAATTAATTTTCTGGGAAGAAAATATGAAAACAGTATTTGAATTGAGTTCAACAACAAAATTACATGCAAATATTATTGCACGTTTGTTAGCACCTGCTAGCACATCAATTATTGATCTGGTCAAGGATAATAATACATATTATCCCATTAAGGTTTTTTTAACACAGCAAATACGCAGCTACTTTTATGAAAATTGCAGTCAAATACGACAAATGCAAGATCCCATTATTAGCAGCATGTCTCATTTCTGAGTTCTACGAATATTGAACAGCAACTCCATAAAACAGTTCTCAAAATGGACTTTCAGATTTCCATCGAGAAACCAGGAATTCGTCGTGTGTCAGTTGAAGATAAACTTTTACAAATCGGAAAACCCCTGCTGAATGCGTTATGCCTTGCGGGCTATCATCCTTTATTAAAAGCAAAATGGGGCAAAGCTGGATTTGTGCGCCCGGGGATTGGCCTTTTCTGGGCAATTTTCAACTTCGTCTTGCTTTTAGTTACTGAAGTATTATACTGCATATATATTTATTCAGCTATAATAGAGAAGCAAGACATGGGTTTCACAGAAAATTTTGCCTACTCACTAATGACCTACTCAGTCTTGACTTCATTTGTTGTCCTGAAGGGACTCACAATATATAAATATAAGCAGAATGGTAAATTTTGGGAGCAGAATGTTCATTTGCTGGAAGAATTTTCTGAAGCGGGTCCTCAATTCGATGTAAGCTCCGAACAGCAAAATGATTATTTTGGACGCATGGGTCACGAAATTCGACGGAGCCTGATTTTTGGTACAATTTATATAATTTATTGTATGACCGTCGGCGTCATAAGAAATAAAATGGTTGAAGATTCATTTAATGCCTTGCCTGGCGCTTATGATTTTCTCATTTACACTGATTCCATCGTTTGGAATCTAAATTTTTCAATGTATTTTCTGTTTGGCCTATTTCTTGGATTTTATTTAAAAATCTACATCACATGTTTACGGGTGATTGCCATGGAAGTGGAAAAACTTGTTATTATTCAAAACGCAAAAGATAAATTGACACTCATTCAAAATTTGGACTTGGGACGTACACCAATTCTGAAGCCTCAGTACAACCGCGAACAGATGGCGGAGCAGCTAGAACAATGTTTGAAGGCATATTTAATCACTGAAGATCTGGTGTTGTGTTTTAGCCGTCATTTTGACACTGAACTATTTTTAATATTTGTTTCCTCCTTTTTTATCATTTTTGCCCGTACCTTCGTAATACTTTATGCTTTCCTGAGGTGTTCTCCAGCAGAGTTAATGTTCATGGTTGGGAAGATTGTTGTGTACATCTGGCAAATTTATTACATCGCCGCCTTATGCTCACAACTGGACCAGGAAGTCAAGGGAATACAATTTTTCCTCCATCGGATTGAGTTGAGAGATTTACCAACGTATTTACAAACGAAGGTAAGGAAAAGATTTTGGAACGACAGGAATTTTGATAACCCTGAATTTGTCATTGAATATTCATGGATTGTATGCTCTTTAATTGATTGTTACAGATTCAAATGCTAGGAGTAAGGCTTGCTACTGAGCCTCATGGGATTTCTCCCCGCGAATTTTTCAAGCTTGATCGAAGGCTTGTAACCACGGTTAGAATCTTATATATTCGAATTATACCATTAAATATAGAAATCTATAATTTATAAACAGTATTTGTATATGAAATCAAATTGATCACTTTGTAATGTATTTGTTTTAGATGTTCGCATCTATGACAACGTACCTAATAATTCTGATCCAGTTTGAAATTGGTGATAAAAACGCACCTTGAGCCTATAGCTCCGAGAGCGTATTCATACCGAAGATACCCGTTGGGTAAAATGACATATAATGGTGATTTTTAAGACTTTTCGGCAAAACATCGCATGAAAATTTTCTCCTACCGTCTCTGTTTTAGCTACAAAAAAATTGTTTACCTAACAAATCCCTGAAATTATTCAGGGAAAATTTCATCCTTGGGAACTTTGGAGTTATTCCAGATTCTAGACTTCTGTGGCGAGATGATAAAGAAAACGGAAACATTTTCAGGGATAAGTGCCTGGCGTGGGTACAACAAGCTGCGAATTATAAAATGTTATAAAAATTAAATATAGGCAATATAATTGATTCAACAAGCCTCAACATGGACGTCATGCCTGTAGTTATGTTTATCTATATAGAAGACATCGTCTCAACTTCTCTTTAATAAAATTGTTAATGCACAGTTGTCATTTCGCTAATTTCTTTCATGTAAAAGATCAGAAATTATCAGAATTTCAAACTTCTTTAAAAGAAGACAACCTAACGATTGGGGTGTTTGTAAATAAAACTCGTTTATTACTTCACCGTATATACAATTTACCATGGCCTACGTACAGAAGTTCCATACAATATTTGGCTTCAACTGATTACAGATAATTTAGTTCTAGTCCTCATAAATTTATTTTATTGACGTGCGTAAAGATTTGAGGTAGTTTGAGGTGAATTCAAAAAATTCAAGCAAAGTTAGTTTTTTAGTTACGATTTATTCGCTTTCAATGCGACTAAATTGTTTTAAGAAATACTTTGACACTAGTTTTTATGGCATTGTGAAGGTTTGCAGCTACAAAATGTGATAAGTAAATTTAAAAATGTAGGAATGCAGAAAAAGATTTGCAAGTGTGGAAACATTCTGCTTACGGAACACAATTATTGTAGAAAATGCGAAAGGGGTGATGCTGACATTAAACATTACCTATTAAAAATTATACATAACCGGGCCATAATCATTGCTCGGACTGGGTATGGGTAATGCTCAAGTAAATGGATATGGGTACAGGTACGGGTACTACTCAGGTACTCGCAAGTATACGCGGGTACTACCAGGGTACTCTGGATTTTAGACAACAAAATGGGTACACGAACAGTAGGGGTATGGGTACATACTCACTCAGTGGTCATCGGGTAGTATCCAAAAGATACGGGTATCACTCTGTAAAATATATTTACCTGTGTACCCGAGTATTTTTGGGTACTTCAAGGATTCCTGCTGGGATAGATTACTATGGTTAACTGTAAAACCAGTCAACCGTGGAGTTGGGTTTAAATCTGCTTTGCTCTTTCGTATACGAATACCCGTGTCAGTACAAGAGAAACTGGGGTTGGTTTCATTTCTGCTTACGTGGTCGTTGCATTCTACCGTTTCTAATGATTCCTCTTAGGAAACTAATACAGAAGCGGAACGTCAAGAATCAGTTAGTTTGCCTATTTATCCACTAGAGAATGGAGCTCATCACAAAAGAATTTTAATGGGCAAGTTCTTGAGTTTAATTTTAATTAGCATCATTGGAAGCGCAAAATTAAAATTATTTTAAGGCCTGTTATGAGATAAGATATGGGATATATGATAGCATGGGATTAAGATGGAAAATATCCAGTGACAAATTCAACAATTCGCTCTTTATTTTTTATATTTCGGCGACACAAGTGTTGTCTGTATGAATCACAGGGATGAACCGGACGGCGGCGTCAGCCTCCTTAGAAAAAATTGTCATCCGTGAGTCTATTTGCCTTGCAATTTTCCTTTGAAAATGCTCGACCGATTTTGTTCAAACCTTTTTGTGAACATTCTTTAGGTTTAGACCACTTTCTCGGATGAGTTTGTTATTGGTTGGCGTGTTCATACGTACAAAAAATAACAACGAATAATATCTTTTTCTTTGTCAAAAAATTTCAAAATGTTAATTGTTTTTAAAAATTATTAGAATTTTGTTTAAATATTTCAATAAAAACAAATTCAGACAGATCATTCTTAAAAGTCTCAGAACCAAAAATATGATTTAGCATGTACCGAAATCAAAAAGGATGGTAATTTATACAGATTATTTCCATTGCAAATACAATAAGTCAACTTCGCAGTTTGTTGATCTGAATTATTCACTAAACTTTATAAAATTTGTCACAACCAATTTTGGTTCCATATACATATATCAATTTCACTGATTAGCCTAATTTGTACGCTTTACGATCACCATATATTTTCTCATTATCATAATTTATCCCACATATTCCTATGAATGCTAGTGGAAACTTAAAACGGTTTTATTTAATTGAACAAAAAACCACATCCCAAAGAATAAATTGAGTTTGAGATAATTACCAACGATACACTGCTGAACAACAATATTTCAAATACTGAACCTGCGTTTATAGCCGTCCCATTAACATGATTTCGTTCGGATAATAATAATAATAATACTTTAATACATGCTGAGTCCGTCGGCAAAGTTTTTTATAAAGTATTCCCAGTTTATGTGACCAAAGTCGGTGTAAAATACTTTTCGGTCTTCTGGATTCATTTCCTGATGCAGCATTTTCATGTTTGTTGTATTGAAGTTCCATTCGTTTAATGAAAAAGGCATGAATGCTTGGGCGAACTTGTACGCTTTCAGTTGCTTTTTCAAACTGTAATAAATGAATGTTTATATTATACTAAATTTTACTTCTAGTAATAAATCCTGTGTTCCAGTACCTTGATGTTTATAGTTTAACAAAACTAATGTATTTTTGCTATATTTCCCTTGATGTCTTGTTTTAATTTAACTGAACCAGCTAGTTTACGTTCCATGGAATTGAAAACATTACAATTCATTTCAATCGAACCAACTATTGACGTATGGCATGGGAAGCGTGGTGTTTCAAAAAAAAACAAGAAATCTGAGAAAATACTAAAATAATAATGTGTTTATATAATAAAGTGTTTAAACTATAATTCGTATATTTACCTGAGGATTCTATTTCCCTTCCAAGGGTACTTGAAAAAGGAACATAGTTCAAAAAACATGTGATTTTTCAAACGAAATATGGAATAATTGGTGGAAAAGCCTGGTGAAAATATGTAACGCATTATAGGGTGCGAATCTTTCTGAGCAGTTTCATAGCCCAAGTTGACAATTTGTCGGTTGAAAACCATATTTTCGGCGCTTGGAACACAGTTATACACAACAAATCCGCTATCTGAACTAGCAACAATAAAAGCATTTAATTGTAAAAATAAATGTTTGAGTACGAACATATTTTTAAAAAACCAGCAGAGGCTTACAATGATCCCCGCCGCCAAGCAGCTGCCAAAATTGTATTCACAGCATAATCCACGGGTGTAATAGCAAGACTGTTGTTCGAGTTAAATAAAACTGTCTGGTACACACCCGAAAACATCATACGATAGTATTGGCTAAGACTAGAACTCGTATTACTCCATCCTAAAATAGGCTCCTTGTATGCAGCTAGAACTAGTAACAAAAATCAAGTAATTTTGTAGAACCTTTTAATTTTTTTCTAATCTAAAAATTTGATTGTTTTAATTCGAAAGAATTTTCATTGTATTTTAAAAATCTGTTGTCTAACTGGCACCCGGACGAACCACGCAAACTGGAAGCCGGTCCTGGAAAGATTCCACAAGTGTCTCTGCCATATGCTTTGAATACGTATAAGTATTTTGGTTTTTTTCAAAAATTCTGTTTCAAAAAGAGAAAACAGTTAAGAACATGAGAGTTTTGACTTTGGAAATTTTAAAGCTGGCAGTTTAAAAGGCACACCATTTACCTGCTAGTCACAGACTGAAGTACATCTTCTGGCATGTTTTGGAAAGTTTTCAACGCTTCCAGTGGTTCTATAGTTGTTTTATAAACCTTCTCATCCAATATAGTTTCTTGATACATACAAAACGCCGTTGAAACATATACAAACGCCTGTTTACGATAATAATACATGGTTGTTACTATTATAATTAGAATCTGAGATTTTTGTGAAATGTATAATTTCAAATCCTACAACTGTTTAAATAAAATACGAAACAATTTATTGATACGATTCCTACGTGTACAACTATATTTATATCGTAATAGTTTCTGTTTCACAATCTTGACATCTGAGTTACCTTGACATTCCTCATTTGTGTTGCGACGGTCAGCACGTTATAAGTACCACCCACGTTTACCTTCATGACTTTGGGTAGAGCCATGTTGAAAGTAATTGCGGCGGCGCAATGTAAGACTATGTCAACATCTTTTACTAGTTCCATTGTCTTTTTGTTAAAGCCACAATTCGTGAGTGTTAGATCTCCTTGAAGGCAGCAAATTTTGTCCAATAAGACAGGCCTGTCTTTCAAAATATTTTCAAACACCTGTAATTCATTAATATTTACAGTTTTGAAAATATTAAAGAATTGCTACACATACGGATGTTAACAATGCTCCTGATTTGTTTTCTGTTTCTATCCAAAGTAAGAGTAAATAACATGCTTCAATTTAATGCTTGATATTTTGGACGCATGTTTGTTCATTTATTTTTCGAGTAACGGTGTCAAACTCATTAACCTAACCAATCTCGTAAGACTGGAGCAGACGCACCAAAGTGCTTTTTAAAAATATTTCATTCCGAGACATAGTTCTGCAAAATCCATTTGAAAAACATTTATACTCATGCCCAATCAATACCAGATTTATTGGCTTTTCAAAAATTGCATTATAAAATATTGCGGCATTACTAAACTTTGACACTAAAATTTTTAAAAATGAAGTGCAAGAAGAGTGTAAAGAACAGCGAGCATAAGATGAGCAAGACGAGAATGTTAGTGGTAATGCAATTGATCATTTGATTATTTCGTTGAAAGTGGAATAAAAAAACTCAGGTACTTGGAATGTTGCAGGTATGAAATAATGTATGCATTATATACAATTCATAGTTGTATTATTATTATTATTATTATTATTGAATTACAGACATAGTTCTGCAAAATCCATTTGAAAAACATTTATACTCATGCCCAATCAATACCAGATTTATTGGCTTTTCAAAAATTGTTTATAAAAAATGCGGCATTGCTAAATTTTGACACGTTTTGGACCGTTCAGAAAAAATTTTAAAATGAGGTGTACAAAGATCAAAATATGGCCAAGAGGAGAATGTTAGCATTAATGCGATTGCTACCTTGATTATATTTCGTCGAAAGGGGAATAAAAATACTCAGATACTTGGAATGTTGGAGGTTGAGCCCGGTGGGAAATATTGTATGCACTGTATACAATTAACCGCATTTTGTGGAAACCAGGAAACCCTTTTTGCGATCAAGTGCTCATTCATATATGCAAGATCTTTTAAATTTTATCTTATTCATATTATTTTGTTATAAAAAAATTTAAATGGTTTCCAAAAGATATAGTCTATGCTTATACTTATACGCATTTATACAAATATTCAAAATACTTAGTCTCACATACCTTTGAGTCTACAATTTCTGACAGCCTAGTCCGTATTTCGTCCTGAGAATGGATATGGTCCTTGTCACGGACCAAAATATAAATACGACCTATTTCGGAGCAAGAAGACAAAAGTTTGCTCAAGAGACATTTCCCCACAAACCCGGTTGCTCCCGTGATAAAAATTGATCTGCCAGCATAGAAATTGAATATACTGTTTTCAGATTCCATTCCTATTAAGAATATTCAAATTTACTCTATAGAGAGTTTTCCCAATATTTAATAACAGCTTTTAGTTTATTATCAGCTACTTATGATGTCTAGACCACTAATTCCTCCAAAGAATGAAAATAAACTGACACTGAAAACGCATTATATGGAATATAAACGCGCATATGTAATTACATAGTTGTGTTACACTAGGCAATTATTGTTTAATTAGGATTATTGTGCACAAATCGTAATTATGCCCCGAACCGACTAGGGAAAAACTATTACTCTCACCAACTGTTTTTGCACGAATATTTCCAAGGTATATTAAGTTCCTATTACACAAAGAAGGAGAGACCTGTTTAACAGAGAACATTTACCAGATCATTGCTATAAAACTGACCAAAGTTGCACAATCTCCTCTGTTAGCATGTATATGTTTCTATCACAGTTGTTGCGCCTCATACTGTCCAATAGTGGAAGCCGACTTTCTATTTATTTGTGCACTTACTTGTGCATAAACTTAAGGAGAAATTCGCCAGTAAACTTTGCTATGAAATTTATGGAAGACAAAAAGAGAATGGCTGGCGTGATTGAAGCAAGTAATGCATACATGCACGTGAAGTATACTGGTATAGCTGTAAAGGTTAAGTTTCCAATTGACAGTTCACGTTGCAAATGTGGGGTTTTAATCAAAGGATCTTATATTTTTTAATATGTGAGAGAAATAAATCATTGACCAATTACTAGCCGTTATATTTACTATTATTGCATCAGTAATGAATTCGTAGCTTTACTATTTTTATTCGGTTTAATTGTAGCTTATTAAAGTATAATTTTTGCTTTCCTGCATTTTCTATGAAGGTCGAAATAACCTTGCAAGCTATAAATTAGTTTTTATTATATCCACGTGTGCAATTACGACGAATGTGATAATCAAGGCAAAGAAACTTGGGTAATTTGTCAGCATTCTGCACTGTGAAACTAGCTAAAAACAACTGGAATTGGAATATTAGGGAGGCGTTTCATGTTAACTTCAATACAACTGGAACCCATATTGAAACTGATGTGAGTATGGGTTACTACTATGTATATAAAGACTTTATTGACACTGCTTCTCAACAAAAGTAGCCATACATTGACTCAGTATACTATTTCCTAGTGTATTACATCATATATGTATGATAGTACAATGTGTTATGAATTTCTATATAAATGATTATTACATATTAAAGCACCACTTTTTAGCACTATTGCTACAACTTCATCAATAACAGTATTGGAAATTCTAAATCTTTTTAGAAATTTTACAAAAAAATTTGAAATTGTTCCACGTGCACCTATATACAATCCTATTGTTTCAATTTCACGTAAATTAAATTTACTTTTGAAGTAAGGTATACATGGATCATAAATAGATTTTTTCTCGTAGTTGACATTATCTGCTTGGTGGAGGTCTTGTTCAATTCTAATTGTAGTGTCTATTATGTATCCCTTCATAGTAATATGGTCGTAGGCAAGAATGTCTGCTCTTCTACTTGTATTATTGTTGTCTGTACAGTATATTTCTTCCTCAACTCTTAATCCTGTTTCTTTAAGTTTAGAAGCTATAAGTGAGCGAATGCTGTGGTGTCTATTGTTTCGAAGTAGTTCCCCCCTCGGGCATTTACCAAGAATATGTCCTAAGGTTTCAAACTCATTGCAGTTTCTGCAACGGCTATTTCCTTGGCTGTATCCGGGGTTGTTTTTTACTGGCAAAACATTTGCAGCCATTTTAATTGCATTGGTCCATTCCGATGTTGAAAGGCCGGCCTTGCTTTTTATCCATTTATTTGCAGCTGTGTTCGGAGTATTGAACGACGCCTTGTCCTTTAGTAGGAAGTTTACACCATTTTTCGCATTCTAAACGTAGGAGTTCATTTCGTATTAGTTTACATGACTTAATTTGTTTAGTAACAGTTGTTTGAGATTCTGTAGATGGCAGTGGGAGCGATGAAGCATCCAATCTATTTGCCATGTATAATTGGTTGGGTTGTAAATGTTCCAGGGCAGTCGTGAAGTCTTCTGAAAGATTAAGCTTCGACAGACAAAGTTGTTTCTCTAATTCCAGGTCTCGAACATGTGCAAGAACTTGTACACCACAATTTTGTAAATGTTCACTTGCATTATATGATTGTATAAATGCTTCCCAAGATGCCTTTATAATTCCTAAACCTTTCACTTTAGTGTTAGCATAAATCATTGAATCCGGTGTTGATATTGGGATTTGTAAAATTTCTGTGACTACACTTTTTAGTATTTTGTCAATATTTTGCAGAAACGTTGAATTTAATTTACTTAAAATTGTATGTTGCAAAGGAAAAATCAATATAGGCCATACATACGTGTTGATTATGTTTAGTTTTTGGCCTGGGTTGAGAAACGTTGTTGAAGCCAATCTTTCTATTTGATTTCTGAATTTAGTAATAATTTTAGCTTCATCCAAGAAAATCTCTTCGTTGTAGGTACATCCTAAGTACTTGACGGATTCGTTTGGTTGAATTGATTTTATTTTTGTTTCAGAATTCAAAACCAAATCCTCTGTACATAATTCTGCTTTTACGATGCAAATGCATTATGATTTGGATGCATTGACTTTAAGTCCCAATTCATCGTACAGTGACAGGAATGTTTGGCCTAAAACTATGGCAGATGTTCTTGAACATGACGATATTTGAGAGTCATCAGCGAAATTCTGTAATGTTTCTTTTGGGAAAGAGGAGTGTAATTCGAATCCATACATCGACTTTACTTCTGGTTCATTAATTTCTTCAACTTCATCATCAATGGCATTGTTGAAAATCCAAGGAGAGCTAGGAGCACCCTGCATAACTCCGCATTTAAAATATATTTTCTGTGTTTTACCTTTTATAGTGTTGATTCTGGTGTTTTTCCAACCATAAAGTTTATTGTAATATCTTTAAGCTTTGTGGGAGCCCTTCTGGCTTATATTCGCTGTATGGCATGTTTGTGACCAATTTTGTCAAATGTTTGAGTTATATCAAACAACGTGTTTGTATAATCTAGTTTTTCTTCTTTGGCTTTCTGTAGGCATGCTTGCATAATCGATGTATTTATTAGAGTTCCGTGTTGGTTGCTGAATCCTCTCTGATAATCCGAGAAAGGCACATATCTTCTAATTTTAGCATCTAGCACTTTTTCCACCACTCTTCTAATTACAGAGCAAATTGTGATGGGACGAAAGTTCTTTGGATTTTTCTCATCTCCACCTTTATGTATCAGTATAGTTCTTGCTTCTCTCATAAATTCCGGTACAAAATTAAAATTGAGCATGTATGTAATTACTGCAGCAAGGATCTTCGAAGATTATGCCGTTGTTGCTTTGAGCCATCTTGAAAGTACTCCATCATTACCTGGTGCAGTTCTTGAATTAAGCCGGTATATTTGGAATTTAACTTCTTCGTCACTTACAATAATATCGAATTCTTCGTCAAGTTTGTTTTGCTCGTCTTGATTAACAGGATTTTTAGCTGGTCTACATTTGTCATTGGGTGTCTCCCATCTTGTAGAGAATTCATCATATAGCTGATCAAGTTCGATTGTGCATCCCTGGTCTTTCCTGTCTTAAATAATTTGGTTTACAGCTTTATTTCTTTGATTATAATATAACCATTGCATCTTTTCTCTATCATATTGTGCTCTTCGTTTGTTTCTTTTACGCTTCGTTGCACGTTGAGGGTTAGTAGACTGGTCATAACCATTGTCTAATGTTTGAAAGCATTTTGATTTTCGAATGTTATAAAACTTTTTTGCCGGATGTTATGGACCTGGTAATTCTTTCTCACATTTATGAAGTGTTATTGTGTATAATAAAAGAATTTGTTCGAATCTCACATGATTACTTTCATTGGATATAAGCAAGTCATTCATTTGTTGTAAAATACTTAGAAGCTCATTCTTCAAAACTTCTTTGAAGGCAGGTGGGGCAGTAATAATTTCATCTTCTAGTATTTCATTTGCAATATCCGCTCGATTTTGACTTTAATGTGATCGTGTGATATGTCCTCGGCATCCTCCTTTGCTTTTGCAAAGCTGTTCGCAAAAAGGACAGGGCCAACGACTATCTTCAGGATTCAGTGATGAGAAATTGTCTCTAGCAGTTTGTATTAATGATCTCAAGTCTCCGACAGCATCCTGGTCGGCCATATTCTGGATCGGCCAATACTCAATTTCACATTTTTTTCTTTTTTTCCACTTTATTAAAATAGAAAAACTTTTTTTTATAGCTGCTTATTATAAAAAGTGGAATCTAACTGTCCCCTTAAAATAGCTTTGACTTCAAATATCAATATGAGGACAAATGTAACTTGAATATCTGATGGTATATTCGGATTCAGCTATATCTATTTGATAATATTCCATAGTCAATATTTATGAAGAAATCCTTTAAATGAAATTTTATTATTTCTATGATTTAGTCGCTCACAATCGTTCCTAAAATATAGTGTAGAATATTGGAGTCGACTATAGTTTGTACGTAGTTTGGAAGTTGTTTACTTGTAAACTCAACGTCCAATAAGAAGTAGTGCTGTGCTACCCGAGTAAGCACTATACTTATATACGAAATGCGCGACTATGTAATTTCTATATCTTACACCGTTACACTGCGTTTCAATATTTGAAATATTATTTTGCGTTTGTGTGAATGGATATAAGCTTTGCTTTTACGATTTTCATTTAATGTGCAACGTTTTGTTTTTGTATTTGGAGCTATGAGCGTTCTACTTTGTGCTCCTTTTTAGCATTAGTTGAACTTTTACTATTATTTATTGTAGCTTTAATCATCCCAGTTGTAAAAGCAAAATCTCAGGATTAATCCCTATTTATATCAGTACCTTAATTCTCCGTTAATTGTAATCCAGATTATGGTAGATTCGGCGCATGAAATGGCAATGGACAGCCCGATGCCAATAAAACCTCTGTTAAGTCCGACAGTAATTGAAATACTGAAAACAAGGAGAATCAGCGTGCAATGAAGAATATTCAGCGTAGACAGCGGCTCAGTCGACTAGATATTAAGATCATAGATGACATGCTTATAAACCCAGAGTATTTGCAGTCGGTTTTACTTAAAAAACTGACATTTACGTGCACGGTGAAGGTCTATGTATAATTTTTGTTTATACACTGCAATATACTGCACTAATATTCCCATAACCTCAAGTTTCAACTTTATGTACATATAATGGCAATGAACAGTCCAATTGTAATAATTTTTGTCAACATAAGGTTTCTATGGTGCAATCAGTGGTTCTCATGTATGTACGTGAGCTGTGCAAGCATGTGAATGTTGTCTAAAAAATTAACAAGTTTCCCAAAATGTTTAATCTATAATTTGATGCTTGTTGTAAAGAACATTCCTGTGCTCCTCTAATTTAGCTTCATCAGTAGTCTAGCTTCATCGACTACTATAGATAAACGGTTTACTATTAACGGGAGAGTTTTTCCTAGGGATCATATTTATAACTTATTTTTAGAATTCAGGAAACCTTTTTAGGCTGATTTGAACGCCTTGAACCGCAATTCAGTGAACTTTTACATATATTGCATACTGTGACCTTTATGCTGTGTATAGTAGTGTGATAGTTGTAGTGTAGAGTAACACCCATTTTAGCTTGCGGCAAGGGGCCGTTCAAGTAATTCATAACCCAGGGGTAGTGGGTGGCCTTACAAAGTAACGTTATGCTTTGTTACGTGCAACGGGGGGTCGTAGATCACCTTGGTACGTAACGCAATGTCGTGATGATCCTTCTTACCTCTGAAAATTAAATGACTCGTTTTTAGCTTCGATTTACGATGAGTTGGTGGTTCTATTATAGACACACGTAACGTTAATTTCACATATATACGATTTTGCACACATATTCTTGAAAAAATTTGTGCAAGGAAAAACCATATTCGCCTTAAAGGTTTCACGTATTGTGCATCATTTATTGAATTTTGTTTATTAATTTGAAAATTGTAAATGGCAAAATTTATTGCATGTGGACTATGTTTCGAACCCCTTCGGGGTTCCCCGGAGGGAGATCAAGGAAGGGAGTATCACGCTATAGCTTTAAGCTGTGGACATTTACTTCATAAATTCTGCCTGACTTCAGTTTTTCAAGCAATTGAAAATTTAAACGCAGGACATTATTGAATGTGTTGTACAAGGGTATGCAGAGAGTGATGATGAAGACAGTGACATTGAAGTTATTGAAAGTATTTCTGACTGGTTAAAAAGTCCATTTGTTGAATGTGAGGCTGAAACCACAAATTGAATAAACTGGATGAATCGTAGTCTTTAAGCAGGCATACATACATATATTTAATCTAATGTATTTTCTAAGGCAGCATTTAAAAAAACATGTAACGCGTTATGCCGGGTAGGTGGTAGTTTAGTCAGCGTTACCCTAACGTTACACCATGTGGGTGGGGGTGAAATTTTGACCAATTTTGCGTTATGATTTACTTGAATGGCCCCCAAGTAGTGGTAGAGTAGAGTACACGTTATCTCTGAAAGTAAAACTCTACTGGAAAGTAGTGTAGTGGTAGTCTTGAATGTGAACAAAATAGAGTACCAGTAGAGTAGTTGTCAAAGACCATTTTTATTGATAGTGTATTGGTAACTAGTGGCATTTACCCTGAATAAGTTTTTAGAGTAAAGAGTGTAGTGGACAATTGAGTGGTCATCTCTGCCTAGGACTAACTAGACTGTCTGATTAAATGCTACACATGACTCAATGAGGAAAAGGATTGAAATATGGAAGGAGTATTCATCATTGATTTACACTCACCGAAAATTTCATATCGATTCTGAGTGGACAGTTCATGACGTTTGTGTGATGTATGTATTCTACCATATAATTACATAAATACTACAGGTAAGTACTACATAAATAAAAATGTTAGGAAAGCTAACACACGTGCTTGTATTCCTTTTGTTTTGACTGCAACTGGTTTAACACTCTCATGTCATCGCATCATCAAACATGGAATAATTAAATGCTTTAAAATGTCATTCGCTGCCAAATTGATGTGATCAATCAGTTAGGAATCGAATTCCGGCACGGCAGGAGTGTGAAATAAAGTTGCGATTAATTCGTCACTTTTAGCTGATAATTACTGCTTTTGAAGATGATATGTCTTGGGCATATATAAATATGGCCTTTATTAAGAATTAAATATGATTTTGTTTTGAGTATTTATTTAGGGTACTCTAAATACTAACCCGAATTTACAAATTCAAAAGAAACCAATGTTTAAAGAGTACTGTACTAGAATAAGATATACAAGCAGTGAACTTTGTAATCGGAATTCAGTGGATACTATGTTTTAAACCGACTTTTCCATTGCAAATACAATAAGTCAACTTCGCAGGTTGTTGATCCGAATTATTCGCTAAACTTTATAAAATTTGTCACAACCAATTTTGGTTTCATATATACCAATTTCACTGATTAGTCTAGCTTGTACGCTTTATGATCACTATATATTTTCTCATTATCATAATAAATCCCACATATACCCATAAATACTAGCGGATGCATAAAACAGTTTTATTTAATTAAACAAAGAAACATGTCTAAGAATAAAATCGAGAGTGAGATAATTTCCCATTAACAAAGATACACTGCTGAGTAACAATATTTAAAATTCTGAACCTACGTTTATAGCCGTTCCATTAACAACGATTTTAATACGTGCTGAGTCCGTCGGCGAAGCTTTTTATAAAGAATTCCCAGTTTATTTGATCAAAGTCGACGTAAAATGTTTTTTGATCCTCTGGATTCATTTCCTGATGCAGCCATTTCATGTTTGTTGTATTAAAGTTCCATTCGTTTAATGAAAAAGGCATGAATGCTTGGGCGAACTTGCACGCATTTTCCAGACTGTAATAAATGCATGTTTATACTACACTAAATTTTACTTAAATTAATAAATCATAATATATTCATATGTGGCATGGGAAGCGTGGTGTTTCAAAAAAAGAAGGTGCAGATTTGACTAACACGTTCTAAATGTTTAAAATGTAATTCGAATATTTACCTGAGGTTTCTATTTTCTTTCCAAGGGTACTTGAAAAGGTTACATAGTTCAAAAAACATCTGATTTTTCAAACGAAATATGGAATAACTGTTGGAAAAGCCTGGTGAAAGTATGTAACGAATTATTCCATACGAATTTTTCTGAGCAGTTTGATAGCCCCAGTTAATAATTTGTCGGTGGAAAACCATATTCTCGGCGTTTGGAACACAGTTATATACAACGAATCCGCTATCCGAACTAACAACAATAAAAGTGTTTAAATGTAAAAATAAATGTTTGTGTTAGTAAAACAAAAAACCAGTCAATGCTTACAATGATCCCCGCCTCCAAGCAGCTGCCAAAATTGTATTCACAGCATAATCCACGGGTGTAACTGCAAAACTGGTTTTTGGGTTAAATAAAATTGTCTGGTACGCTCCAGAAAATATCATATGATAGTATTGGCTAATACTAGAACGCGTATTACTCCATCCTAAAATAGGCTCCTTGTATGCACCTAGAACTAGTTACAAATATCAAGTAATTTTGTAGAACCTATATTTGATTGTTTTAATCCGAAAGAATATTAATTGTATTTTAAAAATCTGTTATCTAACTGGCACCCGGACGAACCACGCAAACTGGAAGCTGGTCCTGGAAAGATTCCACAAGCATTTCTGCCATATGCTTTGAATACGAATACGTATTTGGTTCTTCTTTTAAAATTCTGTTTCAAAAAAGGTTGGCACATATACTAGAGTTTTAACTCAGGAAATTTTAAATCTAATAGTTTAAAAGGCACGCCCTTTACCCGCTAGTCACAGACTGAAGCCAATCTGCTGGCATATTTTGGAAGGCATTCAAAGCTTCAAGTGGTTCTATAGTTGCTTTATAAACCTTTTCATCCAATATAGTTTCATGATGCATACAGAATGCCGTTGAAACGTATACAAACGCCTGTTTGCCATAATAATGCAGGATTATTACTATTATAATTAATATCTGTGAGATTTGGTAAATGTATAATTTCAAATCCTACGATTGTTTGAATAAAATACGAAACAAATTATTGATACGATTCCTACGTGTACAACTATATTTATATCGTAATACAGTTTCTGTTTCATAGTGCTTTTAATCTTGACATCTGAGTTACCTTGACATTCCTCATTTGTGTTGCGACGGTCAGCACGTTATAAGTACCACCCACGTTTACCTTCATGACTTTGGGTAGAGCCATGTTGAAAGTAATTGCGGCGGCGCAGTGTATGACTATCTCAACATCTCTTAAGAGTTCCATTGTTTCTTGGTTAAATCCACAATTTGGAAGCGTTAGATCTCCTTGAAGGCAGCAAATGTTGTCCAATATGACAGGCTTGTCTTTTGAAACATTTTCAAGTACCTGTAATTCATTAATATTTAGATTTTTGAAAATATAAAAGAATTGCTACATATACGGGTGTTAGCAATGCTCCTGATTTGTTTTCTCTTCATTTTAACACATGCTTCATTTTAATGTTTTTAAATGGATTTTGCGAGTAACGGTGTCAAACTCATCAACTTTGGTAATCTCATAAGACTGTAGCAGACAAGATTTCATTCCAATACATTGTTCTGCAAAATCTATTTGAAATACATTTATACTGATACCCATTCGATACCAGATTTATTGGCTTTTCAAAAATTGCATTATAAAATATTGCGGCATTACTAAACTTTGACACTAAAATTTTTAAAAATGAAGTGCAAGAAGAGTGTAAAGAACAGCGAGCATAAGATGAGCAAGACGAGAATGTTAGTGGTAATGCAATTGATCATTTGATTATTTCGTTGAAAGTGGAATAAAAAAACTCAGGTACTTGGAATGTTGCAGGTATGAAATAATGTATGCATTATATACAATTCATAGTTGTATTATTATTATTATTATTATTGAATTACAGACATAGTTCTGCAAAATCCATTTGAAAAACATTTATACTCATGCCCAATCAATACCAGATTTATTGGCTTTTCAAAAATTGTTTATAAAAAATGCGGCATTGCTAAATTTTGACACGTTTTGGACCGTTCAGAAAAAATTTTAAAATGAGGTGTACAAAGATCAAAATATGGCCAAGAGGAGAATGTTAGCATTAATGCGATTGCTACCTTGATTATATTTCGTCGAAAGGGGAATAAAAATACTCAGATACTTGGAATGTTGGAGGTTGAGCCCGGTGGGAAATATTGTATGCACTGTATACAATTAACCGCATTTTGTGGAAACCAGGAAACCCTTTTTGCGATCAAGTGCTCATTCGTATGTGCAAGATCTTTTTACATTTTATCTTATTCATATTATTTTGTTATAAAAAAATTTAAATTTTTCCTAAAAGATATTCAAAATAAATAGTTTCACATACCTTCGAGTCTACAATTTCTGACAGCCTAGTCCGCATTTCGTCCTGGGACTGGATATGGTGCTTATCACGTACCAAAATATAAATACGACCAATTTCGGAGCAAGAAGTCAAAAGTTTGCTCAGGAGACATTTCCCTACAAACCCAGTTGCTCCCGTGATAAAAATTGATCTGCCAGCGTAGAAATTGGATATACTTTTTTCAGATTCCATGGAGACTCTATTCTCGTTGTATTCGTGTGTACGCAAAAAAAGGTATAGTAACGTTTGGTGTCTTGGTCGCTAATTCCTCCAAAGTATGAATATGAACTGACACTAAATCGCCATTTAATGAATATATACTCTCAAAGATAAGTAAGCACGGTTATTGAATTTTATAATTATGAGAAGTTTTAATGGGCTTTTGGTGTCGTCTTAATTGAAGTATGTCCTGCTACATTGGTGGATGGTGGCGAAGTTTGTGCACGGACAGCAGTAAGTGATTGTGAGATGTGTAAACCTCATTATCCGCATTAGACTGATCCGTTTTCATTACACGGTATTACATTATTTTATCTACTCTCTGAAAAAGTTTCTTGTGTGTCGCATCTGAATTGACAGGTTACTTTGTTCCTTGAACTAATGCTCATGCAGTGGTTACACGTGATTCATTCCAATGTGCCCTGTAAATTTTGTGCAGAAAATATGTGTGTGATAAAACAATTATTGGGATACAGACAAAACTTGTTTCCAGAACAAGGGAGAGTAAGTGTTTTTATACAAGAATTAAGAAAGGAAAATTGTCATATCCGCAATTTGATTAGTGCAAGCCCTTGATTTTTAATTAGAATTCCAGATCCGTATATGACTGTAGTGTGAATTTCCCCTACGAAGAAAGTGAGGAGATCTTTTCGTAGAAGCTCACTGAGCGCAATAAAAATATTTCATAACCTTGGGATTGTTTGAAATGCCATTAGAACTCGTTTGATCCCGCACGATCTTCACCAATCAATTTTTGAGATCACCAGAATTGAAGATATGAAATGGCTTGAAGGTATAAAAGCTTTTTCGGGTTACATTTTTGCTTCATGTTTTCCATAATGAATTCTCCAACATTGATGTGAGTTTTTACGGGTCATGTCCTGTCCCCAATAAGGAGGGACATACTAGCTTTTTCCCAAAAGGACCAAAAATGTTTTCCCACCCAGTCAAACAATCTATATCGAAACAAATGTTACTATTTGGAGCACATAATTTAAAAACTTACTTTCTATTTGTCTTCCTTAACTTTTCTTCTAAATACGGCGTTATAAGTGAGGTCTGAAAATGCAGTGTAAGCTCCAAAAATGCAGTTTAAGCTCCGAAAATGCAGTGTAAGCTCCGAAAATGATAGTATAAGCTCTGGAAATGATAGTAAGGTCTGAAAATGCAGTGTACGCTCTGAAAATGCAGTGTAAGCTTCGAAAATGCAGTGTAGGCTCCGAAAATGATAGTAAGTTCCGGAAATGATAGTAAGCCTGCCCAAGTGGCAGTAGGTAAAAGTGGCAGTTGCCCAAGTGGCAGTAGGTAAGTGTGGCAGATGGTAAATTGGCAGTTTATTGTGGCAGTTCTCCGCGTGGCAGTTGCTCTTGGGGCAGTGCGCTTGGGTGGCAATGGACCGGACACGATGAGTATTATGTAACATCCTATAGGAAATCTATGCTGATATAGGAACGCCTGAGTTGTCTCCCTACACAAGGATTTCCCCTATGTCAAATTGGAGTTCTCCCGGCGTTATACGTTTTATTAATTCATCCCAAACGTAGGTATATCATAAATAATTAAAGTACCTACACTAACAATAAGAGTTATGTATAGTATGTATAATAGCGCTAATAGACGCATTTGTAGTTCCCCTCCGCCCTTGACATCACCTGGGAAAATTTTATCGCAAACAAACTTACATAACATTATTTATCACTTTTAGGGAACGTACTGCAGGACTTTTGAAGTGTTCTTTTCCTTAGAAAATGCACGTAACCCCATTCATGCACCCTGAGGATAACTAATTTGAATACTACGTGAAAATTAAATTTTTAACTTATGACTGCAGTTAGAAACAATAATTTCCTACTTTTTCAGGAATTTTAGAGAAAAATATAAGGAAGCACTATTTAAACAGTAGCAAATGTCCACAGCATGGTGCGTACATCAACCTAACATATAAATGAATGTAAAATGTGTGCCTACATTTAGCCTACATTTATATGGATAAGTTATTATGCCCAACACATTTTATTGGCATTCTACACAACATATTATCCCCCTATCCTATAATGTTACAATGAACCTGGGAATTTTTTTGCAGCCTATATTTTGCCTACTTGTAGGCCCCACAAGTAGGGGAGGCGCCCACCTTTGCCTGGGTGACTTCTGCTCCCATGGACAGCACTACGCGGTTGCATTCCACTGGTTTGTCATAGCAAGCTGTTGTGTAAACAGATATACATACAACAGCGTGACAGGGGTTCAGAATATGTTTTGATTCATGGATCTGAGATTTTTATCATTGCTGGTTCAAGGGACTAAAATCCCGATTTGTGCTACTTTTTGTAAACAATTCCAGAAACATTTTCAGGGATATATGGCACAACAAGTTGCGCAAAAGTTGCTTCCTTCACCACATAACATTTTTTATTGGCCTGAACCAATTTTGCAGGAAGAAAATGTTTAAAAACAATATTATTAAAATATTTGACGGTTAAAGTATAGTCCTTTCTTGGGGGAAAGGAATACTCACGTAACACATGTTTCGACCATAACTGATTACAGTAGAGTTTTCTTACGTAATTTAAGAACAATTACATTTAGTCCTTTCTAAAATACTATTCTAGACCGCTTGATCGTTTTACTTTTTTTAAACTGAAAAAAGATGCCTTCCCTTAAAGGTTTTCCGTTCCATAGCAGAAATTGTTTACGGGTACGGAAGGAACCATTTTTATGAGCGTACTTGAGAGGCATGGGCAAGAATATACTTCATCAGTAGATATATAACGAACAACAGTAACGTTACCCGCAAATTAAGCACTGTTGGAGCTTTTCTCTATGTACTATTGTGTTGTTAATGTAGATCAGATTTTAGAATCGTCATTTACAATCTTTAATCCGTCTGTGGATTATAATCAATTGGAATACGTGGTTATTGCTTAAAATCACTTTTATTATGTCAAGCTTTCATACACAAACAATGCCCTTCTTCAGTGCCTAAACATGTCTGTGGATAAACTGACCGAGTCAATAAAATCTGGAGTCCTCCTGACAAGTCAAGGATACTGTGCAGAATACAATAAATTCGAGTCGACGTTTCAATACTGAAAACGTATTTGTAGTGTCTTTCGTACACTCTGTAACATGAAAGTATTAAGAAAGTTGCAAAACCTTATAAAAATATGTGTGCAGGAGGTGCCAAAAATTCCAAGTGTATTGACAATGCGCTAAATATTTTTGAGTATGTAACATTTGAAATGTTAAATTGTGCGGAAGTGTGGTAAGTTTTTTTACAGAGACTTCATCATCTAACTTAGAAGTCAAGATTTGATTATGTATCTGGTCACCCTTGTGAATATGGACCATGTATTAGCGTCATTCATTTATATCTTGGATCAATGACACTTGTTGAACGTGTGACTCATCAAGTCACACGTTCAAGTACACATAGTTGAAATTCGACTGTGACATTTCTAGCCGTTTAGAATGTTCGAATCCTTTGCCTCTGTTTTCATGGAATGAACTTTGCATAAAATCCTTTCTCAGAAAATTCTTCCCAACAGGCACTGATGACTACACCAGAGCCCGACTACTAGTCAGATCTGCGCAAAAGTACAAGTCGACCACGAGTATTTCAAGTCAAGTTCGCGTTCGCATCGTGGTCAAGTAAATAAATTAAAAACCATCAACGGTTCGGTCCTGTTCAGGTATTTCATGGACTTGTCCATGATTTCTTACCTCAAGTCAAGTTCGCGGTCAAGAATTATTATTTTACTTGAATCATAGTACTTGGTCATGTTCAAGTAAATATTAAGAAGTACTTGACCACGAACTTGGGTTTTTCGTGAACAAGTTCAAGTAACGTTGTTTGCGTAAGTATTCATGGCTGAGGGAATTTTCAATTCACTTACGATTCACTGTACTAAATAAAACTTAAATTGGCATTTTAGTACATCACTTTACGGAACTTTGTTAACTTGTTCCGTGTACGCAAACACAAAAGAGCATTCAACACTCATATAGTAGAAATTGATTTAAAAACGTTCGCACGCGTTTTTACAATAGTGTGTATCAACAAAATCTAAAAGGAGTTCTGTATCACCGAAAATGTCAACTCAGACACCATTCCCACCGGGTACACAAAATCAAAGTAGATCTGGAATGTACCATCATTCTACATTCATTGAAAAGGACCAAAAATATCTACAACTATTATTTTTAGAGGCGGTTGCTCACAAAGTGCTGGGTAAAACCTAGCATGTTTTAGAAACCTATGTTCACTTTCATTACAAGTATAAAATTTTCTCAAATAAAATTGAAGTATTCCCGTGTCCTACAAATCAGGTTTCTTGTACTTGAAAATTCAAGTTCATGTTCAAGGTCTGGTCGAGGTCAAGTCTAGTTGAAGATGGATCCAATCATGATCAAGTAATCTGAGAATTACTTGAAAACTTGTTTCATTCAAGTATTACTTGAACTGAAAATGTCACGTTCAGGTAAACTTGAAATACGTACTTGAGAAACCGGGGTCAAGTCAAGTTCGTGGTCGGATCTTTATAAATACTTGGCCCAAGCGCAGCACTAGACAATGAAGCCATACGCCATTAAGTAACTTTGACCACTATACTAGAGACAGGGTTCTTACAAATATAATTTTTCTAGTACAGTCTTTAAAGTATTGTTGAGCAAAGGCATTCCATCCCTTTTAATGGAAGAAGTAGAAATCCTTTCTATCAGTTGTAAGGGAATTTATATGTACACGTAACCGAATAATATGTATATACATATTATATGTAAACTTAACCTACCAGCCCTTCTACCTGGTAATGGTAATTAGGGGTCAACGCTATTGTAGGCTAATTGTAAGTCTAAGATAAATTATATGAATACTCTGCTGAGTATATAAAGAAGAGAACCACTGTGGTTCAGGGTTCAATTGTTATTCTTCCGCACTAAAACTCTGTCGAATAAATATTCGAAGTCCATAAATCTATTACTCATTTATTACTTACATTATTATTTCTCATATATAACCTGGAACTATTGTAAAGTTTAAGGAACATTACCAAAATCCTTTACAAAAGTGGCGATCCTGCCAGGATACAAAACATAGATAGTAAAGAGAAGAAAGAACTTGAAGGTTTCTTTCTCAAACATTCCCAAATTTTGATTTTGTTCTTGCTAATGGGCAAAGGAAAAAATACAAACACAGAACCCAGAACTATGTCTTTAAGAAGTGATGTCGTACCCAATCATCCCGAGAATTTAGAGGACGAATTTCCCTCTAATAATCCTGGAAGAGTCCGGCATTCTCCTCCCATTGTCACTCAAGGCTCTTTCACAACGTCTTCCAATCCTAGTAGACCCGTTGTTACAACATCAAGTTACCCCACAGACTTTTTTTACAAGTCCGCTGACATTTCCACCACAAACGGGGACAAATGCAGTGTTTACTACTTACTTATTTATTACTTACATTATTATTTCTCATATATAACCTGGAACTATTGTAAAGGTTTAGGGACAGTACCAAAATCCTTTACACAGTAATAATTATTATTGGATTCATCATATGAGGGTATATTTAATTACCTCAGCCTTGAATACAGTACAATCTAAAAATACTGAAAACACGTGCCTAAGGGAAGAGTAACATTTTGGTCTAATAATTTCAATGTAATTCTAGAGGTACATATATGTGTGTACATATCTACTAGTGTCATTTGAAAAGCAGAAGCCTAGAACTGTTGTGTGAATTGCAATATTTTTAAACACGTGTACTCGGGTAGAGTCAATGTTGTTTTTCAAGGTTTTACAACATGCATGTATGCACAGTTCTCAAGAAATGCTTTGTCATTGTGCACTGTCAATAAATTACAAAACTGGAAAGTCCAAATATACTTTGTTATAGTGGAAACTCACAGAGCACATTACATGACTATTTCAATGGGGCGTTAATCTTTACAGTATACTCATATTCACAAATGAATTGGCATCGTCAAGAGATTGTTCTGTGTAGGCAAGATTATAATCGGTTTTGTACGTACATATGCAGTATGCATTACATTTGTAACTATAGAAATGAATCTCCTTAAAAGGACAAAATATAGTTTCACAATTTATTTTGGAGAAACTAGAAGTAACTGGTCAGTCCTGAGCAGAGTTTTTTTAAGTTTGTAATTTGACACACTAGAAGAAAAAATCCATATAAAACACGCATGTATCTATCCGTGAAATAAGTAATAATAATCCGGGAGGTAACTGAAATTTTTTTTTCAACAGTCAAGGAAGTACAAGCATGCTATTGCATCCACACAATCCTGGTTCACAAAATGCTTATATTTATAACATATGTAGATACATTTATGGTTCTGAAAAGTTTTATTGTTGATATTTCCATGCCACATATGTATAATTACATATGCCTTATAGACACGTGTGAATGGCGGTGTGTGAATATTCAACTTTGCAACTCAACAGTTCTCAAGCAATTTTTCCTATTGATTTCCTGTTCAGATTTTAAAGCCGGAACTAATACAGCAAGATTTCCAGGTATGTAGACAAGGGTTGCTTGAAATTAAGTTCCCTCCATAAAAAATATAATTAATTTGTTAACTCGTCCTCAATTAGCTCATTATTTTACTGGAAATGACGTCATGGCCGGTTCAATTAATTTTCTTTGCTTTCCAGCAATTATGTATAAAAAAAGTTTCGTGTTCACTAGGGGTGAAGCGAAACTAAGTTCCTTTCAATGGATATCGTGTTGCTGGGTTGCCTGTTCCGCATGACAATTGATAAACCAGTGATTATCATTGGAATCAAGATCTGGATTGCTCGAGTTAATGTTTTTTTCAAATAAAACTAACAAAGGGAAGTTAACCGGGATATATTTTTCAGATATATTTAAATATGGATAGCATATATCTTTTGGACCAGCAATTTATCTCAATCTCAAAGATTAAACAAATACCATTTTTGGATATTTAATTCAAATCAAATTTTTTAGCAAATATTATCACACACGTGCTTAAATCTTTAAAATGCATATGTGTATTTGTAGTTAGCGGGACCATTTTACTTGTTCTTTGATATCAAATGGAAAAGTGTGTATGTAATATTTATTTAATTTTAGCGCGTATCAGTCATTGATATATATACTCATCATGGGACACATGACACATGGTACTAGCCCTTGTAAATGAAAAATATTAAACAAAAATGATGTGTGTTGGACCTCCTGGTTTACGTGTACATGTATTTCCGATTATACATATGTGAGAATATTAATTTCACGAGGGCACAAGGATGACCCGATAACTTTCAGAAACAAAGATTTATGAAATCATCCATGTCAATGAAAAAATTTAGAAATTTGATGTTATCACGGGTTGGGCAGTTATAATAAAGCATACGCAAATATGGGATCCAATAAAACATATCCAACCGGGACTTCGCCTCTGAAAGCACAGCTGCTTCCTAGCCTCACAATACGTAGGTACAACATGTGGATTGGCTTCATTTGAGTTCCCTTTACCCCGATCGCACTGCTTGAGAGAAAATCCTGCAATTCAAAAACATACATATAAAAACCACCATATATAGTAGTTAATTTTTTGTGTAGTGTATACAGAACACTAACGATTCTAAATAAAAGGCAGTGCTGGGCACGGGTATGGGTAATACTCGGGTAAACGGGTATGGGTACGGGTATGGGTACTACCCGGGTATGGATTTTGTGTACCCGAACAATTCCGGGTACTACCCGGGTACACTTTGGTCGGCTCAAAATTTCGGGTACGGATACGGGTATGGGTACGGGTTCAAGGATTTCAAAATGGGTATATACCCACCGGGTACGGGTATAATGGTGTCATTTACCCTTACCCGCGAGCATTGTACCCGAGTATTTGGATATGTTGAGATTTGAGACATTTTGATGAATTTGAGGAAAATAATGGAATTTCTGTTGGAAAATTCTGTCGGTATTTTTAGTAATTCTGAATACATATAGCTTATTGTTAATACCCTTTTAACCTTACAACATGCAGTAACTGTATTTCAGACTGTGTTGCTAAAATATGTTTATATCTATAATATATATTTTTATGGAAACAGGTTTTAGGAAGAATAATTAATAAACAGACGAGGAATAATATCAAAATAGAAGTGGAGAATAGGATTCAACGAAATTTTATACAAAACGTGCTCATAATATAGTAATTTGTTACTAATTGCATAAATAGTCTGATTGACACGTATGCACATGATATTTCATTAGCCACAATGAATACAATTTAAAAATTAGAGTTCCGATGAGTTGGATGGCAAGATATTTTTTGTAATTACTAGTTGATTAGGAAAAGGCGGATATTTATAAGATGATATTAATGAGTTACATGTACACAGAGCTACTGAGATGAGAAAATTAATGTAAAAGGCCGAATAAATCAAGAAGTGAAAAATCGAGTCGCCAAGTCCCAAGCCAAAAATGCATGTACATATGGACTGGGTGCTATAAAATACTTCGCCCATCAGCCCATAAACAATCAAATGGGGATAATTTTACTTCTAATCAAAAACGCTTTTAGTTTTCTACTCTTCAATAAAAATATATAATGTCAAATACCTCTCTAGCTAGTCCAAATTACCCACTCAGGTGTCAAACATTATTACATATAACGTACTATATATTACATTAAAACAAATCTGGATAAAGTACCCGGGTACGAGTACGGGTACGACACTGAGATACCCGAGTATGGGTACAATTTTCGAGCATTTTCGGGTACGGGTACAATACGGGTACAGGTACATGGATTGAGATAACATTGCGGGTACGGGTACGAAAAATTTGTACCCGGATACTCGGGTGTGGGTACGGGTATAGATACCAGTTTTTGAAATACCCGAACTCCGGGTACGGATACGGGTACGGGTACCGATTTTTCGTACCCGTGCCGAGCACTGATAAAAGGGATACATTTACAATCACTGCGTCAATGTATATTATGTATAAATGTATGTATGTATATGTGAATGTATATGTATAAGTGTAACTATAATCTGAAAATTTTTCCTGTAGTTCTCATTGTTAAAGTCGGGATCGAATAAGTTGACACCAAAAGGCTGACATTTAAGTAATTAGATAAATATTCACTAAGTTAAAATTGTAAAAATTCCTAATTAAAACTTCGTATATTGTGAAAGGATCATTGTCACCCACGTATTTCCAGTTACATATTTTGCGCCACATGCCAAATGTTGCCATTGGTTTCAAAAGCACTATAGTAAATTTCTATGGAACATTACAGAGTATATTTGACAAGCTTTTGAAATTAAAATTACCTACAAAAATCAGGCAAGAAGCCCCAACTGAAAACAGGATAATTATATTTTGAGTACTAATTGTAAGATTTGCGACAAATATTCTGATGGAATATGAACTTAAAATTCAATTATTTACAAAAGTTATGTTTCGAAAGTGGCTGTATTTATTGGTGGATTTTAAGGAATAATTTTGTGAGGCTGTTCAAAAATATATTTCTCATAAATTTTGTCAGTTAATTAAAAACCTAACTTTGGATTTTTAGCCCTCCTTCCATACTCTTGTGCTGACTTTGCGATTATCTTGATATGACATTTGAAATCAGATCCTTCGGTGATAATGCGACTTCCAATTTATTATCTCCTTCTCATTACTGCAATTTCACGGGGGGAAAGATGTGCAAGACTCGTTGACGAAACTCCGGGAAAATGTTTCCCTTCCAACATCTCCAAAATGGTCTCAGGAAAGGACGATCTAAAACTCAGTGAATATGTACCTGTAACCTCAAAAACAGCACCTCTTTTCCCACCTTGGTTTGATTTGGAACTTGCAAGGACCGGTCAGAAGTTTTCTTGCAAATATTTTGCCCAATTGGTCTTCGCTAATATAATGAGCTTAGTAGTCAGCCTGTCCGATCTTCCGACTCGTCGTGCGCTATTCCTGACAAGGAAATCCAACACCCCTGAAAGGGCCTTCAAAAGATACGTTTCAACTGCGCAACAAGTTCACTTGTGGTACCATTCCGACATCCTCGACCCCTCGTGGGCAAAAAGTATCTCAAATGTTCGGGAAATTCACAATTACGCGTCAAATTATCTAGAATCCCTAAATACCCCAGTTTTAAAATCTCCCGTCCATCCGGAGGACAATCCAAAGGATTTCCAGCCCAACGAGAGATTATGGAAAGCTTTTAAAATGGACCTTGCCAAATTAAATTACGAAGATCAACCTACGGATTATCATTATTCAGCTCCAAAATTTCAGTTCAAACAGTACGGCTGGCAAATGGCAATCTGGCCTTTTATTGCATTGCCTATTTTGAACCCGGAAACTCTGGGGATTGAAATGCCCAGTGATGAAAAAGGACTCCAGGGCTTTATCCACTTATGGTCAGTCATAGGCTATGCTTTGGGAACTGACGAGGAAAATATTTACTGCAAAGACGCTTGGTCTAAAAATGAATGGCAGGGATGCAAGCATCACTTGAGGGAAATACTCTTGAAAACGTTTCTACCCCAACTTATAAACTTGGACTTCGAGGGAAAGACAATGATAGAGTCTATGCTTTTGGTAATTCAAATGTTTACATTTACAGTTGGTTAGATCACCTATTTTTACGGAACAGAAATTAATTACACACTTTCCCTTAAACAACTTATACGAAAAATTATCGACCCCTAAATTCTAACTCCTCACTCAGGAGTTCCAAAATATCTCATATCTGACTGCCCCTATACATATAAAAACAATTTTATTTACAAAATTAAAAGTATTACTCAGGCTTAGAGGGAAAATGACTAAATGTTTACATCTCCAATAGATATTCATTTGCCAGTTGTTGCTTTTCAGATTTGATGACTTATTCCTAGTTGATTGACATGGTACAAAATGAACCAATTCAATTATAAATAATCCCAAAAAAAATCTTTGTTGTCTCTACACCGAGGAAGACATTTGGTGTGCACTATGTTTTACATTTGCAAAATGCCTTTTTTTAAAAAAAAATCAACCCATTTAAAGAGTAAAATTTGCTTGATTATTAAGATCCTTTTGTGGAAATAGTTCAAAGACGTGACACAAAATCTAATCGGGGTTTTATTTTGGGTTTGAAGGGTTTTACAGCCAGGTTAGGCGTTTACCCGTTGGAGGCCGTGCTGATCAACTTACTGGAAGAACATTTGGGAGTCAGCGCGACGCATGTGCGAGAGCAGTGTAATTTTCTGTCACTTGTGATCGGAACGACTGCGAATAACTTCCTCACTCGATATTCAACATATTTCCCACCACTTCGGTGGTTGGCGAACACATTTGGCATTGCTACGCTTCAGTTAGCTAGTTTTAGCGTCTTCCGGAATTTTGGGACCAACTCCACAATTGTATCAAACAAGCATTTTTATTACTAAGGAATTTACCTTACGTATGGTTAATTAGGAATTGTAAGGAATATTATCTCTATGATTAAGTTTCGAAATGCTAATGTTTTTCTCTGTAGGATATGTCATATCATTTTTAGAAAGTGAAACTTTCTTATAATTACATTCGTGCCATCCCTCCTGTCGTCACCCAAAAGTTTGTCAATTCGATATTTCCTACAATACGTAACGTATAAAACCTTGTAATAGTCCCAAAATGTCGGCAATTAACTCTAGTTGTATCTTTGCTTATTTTCAGTCCAACTGAATTTGTTGCAATAGCGAAACTAATTAAAATATTTAATGATTGATTTGCACTGCTTGCACGCGTCATCTACACTACAGATGAACACTTAAATGACTAATTGTCATAATGTACGACGCATGAATCAAAAGTTTAACATTGGAGATGGCGCTTGTATTGTTGGAATGATTCAGTTTTGTTTTAACTATCATAATGCAGGTCGGGTATTTATAAGTACAAAAGAGATATCTGTCAGAAGTTAACTATATAAACACATTTATTATATTCCTTGTCAATACTTTTCTGTGGACTCAAGAAATAAAATCTAATAGCATTGTCATACTACGCCCTTTAGCAACCCACATTATTTCCTCGCAACAACTCATTACAAAATCTGCAAGTGTCGGAAGTTTCGCTTTCCTGCACCAGCAAATAAAGTTTGTGTAAATTTGAGCAGCGCACGGATGTTTTTCATTCCTACAACTGCACAGAGCTGAGATGTCGAAGTAAAATAGCCATCCTTCACCATTTCATGGAGCAATAATTATTAAAATTGTGTTGAAATAAACGGTCTTTTTAGACAGAGTAATACTGTAAGCCATCAATTCAAGACTGAGGTAATTACACATAAACATTGAACTTTTATAATATCCAAATTGCAACAGATAAGCAATTCCTTGACCATTCGGTCATTGTTGTACAGACAACTAATTGCCTTATCAACCTCATATTTTGTTGATAATTGACTGGATCTCTAAAGGTATACTATGTATATTTATTAATAACATAACATCCGGATTTCACTATCCGCTTGTGAAATCCCCTTTACATTTTAACTTAATTAAGTGCTGTGTCTGCACTTCCAAGTGCTGACGTCCAGTTCATCAAGACGTTTCACAATCGCACAGCTTACATGGTTTTCAATAATTTTCTTATCTATCATAAAAATATTACAGTATTGCTTTGTCTAAAGTCAGGCATCTCTACTGTGACTAATTTTAACAAAATGTCTTCCTTCTTCCTACCTATGAATGAAGCCTTTAAAATTATTTGCCTTCATTCAATTTTAAAATTAATGCACCCTTCCATAAGCCTTCCCCCAAAACAACCCTCCTTCGTTTCGAGCCTCCATTTCATACAAAATTATAGAAATGGTATCAAAACATGCAGGAGCTTTGAAAAAAAGTGAACAGTATCGTCACAACTGAATATGGTGAATGAAAGTTCATGGAAATATTTAATAATGTTCAAGCTCAAAGAAATCCTCAAATCCACAAAGCTCTGCTGTGTTGATTGTAGAATAATTGCAGATTTCAGAATTATAATTTGCAATATTTAATTCGTCTGTGGATATACTGACCGAGTCAATCAAATTTGGAGTACTCCTGTCAAGTCAAGGATACTGTGAAGCAGACAATAAAATTTTAGCCGACTTTTCAATCCTGAAAACGCATTGACAAGCAGTTTGTGGTACACCCTGTGACATGAAAGAAAGCCCTTCTTTTCCAGAAGGGGATCTGCGACAGTTACTATTCAATATAATTGACATATCAGAAGGTTGAGATTCCTCCAGCATGCGTTTCTTCCTTCTCAAAAATCCAAACAAATCCACATGAGGCCAATTTGGGAAAATACTGCTTTGTGTGTTGTTGTAATTTTGTTGTGCATACCCAAAAGATTCGTTAAAGTTTCACAGCACCCCGACTTACAAAGTAGCATTCTATCGAAATCGCCAAATAACTGCAATTGAAACACGAAGGACACGAGTTCAATTTCATGAGATATTTTTACTCTAGTATACGTGACATTTCAAAGGGCATTTAAATTTGGGTTGTATGTTGGGGATAAGTGCTTTTATGGCAATGTACCCAAAACACGTACGTATTCCTCCAAGCATGCTTGCAGCATGATACAAACAACATTGGGAGTTTTTATTCTGTAAATCTGTATAAGCAAATATTTGGAGACTAATTCCAGTAATTTTTTTATTCTTGTCTATAGCTTAACGTATCTAATTGTAAGTGTTTGCTGTGTGCACACGATGGCAGAGAGTTTGTAGACAAGGTTTGGGAGGATTTGTGATTCATATAAAGGAGCTGAAAGGGACTGTGTTGTATGTATCTACTCTCTACGAATATATACATAAAAGTCTGCGACTGTTCTTCCGAGTGCCTTAATATTCTTTTATTAACAACATAATATCTTGCCACTGTATGCTCACATGCAGAGAACTTTACATTTTCTAACGACTGTTGTTTACAACTTCTGAATGTCAATAAGTTCATGCACGTTGCCTCTGCAAATTGCATTAGCTGACAGGCTGTACATACATATAAGTATAATAGTAGTATTTATTCGGTCATATAGCTACATATAAGCCCTTACAACCAGTGATTAGTATTGATATCTATACATAAGTAATTAAGAATAAAAATATACAGATATAAAAGTACATTTTGATATGAAATCATCTTTCAACTTCTTTTAAGTGTAGGAAATTTTAAAATTGAGCAACTCAGTCTCTTGCGGACGTTTATCTTGCAGAAAGTTTAGGCACATCACTGTGAAAGCAAAGAAAGCAGTGAAAACTTGTGAAAGTTCACTGGGAATACGTAAATAATGTAAGTTTAAGAAATTGCTTTCTCCTTGTAGCTTTCAGTCTTTGCTCGTTGTAGTTCCTCGTATGTTGTTCCTATACTCATTGATGTCACCTACCTCAACAAAAAAATTCTTGTAAGTTGAAACTGAAATATATACATGTTCAGTTTTTGTTAGTATTTTATGAATTTTGAAGAAACACTATAACTTCACATTTGTTGTAAACATATTATTTTAGTGTCTTTTTTCCCACTTCTTTAAATGACTATTTTCTATAAGCATCGTTAAATTTCCAGAAATATTAACTTTCCTCCGCATTTCTGAATAGCCAATCTACTGTTCATTTTGAATGAAGTCATTGTTGAGTAGCAAATTTTCTAATATTACTTATCCTTATTATTTAATTATTATTAATTTCTTACTGCTGTTTTTGACAACTTATGAATGTAAATAAGCTCATGCACGTTGTATGTTCTCATTGTATTGGCTGACACGCTGTATAGATAATTATGCATAGGTATAGCATGTCAGCTAGTACATGGGATACATAATTACTTAGAACAGTATGGTGACAGCTTTCTCTGAACTTAAAAAAGATTGACTAAACGCCGAATCGAAACTTACGGTGAGTGACGCAGAATTTCTTTGTATAGATTTCTTCTATCCGT
The DNA here is from genome assembly GCA_947179485.1 of Allacma fusca. Taxonomy (NCBI): domain Eukaryota; kingdom Metazoa; phylum Arthropoda; class Collembola; order Symphypleona; family Sminthuridae; genus Allacma; species Allacma fusca. The sequence goes on from OX359245.1 coordinate 60,056,682, forward strand.
CAGGATGGGAAATTGTGCTAATGGTTTCCAGAGAATTTCCGAAACCGGTTCATGAATGGGTTTTTCATACAGGCTTATAAGTATGAATCATTTGTAGTTTCAGACAATGGTCCCCTTTAAATCACAAAATTACAGAAACCAAGATATCTGTATTACTGTCTGAAACAGTAAAGAATACGCACCTCACCTTCAATACCTTAAATAACACTGGGATGAACCGAAATATTTTTACAAATGATTCCTCCCATGCCTTTACAATCAAAAGGAGAAATATTTGTAACAAAAAAACACTTTGCATTTGTACATATATCTTTGGTATATCTCCATATATAAACTCTACTCGTACTAGACTGATGCTTTCTTTGAGGAGAATCTATTTTTCCGTTAGTCATATAGAAGCTTTTTCTCAACCCAAAGACATTCTTTTTCCCGATACCATTTTTAGTGGGGTATTGAAATATCCAATAGCCCATGTATGACATGTCAGATAAGGTATTTAAATATTCAAACAAAAAATAGTATATGTTTATATGAAAGCACCTTTCAACTGCTTTAAGTTTAGCAGACGATTTTCGAATTGGGAAATTGGGCATCTCAATCTCTCCCTGACCTTGAACCTTGATCTAGCAGAAAGTTTAGTTACACTTTATTGTGAAAGCAAAGAAGACAAAGAATATTTGAAGTGGAAGTTCTCTGGGAATGCGTATATACATTCCAAAGAAACTTTAAGATGTTGTTTTCTCCTTGTCAGTCTTGGCTTGTTGTAGTTCCTCCTGTGCTATTCCTTTACCCATTACTGTCATCTTACTCAAATAATTATTTTCTTGTAAGTTGAAGCTGAAATATAGATATGCATGTTCAATTCGGGCTAGTATTGAGAAAACACTATCATTTTACATTTGTTGTAAACGTATAGTATAGTTTCTTCTTTCCCATTTTTTGAACTGACTTTTATCTGTAGGCACTGTTTAAATTCTAGAAATATGTACCAACATTCGTTCACATCTCTCAATAGTCGTTGTACTGTCTATTTTGAATGAAGTCAATGTTAATAAGCAAATATTCTAATATTTGAATTTCCTTAAGGTCAAATAGTTATATTTCCAATTCTAAATAAGATTTCAGGTATTTATTATGTTGCCATTGTTAGCAAATCAAAGTTCACTCTCGGACCTTCATGTATCAGAAAGTGTAGGTACGCTATTGTGAAAACAAAGAAAGCAGTGGAAACTTCTGGAAGTTACCTGGGACTTACCTAAGATTAATATGTCTTTTGTATGTATTTGTACCACAACACTGAAAAGCCCAAGGTATAGTTACAAGGAGATACACAATAACAAGTTAAGTCATTTTTCACAAGGTGTTAAGGTCTGCAAATGGTTTTAGAATAAAATTGGAAACCTACGTATGTATATTTGAAATGTATGTATGTGCGTAGGGATGATTTTTCTAGTAAAGTCTCTAAAGTATTGTTAATCAAAGGCATTCCTTCCCGTATGACGGGAAATCCCTTCTAATTATTCCTGGATTCCTTTTATGAGGGTAAATGGAATTACTCCAGTCCTGAATACTGTACAATCTAAAAATAATGAAAAAACTTGACTAAAAGAAAAGTAACATTTGGTTTTAATAATTTCATAGTAATTCTATACGTAAATATATGTACGCACATCTACATACATATCTCTTACAAAGCAGAAGCGTATAACTTTTGTGTGAATTGCAGTGTCACATTGTAAGATTCATGTGAACGTCTCCTGAGCCTTATTTACCTAAAGATAATATACACTAAGGAAATGTATGAATAATGTCATGAGAGAATGTCAAGAGAGACTCCAGAACTCAGGAGTCGAGGTAGAGAGCTTGAAGAGAGAACAAGTGATACTCAGAATAAAAGTACGATTCCTCAGTACATTGATAAGTACAAAGTATCCCATATCCCTCGACTCATTACACTCATTATACGAAGTATCATTTACCCTTCACCAAACTAGATTACCCGTGTCGGATTGACAGTCCCCTCATATTATCAAAATCCGGAGTTTGTGAGGCAACTCCTTGGTGCCATTAACCGCTAAGCGAACACTTACAATATTGTACTTAGGTAACATTATCATATACGAACATACACCATAGTGCACCAAAACAACCCGTCTCACTGGTGGAGTGCGCCGTTCGATCCCCGGGTATTTTTTCTCTAGTGGTGAAATTTTATTTTTATTTTTATTAGTAATTTTTAAAGTCAAAATCCAAACTCTCATGGCAGCCATTTTTGCCACGCCAAAGTTAGCGTCAGTAGAAATTTTTTGAAGGTTATCAGAGGACATTCACTGATAAGCCAACATAGAACATTCTTTTGACCCACAAACTAAAGTCTTAATTTGAATAAAGAATCCTTAAAAGCTCTCCAGTGCAAAACTATAGGAAAAGTACTGAGAGGAGAGGAGGAAATTTTAACATGGAAAATCATAGGAAATTTTTTTCCTGAGCCGCAAGTGTGCACCATTCGTGCGAGAGCCAGCCAACAGTGAACTTCATTTAGGAACATTGTTTGGGGCAAAGTACAACCATGTCCACTAATGGTGAGAACAGTAACAACAGTGACTTTAAGGAAACTGAGCAATCAGGATCCACACTACAAAGTACTATTGAACAGACAATTACACGACAGTTTAGTGAACTTTTAGCGAAAGTTACAAAATCGCAAAAGCAATCCTTAATCATGTTCTCCGAAACTGAGGAAGAAGATGAGGAGCCAGTTCGAAGGAAGAAAACACGATTCACATGCAGAAGAAAACGAGAATACCTAAACGAAGATGGAAACTGGGCATACAGAGAGTCGGAATGGTACGATGACTTCCAGAAGGATGACAGCGATTCCGACAACGAAGGAAGACGATTTGGTCAACCGGAAGGCAGCGACCTCAAGGAATTGGAGAAGAATAAAAAACTTCTAAAGGTACTAAGAGATCGTATACTTCCTTATGAGACTAAGATAGATGCCTCAGTATGGAGTAGAAATTTTGCTTTCGAATGCTATAACTTGCAAATAGACACTACTTTCCTAGTCTCAATGCTTAACGTATTCTTCAAATCATCTAAATCCGCATTAGTCATTTCATGGTATGAAAGTATGGAACATATGGTTACGGAATGGCGAAATAGAGGTTTCTCAGCTAATAAGATTATGAGTAAGTTCATGGGGCAATTCGAACTACACTTCAAGAACGAGCATAGATCAGAATTAGCACAGACAAAATGGGAAGAATTCAAGTTCGACATTGAAAAGCCTGTTAGCGAATTCATCATTAAATCATTGGAGATCCTGTCTCAAGTAGATGGCACCCTTAGTGAGAAAGCTAAGGTAGGCAGAATGTTTCGCAAAATAATGCCAATGGTTATTCAAATAACAATGCTAGTCACCAATACGGCAACAATAGTCGTCAAAATGAGAGTAACGATAGACAGATTTTAACATCAGCATTACGTCTTGTTGGTAATACCAGCCAACAACAGCAGATTTCTCAGGAAACTGCAAACAATCATTCTTTAAATTGTTAAGTCGGTTTCAACGGCAGGAACTGACTCAGCAACTACCTGTAAATAGTCATAGTTTTAATTTACCCCTTACACACCCTAAACCTAGTATTACACAACCAACACTTACCAACACTACACAGCTACTTAGCAAAATACAAGATTCTCAATACAACAAAGAACCCATTCCTAAAATGAAGAAATGCATCCCTAGATCACATGCATCAGATATATCAGATATTTCTTCAGATCAAATCCCTTTGTCAGATACTTCATCCGAGCTTAGGGAAGATTTTGAACATATTTTGGAAACGCAAGATAATTCCACCGAATTAATACATAATTTGAGAATTTATGGCAACAACAAATTACTCATCCCAGCCATCATAGACCAAGGAGGAGGAATTTCTACAATTTCCCCATCCTGCGTTCACGCTATTAGGTCAAGCAATCCTGAAGCAATCAAAGTACATCTTCATAATCCCAAAGCAATTCAGCAATTACTTACAGACTCTACAATCGTGTACAATAAGACAGCAACTGTGCATTATCACGTCAAGAATCAACTGAATTCGCATAATTTCGCAGTAATTCCGAAGTCTAACTCAGTTATACTCTTAGGAAGGGATTTTTTACATAAACACCACGCAAACATAAAACTCAACCCCAACTCGGTGACATTGAACGAAGAAAGGATTGTTGAGGGCGCGGTTACCGATTTGAGGTCTTCGTGCCTTTCTTCTGAGTATTCGGGAGAGTTACCGAGGGTAAGGAGAAGTTTGTGCGTGAGATCAACCCGACCTTATGAGATGCCACCACGTTCTTGGACAAGAGTGGATCTTTCAGCTGATGACAACTACACGGGAAACGTCTTGATATCCCCCATCAGAAAGCATCGTCGCGATTTATTCTTTGGAGACATCATATGTCCCATGGAAAATGGCAAGTCATACACCTTAGTATGGAACACATCAAGACATTCTACAGTACTACAACCACTCAGACGATTTGCAAATTTCGATCATTTTAATGGAGTAGAGATTAATTGCGAAAAATAAGAAATTGCTACAGCTATGGAAAACGTCAAAACCCTTACACCGCTTTTACCTACAGAATGCAAGTTTGGTCCAACAATAAATGGATCTCAACAACAACAACTTATGGGAATCATTAATAAATACAGAAATTGTTTTGCCAAAGATGACGCAGAATTCGGATGCGTCAATTACAAATATGTCACCATAGATACTGGAGACGCAAAGCCAGTATATACTCCCCAATACAGACTTTCTTTTACAGAGCAAGAAGAACTTAGGAAATTAGTAAATCAGCATATTGATCAAGGTATAGTTTCCCCATGCGACTCACCATGGAACAATCCGGTACTCTTAGTAAAGAAAGCTGATGGAACATTTAGGTACGTTTTAGACCTTAGGAGATTCAACAAGAATGTAGTCAAGAACACATATCCCTTACCTATCCCTCAAGATCAGTTTGATAGGTTACATGGAGCAAAGTGGTTTATATCACTTGATGCAATTCAGGGATTCCTACAAAGAATGTTGGATGCCAAATCAAGGCTAAAAACGGCCTTTACAACACCAGACGGGAAGTTCCGTATGAACCGTCTACCCTTCGGTTACAGAAACTCACCGGGGGAATTTCAGCAGATGATGGATGACATCCTCGGAGCACTTAGGTATACCATAGTACTGGTATACATAGATGATGTATTAATTTTTGCAAGTACATTTGAAGACCTACTAACAAGATTTGAACAAGTTTTACAACGAGCTCAAATTTTTGGCTTGATGTTCAAGTTGAAGAAATGTAAATTCGGTTTTCAGCAAATAGATTTCTTAGGATTATTAATCAGTGGAGATGGGAAACAACCCATTGATACCAAGATGGAACCAATCATGAACATAGATCCTTCGACAGGCATTAAATCCCTTAGAAGTTTTTTGGGAATGACAGAATGGTATCGGCAGTTCATAGAAGGGTACGCCAACATCGCAAAACCACTGAATGAACTCAAGAGAGCTGGAGCCAAATTCGGTTGGACTCCGGAATGCGATGAAGCAGCTAGGAAATTGAAATCAGCATTAATGACAGTACCTGTATTGCAATTCTATAACCCTTTAGCCGACCTCTATCTCTACACAGACGCCAGCGCCTATGGAATTGGGGCAATCCTACACCAAGGTACAGATGGGAAAAATTTGCATCCAATTCATTATGCATCTCGATCGCTCACTGAAACCGAGAGAAAATGGGACGCTAGAGAGAGGGAATGTCTTGCCATTGTCTGGGGATTACAAAAGTTCAGGCAATATGTTTATGGTAAAATGGTTCACATCAGAACAGATCACCATAGCCTTCAGCATGTAATGACCATGCAAGACCCACATAACAGGATAGCCAGATGGACCATGATGCTCGCAAAACAGCCCATGACCATCGAACATGTCCCAGGGGAAAAGATGGCACATGTAGATTGTCTTTCCCGAGAGGTTATTCGCCGCTTGAATACGACCCTAGTTGATGCAACTCAAGTGGAAGTCGCTCAGGACGACAGAGCTATTCAAGTCACCGTAGGAGGTAACGGAGATTTATTCAGGGAAAAACAAGCTGAAGACGAGAAGTTAGCTGACATCATCCTGAAACTCATAAAGAAAGGTGATCATGAGAGTGACCCGCCGCATATCTTTGGAGATAATTATGCATTAATTCATGGACTCTTATATAGAATTGATAAAGGACTTACAGCAAACCCTTGGAGACTTTGCATACCGAAAGCATTAAGAGCTGAAATAATAAGAAATTTCCATACAGATCCTGAAGTAGGCCATGCAGGAATTTATAAAACCTTCTCTGCATTATACACAAGGTATTTCTGGGTAAACATGTTCCAAGATGTTCAGAAATTTCTTCAGTCCTGTGAAGTGTGTCAACTTCACAATCCTAGGAATACAGCTTTAATAGGTCACAGAAAGTCATTGCCACCACCTGCAAAAGCCTTATATAGATTAGCTTTGGATTGGATAGGCCCATTGCCAAGATCAGAGAAAGGACATCAATACGCATTAGTAATGATTGCCTGTACAACCAGATATGTTTTTGCTGGTACTTCAAAGACTCATACATCAAAAGACTCACAGAGATTACTTGAGAACGTTGTCATAAATGAGCATCATTTCCCTAGGGACATAGTGACGGACGGAGGTCCACATTTTGCACACGGTGAATTTCCACAGTGGTTAGCTACTAAAGGAATTAAACATATTATTGTAATGCCTAACAGCCCGCAAAGCATGGGCATAGTTGAAAGACAGAACAAAACTACAAAAACATTCATTAAAAAGTTCATCGAGAAAGATTATGCAAAATGGGATACACTGTTACCCTTAGCCATCCGTTCCCACAACTTCCATGTAAATGAAGGAACCAACTATTCCCCATACTTCTTATTCCACGGCAGAGAACCGCTTACTAGATTGGATCTAGTCACCCCAGTCCTCGTATCAGATGCTAACCAGTCGCCGGAGGAAAATGCAGAGGCAGTTGCGAAAGCCACAGAAGAAGCTGTGGAACTCACAACAAAAGCTCAAGAGAAACGAGATAACTTATTTAATGCAAATAAAAAGTTACACACTTACAGAGTAGGTGACCTGGTAAAATTTAAAGATCAACAACCACATCAATTAGGTCCGAAATGGTTAGGACCCTACGAAATCGTCAAGGTTTATTCAAATCAGTCTTTCCAAGTGAAGCCAATTTTATCAACAATGGGAAATAGACTTAGGAATGTACATGTGCATAACATAGCTCCGTACATACGTCCGGATACTTGGTGTACAGATTATCCATTAGTCATACCTGGAGGAATTTTTAACGCAGATCATTTTAGCATGAGCCCATCATTAGGCACACAAATGAGACCTGCAGAGGTTTTTCCCCAGTATGATCAGCGGACATATCCACAGCGTGAGGTAGTCAATAATCAGCAGAGAGAAACAGTAAATAGGTCCAACTCAACATCGAGTAAAGAGTCCCAGCAAGATGATAGAAGGGAGAATGACGGAGTAATTAACCAAAATTCGAACTCATCAGCATCTAGAAGGGAAAATAACGCAAATAATTTAGTTACTACGGGAGACGTCTCAAGAAATTTTGCAGATATGAACTCTACTAGCTATTATTCAACTAATGCTAGCGCTACCACAAGTACACATTCAGCAAGTCAAAATCAGAGACAAAGTAGAATCAACACCCGAATATCTACATATGAACCCACATCAACATTGGTTACACCCAGAAGCAACGTGAATGCACTCGGGAATTTCAGGGAAACTGCAGATCCTTGTTGTTCCAGGACAGTGAATAAAAATGTAAACCAAGATGAAAGTGTCATTGAACTTAGGGATAATTCAGGTCCTTACAGAAATACTCGCAGCCATGGTCCTGTGCGAGATTTAGTAAGTTTACCACCTACAACAAGAGCAAAGAGAAGAATTAATGTAACTAAAATTGCACCTTCTCAATTATTTGCATCAGAAGAAAATAACGGTGTTAGTATTCAACAACCGGTACTGAACTTTAACATTAATATAAATCCTAATTCACAAATTTTAAATGAATTTAATATTAACTCTAACGACGAGCTTATAAATAATAATTTTGGTAACGATGAAAATAGACAGCTAAACTTAGATGGAAATATGTTGTCGCATGAACCCGTGAACATTGAATTCAACTGTACTTCAAATTCACAAACAGTAATCAACAACCATATGATTCCTGAGAACAATGAACAAAGGGAACCAGATAATTTAGAGCATAATGCATCATCTACAGAAAGAATTATTATAGAAGAAGTAGAAGAAGTAGAAGAAGATATAGTAGAAGTAACTACAAGATCAGAGGAATTACAAGATGAAGAGATAGCAGAAGATTTAATCTCATTTGAGGAAATCAATGAAAGAAGCGAAGAGATTGAAACAGTTCAAAGCTCAACGACAGCAGAACAGTCTGAAAACTCATTTGCTCAATTTGATATGTTTGGAAATTTTCAAATAATTACTCCACAAATTAGAGAAGAAGAACAATTCATACCTGCAACAGATTTCTTCAACAACTAAAGGCAGAGAACACAAGTTTTTTCAGAAGATTCTTCAGAGGATAGTGTGAATTCTTCAATTATTAGTGACATTGTTTCTACGCGGAATCCAGATTCTGCGAAATTCGATCTAGAGGAAGACATAGACATAAGTGAATCTTCAATTACAAGTGCTATGAATGAATATTTTAATAATAGCCGTAGATCGAGGTTATCATTAATTTCTACAGTTTGTTCCAGTCGTAATATCGAAAGTGTGAATACAATTTCTACAGAAAGTGAACATAGTGATTTAGTAGCTTTATCAGATTTAAATATAAGTAATGACATTAATTGTGAGAATAAAAATCAGAACGAGGAAATTATATTACAGGAAAACCAAAATTATTTAGAACAAGAAATTAGTAATTTATTCGAGAACAGTAATGAACCTGAAAATATAGACAATATACCTATGGAAGTGAATTTCTCACCTACCGATCCTAAACCAGAGTGTAATTTACATCGCTTTAACTTCATTTTTGAAGCTTTTCCTAGTTTGATTAGCGACAGTTATGAAAAGCGCCTACATAAAAAGACACAAGACATTACAATTAAGGAAAATAATTTGGAAAGTGAATACTTACAAGAATATGAACATTTAAATATATTAGTGAATTACCCTAAATGGGAAAATAAGTTTTCAAAAATAGTGAGGAAGGAGAAGAAAATAAGAAGTGTAAACTTACCTGGTGAGCTCATACCGGAGCAAATCCTTACAGTTGCAGATTCTGTAACAAATCCTATACCTACACAGATTTTCCACACCACTATACCTATAATAGATACACAACCATCACAATCCTATATTTCTAAAGGTAAAAAGTTGAAAACTCCCAAAACCAAGATAGTAAAATCAGGCAGAATTGCCAAAGCCAAATCCAAATTACTTACTCCTAAAGTCATTCACACCAAAGGTAGTTTACCTATTCCTAGTCCTGTATATTTATTCAAAGGAATACCTAGAAAGGTAAAAATTAATTTAAATCCTGAAGTACAAAATGCCAAAAATAAGGCTAAGGTAAATATACACACTTTAGAAACTTTAAGTAATGATAAGCCTAGAAGTGATAACACTAGTGAAGGAACTAATTTAAGGAATGTAAATCGTAGAAAGAGAATTTTAAGTATACCTGTTAGTACAGAGAGTAGTACAAATGTAGAAGTAGCAAATACTCAGGTAGATCAAGCCCAGCCCGTTAAGCTTGTTGAAGAGGAAATATTTGAGTCGGTGTTGCCAGATTCGCCACCGAATCCCAATGTAAAAAAGAGGCGTCTGTCGGCCAGCGGAGAGTCAAGAATGCTCTTCCAGCAGGCAGCACGTTTTACATCTGAGGAAGTATGGCAACGTCCAAAACGAAAAGCCGCTCAAAAGCCGTCAGAGTATTATAAGGAATAAGATTGGGGGAGGAATTTCTCTTCCCTCAGTCAGTCCAAATGTAGAAGTTAACTTGTGTTAACAGTTGTGTTGTGTAAATCTCATTATTTTATCCCAACTTAGAAGTAAGATTTTAATAACTCTATTTTTTATACATACTATTTTATTTATTTTACTTTATTATTCTCTTAACTAAAGGGAAAATACAAAAATATTTATTTTTATAGTACATTTTAAGATGTAAATACAACATTTTAATAGTTTTTAAGCTCACGCAAGTTTTAAAGTGTACATAGTTAATACATTTTTAAAATACGCTTTATTTTATTATTGTGCTTGTAGTACTGTGAATTATTGTGATAATTTCAGTTATCTATTTTAAATCACAGGAAACAAGGAAAATACAATTACCAATAAGTGCTTGCCTGAGATTAATATGTTCTTTTGTGTTTTTACCAGAACAGTGAACCTATAGTGAACTCAAAGGAGATTCCAAGGAGGAAATCACTAAGAGATTTCGGTTATTTGTCTCAAGGTTCTGAGGTCTTGGTACTAAGGTATTGTATTCAGCACGCACATCTTATTAAATAAATTATATAAAGAATTCTAGAATAATTTTAATTCTTAATTTGTAAATAGCGCAATTTAACAGCATTTATTATAAGTCTAAGGAATTATTATGAGATTTTGGAAACTGAAACATATGATTTAATTTTGTTTCGATTTCGAAATATACGTATTTTATAGATAATGTCAAATCCATTGAAAGAAATTATCAGGTCAGAAACGCTAGCAGCGTTGTCAGCCATCACCAATGAATTCGAAAGGGGAGAAGAATCTCTTATACAACTGGACAGAGCTATTCGGTGTTGTCAAGCATACAGACAATATTTCTTCCCCAAGATCATCAAGCAAGATATTGAGGTCAAGACTATTGTGAAGACCGAATCTGGGGCCATTTCAGATGAGGAGATAGAAGTTCCCACTGGAATGGTACTCAGCATTCACACTTCGAGCGAGCAATGTAAGTGTGAACATTGCAAAGTGAAACTACCGTATCTCGAGGCACTTACAGTCCATATGAAGCTACATATGCAAATGAAGAATAAAGAATTCCCGATGCTGAGGTTTCCTAAGGACACCAAATACCACGACATCCCAGAAAAAGACGGAGGATCAACTTTTTACAACACTTCGATCTTGGTCCTAAGAGAAATCTGTGGGGCGTTACTAGGAAGCAGAGGATCGATCAAACATGTCATTCATGGAGATTGTTTCAGTTTCGACATTGACCTCTGGCAAGTGGACCGAAGAGAAAGGTTGATTCATCTCCAAGGTACTCCAAGGCAGCTTTATGAAGCTCAGACCAGAATCTGGATCAAAATGTTCGAGGTCAAGGCATGGAACCACAAGGAAACCTACCTACTGGAGATGAAGCCGACTCCATATCCATTGGACTACCCGAGAATCCTTCAGATGAATCCAGCCGAGGTTACAATTATAGCAAGATTATGTTCTCATTGTCGGAAGACCGGACACATCATGTTTCACTGTATGAATTTTGGAGACCTTTGTAAAGCATGTTTGATGCCAGGACACATTTATATGAAGTGTCCAATTCGTGAAATGTTCAAACATTATTGAATGAATGCGTGTAAATTTAAGGTAAAAGAGAAAAGGAATCGTACTAAAAGGAAGTAATGAAATTAATTAGAATGAATTAACAATGAATTAAATTGATGTAATAAGGTAAACGATTTGATATAATAATTTAAATGAATTGATTGTAATTATTATATTAGAATGATTTTTTTAAACCCAATGTAATTATATGAAATCAAAATTTTTTTGTTTTGAAAATGTTATCAAATTTTTTTTTGAATTAGAAGTGAATAACGAGGTCGTTATTTTTTCAGGGAAGGGGCGTGTCACATTGTAAGATTCATGTGAACGTCTCCTGAGCCTTATTTACCTAAAGATAATATACACTAAGGAAATGTATGAATAATGTCATGAGAGAATGTCAAGAGAGACTCCAGAACTCAGGAGTCGAGGTAGAGAGCTTGAAGAGAGAACAAGTGATACTCAGAATAAAAGTACGATTCCTCAGTACATTGATAAGTACAAAGTATCCCATATCCCTCGACTCATTACACTCATTATACGAAGTATCATTTACCCTTCACCAAACTAGATTACCCGTGTCGGATTGACAGTCCCCTCATATTATCAAAATCCGGAGTTTGTGAGGCAACTCCTTGGTGCCATTAACCGCTAAGCGAACACTTACGATATTGTACTTAGGTAACATTATCATATACGAACATACACCATAGTGCACCAAAACAACCCGTCTCAGCAGTATGTGTAAATACGTTTGCTCATATAAAGTCATGGAGTCAATGTTGTTCTCAGGTTTCGCAACAGTTCTAATTTCGTAACAATATGTACAGTTCTCAAGCATTGCTTGAGATGTCAATATCTGTAATATTACAAAACTACAAAGTCCACATATTCTATGTCAATTAAAATCTCAAGGGGGGCTTACATTCCATGAGTATTTCAATGCGGCGTGAGTCTTTACAGTATAATTATATTCACAAATAAATATAATTACATCGTCAAGGGATTGGTATGTGTATGCAAGATATTAGAATCAGATTTGTACATAATTACGTATAAAGTAGTCTTTTGCAGCAATAGAAATGAATCTTCTTAAAAGAACAAAATATAGTTTTACACTTTCTGTTGGAGAAACTAAAAATAACCGATCAATCCTTAACAGATTGCAGTTCATTCTTTTCATTGAAAGTACTTCCATTAAAGAATAAAAGTAATGTTTAAAATATAATAGTCTTTTAATGAGATACATTTCCATACCTTCAAAATGCCCTATATCTGATTATAATATCTTGCATCTGGTCTCTATCCTTTCGTCAGTAAGGTAATTTTGGCAATAAATAAGTCAGTTCAAATTTTGCCAACTGAAATATTGACAGCGATAAGATAAATCTGAGAATCTTAAGAATCTGTCAGGGCGTATTAAAATAAGTTCCGATTTTTTTAGCCTTTCCAGTAAAATCCTTGTGCAAAATTGCGATACAGTGTGAAATTCTTGTCCTATTTGAGTGTCAAAATAAGTGTTGTAAATATAATATTTGCTAAAATTTTTAGTGCAAATAAAGCTAGATATATGACGCATTAGTATCAAAAAGAAGCAAAGCTTTCCAACTGAAGACTTCCAATAGCATTAAAATCTTTTATTTTTAAATGACACTTTTTTGTAAAGTAAAGCAAGGTATTTTTAGTTTGTGAATTGATAGAGTAAAAGAAAAATCAATATAAAATAAGTAATTATACACATGTGAAACTGCTTGGCAGGAAATAATTCAGAAATTAAATTTTCAACAATCAAGAAAGTACAAGCATGCTATTGCATCCACACTACCCTGGTTCACAAAATGCTTACTTTTATTACGTATGTAGATACATATGGTACTGAATAGTTTTATTGTTGATATTTCCATGCCACATATGTATACATATGCCGTATAGACACGTGTGGATGGCGGTGTGTGTGAATATTCAACTTTGTAACTCAACAGTTCTCAAACAGGTTTTCCTGTAATGATTTTAACGGCGGAATTATTACAAGACTTGTAATCAAATTACCTTAATAAAATAGAATTTGTAGACATGGGTAGCTTGAAATTGAGTTCCCTCCATAAAATATATAATTCCTTTGTCAATTCATCCTCAATTAGCTCATTATTTTAGTGGAAATCACGACATGGCAGGTACAATTCATTTGCATTGCTTACCAGTATGCATACAAAAAAATCTTGTTTATTAGGGGCAAAGTGAAACAAAGTTCCTTTCTATGGATATCGTGTTGCTGGATTGACTGGTCCGCATGACAATTGATGCATCAGGGATATCATTGGAATCAAATTCTGGATTGCTCAAGTTAATGTATTTTCCAAATAAAACTAGCAGAGGAAAGCTAATCTGCATATATTTTTCAGATATATTTAAATATAGAATTATTATCTTTCGACCAGCAATTGATCTCAAAAATTAAGTACCATTTTTGAATATGTGATTCAAATTAAGTTTTATTAAGTTATATTACCATACACGGGCTTACATTTTTAAAATACCTATATACAGGCGCGTAGCCAGGAATTGGCCAAGGGGGGGGCAACATTAATTAGAACGTACATATGTAAACTGGCACATTCTATGGGAAATCCAATTCACGAATGTAAAACGCATGAAATTTTGCAAACTGAACTTCAGATTTTAAAATTCTCCACGTTTTACGATTCCATCAAATTTTAATAATTTTGGTCCAGATTTTAAATTGGGCTTGATCCGATTTCGGAGAATTTCGAGACCTGGGTTCGCTTCTATCGTTTCAGCTCGTGCTTAACCTACTGTTCCTGTGACACACGTCTTTGCTTCGAAAAGAAACTTCGGATATCAGGCGTGCTTGACCTTTTCATAATGAAGAATTAAATACAATTCACTAATTTAATAATTCTATCCAGCTTAAAAATTCCCTCGAAGCGATGCGTGTAAATTACAGAAGCTAAAAGCTTTTAATATGAAAATATTTAAAGCCGCTGTTACCATACTTTTGTTGCCGTTGAAGGTTGAAGTCAAATCGACGAGGCAAAGGTCAAAGTGAAATCGGGATTTTGCAATGCATTCAAATCACCCGCTAAGCAAGGATGAACACAATAAAAATACTCTATAATCACCCAAAACGTCTCTTTATTGAATGGTTTATTACCCACGGCTTCTTCCCGTCAAAATTTGACACATCCATACTCGCGAAAATCGTATCGAAATGCTTTTCCATTTCGATAGAAATTTTTTGATCTAGAAATCCTTTGCTCTCGCAATGGACAACATTGCGATGCGATTTTCGCGCGTATGGATGGGTCAGTTAATGACGGGAGGAGCCGTGGGTAATAAATCATTCACACGAAACATGGAAACTTCATGGGTGATTCTAGAGTTATGCTGTTTATACACAGATATTTACATGGAATACTGCATATGTTGAGTTTCGAAGTGATTTTTTTTACAAATAAAAAAAATTGTACTGTCAAATCACTAAAAAGGTTTGCATGTCTCGGTATGGACTGATTTATTTTTAACTTTTTGAGTGATTTGAGAGTATTTTATTTCGAAATGGGGGGGGGGCAATTGCCCCCTTTTTTTATATTCATTGGAAAAAGATGTATATATTATTTATTCAATTTTAGAGTGTAGCAGTCATTGAGGTACATATGTATATGCCTATCACGGGTCACATGACCCATGGTGCTAGCCCGTGTAGCGAAACATTCAAAACACAAATGCTGTGTTGGACCTCCCGGTTTATGTGTACGTATTTGCCAATGATTATACATATGTGAGCCAATTAATTTCCCCGAGGACAAAACAATGACCCGATAAGTTCTCGATGTCAATGAAAAAAATGTAGAAATTTGATGTTACCACTGGGTTGGGCAGTAATAATAAAACATACGCAAGTATTGGATACAAAATAAGACTTATCCAACCGGGACTTCGCCTCTGAAAGAACAGCTGTTGGATTCCTGGTCTCACAATGTATGTAGATACAACATTTGGATTGGCTTTATGTGAGTTCCCATTACTCCGATTGCACTGCTAGATAATGTTAGGGAAATCCCGAGCAGCTCACAGGACAGACTGACAAAAACATCAGTCCGGACGGATTGGGGTTGGGATTGGGATTGACTGTTTGAATGTACAGAGGGATTGAGACGGAGTGGGATTGACGCAAATATGTAGAAAACAGAGTGGGATTGATGAAATAAACCATGACACCACCCTCCATCTGTTGTGTGATTGTAAGTGAAGTTGTGAAGAACATAAAGATGCTGCAAACGTCGAATGCTCCTCATTGTCAGAATAAAACAACTGACCTGGCCGTTAATGCATGCAAGCATTTGCAACCGTAACCGTCAATGTCAGTCATTCATATACACTTCATTATTTCTTGCTTCCGTGAAAAAGGCATTTAGCAGAATTTTAACTTGAAAGTTTTAAGTATATTTTATTCAACATATGCTTTACATTTAAAACAATTTCCACATTTTCCGATGAATTTCGTCAAAACAGATGAAAACATCTACGAAGGTACGTATACTTCCATTCAACTGAAGTGAAATTTTTTAAATTTTGGAATCATTTACTATCATATACACTAGCTTGCGGAGAGATCTGTGAGACTGTGGCTTGTACACTGTACTACTCCAGACTTTGATCGATTTTAATTATTCATGTATCTAGATGGGATATTTTCTGACCAGGAAGTTGAGACTTTCAATCGGTCTGATAAGACTCAACAGAGAACCTTTGTAGCACTATCGGCTTCGCAATCCACTCCGCGACATTCTCGAGGACAAGAAATCTACGAAAGTACGTACATTCTCTCTCAGTGAATTGAAATATTTCGTATTATGTAATCAATTACTACCATACATTAGCCTTGCGGATAGATTAGTGAGACTTCCTTGCCCACGTTACTACTTTATACTCTGATCGATTGTATTTATTCCTGTATTTAGATGGGTTATTTTTTGAACGGGAAGTTGAGATTTTCAGTCAGCCTGATAAGACTCAACAGAGAACCGTTGTAGCACTATCGGCTTCGCAATCCACTCCGCGACATTCTCGAGGACAAGCAATCTACGAAGGTACGTACATTTACCTCTCAGTGAATTGAAATATTTTATATTTTGAGATCAATTACTACCATGCATTTGCTTTGCGGAGAGATTAGTGAGACTGTTCCTTGTCCAGTGTACTACTCCAAACTTTAATCGATTTTAATTACTTCTGTATCTTGATGGGATAATTTCTGAACGGGAAGTTGAGATTTTCAGTCAGCCTGATAAGACTCAACAGAGAACCGTTGTAGCACTTTCGGCTTTGCAATCCACTCCGCGATATTCTCGAGGACAAGAAATCTACGCAGGTACGTACATTTACCTCTCAGTGAATTGAAATATTTTATATTTTGAGATCAATTACTACCATGCATTTGCTTTGCGGAGAGATTAGTGAGACTGTTCCTTGTCCACTGTACTACTCCAAACTTTAATCGATTTTAATTACTCTTGTATCTAGATGGGATAATTTCTGAACGGGAAGTTGAGATTTTCAGTCAGCCTGATAAGGCTCAACAGCGAACCGTTGTAACACTATCGGCTTCGCAATCCACCCCGCGGAATTCTCATCGACAAGACAGAAATTGGATTAGATACTACTTCGGCAAGAATTCAGGTTGGTACCAGCAAGATTTCACAATGAATGTGATAGTAGAAGCTGAGTAGAAATATTCTGGTAACGATAAATCATAATTTTCCGTGACTTGCAGATCCGGTACAAAACGCAAGTCTCAACGTAGCCGGATTAATCGAATCAAATAGCAATAATCTTCAACAGACTGCAGATTCTCAGATAGTTGTAGCATTTACTGAGCCCGAATTCCATCCTGATGAGATTTGACAGTGCAATGTCGTTGCACCATCGAATGGAGCAAGTAAAAGGAAAGTGCATACTTCTCATGTTTGGGAACATTTTGACAGAAACGTTGCTAAGGGTTCGATGAAGTGTAAGTATTGTATTCGGGTGTTAGAAACAACAATATCCAGCAACGCAAAACGACTTTTGAAAAGTTGTAAACCGTCTCTACTTGAACTTGTAGAGAAAAAAGATAAAGTTGTTAAGAATATCCCTGATAATCCACCGAAACAACAGAAGCTCAGTTGTTCTCCATTCTATCAGAACAATCATCCCAAACAACATCAATTTAGACAAAATCTTGCACTTCTTTATGGACCCACATCGATATCTGCTAACGTTACACATACCGACGAATTTCTAGATTGCTTGAGGGTACTGGACAGCCGTATTCAGGTTGGAGATTTTAAAACTATTATTAAAGATGCAAAACATCTTGTTGAAGAGAGTGTCGTGAAGATAAAAGCAATGCTTAAAACCGTGAAAAGACTCACTATTATGTCTGATATTTAGACTAAAAAGGGAATGAGAACCAGTTTTCTCGGTGTAACTGCTACATTCTTTTACCCACCTTTACAAGAAACGGTTAACGTGATTCTTGGGGTACAAATGTTTACCACAGGTACGCACAAGGCCGAGGACATTATTAGGGAAATGAAAGTCGTCATGAGGAGATACGAAATAAAAGGAAGTCAAGTCTGGAGAGCACTTACTGATGGGGGCTCCAATATGATATGCAGTCATCGTGCTGATCGAAGGATCTTCGAATTGCAGCAGGAGGAAATCGGGAACAGTGACGCTGAAGCTAGTACCTTTCATAATGAATCAGACACTGGGTCTGAATCGGAAGACCAGTATCTGAGCAATGGAGTTGGCTGCAGGACAGAGATTATTTTGGACCTTCAGGATGAACCAAGTCCAGCATATAGAAGACTCACCTGTTTCATTCACACAACTTTGGTCTGCCTACAACAGATTGATGTTCAACCGCTTTTGAAACCAGTGGAGGACGATGTCAAGAAGCTCGTAAGGAAGTTCACAACCTCCCACAAGCTTACCGCTGCTTTAGTTGCTGATGCAGGTGTGGGATTGATCTCTTTCGGCGAAACACGGTGGAACTATATTTATTTAGTATTTGCAAGAATATATCAAGTTAAAAGTTCCATTCAGAAGGTCATAATGACGTACGGGAAGGACAAGTACCGAGTAGTTTCCGAAAAAAATCCATTTATGCCATTCCACGGGTAACAGCATCAGCGAGAGCGAATTCAGCCTCCCGGGAGGCTGAATTCGCTCATGTTAGATTCAATAATGTTAGCGTGGAATTCGTAGCAAGCCGTGTGGACGTGTTAGAAGAGCCGGCTAAATAACAAACATTTGCCTTTATTTTTTTAAGTCACCGTTTTGACGATCAATTATTCACAATAGTAACTACTACAGTTTGATTATCTAGCTTCTACCCAGGAAGAACTTGCAAAGCCGTCATTAAAGTGACAACTATCAGCATAACTATGAGCCCTTAAGCAATTGTTATTCAAAAACTAAAGAATATTCATTGAAAGCAATATATACACTTTCTAAATTAAGAAATAAAAATACATAAAGCATTGTAATTGTTATTACGTTGGATGCAAAATTCATGGAAAAATACATGAGAAACATTAATGTTTGAAAACAGGAATGAAGGAAGGTTAAGAACATTCCAGTTTAATATTTACCTATTGTGGGTGTGCTGTTTTGATTATGCGGTGAAACTTGATTCTGAAAATGGCTTGGTATATTCGAAGAATGTGCATTAAGTTTAGGTAGCGGTAACTCACTAGGAGCTGGATTTTGTGCTTGGGAGTACAGATCTAAAACCTGTTGACAAATGTCTTCAAGTAATTCAATGGACTTGTCTTCCACGAACATATCCCACCGTCTCAGATGATGAGTCCGCGCCTTCCAGTCCACCACTTCAAATTTGCTCAGTTTGCCAGCCAAGTACATCAACGTGATGGCAATTATTTCTGGTTCCCATTGAAGACACAACGTGGTACACAAGCTAAGTATTATAAATACAATGCATGAAAATCGTACAAGCTCGAAATGGTTTTCAGTCTCAAAAATAAGAAAAAAGAAACATCAAAACTCAAATCTATACCTGTCATTAACAAATGTCCAAGCCATTTGAACCATTTTCTGAAGCCTGCTTTTATCCCCTTTCAGACATTTGGCCTACTTGAGCAAGAATACGTACGGATGTTCTACTTGTAAATCGAATTTTATTGTCTGAAGGAGAATCCTCTCCGATGTCACTTCCTCCATCAAAATTATTTTAAATTTGGAGTATTAAATACAAGCCCAGAGTACAAGATACAACCTTTTTCACTTTACGAAACACACACAAAGCACGGTACTCCCAAAATGATTTCTGATGTCATCTCCAAACTGCTCACAGAACTTGTCCTTTTCTAACCGATCCAGTACAACTTGAGCTGACTTAATCACGTCCTTACACTTACTGGCCATCTATTCCACTTTCACAGCCAGAAATAATCAAGCACACGATGTGGGCTGGAATTACAACGTCATAATTATATCATACCTATTTACACACACATATATCCGGAAACAAAATATTTGTCACGCTTCGTTTATACCCCATATATACACTCAGCATACACCCTGGATCATTCAGGAATTAAAATAAATGTATATGTAAATATCAATAAAATAATAAATTAATAATGTCTGGACAGAACATACTTGCTCGCTTTAAATCCAAGACGGGACGGGAAGAAGACAACTCGAAGTCTCACTGACTACTAAATAACCTCACTAGGGCGATTTTAGACGAATGAACTATGAATTGTATCAGCTTTTCAACGTGCTTTAAACGGTTCGCAAACTACTAGTCATAGTCTCATAATAGCTAATGTGATGTGTGTAATTATAATGAAATAGTTGGTAAAAAATAAGATTGTCACTATAAATGACCACTCGCACTCTCAAATATTGTAGTCGAAATCTCGCCAGTCAGGCTTGCCGGCAGGCCTCTGCCTGTATTTTTTGGTGGTTTTGGAGCAGTGGCACCTGTCACCTACATCCAATTTTGCTGGTTTGGATGACCTCTGAATGCTTCCATACGTTGTGCTGTCCGGATGTTTCCTTTTGAGTACTAGCATTCTTTTCGCCACTTTCACGGTCATTCTTGCATCCGCAATAGCGGAATGCAAGGAACATTGGAAATCTGTCTTCTGAGGGAACAAATGTTGAACCAAGTCCGACAATCGAAATGGCCCCTTCGAATCCCGGAAATAGTCTTGAATTTCCATTATAGTTGTTTTGTTCGACTTGAAATCGTAGCCAACACTATCCAGATCCTCTTGAACTGCTGCTCCTACGACCGTATTATTAGCCAGAACCTTTTTGATTAGAGCTTTTGCCTGTAAAAATTTGAATGCATTATTTTTCACTGGAGATTACAAGAACTTGAAGTACATAAATGTTTAAATCACATGTTCATTTCAATAAACCTGAGCAACAGTTATCCCGTCGTTGATTTTTCCCGCATCTAATCCTGTTAGTTTGGGGAAGTACTGACAGATGTTTTCTTGTTTGATTATGCGCCATAAAATAAGCTCTCGACGGGCATCAACAATAGCAACGGTACCAGCCACCATTTTATGGGAGTCTTTAACATTCAATTTTTCAATATCCATAAAAACCAAGCCATTTTTGGGGATTAGGTCTCCGCGGTAAATCAGATCAAATCTATAGTGTTACAAATAATCAGGCACAAATAATTGATTATGACCTGAAAATAAAAAATATTTTAATTCCACTCACTTTCCACGCTGGAAGGCACACGCGTGGGGAGCTAGTGAGACCGGTACATTGGTCCACTTTGTCACCCAGCATTAGCCGTTTATTGGCGATGAAGTTTTTGATTTTAGCTAATTTTGGTTTGCTCAAATCAGGCAAGCTCTTACATACTACATCCACATACTCGTCTTCATCCAGATCATACAACTCATCAACACTTTTTTCTGAAATAAGAACCAAATTTTCAACTCGGATTACATTTTATTCCAAATACATGAGTAAAAAAGGCATTGAGTTGAAAATATGTATAACTTGTAGCATTTCAAAGACAATAATGCAAAGCATCAGCGTCAGTTAGACGTCATTGAAACTACACATAATAATTACACCATAGCATTTGTGTTCATCATTACCTCCATAATTAATAATTGCATAAATCCAAAATTATAGCATCTTTATTCGGAAAAATGCTAAATCCTGTATTAGAATGACTGCCAGTTCATTAAGTCGACTGTTAAATGGATCAGGCATAAAAACATCTTCAATATGTTTAGATCGAATTTGGTGTGCTATGATTTTCGAAAGTCGTAAACTATTTTTGTTAAAATAAAAATAAACTAACAATTACTTCGATCTTTACTCTCGAATATGGCCATCCTGACGGTTAAATTAGAGTAGGTAGGAATAGGAACGGGTCTAAATTTTCAACCGTGGTGTATACACGTGGGACTGACTGAGTGAGTGGGATTGATTATACAGAGTATATTTGAGATTGGGAGGGATTGGGAGTTTCCGCTGTAATGCATGGAGTGATTGGGACGGAGTGGGTGAAGAGGTGCCGAGAGTGAATGGGGATTGGGAGTCTTGGAATAGGGATTTCCCTAAAATTACTGCTAGAGATAAAATCCTGCAAGTCAAGAACATGCGTATAATAACTAACAAAAGATACTACAAAAAGCATATTCATGCAGGCACTCCGGAATAAGGGGGGACAGGAGGGACAATGTCCCTCCCAAAAAACATCAGGGAGGGACACGCTATACAACTGTCCCCCCCACTTTTCAAAAAATCAAATAAGCCTTTTCCTGAATTTTTGCCGTCAAAAATACAATAAAGCTTAAATTTTTTTTAAAAAACCTGTCCAAGTTTCTATTAGTTGTATTTAAAACACACCAAAGAATTTATGTTTCATGGTTTGGTGGAATTTATGGCTTACACCGTGTTGCCAAATATCCTATTCATCCCGCAATATTCTTACTTTTGGAGATAGGTTCATTTAAGTAACTGCTAGAATAAAGTAGTGACAGTTGTGGTTCATGACACTAGTCCGAAATAGACTTTTTAAAGCGACCCATTTTATCCTTGATAATGATTTTGAACTTATGTGATTTTATGTCAGTATTGCAATACTTTCATGGTTGAATTTGTGCGATAGAGTGGTAATATAAATAGCTTAGGAATTCAACGCAAGGCCGCTCATCAAGGAATTAGAGGATATTTGTATATCCTTCATTCTTGGCTATTGGTGACCTTTTTTAAATTTGGTATATTGTTTCCCACTACCTATGACGAACAATTTGATCTTCTCTTACCAGATAGATCCAGACCAAAACTTTGATCTGGATCAAAAGTTCCATTTGGTCTGGTCCAACGGATGGACCAGGCCATGTACTTCTAAACCAGTAAATCTATCGGATAATGTTCCTTGGACCAAGATTGTGGAACAGATCTTGCTTGGACCTGACGAAAGTCAAAAAAATCAAAGAACAGATTGAACCATTCCCATAGCTAGTTAGCAATCAATGCATGAATCTAGGATACCTCTATTTGAAATCCATAAAATTTTGCTAGTGTTTGTACGAAAATGTTTCTAATATATGAGATATATGAGATCTTTTGTGAAAGCTCGTTCCTTTAATTTAAAAAAAAAATAGAACATCTATAATTCACACAGAATTATACGATTAGCTACCGAAAAATTATGTGTAACCTTATATGTACATACATACATACGTTTGTATATGGTCACTAGCAAAGAAACTAAAACTAATTGAAAAATGTTGTCCCCCCACTTTGTCGGACGTTCCGGAGTGCCTGTATTCATGTGTAGTAAAAGTAAATACATACATATATAGTAGTTATTCCATGTATGTAGCAATTATATACAGAACACGGATACACTTATAATTACTATAATTACTAAATAATACCTATGTATATGTATAATTATGCATATATACTTATTCTAAATAGAGCTGATACGTTTATGATCACTATATATGTATATGTATGGATATGTGAGTGTGTATGTACAGCTAAAATCTGAACATTTTTCCTCTAACTCTCATTGTTAAAGTTGGGATCGAATAAGTTAATACCAAAAGGCTGAAATTTAAGTAAAGAAATATTTAATGAATTAAAAGTGTACAAATTCCTATTTAAAACTTACGGATATTGTGAAAGCAACATTGTCACCCACCTATTTCCAGTTACATGTTTTGCACTACATGCCAAAATCATTTGTTTTAAAAGCTCTATAGTAAATTTCTATGGAACATTACAGAATATATTTTCCAATCTTTTGAAATTAAAATTATCTACACAAATCAATTGGGAAGCCCCAACTGAAAACAGGGTAATTATCTTTTTAGTACTAAATGTAATATTTGCGTCTAATATTCTGAAGGCATATGAACTTAATATTCAATTGCTTATAAAAGTTCCGTTTCCAAAGTTACTGTATTTATTGGTGGATTTTAAGGAATAATTTTGTGAAGCTGTTCAAAATTATGTTTCTCATAAATTTTGCCAGTTAATTAAAAATTAAATTTTAGGTTTTTGGCCCTCCGTTCACACGCTTGAGCTGACTTGTGCATTTATCTTGATACGATATTTGGAGTCAGATCGTTCCGTGATAATGCGACTTCCAATATATTATTTCCTTCTAATAGCTGCAATTTCACGGGGGGAAAGATGCGCAAGACTTGTTGACGAAACTGAGGGAAAATGTTCACCGCTCAACATCTCCAGAATGGTCTCAGCAAAGGACAATCCAAAACTCAGTGAATATGTACCTGTAACCTCAGAAGCAGTACCTCTTTTCCCACCTTGGTTTGATTTGGAACTTGCAAGGACCGGCCAGGAATTTGCTTGTAAATATTTTGCCCAATTGGTCTTCGCTAATATAATGAGCTTAGTAGTCGGCCTGTCCGATCTTCCGACTCGTCGTGCGCTATTCCTGACAAGGAAATCCAACACCCCTGAAAGGGCCTTCAAAAGATACGTTTCAACTGCGCAACAAGTTCATTTATGGTACCATTCCGACATCCTCGACCCCTCTTGGGCAAAAAGTATCTCAAATGTTCGGGAAATTCACAATTACGCGTCAAATTATCTAGAATCCCTAAATCCCACAGTCTTAAAATCAGCCGTCCATCCGGAGGGCAATCCCACGGGTTTCCAGCCCAACGAGAGATTATGGAAAGCTTTTAAAATGGACCTTGTCAAATTAAATTACAAAGATCAACCTACGGATTATTATTATTCAGCTCCAAAATTTCAGTTCAAACAGTACAACTTGCAAATGGCAATCTGGCCTTTTATTGCATTGCCTATTTTGAACCCGGAAACTCTGGGGATTGAAATGCCCAGTGATGAAAAAGGACTCAAGGGCTTTATCCACTTATGGTCAGTCATAGGCTATGCTTTGGGAACTGACGAGGAAAATATTTACTGCAAAGACGCTTGGTCTAAAAATGAATGGCAGGGATGCAAGCGTCGATTGAGGGATGCACTTTTTAAACTTTTGCTGCCCCAACTTATGAACTTGGACTTCGAGGGAGAGATAATGATAGAGTCTGTGCTTTTGGTAATTGTAATTTTTACATTTATAGTTGGTTAGGTCACGTGTTCTTCACGGTACACAAATTATTTAAACTTTTTCCCATAATCAACTTGAAGGAAGAATTACCGATCTATACATTCCAAATCCTCAATAAGGAGGTCAGTTATATCTCATATCTGACTGTCCCTATAAATTTAGATACAATTTTGTGTGCAATAATAAAAGTAGTATTGCTGAGGTTAAGAGGGAGAATTAAATATTTACCTCTCCAATGGATATTCTTTTGCCAATTGTTGCATTCCAAATTTGATGACTTATTCCTAGTTTATTGACATGGCACAAAATGAACCAATTCAATTATAAATAATCCCAACAAATTCTTATTTGCCTTTACACGAAGGAAAACATTTCGCCTTTACTATTACATTTGCAAGAAAGCCTTTTATTACAAAAAAAATTAACCCATTTAAAGAGCAAAATTTCCTTTATTATTAAGATACTTTTGTGGAAACATTTCAAAGACTTGACACAAAATCTAATCGGGGTTTTATTTTGGGTTTGAAGGGTTTTACAGCCAGGTTAGGCGTTTACCCGTTAGAGGCCGTGTTGAGCAACTTACTGGAAGAACATTTGGGAGTCAGCGCGACGCATGTGCGAGAGCAGTGTAGCTTTCTGTCACTTGTGATCGGAACGACTGCGAATAACTTCCTCACTCGATATTCAACATATTTCCCACCACTTCGGTGGTTGGCAAACACATTTGACATTGCTACGCTTCAGTTAGCTAGTCTAAGTATCTTCGGAAATCTTGGGACCAACTCCACTGTTGTATCAAACAACCAATTTTATTACTAAGGAATTTGCCTTTTGTGTGGTTGATTAGGAATGGTAATCACTAGTAATTGTCATGTTGTAGCGTTTCATTAAGAGCAAATTACCATTAAACAATATTTACTATTGCCTCTGTGATTAAGTTTTGAAATGCGAATGTTTGTCTCTATAGGACATCCCATATCATTTTTAGAAACTGAAACTTTCTTATACATTCATACCATCCCTCCTGTCGGCACCCAAAAGTTTGTGAGTTCAATATTTCCTACAATACGTTACGTATAAAACCTTGTACTAGTCCCAAAATGTCGGCAATTAACTCTAGTTGTACCTTTTCATACTTTCAGCCCAATTGAATCTGTTGCAATAGCGAAGTTAAATTCATGATAGCTTTGCACTGCATGCACGAGACATCTACACTACACTGGAGCACTTAAATGGCTAATTGTAATAACGTACGAAGTACGAATCAAAAGATTAGCATTGGAGATGGCGCTTGTATTGATGTAACTATCCTAATCCATAAAGAGATCTGTCAAAAGATAATTAAATACATATAATTATTATATTCCTTATCAATTCTTTTCTGTGGACTAAAGAATCAATTAGAATTATCATGCTAAACATTTTAGCAACCCAAATTATTTCCTCCTAACATGAGATCGAGACCCAGTACAGAAGGACATTTTGATTTTAAAAACGGAGTAGAACAGAACTCCTCTTATTGCATGTAAAATTACAACTTACTTAAAATGTGAAAGCTTTATTAAAATTTCATTTTGTTGGGGAGTCTCGGGGGAACTGAGTAGCTGTAGTACACATTATTTTTGAACTCGCAAGTGTCACAGAAGTAGGAAAAAGGAAGGGAAAATCTTCGGGAATATCTCTTTAATATATTGGAACTTCTAGCTCACGTGACTTTAATCATCCCAGGACCAACACCATATGCCAGTTTCACTTTCCCACACCAGCAAATACAGTTTGCGTAAATTCGTGCAGTGCACGGATTTTTATCATTCCTACATCGTATATGTGGGGAAATAGCACAGGCCAGATATTTCCAAATAAAATGGTCTTCCTTCAGGATTTCAAGGGGTAATTATTAGAATTTAAAAAATGTGTTAAAATAAATTGCCTATACTTATATAGTAATACTGTACACTATCAGTTCAAGACTGAGTTTATTACACGCAGAGGTGTGGAAAATACATTAAATTTATTATTAAAATTCAAAATACAAATACATTTCAGAATCATTAAAATAAAAATATAAAATACAGTTACTAGGAGTAACTTAGCTAGCAAGCAAAGTCTTCCGATGTGAACTTCAGAATTAAATGAAAATTGGTGGAATTGTAGGCACTGCTAAAAGTGTTCACACCAACCACAAACTTGATGCCATCTCATCTGGGTTCGGGCAGTAGGACATTTGAAAGTTTGATTTTTTTTTTGAAAGTTTGACAGGGGGGATTCTCAAAATTAAAGGAATTATTTGATTGAATTCATCTAATTATAATTTGTTTCCCATAAATATTATTGTTTTCAGTTTCACAGCCCAAAAATAATGTAAGTGTATCAACACGTGCATACGTAAACCTTTTCAATATAAAATTGCATTTGTATTTCATTAATCAGAAAAGGTTTACGTGTTGATACATTTACATTATTTTTCGGTTGTGCAAGTGAAAATAATAATATTTCTGGGAAACAAATTATAGACGAATTCAATCCAATAATTCCTATAATGTTGAGAATTGGCTTATTTCTCCTCAAATTGTGTACCCTTGAAGACGGGACTAGATCATTTTTATGTATGAACATGTTTCGAGCATGTGTGAACATTGGTTTGGATTTTGTTCGAGTTGCGAAAATAGATTACAAATATGACCTACTGAATGAAATGAGTACAATGGAAATTACAAGTACAATACAAATGAAACTCCTTTCCATTTGATTTCATGGAATGAACTTTGCATGAAATCCTTTCTCAGAAACTTCTCCCTATCAGACAGTAAGGGTTGAGCCCCAGGTAAGGAGGGCATAATTTCAAGGGGAATAATGCCAGAATTACCGCCAGTAGTACTAAAAATAACTGCTCAAATATAATATGAACATAATTCTGAGGGATCTGCGACAGTTACTATTCAATATAACTGGCAGATCAAAAGGCTGAGATCCCTCCAACGTGCTTTTCTTCCTTCGTAAAAATCCAAACGAATCAACATGAGGCCAATTTTGGAAAACACTGTCTAGACTCGCGTGCATACACAAAAAATTCGTTAAAGTTTCACATCACCCCGACTTACAAAATAGCATTCTATCGAAATCGCAAAATAAATTAAATTGAAACACGAAGGGTCCGATTGCTAATTAAATATTAAAAGCCATTGTATAAATTCACAAAAAATACTCCACGATAATTAACTAAAGGTTCAATTTCCTGAGACATTTTAACTCTAGTACACTTGACAGTTCAAAGGGCATTTAAATGTAGATTGTAGACTTGGGATAAGTACTTTTATGTCAATGTACGCAAATCATGTACGTATTCCTCCAAGCATGCTTGCGGTAGGATACAAACAACATTAAGAGTTTTTATTCTATAAATTTGCACAAGCAAACATTTGGAGACTTATTCAAGTGATTTTTATATTCTTTTCTATATAGTTTTACGTATTTGTATTATACACATGCTGGCAGAGCGTCTGAGGACAAAGATTGGAAGGATTTGTGATTCATATGAAGGAGCTGAAAGGGACTGTGTTGTATGTACTCATATACAGTAGATATAAATAAACGCCTACGACTTTTCTTCCAAGTGGCTTAATATTCTTTTATTAACAGCATATTAACTTGCTATTGTATGCTCATACGTGCGTAGAACTTTAGATTTTCTTCCGACTGTTGTTGACAACTGAATGTAAATAAGTTCATGGACGTTGTCTCTGCTAATTGTATTGACTGACATGCTGTATCTATCTATAATTATACATAACTATAGCATGTCAGCTATTACAAGGGATACGTACTTACGTATAACAAGGGTGACAGCTTTCTCCGTGCTTCAAAGAGATTAACTAAACTCTGAATCTAAACTTATGGTGAGTGACGCGGGATCTCTTTTTAATAGATTTCTTCCATCCGTCAGGATGGAAAATTGAACTAATGGTTTTTCCAGGGGATTTCCAAAATCGAGTACCTACAAGTGTACAATAAGTGCCAATCATTTATAGTTTCAGAAGATGTGCCCCTTTAAATCTCCTTATTTACATAAACTAAGCGTTTATATCTATCTATATCTACACATCTGTATTACGGTCTGCAACAGGACAAAATACGCACCTCATATTTAATGCTTTAAATAACACTGGGATGAGGAGAAATGTATTCACAAATGATTCTTCCTATATGCTCTTAAAATCAAAAAGAGAAGCACTTGTAGCAAAAAACACTTAGCATTTGTATGTATGTACATCTTTGCTTGATATTACAGTATTATCTGTAGATTCGGATTTCAATCGCGTCTATTCTAATAAAACGAGATTCATACCTTTGGCAAACCTGATCATCTTTTCAACATTGATTTTACTGTAATTAATAGTGAGCACGATCCCTGTATAACTTGAAGTACTTCCTCCTATAAAAGGTAACCATAGTGGGCTTTTTCTCATCCCAGGGCATTTTGTTTCCCGTGACACAATTTTTAATTGACAATTGAAATATGCAATATCCCATGTAATGTGTCGGATAAGGTATTTAAAAATTCAAACAAACAGACAATAGTATATTTTGATGTGAAAGCATCTTTCAATTGCTTTTAAGTGTAGCAAATTTTAAAATTGAGCACCTCAATCTCTTGTGGACGTTTATAGTATAGCCGAAAGTTTAGGTAATTACGACATTGTGAAAGCAAAGGAGGCAGTGAAAACTTGTGAAAGTTCTCTGGGAATGCGTGAATAAGGGAAGTTTAAGAAATTGTTTTCTTCTTGTAGCATTCAGTCTTTTGTCGTCGTAGTCCCTCGTATGTTGTTCCTATACTCATTGCTGGCACGTAACTCAAAAAAACTTCTTGTAAGTTGAAACTAAAATATACACATGCTCAATTTGGGCTAGTAGTTTATTTACATTGAGGAAACACTAAAACTTTATATTTGTTGTAAATACTACAGTATTTTAGTGTCTTCTTTCCTATTTTTTAAAATGGATATTTTCTATAAGCACCGTTAAAATTCCAGAAATACCAAGTTTTGTTCACATCTCTGAATTGACATTGTCTATTTTGAATGAAGTCAGTTTTGATAAGCAAATATTCTAATATTTGAGTTTGAGTTGATCAAATATTACTTTTTATTTCCAGTTCTAAATAAGAGATCAGGTAATTATTATGTATAGCCATTGTTAGCAATTCAAAGTGTACTCGTCGGCCTTGATCTAGCAGAAAGTTCAGGGGAGTTATTGTGAAAGGAAAGAAAAGGCAGTGAAAACTTGTGGAAGCTCACTAGGGCTGCGTGTATATGCATTCCAAGGGAAGTTTAACAAGTTGCTTTCTCCGTGTAGCATTCAGTCTTTGTTCGTCATAGTTTCTTCTATGTTGTTTCTACTCACTGCGGCTTCCTTACGCAACAAATTTTTCTTGTAACTTGAATCTGAAATTTACATAGATACATTTGTTGAGTTTGGCCGCGTATTTAATAATGAGGATTTGCTAGAAATTAATATCTGTTCTAATTAAACAAGTAACGTAGTGTCTAAACTGGCTAATTTCAGTAAGCTTCTTTTAAATTCCAGAAATGCTAACTTTCGTTCAAATCTATGAATAGCCACTGTACTGTTTCTACTTTGAAGGAAGTAACTGTTGATAGACAAATATTCGAGGTAACTTATGATTAGTTACTACAATATTCTTTTTTTTATATTTCCATTTCTAAGTAAATAAAAATTGTAATAATTATTTATCCTTTGTTAGAAATTCAAACAGGGCCGTGCAAATGGAATCAGAGGCTTTGCAAAAATGTCACTAACATTTGAAATTTATTCTATTCTCGTAAAGACATTGCCAATAATCTTGTGTAACAACTTTAGTTTGGAAAAAGAGTGGGATTACTAACCTCAAACTACCCTATTGGCAGGTAAGTCCACATTATACTTTCCATTATGTTGGCACAGTGGTCGGATTTTTGTGGGAAGACGGGAAGATTCTTCCCAGGGAAAAAATATTTCTGGCAGGGAAAATCTCAAGGTAAGGGATTCTACATCTCGAACAGGGATTTTAAAACTTGTTGATCTTTTGTTTTGGCAGGGATTTTAACATTTATTGGTATGCTTCAGGGAAATTTGTTAGGCAAACGGATTTTTAGATTGGTTGACCTTATTTAACAGGGATTTGACGATTTGTAGAGAAATTATTTTTGCCATCAGGGATTTTGAAAATTGTTGGCCTTTTTTTCGTCAAGGATTTTTGAAATTGTTAAGGACCTCCCTACAGGGACATTTGATTCCGCAGGGAAATTTAGATCTTCCAGGGAGATTTAAAAAATCCGACCCATGTACATATAGACACAAAACTATTTTACTGTTTTATTCACCGTCATTCACAGTTCATCAGCCGTGTCAGCTTGAAGTGGAGTATCTACGTCAAATATGAAAAACAGCAGCGTTTCCTACCTTGACATTTATGAATATGAGGATGAGCACATCTTCGAAAATCCCAGAGTTCGGGCACTACTCATTCTTGCGTACTCTGTGGTTTTTTTCTTTTGTTTTTTTGGTAAGTGTATAATTATTTCTCTTGCAACTATAGTTGATACAATTATGTATAATATCACGTAACCATCTTTTAAGCAAAACGTGTTGTCATATTTGAGTTTAGAATGGGAACTTACTTGAGATCTCTCCCTATCCATGTATTATGTCTATGTATGTCTCACACTGACGGTGCTATTTGCTATCAACACACACCTGTTCCACCAAATTCCATGTAGGAACGAAATGACTGTTATTGTATAATTATGTTTTCCAGGAAATCTGACAGTTGTTCTTGTAATGTGTCTGCATTGGAAGATGCGAATAGCCAAGAAATTCTGCTTGTGCAATCTTGCTTTCGCTAATTTATGTGTGGGAACATTCTGCATCTATCAGGACCTCTTCATGTACCTCATGGACAGGTGTGAAGCTTTCTTAATATTAATTTCCTTGTGGCGATTTCCTCCTATGTATAGATATTCCAATGTCAATAGAAATGAAATCCACAAAATTTGTTTTGGTACATTCTCAAGTGTGATAGTATTCATAATTGGTATGAATGTTTAGTTACTATTTTCCAAAAACCCATAATACAGGATATGAACATTTAAACAAGGAATTCATGCTTGCAAATGATCCTTATCTAACACAAAACAACAAACTTGATGAATGGATTTCAACTGTTTTAGACATGGTGTAAAAATTCACTGGTTACTGAAGAAATCCCTTGGGAAAAAATTTCAAAATTTTCGTATAAGGGACTTTTTTATATTCTAATATTTTGTCTTGTCCCTTATAAAAGGGCTCAAGTATAATAAATGTTCAAATCTTGAAAAACTTTGCCTTGAATTCTTGGCGTAATGAAAAATAAGTAATCCGAACGCTACTTAAAGTGGATTTTTGTGAAACAATTGTTCACTGCTTTTATTTTTAGACAAAACCTTACAAGAAGGTCAGCCACATTTGATAGTTTAAGTTCAAACGATTTCCTATAAAATGTTCCCCACGGGATGGCCAAATACCCGCCAATGTATAGAGAGGCCACAATATCTTCTCAGTATTTACATAATGTATGTAGATACTCTGTGTATGGAATTCTGGGTAGGATTTAATCTTCCTTATATAAAGGGACAGTCATATAAGAGGAAACCACTTTACAAGAACCGGATTTACAATAACAAACACTTGGATTGTTTCCCCCTTACAAGCGTCTTTATTTAAGCTGGAATAAGCGTTAAACCTTTCCTAAAACTTGAGATTTATGGGTCAAGTTTCCTTAACATAAAAGTGTCTTAATAATGAGCATTCCTTTGAATTTCAGCTGGGTCTTCGGGAAATTCTTCTGCAAGATGCACCACTTCACAAAGGACTTGGCCCACACAGCATCCATACTTATTCTAGTTGTCATTGCAATTGAGCGCTACTTCGCAATCCTGAAACCCTTCAAGTGTCAGCGGATCTTTACTACCCGGAGATTGAGAGTATGTTTGTATTACAATGTTCCTATATTAAATTTATTTTGTATCGTAAAACAAGTAAATTTTTAGATATTCTGCGGAAGTTTTAACGCTGGAAATTTGCAATAGTTTGTAATTCTTGGCGCGTGGGTTGTAAGCGCACTGCTCAGCTCCCCCCGACTGTACTACACAGTGACAATGACACATTCCATGTTTGGGAAGAAGGAAGTGATCTGCACTCTGCTCTTGACCATCTACGACTCCGACACTGCTTCTGTAATTCAGTTCCTACTGCTCTTCCTCATCCCATTAACGGTCATTTCATTTCTGTACATCAAAATCGGACTTTACCTCCGCCAGCGTGAAACATTCGTCAATTCCTTTGCCATGGGAGAGTCAGGAGCTAAAACTTACTCTGGAGAGAGAACTATGCCAATAAATTCTAAGAGTTCAGCCGTTGAAAATCAAAATGAAAATGTTACCATTTCGGAGGAAGCTCCCCGGAAGGACACCCAAGAAGATCAATGTAATCATTGTAAACAAGGCAAAGGTATTACATGTCCAGCATGTGAAGTAAAAGGTAATATTGTAAGTAGCACCAAGAATTTGTTCGAAAGAATTTGGAAGGGAGTTTTCAATTGGCTTGAAGACTCAAGGATTAGCCGTGGCGGGAGGTCAGTTCAAGGGGAGGTCAACAGAAATTGTAATACAGTTACCTCTCTAAAAAATACACATAAGGACGTGGTTAGGTTGCTCATTACCGTTGTGATTACTTTTGCTGTGTGCAATTTCCCCTATCATGTGAGAAAACTTCATGAGATTCTTATTCCAGCCGGGCAGGCTGATAGTGTATGGTCGGATCTGGCAACTCCCGTGACATTTTTGCTACTGTACACTAATTGTGCCGTGAATCCCATTCTGTTTGCATTTATGAGCCAGGGCTTCCGATCTTGTCTTTTGGATTGTCTTCGGTGTCAAGTTAGGAAGCCTTCGAGGATTCGTGGCTGAGGGATTCATTCATTCAGTTGCAAGCATCTCTGTCTATAAAATTCACTGCAATTTGTTCTGGAATTATTTAGTTGATAGTTGTCCTCTTTTCTGTTTTAATCGAGTCATTAATTACGTTATGACTTTTCTATGTATTTAGAAGTTGTATTTAATACCTGCCTTTACTTATTTTATTATACTATTTTCTAAATGACATTGTTACATTTATGTATATACATTATATTGTTTTTTTATGGACATTATGAAAATGTTATGTGGCCAATTTAAATGGCCTGACTACTTTCCATAAGGGAATTTTGCCACAGTTTGAGCAATACTTATTGCTCGGTGCTACCTTATTGTAGGTTCTTTAATAATTATTTGTGTTTACACAAATTAACCTATACATAGATCCACATGTGCACAGGTTATTATTGCATCGGTGTTCCTGCGTACATAAATGATATTCTAAAGAAACAATTAAAATATAGGCAAAGCTTCTCTGATTTTTTCTTGAAGGATTATTGGTAAAACAGTAAACTTAAATACATTTTTAGGGTATAGTTATGAGCTTACATTGTCGGGATATAACTGTATGTGGAACATTTTTTGAAAATTAAAATTATTTTTACAGTGAGCTTGGGTTTTTTTTACGTTGAGGTTGGTGCGCATTAATAACTGTAGTAGAACTGAATATTACTTTTATATATTATTGCTGTAGAGAGAGAGTATGTATGAGAACAGGCCTGGATGAATTACAAAAAAGAATACGAAAAATAGTCTTCTTTGCTCAGTAATCCACCTAGCACTGGGAACTATAAGAAAATGCACTGTAATAAGCAACGTTTTTCAACAGAATCATTATTTCATAGTGTTCCAGGTGTAAAATATGTGACTAAATTGTGGCGGCCAAAAGGATCAGCCTATCATTGATCATGCTTCCCTTGTGCGAAAATGTTTACCATACTTATGTATGTACATAAGTTACTACTATTGGAAAATCAAATAATTGAGATTTTGTTGCCTCTACATGTGTTTTTTTCAAAAAATTTCTGTATCTGTTATTGCTTTAGGTTTTACTACAGAAGGTTTTTAGTTAAAACGGGTTCCACTCGAAACAAATTTGGTTATCAATGTTAATAACGGTATTCGCATAGTTTATAGTACATTTTAGTACGTACTTGGTTAAATCTTTTTAGCAAACTGTTTAGCAAAAATTAAAAAAATAATCAAGTATAATTAATAATTTTAAATTGAGTTAAATGCGTTAGCATTTTTTGATTTTCAAAGTAGTTACCTAGTTTAGTTCAAGAGGTAAATGTTCTAGGTCAGTGGGGTCGGAACAAAATATTATTTAAGTTGAGGTAGCTTTGACTGAGGTGACAGAAACGTTCCTCGATATAACGCTACGCAGCGAAGGTTTACAACGGTGGCTAAAAATAGTTCTGGAATTTTTGTCCCATTCAAAAATTACATTTTGAAAATAAAAGTTAATTAATGTAACACTTGTTATAATTAGATGTTTATTAGGGCGAGGGTTTGTTAAAGGAACTTTAATAAATGTGACTGTTTTTAAGAATAATTGTTTTTACGTGCTGTAACTGACACCCTACACTAATAGTATGTCAGATAAATCAATTGATTGCATAATACTGATACTTGATATGTAAAATGATTGATATTGATCTGAGAATTGGTCAGTATCTAGTTGTGAATGCGGATGAATAAAACAGTACGTGACAAACGAAAGCGAGACTCGCTGACATGTAATTATTCCAGCCATTACCTCTCAAGGGTTCTGCAATCTTACTAGTGGCATGATGACTATCATATTTGGACAATGATAGTCGTATCTACGTTTAAGCTATTCTAAGATGAATTTTAATTTTCTTTTAATTTTTTTAGTATCTGAAGAAAGCATCATAGTATAATCTTTATTTGTAATGTAAACGAATAACCACGTTTGCTACAGCTACAATGAATTAAAATACTTTGGTCACTTCCACATACACGTATTAATTTTATATGCATTTACATGAAGTCTACCATCCCAGTATGTACACATAGATATTGTTAGGTCTAGCTACATATAGTTGCAAGAAACGGAGTTTGTAAGCAATGTAAGTGGACGATTTTATTGCCTGTAATAAATTCTGAGTCAGTGAAAATGATCTAGTCACTAGATGTGACAAGAGTTTGACGAATCCCTGACGACGGACTTCCCACGTTCCCAATTTAGTAGTTACACAGTCACAAGTGTTAATTTTACATAGGGATGTCCAAACGATATTCGATGTAGTAATTCAATAGTGAGTAGTCAAGATTTGTAAGATTTATTTAAAGCTCTCTGTACTCTCCATTCCTTCCTGTACTATTGTATTAACTATATTACTATTGTATGTACTAACTGTTGTGTAACTTGGAAGCGTATAAAAGTAAAAAATTATTGATTTGTCACATTTTTCTGAAGAAATGTATGCCACATTTTACTAAACTTTGCATGAGATTTACGTTTTTGAGTTTCAAATGTAAATACACATTTAGACGTAATAAGGAATATAATTCGAGAGACTTATAAGCCACGATTATAGTGATGTTTAAGGCATTGATTTACGAAATCGTAGTTCCAGAATAATCCCCGAGATTTTTGGATTGCATCACTTTGACAACATTTTCTGTATGTACATATTTGTTTTAATTTGGCCTAATTTATCCATGGGAGTTTATTTCTACGTGAAATCAATTTTCTAGAATAAAACATTACCGCTCTCGAAACCCACAAACTCTTTAAATCAGTTCAATTGCTTCACTCACATTTGCGCCAAATTTCTGATTTCTAAAATGTTCCGAAGCCATTGTGAGTCACATGAAAATACAAATATTCTATTCCGTGTGTGGAACAACTTGTGGAAAGCAAAGTGGAAACGAACTATAGTTAGCACGATTTGGAAAATCCTCTAAGTTGGTCAATATGTACATACATGATGGCGAGTTAACATACAAACACAATATAAGAGTATGGAATCTATTCCTAACTTGAAGTTTGAAACTATACTACATACATAATGAATCGATTCCATACCCACCCCTGTGTATATATAATGTCATCCACAGTAATTTACCGCTTGTAAGGTGTTTGGAATAGTTGTTCCAATATATAAGTTTTCGAAAATTCTTCCTGAGATCAATTTGATTTTTTATATTCATACTGGTTTTTAATGTCAAATTGTATTAATACCAATGGAGTTCTGCTGTGGACCAGAAACAAACATCACAAGCACAAGAAAATCTCGAACATATCTCTTCTTCTCAGAGCATATTCCTCCTATAATTTACATGTGTATACAAGGTTCAAGTATTTGTCATTTTATGATTTTCTCAAACGTTGACACTATGATTCAACGATTTCGGCTACAATTTACCCCCGCTGTTACATAGGGTTGTACATGTTAGTGATGATTGGTAGCGAATAATGACACAACGGTTAAACACAACTGTTTAGTAGGAAAGAGATGGTTGGAGTTTTTTCAGAGGAAGCAGAAAGGTCTAATTGTGTGAGAGAGTAGTGTGAGAGACGCGATGTCCGTGAGACGAAGTTTTCACGTGTTCGACAACGTATATGAGAGCGTGCGGGTTAAAAGCAAACGTGCAACGAAAATATTAACTTCTCAGTCAATTTTTGTATTG
Organism: Allacma fusca; assembly: GCA_947179485.1. Lineage (NCBI taxonomy): Eukaryota > Metazoa > Arthropoda > Collembola > Symphypleona > Sminthuridae > Allacma > Allacma fusca. The sequence continues at coordinate 60,094,673 of OX359245.1, forward strand.
ACACGGTTGGTACAGGATGCGACTACATGAAACAGGAATAAACTGGTTACATGTTCCAGGAGAATAATGAGAGGAATATTCTCTTTTGTAAAACGCGCTCACACGTGTAATCAGGTTCCACCATGCACATACACTTAACATTGCTACAACATAATACAACCAAAACAATGAATGAAGGCAACATAGTTGTGCAAATAAAAGTGAAATATGCACACTCGATTTTCTAAATTTAAAGGGAATGGGATTGATTTTACAATGATTCAAGAACAAAAGTAAAAATATCAATTATTAACAAACTCGGCTCAAACCATTTTGAAAAATAAATCCACAATTTGTTAGAACAATTCATGCAGGATTCAAATTCGGAAACGAAAACATCATAAACGATTACATGTCGTTCCATTCCGCTGGTTTTGATTGCAATGGGTTGACCACATTTATGTTATCACAAATATTACTTCGCTGCTTGAAATAAACATTGCAACTACAGTCGCAAAATCAATATGTTACAATCAGTTTAGAATAAGGAGAGAATCAGAGGATAAAAGTATGCAATAGACGCGATTCTCAATGAGATTTAGCAAACCAAAAATATATTAAATTTTCAATTCAATTGACACTTGTACGGTACACTTACTGTACGACTGTTTACAGTTACTGTTTTTGGGTCTGATATGATTTGAAAATATATGTTTTTGATATTTAAGAATTCACATTCTACAGTTCTTCAATAACTGAGGAGGTAAATATTTATTAAAATCGTCAGACTTTATTTTTTGAATTATATGAAAACATTTCGTAGAAGGGGACTTGAGCAGATTATATCTACTAGAATGATTAAAACAAAACACGATGTAAATCGATGGGACAATGGGCAAATGCGCAGTGTCCTATGCACACATATACGCGTGGCAGTTTTTAATTTAATACAAGAAGAATACCCTAAAGAAGTAAAACTAAATTTAAGACACCATTACATTTTTGAGGAACAATATTTAAAACGTTGGACCTAATTCTAAACAACACGATTATATCGTTCGCAGCTTAATACAGGCTGAGCCCATCGACGAAGCTTTTTATAAAGGATTCCCAGTTTATTTGCCCAAAGTCGATGTAAAATATTTTTTGGTCTTCTGGATTCATTTCCTGATGTAACTGTTTCATGTTTGTTGTAATAAAGTTCCATTCGTTTAATGAAAACGGCATGAATGTTTCGGCGATCTTGAACTTTTTCAGTTGATTTTCCAAACTGTAATACATTAAAGATTGCTCTAAATTTTAATACCAGAAAATTTTAATAAATACTGCCTATCGGTGTCTTGAATTTAAGCGAAAGTTATGTGTGCTAGTCTTACTTAGTAAGGATTTACTGTTTTTTTAATGAACCCCCTTCAACGAATTTTGAATTCGTTGTAACAAAAGATTGGTTTTTAAAACAATACAAGATGTTGTCAAAATCAACAGTTTAAAATATAATTCGATATTTACCTGTGTTTCCTATTTCTGCTCCAAGGATCCTTTAAAAGCGAACATACCTCAAAACATAGTCGATTTTTTAGGCGAAATATGTAATTACTGGTGGAATATCCGGGCGAAAATATGTAACGAACGAGTGGGTTTGATCCTTTGATTACACTTTCATAGCCCCAGTTAATAATTTGCCCGTGCAAAACCAGGTTTTCTGCTGTCGGGACACAGTTATACACAACAAAACCACTGTCGGAGCTAACAAAAATAAAAACATTTGGATGCGAAAATAAATATTTGAGTAAGTATTTTCAAATCATCATTGATCTTACAATGCTCCACGTCTCCAAGCAGCTGCCAGAATTGTATTCACTGCGTAATCAACTGGTGTAACAGCAAATGTCCCGTTTTGATTAATTAGAAGTGTTTGGTAGTACCCTGAAAATAGCATGTGATAATATCGGCTAATACTTGAGCTGGTGTTACTCCATCCTAAAAAAGGCTCCTTGTATGCACCTAGAACTAGTAAAAAATGTATTTTACGTTCAAGAGCTATTTTGAAATTTTTGTTCTAATCCGATTGGGTTTTAAATGTTTTTAAAATCTTATGACAGCTTACTGGCACCCGGACGAACTACGCAAACTGGAATCTGGTCTTTGAATGATTCTACAAGATTTTCGGCCATATACTTTGAATACGAATAAGAGTTTGGTTTTTCTTCTAAAATTCTGATTTAAAAAGAGGAAGCATCCCAATATGTACAACTGCTTTGGATATATTTTAAGAATATCAACGTAGATAGCACTTGTTACGTTTTGGTTAAAGATTGGAGGCACTCTTGAGACATGTTTTGGAAGGATTTCAACGCCTCTAATGGACCAATATTTGTTTCATAAACCTTTTCTTCCAACGGAGTGTCGTGGTGCATACAAAACGCCGTTGAAACATATACAAACGCCTGTGTGTGACAACAGTAATCGATGATCATAAACTCTAAATATTGCGAAATGTTTCATAGCTCTTGCTGTTCTGCTTAAGATTTACCTTGACGTTCCTCATTGACATTGCGACAGTAAGGACGTTATAAGTACCCCCCACATTTATCTTCATAACTTGTGGCAGATTCATGTTGAAGTAAATTGCCCCGGCGCAGTGTATCACTATCTCAACATCTCTTATTAGTTCCATGATTGCTTTGTCAAATCCACAGTTTGGAAGAGTCATGTCTCCTTTTAAATAACAAATTTTATCCAGCAAATCTGGTCTGTCTTTCAAAATAAGTTCGAACACCTGTAATTCATTAATATTTATATTTTGAATAATAATAAACAATTTCTACATGTACTGATGTACAACTTGTTTTATTCCGTTTTTTTCAGTCAAAGTAAGCGTAAGTGACATGCCTTAGTTTTACACTTGAGGTTTTTAAGGGATGTTTTAAACATAGTTTTCGAATTTTTAATATATTTAATATTAACCTAAAATAATCCGTAAGATCACTGAGCGTGTGGCGTATAACTATATAATTGCTCTACTGTACCTTCGAGTCTACAATTCCTGATTGTGTATTCCCTTGTTGTATTTCGTCCATGGAATCTGGTTTGACACGAACTAAAGCGTAGATGCGAACAATTTCGGAGCAAGAAGTAAGAAGTTTATTCAGAATGCATTTTCCGACAAACCCGGTTGCTCCAGTGATAAAAATGGATCTACCTGCGTAGAAATCGGAGATGCCTTTTTCAAATTCCATTGAGACTCGAATTACGCTGTATTCGTATTTACGAAATACAGGTCTCTAAAAAAATACAGTTTCTAGTTTTTACAGTTACGTTTGATGTCTCGGTCACTAATTCCTCCAAAGTAGGAATATGAACTGACAATAAAAAGCCTTTTAATGAATATATACTCTCACAGATTAGCAAGTACGGCTATTTATTTCACTATTATGGGAAGTTTTGATGGGCTTATGGTGTCGTCTTAATTGAAGCATGTCCTTCAACATTGGTGGATGGCGGCGAAGTTTGTGTTCTGACAGCAGTGAGTAAGTGTGAGATATGTAAACCTCATTATCCACATTAGACTCATTGGTTTTCATTACACGGAATTGTATTATCTTATCTACTCTCTGAAATATTTTTTTGTGTGTAGCATCTGAATTGACAGGTCACTTTCTTCCTTGAAATAAAGCTCATGCAGTAGATGCGCTTGCGTCATTCGAACGTGCCCTGTAAATTTGTTTCAGAAAATATGTGTGTGATAAAACAACTCTTGGGATACAGACAAAACTTGTTTCCCGAATACAAGGGAGAGTAAGTGCTTTTATACAAGAACTAAGAATAATAAATAAGAATAACTAATTTTCATATCCGCAATTTGATTAGTGCACGCCCTTGATTTATAATTATAATTCCAGATTCGTATATGAGCGTAGTGTGAATTTCCACTAGGAAGAAAGAGGGGAGTGTTGATGATCTTTTTATAGAAACTCACTGACCGTAATAAAAATATTTCATCACCTTGGGATTATTTGAAATGTCATAAAAACTCATTTGATCCTAGCACGATCTTCACTAATCAATCGCTGAGGTCACCAGAATTGAAGATATAAAATGGCTTCAAGGTATAAAAGCTTTTTCCTGTGACATTGTTGCTTCATGTTTTCCATAATGAATTCTCCAACATTGATGTCAGTTTGTACGGGTCATGTCATGCACAATAAGTGGGGACATATTTGCGTAATTAGGGATATTAGGCGAATTAGCGACATATAGGCGTAAGGGAAGAAAAACAATAAAAATAAAGAATACACTAAAAGAATGCATTTCATATTTGTTTACTAATTTATCTTTCATAAGCCTTCCATCACAATTTGAATCATTTCGCCCATCTATCAGCCTTCCTCGAAAAAACGTTTTCATTTCGAGATACCATTTATTGCAGAATATTAGAAATGGCATGAAAACTTACCTGGAATTTGAAAACGAAGTAGATCTGCTTAACACTGTCGTCACCAGGGTTTCACAGATTATACATAAAACAAATGTTGGTGTACAGATTACACTCGTTTAAAATATATAATGTTTATCTATAGCTTATGTTTGATGTGCTGTAGAAAACTTTAAAACACTTAATACATATGTACATACGTATATAAACACGTTTAAAAGACTGCAATTACAAGGTTTGGATTATATTGGGAAAATCTAATTTTTGGATTGTGATTACGTTTTAAATATACGGAGGTTTGACTACGGATTGCATATTTTATTTATTTAATTGCGACGGCGGGGATATTATTTTTATTCAAATGGCCACGATCTCAAGTTTCTCCAACGATATTCATTTGTTGCTGTGATATTATTTCCATTTTTCCTCCTAATTTATGTATGAAATTCAGCATTCATATTAGATAATGCTCCGCATGGGTACTTCAAATTCGTACCCGTATCCGTATACGAAGTACTGTTATTGGAATATTTTGTATTCATGCGCCTATACCCGTACCCGAGTATCTGGGTACACAATTTTTATATTTACCCCTATCAGCAATGCAATCTGAAATCATGTACATGTGCCCGCATTGTGCCCATACCCGAAAAGTTCTCAAAATGTGTACTCACACTCGGGTTTATCAGTTTAAAGTACTCGTACCCAGATACATTAAGCAGATTTGTTTGTGTATTAATGCATAACACCTTAGTGTGTAATTTTTGGCTAACTAGAATTTAAACTAGTATTAGATATTACATATTTTCCTTGACGAATAGTAAAAATTGAAATGTCTATCAGAAAATACGATTACCTTGCAGAAAGATCAAAACATTACCCACAGAAGTGTATTAAATTCAAATATAAAATGGATTAAGTGAAGATATTTAAAGCAAATAGAATTTACTACACAGTATCACATTTTTATGTATATCACATGGATAAGCATTTCCAAGTTGCAAAAACTTTCCGTCATCCACCTGTAGAAGGAGTAGAGGATAAATAGATATTGCAATCCCGAATGTTTTACACATATACATATAAAAACATTTGTCATGGCATTTTGGTTGAAAGAATACATTTTAGGGTGTATTTTTAGTGTTTTGTTAAAAGTTCAAAACTAAAAAACATTCTGTTGTACCTATGTATTTGTAAAATTTCCCAGCCTCTCAGCGAGCAATGAAATAGGTCCCTATGCTAATAAAAGTGGATACAATAAGACACAAATGTCACTATTTTAAAAACAATTCTGTGAAGCAAAATTAGTATATATTTAAGGAAAATATTAAATCAAGTCTACTTCTTGACAGCTCTGTTGTTTCGAACTACGAGCATTGAATTAGTTTTTAAAAATCCGTAAGAAACTGCTAACATGTAGGAACGTCAGATATTTCAATCTTTTCATTGTTTGAAGGCTGATGGGCGGAGCGTTTTATGGCATTCAGCCCTTATTGTCAGAGTTTTCGAATAAAAGACGGTAAAAAATTGCTCGGAGATTGGTACAGCTGTGCATATAATTTATTCAGCAAACCAAAATTTATCCACGTTTTAATGCCATTTCTACAATTTTGCAATAAATTAAAGCTCGAAATGAAGAAGGCAGGCTTTTAAGGAAGGCCGAAGGAAGAGTAAATTAATTTAAAAATTGAAGGGGAGCTGTTGAAAGGCAAACAATTTTAGTGGCTTCATGTACTGGTAGGAAGAAGCACGGCAATTAAAAGTGCTCTTTGATGGCAGGGAAAAACGGAATCTCTGATTCAGTGACAAAATACATTATTGGAAAGATCGTTAGTACAAACCTTTGGTGAATCCTTTTCTCCACTTCCATTTTGCTTTTATCATTTCTCCCGTGTTTATTTAAATATACAGTCAAGCATCCAGGCCCAGACCCAATCAGAATTATTCTAATATTAACGAATAATATGTTAACCTTACTATACACATGCAATGTATCTACACCATAATATTTCACAAATACATTGGCAGCACGTGACATTTCTCAATCATTGTTTTTACTTGTAAACAAACATCATTTACATTCGTGCATTGCATTCCTACCAAAAATGGCTCCGAAAAGGAAGATCCTTTCCTGAAGCCAACAGCTGATTAAGTTATTTTGGGTAACAAAAAAGGGAAGAAGCAATTTCAAGTTGATATATGTAAGAGATACGCTACCAATAAGCTTACGCGTTTTAGAAGACCTGGCAGGACAGCGAAAGATTCAAGCCATAAAACAAACTGCTTTGACAGATTCGTTTGATTTAATTATTACTCATGAAGTATTTTTTTAAATTTTGCAAACCCCAGTTCCATAATAACGCATTCAGCAACTAATTATGCATATTCCTAGTAGTCAATTAGTTGACTACTCAGTAGTCAACGTTCTCTATAGTCAACTCTTATATGCGGTCCCCTACGATGTGACTATAAAGAGGTTTTACTGTGCTTCCTGAAACATGTTTCAGGAAGAGCAAATATTTTAGCTACATAGTAATACACGCACTCCAGATAGTACAATTAAAACGGTATATTAACAATCAACCATGTATACTCAAAAACTGCTAAAAACGACAGACGTTGCCAACATAAGGGCAGGATGTCACAAAATTCATCAAAATGTCTCAATTCTCAACCTATTCAAATACTCAGGTACAATGGTTGTGGGTACGAGTAAATGATCTCGTGATACTCGAACCCGGCGGGTATACATCCATTTGCAAATCATTACACCCATACCCGAAATTTTAAGCCGATTAATGAATTAATACCTACCTTGTACCCGTACCTGTTTAACCGAGTAATATCCATGTCCAGCACTGATACGTAATTATTATTTAAAACCTTCTTTAATGTTTATGCTATTAGTAATTATTAGTAATTATTACAAGTATTTTATATATTATTCTTTATTCTTATTACGCTGAATAAACTTTTTTGTTCGTCAGAATTATATTCTGATTCAATTAATATTGTTTCTTAATCATGAACTAAAATTATTTTAATCACTAAAAAATAATGCAATACTAGCAATTCATTAAGTTAATTAAGCCATGAGCTTTACTGGATTTCGCTCCTATCGTTTTCAAGATCCATACTCTTTAGTTCTTGATCAACATCAATTCAAATTGAACCCCAACACTATTTTGACGAATTTAAATGTTAAGTAAGAATAACTATTAATTTGGCTTCACATTTAAATTGGTTTCAGTGGAATCCATTCTTTATTATAAATAGCAGGTTTTCAACTCCTAAAACTATTACAGCTAACTTCCTTTCACATTGTAAAAGTTTTTTTTTTACAAAAAACTGAAATATTAATTTATATAAATATTTTTAATTTATATTGATTTTTGGAATAATTAGTTTCCAAGCCCCACTTACAATTAGTACATAACCCTTATTGGAGTTCCACAAGGGATGTTTACTTTGTTCAATTATTAATTCTTTTTTCATTTCCTTTAAAAATGGCATAGGTTCTTTTAAGATGAATTTACAATCTGACCATTTAATCCGATGTTTCAATTTCGTCTTAGGTATATTGTTAGCTACAGCAGATTTCGTGTACTCATTCTTTTCTACATGGGATTTGTGTACAATAATTCTGACTGCTAGAAGACGTCCCGTTTCTCCAATATATATATATATTAACATTGAAAATGCTCCAAGTAATTGTAATTATTCCTAACACTGTAAACATTAAATCAACTTCTACAATAATTGTATATTTTTGTAATATATATTTTTTACTGAAACTTAAAAATTACACACCTAGAAACACAGCTTCATTTTGAAATCAAGTTTTTTCCTATGAACTGGATCAGACCCTAAAGGTCATTTTTGTCTTGTAAAACAATTTTCTAGCGCAATTAAAGTTAATAACTAAGTACTGTTAAGCGCTAATCGGGTTTAGGAATTACAGATAGGAATTATTGTTATTTTGAACTCATCTATTAGAATGGAAATATGTTATCAAGGGAATAACTGGTAAAAGGTGGGGATTCGTAGTACTGTGGAAAGGTACACTTATTGTGAGTGAGAGAATTTTGTGAACTGGGGCTATTTATGCCCAAATTATCCATATGTAAATATGCAAAAGATTCACTCAAAGTTATAGTCTTTATTTCTGTAATTATGTGTTGGGAGTTGTGAGTGCAAACGTTGTCACAAAATTCCACCCTCTCAACCAACCGTCTCAGATGTGTTAATCGTCAACAAGCGTTCCCTTCCCAGCTCTCGATCTCGTCTCTGGGATGTCATCCCGAGTGTGAGACTGTCGTTCTCGTCTATACAGAGCAGGGCGCTTAGTGTCCCCCTCCGAGACAATTTCATGAGTCAACAACATTTACATAGTAACAAGTACATACCTAACAGTTTTTGTATGTCATCATAACAAAGCATATATGTACTTTAATGGTAATATCATACGCAAAATATGTTTAAATATCGGCTACCAGTGCTCAAGTATTTACTTGAAGTTACAGTGATGTATGTACATTAATTGAGACAATTGAACTGAGTTAGATTTAACGTTCAAGCAAAAACAAAATGTCGTCACGTGCGAAAATTCCATTCGCGAAGTAAAATTTAAACTTCCACGTTTATGACACGTGAATATTGCAAAAAACCTAATACGGCAATAAGTATATGGTCAATGACGATTAATTTTATGTCAAAAATCATCGGTGTTCAAATAGTTTTCAGAACTTGTTATTCTGACATGGAGAGAGTATACAAGCTCGAATAAAAGTAAAACAAACTAAGGAAAAGAGTTGCTTCTGTATGCCTGTAAATCATAGGGCCAGTAAAAATTATTAAGCAAGCTTAGTTACATTAAATTGTCCTGATTTTTCAAATTCAAGGAAAATAAATTTGCATTGCTGTAAATAGCAGAATCAAAAGCAAACCAAACTTGGCTTGTCCCTGTCTTTAATATATACATTGAAAGTTGAGTGGAAAAGTTTCTCAAGGATATACTCATGCATCATGTTCTTATGGGGAAGATGCTCGCTAACAATTAGCCATGCGGTCTGATCCACAATTTATGAAACTGGTCTATTCCAAAGGACAGACGCGACCAAAGACCATGGTCCAGAAAACTATACTAAAGAGTAATTAAATCATCAAGTTTTATCAAGTGAAATTTTGATTTTATCCCTAAAACCTACAAGTTTTATCGTTACATATGATTTTGTGAATCCCTAAAGTTTTCATTTTGCGAAAGATAAGAATCATGGTTCCTTGGTCTGGTCTGGTTCTGATACTGGACCAATTGAATCTGGTCTGGTCCAACACTTGGGCCAGACCGGACATGACGGTAATAATTATTTTCTGTCATGTATGTAATTATATTTTAAACATATGTAATTAATTAATAACATATAATTATTTATAATAATTACACATCATAAATGGTCCGGACCAGACCATTGGCATCCCTACCCCAAAGTCTTCCTTACATGTACAAACTGCTTCGTACCTGTCAATACTTCCATTAATTTTCTAATGTACGTACATACATACGCAAGCTTCAGCACCTCAAACTTGTATTCCATTCTTTAATTCTCACAAGTGTTGTAAACGGGGAATGTGATGGAAGTCGGAGAATTCCGACGTAGATGGATAACCTTGGGGGATAAAGTTTTACTTTATGTAATTACGTTATGTGCATCACTAAATATAATTAATTACATATTTGCTCTCATGATGGGATTCACTGAACCCAATTAGATTTTACGATTTCAAACTTGAATATAGTGACGCTATGCCGCTTACAGTATGCACCTTGCTTTATTTTTCTACTAATAGTTCACTCTATATCTCCCTTTTACGTATAATTATCCTTGCTACATCATTATTATTAGGAAGTGATAGGTTGTAATTACATATCCCTTGTATTCCTTCACGCTTGTTATCTTTGTTGTGCCATAATGAGTTCATCCTGTGTTTAGCCTTCTCACACTAACAATTACTTAAAATTACTTCATTATAATGGTACTTAACCCTTGCTGTAGGATGTAGCAAATATGTTGGTCTTTATGATGAATTCTTTCTTATCTGTGATTGAAATTCCGGACCGACTGAAGGGCTTGTTTTGTGTCTCCAGGGAAAAGTTACTATCGATGGAGAAATTTAATGATGGCCATTTCAAGATGAAAGTAAGTTAGTAAAGCGAAGTGAAGTATTGTTGAGCACAGGCATTCCTTCCCTTATGACAGGAATTTCCTTCTAATTATTCAAGGATTCCTTATATAAGCATATATGTATGTATCTCTTTACCTACTACTTTAATTTTATAATAATTCATAATGTAATTACATAATTACATATGTATATGTAGTACTATTAGACTACTAGTATCATTTAAAAAGCAGAAGCGTATAACTTTTGTGTTAGTTACAGTATATGTTTAAACACGTGTTCTTGGGTAGAGCCCGTGTTGTTTTCAAGGTTTCACAACATACATGTCAATCTACATATGTACAGTTCTCAAGCATTGTTTTGTCATTGTCCACTGTCAGTGTCAGCCCGAATAGATTACAAAACTGGAAAGTCCACGTGTACTTCGGGTTAATAAAATCCCAGTGAGTATGTACATTCCATAAGTATTTCAATGCGGCCTTAATCTTTAGAGTACACTTATATTCACAATTAAATAGAAATCGTCAAGAGATTGTTCTGTGTATGCAAGATATAAACATATTTGCACGTGTGTAGTATGTGTTCTTTCGTCAGTAAGGGAATGGTGGATTCATTAATTATAAGTATAAAATTTTATAAATTAGTCAGTTCAAATTTTGTCATGGGAAATATTGACAGCGATATGATAAATCCGAGAATCTTAAGAACCTGTCAGGGTGTATAAAATACGTTTTAAAATTTTTCTAATAAAATCCCTGTCCAAAAAGTGGGATACAGTGTGAAATTTCTGTCCTGTCTGGGCGTCGAAATAACTGTTGTAAATACATTTGATAAAGTTCCAGGGGCAAATAAAGCTGTATGACATATATTAGTATCAAAAAGAAATAAAACTTTCCAAGGGATGGGTTCCGAAAGCATTTCAGATCCTTGAATTGTTCACAAAAAATGTGTACAATTATAACATATGTATGTAATTATATGGCTCTGAATAGTTTTATAATTAATATTTCAGTGCCAATGTGCATCTGCCGTATACACTCCTGTGGATGGGGGTGTATGTGAATTTCTAACTTTGAAACTCAACAGTTCTCAAGCAGATTTTCCTATTGATTTTCTGATATGATATTAACGCCGGAATTATTCCAAGACTTGCAATAAAATTAAGTTCCCTCCATTTAAAATATAATTCCTTTGTCAATTCATCCTCAATTAGCTCATCTGTTTACTGGAAATCAAGTCCTGGTAGGTGAAATTAATTTTCTTTGCTTTGCAATACGTACATAATTTTTCGTGTTTATTAAGGGCGAAGTGAAACATAGTTCCTTCAATGGATGTCCTATTGCTGGGTTATTATTGCAATGTTCAATGTGGCCATCCTTATTAGTAAAGAGCACTTTAGGTCCGTTTATTTAAAGTTCCGCGCGTTCACAGTTAAATGGCCTCACACAACGCCCAAAAGGTGGCATGCCAAGCAGTTCTTAGTATTAACGAGCACTACCTGTCCATTTATTTAAAGCGCAACTCTTATTATAAGCGCGCACGATTTAGGCATACACTAAGTCTCTACGACAGGGCTTGATTCGTAATTCGTTTAGCTTTTAATTTCTACACTCACACTAAAGCCTCTCCAATTGAGTCAAGTCCCTTTGAATCACAGGGTTTTTACTGTAGCTCTTTGATATTCATTGAAAAAGTGTGTATGGAATATTTAACTAAATATAACACGTAGCAATCATTGAGATACATATCAAGGGACACATAGTACTAGCCCTTGCAAACGAAAAATATCAAGCACAAATGCTAAGTATTGGACCTCCCGGTTTACGTGTACGTATTTGTACCTGAGTATACATACATATGTGAGCCAATTAATTTCCTGAGGAAAAACGGATGACACTATAACTTCCAAAAACGATTTATGAAGTCATCGATGTCAATGAAAAAAAAATAGAAATGTGATGTTATCACGGGTTGGGCAGTTATAACAAAGCACACACAAATATCGAATCCAATAAGACATACATATATGCAACGGGGACTTCGCCTCTGAAAGCACAGCTGTTGCCTTTCTGGTCTCACAATGAAGATACAACATGTGGATTGGCTTTTGAGTTGAATCAGATTTGTACATATGTATAAAGTAGTATGTATGTATGTCTTTTGCAGCAATAGAAATGGATCTTCTTAAAAGAACAAAATATATATGCCGAAAAATAAATATATAATATATATATACATATACATATAGAATATGCCGTATAGACACGTGTGGATGTACGTGTATGTGAGTATCCAACTTTGCAACTCAAAAGTTCTCAGACAGGTTTTCCCGTTCTGATTTTACAAGACTAAAGTTTAAAATAACGTTAATAAGTTCCCTTCATAAAATATATAGATAATTGCTTTGTCAATTCATCCTCAATTAGCTCATTATTTTAAAGGAAATAACACTATGGCAGGTGGAATTAATTTGCTTTGCTTTCCAGTATGCATGACAAAAATCGGGTTTATTAGGGGCAAAGAGTAACAAAGTTCCTTTCTGTGGATAGCGAAAAATACAACACAAATGAAAGCTAACCGGCGTATATTTTTCAGATATATTTAAATATAGAATAATTATCTTTCGACCAGCACTTGAACTCAAAGATTAAGTACATTTTTGGACATTTGATTCTAATTAAATTTTGTAGCAAATATCATTATACATAGACGTGCTTAATTTTTTAAAATTTCCTATATTTGTAGTTAGCGGGACCATTGTACTTGTTTTTTATATATATTCATTGGAAAAGTGTGAATGTAATATTTATTTAATTTTAGAGCGTATGTAGCTGTCATTGAGGTATATGTTTATAACGGGACACATGACACATATGGTACTAGCCCTTGCAAACGAAAAATATTAAACACAAATGCTGAGTGTTAGACCTCCCGGTTTACGTGTAATTACGTATTTGCCTCTAATTATACATATACCAGCCAATTAATTTCCAGAGGACAAAAGATTAACCCGATAACTTCCAAAAACGAAGATTTATGAAGTTCCTAATGTCAATGAAAAAAATATAGAAATTTGATGTTACCACGGGTGGTGCAGTTATAATAAAGCATACACAAATATTGGATACAACAAAACATATCCAACCGGGATTTCGCCTCTGAAAGCACAGCTGTTGGCTTTCTGGCCTTCCATATGTAGTAGTTATTCTAGGTATGTATTATATCGTCGGTGAAACTTCCTAACCGGCTAAAATAAAAAATGCTTAGAATACAGACCGGCTATTTAGCGCTGTCGCTCAATACTCACAACAGCCATAATTCCCCCATTTCCCTTAACTTGACCACACCTTCCGCTCCCCTTACACTAATCTCCACGTACGTACTACCATACGTACTACATCTACACTCTCCATCCCATTATTTCCCCTCCACCTCCAGTCCACGTCCTTTCCCCTCCATTTCCACACCACTTAACCTCCACCTCACATTATATTACACTCCCCACCACTTACCCTCCGCTTACCCCTCAATTACATTCCCCTCCACTTGCCCTTCAATTACATTCCCCTCCACTTCCCGTCCGCTTACCCTTCAATTACATTCCCCTCCACTTTCCCTCCACTTTCTTTCCATTTTCCCTCAACTTCCCTCCACTTTCCCTCCACTTCCCCTTCAATTATATACCCCTCCACTTAACCTACAATTACATACCCCTCCACTTTCCCCCCACTCAACCTACAATTACATACCCTCCACTTTCCCTCCACTTCCCCTTCATTTAAATACTGAGAGGAGAAGTTGAGGGGAAGTGGAGGGGTTGAGTATTTAAAGGGGAAGTGGAGGGAAAGTGGAGAAAAAGTGGTGGGGTTATGTATTTGAAATGGAGTGGAGGGTAAGTGGAGGGGTTGAGTATTTAAAGGGGAAGTGGAGGGAAAGTGGAGGAAAAGTGGTGGGGTTATGTATTTGAAATGGAAGTGGAGGGTAAGTGGAGGGGTTGAGCATTTAAAGGGGAAGTGGAGGGAAAGGGGAGGAAAAGTGGTGGGGTTATGTATTTGAAATGGATGTGGAGGGAAAGTGGTGGGGTTATGTATTTGAAATGGAAGTGGTAAGAAAGTGGAGGGGTTGAGTATTTGAAGGGGAGGTGGAGGGGTTGAGTATTTGAAGGGGAAGTGGAGGGGTTGAGTATTTGAAGGGGAAGTGGAGGGGAAGAGGAGGCGAAGTGGAGGGTAGTGGAGGGAAGTTAAGGGTAGTGGTTTCGAAGTGGACTGGAAGTGGAGGGGAATTGTGGGATAGTGGAGGTAAACTCCACTCCACTTACATGATACACTGCAAAGGGGAATTATGGCCGGGTTTCACTTTAGAGTTTCTTGCGGAAGCGCTATAGCCGGTTTTCATTTTAGTCATTTTAAATTATAGCCGGTTAGGAAGTTTGGCCGACGATATACAGAACACTAATTATTCTGAATAAAATAGACACATTTTTATTACTATAATTATATATAAATATGTACATATAAGTGTTTATGTATAAATATAATATAATCTGAACATTTTACCTGCAGCTCTCATTGCTAAAGCCGAGTTGGAATAAGTTGATACAAAAGGCTTGAATTTAAGTACAAAACATTTCATAAATTAGTTGTAGAACAATACCCGTCTAAAACTCTTGATATTGTGAAAAGGACACTCATCCAAGTATTTTCAGTTACATACTTTGCGTTATACCCCAAATTAGTTTGTTTCAAAAGCGCTATAGTAAATTTCTATGAAACATTACAGAATATATTTGACAAGCTTTTGAAATTAAAATTACCTACAAAAAACAGGTGAGAAGTGTCAACTGAACACACGACAATTAATTATATTTTTAGTACTAATTTCAAGACTTGCAGCCAATATAAAATTAAAATTCAATTAATTATTTATAAAGGTTACGTTTTTAAAGTTACTTTATTTTTAGGTGGATTTTAAGAAATAATTTTGTGCAGCTGTTCAAAATTATATTTCCCATAAATTTTGCCAGTTAATTAAAAACTGAATTTTGGAATTTTAGCCCTCCGTCACCACGCTTGAGCTGACTTGTGCAATTATCTAGATACAATATTTGGAGTGCGGTTGTTCCATGTGCGTCCGATAATGCGACTCCCAATATACTGTCTCCTTCTCATAGCTGAAATCTCTCGTGGGGAAAAATGTGCAAGACACATTGACAAAACTCAGGAAGAATGTTCCACGTTAAGCATCTCCAAAATGGTCTCAGCAGAAGACAATTTAAAACTCAGTGAACATGTGCCCGGAGCCCCAGAAACAGCACCTCTTTTCCCACCTTGGTTCGATTTGGAACTTGCAAGGACCGGCCAGGAATTTGCTTGCAAATATTTTGCCCAATTGGTCTTCGCTAATATAATGAGCTTAGTAGGAGGCCTGGCGGATCTTCCGACCCGGCGTGCGATATTTCTGACAAGGAAATCCAACACCCCTGAAAGGGCATTCAAACGATACCTTTCAACTGCACAGCAAGTACACTTGTGGTACCATTCCGACATCCTCGACCCCTCTTGGGCGAAAAGTATCTCAACTGTTCGAGAAATTCACATTTACGTGATAAACTATCTAGAATCCCTAAACTCCACAGCTTCGAAATTTAATGTTAATCCTGAAAACAATCTAACTGGTTTCCAGCCTAATGAGAGATTATGGACAGCTTTTAAAATGGACATTGCCAAATT
Source organism: Allacma fusca (assembly GCA_947179485.1). Classification (NCBI taxonomy): domain Eukaryota; kingdom Metazoa; phylum Arthropoda; class Collembola; order Symphypleona; family Sminthuridae; genus Allacma; species Allacma fusca. Next base: position 60,110,996 of record OX359245.1, read on the forward strand.
AAATTCCGAGGATCAACCTCTTGAGATGGAAGTTAAACAGTACGGCTTGCAAATGGCAATCTGGCCTTTTATTGGATTGGCTATTTTGAACCCGGAACCTCTGGGGATTGCAATGCCGAGTGAGGAAAAAGGACTCCAGGGTTTTGTCCATTTATGGTCAGTCATAGGCTATGCTTTGGGTACGGACGAGCAAAATATTTACTGCAAAGACGTCTGGACTAAAAATGAATGGCAGGGATGCAAGCATCACTTGAGGGAAATACTTTTGAAAACTTTTCTACCCCAACTTATAAACTTGGACTTCGAGGGGCAGATAATGATAGAGTCTATGATAATGGTAATTATTTCATTGACATGATATAAAATGAACCAATTCAATTATGAACAATCCCCCCAAAAAATTTAATTGCCTCTATACACGAAGAACAACATTTAGACTGTACTATTACATTTGCCAGAAAGCCATTTGTTTTTTAAATTCACCCAAATGCAAATGCATTTAAGGAGTTTAATTTTTTTTAATAGGATCCTGTTGTGGAGATAATTCAATGAATTTACACAAATCCGATGTGTTTTATTTTGGTTTTAAAGGGTTTTACAGCCAAGTAAGGCTTTTACCCATTGGAGGGCGTGCTCATCAACTTACTGGAAGAACATTTGGGAGTTAGGGAGTGTGCACATATTACGTTTCATTTTTGGGGGAGGGAGGGGGTCTTGAAGCTGATGATTTTGTGTATACCAAGGGGGGGGGTGGGGGTAATCTTGCTGATGACGTTTCACCGATTCTCACAAAAATGGAAGGAATAAACCCGGATAATTGTTAGACTAGCATTTTAAGTAACAAACTTTTATTGCCGAAAGACCACTGATACAATTTATAAACATACTGAAGGCGTACATTAGTCCAAATGTCCTGCAACCATTAATATTCCGAAAGCTCATGGCTTACGCAGGAATGGCTACAAAATCACCTCCGTCAATTTCAGTTTTGCAAATAATTTGTTGTCATGATCCCAGTTGCTGTCGCCCTTGGCGATGCAACTTGGACTAAGTTTTAATATCGAAATTTCTCCAGGTTCCGGTGCTCTTTAAGCAGGATGATTCTGCAGTTTTTATTTGAAACCGGACGATTCATCTGCCTACTTTGGCGGTTTTTAGCAACATGTCATGCTAAATGTCTGGAAATTGGAAATTATCCTGTCTAACATTGCCCCAGAATTCAAGACAGCCTTGAAAGCCAAATCTATCATGCATGTAATCACTATTTTGTTAGAAACATTGCATATGAATCCCACAAAAGATCTGCTCATAAAAATTCGTTAGAAAGCATCTGAATCTATAAAACCATGAATCTGTTGTTCAGTTATCAATTGCAATTTTCCACAGCACGTGATTCGGGTCGGAAACACCCCTGGAAATTATTGTAAATGTGGTTGACTCGATACAGAGCGAATTTGCCGATATTACTGATGTTAAATGTCAATTTTATAGTAATAATAGGTTCTTTGCAAAAACAGTAACTGCAATTTCAGGTTTTTCTGCGAAGGAGAAACCAAAAAAAAAATTGCGGCGACCTCAAGTTCCCAGCCAGTATTCATTTGTTGGCCATTGTTATAATTTTGTTTCTTCATTCAAAATTTAGTTGATTTTGTTTAAGTACGAATACATGGACCGATTTCAACCAATAACAGACATCCGAATTAGTGGACTAAAAATTTTGAACAAAATCGGTAGAGCATTTTCAGAGGAAAGTACACATTTTATATTTTTACGCACGAACACGCTGAACGATTTCAATCAATAACGAACTCATACGAGGTTTCGGCCTAAACACGATAACTTTGAACGGTGTAGTCTAGTAGTTTCGGAGGAAAACTACCAGATATCACGGACAACACTATCTTATAATGGGGTTGACGCCGCCATAAATTGGTAGACTAACCTTGTTTTTTTGTCTTTGTTTTTGCATTGATGACGTTTACAGGGGAGGGGGGTCAAGGAATAATGACGTTAGGATGACGATAGGGGGGTAGGGTCCAAAAACGATGAAAAAATGAAACGTAATATGTGCACACTCCCTTAGCGCGACGCATGTGCGAGAGCAGTGTAACTTTCTGTCACTTATGATTGGAACGACTGCGAATAGCGTCCTCAAATATTCAACATATTTCCCACCACTTCGGTGGTTGTCAAACACTTTTGGCATTGCTATGCTTCAGTTAGCTAGTCTAAAAGCCTTCGGGAACCCTGGGACGAACTCCACTATTGTGGCAAAAAACAATTTTTATTACTAAGGAATTTACCTTTCGTATGGTTAATTAGGAATGGTAAGCACCAGTAATTGTCATTTTGTAGCGCTTCTCAAAAATAAGAAACAATTGACATGACAATAAACAATGTTTACTGTTGGATCTTCCGTCTATGATTGAGTTTTGAAATCGAATCTTTTTCTCTTAAGGGTATCCTATGTCATTTTCATCATTCCTAGACAACAGCACAGAGCAGAGATGTCCAGATAGAATGGCCTTCCTTTACGATTTTAAGGGGCAATTTCAAAAACAATGTCTTCTTCCTACCAATGAATGAAGCCTTTAAAATTATTTGCCTTCCATCTTCCTTCCTTCAGTTTTAAAACTAATACACCCTTCCTTCAGCCTTCCCCGAAAAAAAAACCTGCTTCGTTTTGATCCTTGATTCATTACAAAATTATACATAGAAATGGTATCCAAATGTGCATGAACTTTGAAAACGAAGTAGTTTGGTTAACAAGTCACATCAGAATATGATGAATGAAAGTCCATGGAAATATTTAATAACGCCTACCTTGTATTTTCAGCATCAAGCATCATCATCCGCATGAAACCTTCATTACATTTGAAGACTATCCTTCAAATCCACCCTTCCTTCTATTTCTATTTCCTCCTACTATTTTTAATAAATTTTATGAAACCTTCCCTCAGCCTTCGGGAAAAAAATCAACTCACCTTATATATCCCTTTCTGGGTTTAAGAACCGGTGAGCCCCCTTCAATGAAGCAATTGACGACTAGCCTTCGAATGCTGGAGAGGAATGTTGTACTTTTTAATCCGACACCCTAATAAATATTTTCTTGTTCGTTAGGTTACCAGCAATATGTCAGTGGTAGTAAACAGAAATTTACATTCAGCATTCACATAGACGATAGGAAAATACAGAAAATTTCAAATCCTCTTAAACCTCCGTCCTCATAGAGAGGAACATGATGTTAAATTTATGCTCCTCGCATTTTAGCAAAATTTCTTCCAGATTTTGCAACAACTTTGAAAGAAAAGAAAACTATTTAAATTGGTGGCTACTCACGGAAACAATCAATAAAACTTGCCTCACATTTTCACTCTAAATCGATTTCGGAAGATCATATTTGATTGCCCATGAAATTTACTGCTTGGGTTTGCAAATATATATTGCTTATGAAACCAGGACCATTGAATTCCAAGGAATGGCATGATAGAAATTCGTGCATAAGGTAATACAAAACGCATCTCATATTTGAATGGTCAGCACAAAGTTAGTTTCCCTTCCCTATCCACGTACATACATATATAGGTATGTATCTGTGAATTTGCGTATCATACCCTGAATTTATAAGGTTAAATGTACAATCCTGTGTAGAATTGACATTGCATAGAGTACATAGGGTTTTGTATAAAACTCCTTACTTACGATGCAAAACAAAAATAAATATTCACTACAAGGTTTTTCTTTGCACTATTTACTTCCACAGAAATTTAAAACGGGCAGAACTAAAAGTACGATATTAGATATGAACACCGAATCAAATTTCATATACGGAGAAAATAAAAGTGTCTAATGGCTCAGTTCCAAAAATCCCTGTGTGTCTCTTGAATCGACCGACTCAAGCCCTCCCATAGCTCAACCAATTTGGCTTCCTTCACAGCATCACCATTTGCGCATGATTTCAAGCCAGGTGTGATGCATCCGAAAAAGTGGGCCATATCCCTACATTTACGAAAATGCAAATTTAAAGTCCATTTACTAATATTTCCTTAATTATTAATACTAGAAGTGAGCAAAATGCTACTCAATGGGAACTTACCTTATGTACTGGTCTTTCAATCCCTGTCTCTTGTTAACGCACTTCAAAGATTGAACCCGAACAGCATCAGAAGCTACACACTCCCATAACTTCTCCTTTAGTGCATCTATTAAAAGTAATTTTTTAAAATCGCAAGTTTTCAAAAAATTCTTGAATTATTTTTCTACATTTGAGAGTCAAGACTTGACAACGTCTCACACGGCATTAACTTACCTTTCATTAAATTCTTAAAGTTGGTCGCCCTCGTTGGGTTACAAAACAGTTCGGAAAGAACGGCGTCATCATTCACGAGTTTCATATACTTAACCTCATTTCGATCATCCTCATTGCATCTGTCGCTCTTCATATGATCCAAGAGACATTTCCTGCTTTTGGGCCATGTTGGACAGAATTCGGCGCTCAGGTTTGCAAAGGTAGTTTCGATGTCACCTCCTGTCAGAAGGTTCAGGAATTTATCTTCGTCAACGGCTACAAAGCATCCTCGTCCCTATCGAATTTGAAGTATTACAATTTATTGAATGGATTTTACAAATTATTTGTAATATTTATTTGATTCAAATAGAAGATTGTTTGTGTACCTCCGAGTCAACAGCAAAATAAGTTCTGCTTGTTATTTCTTCACTTGACGGATTTTCAGCCAGAAGAAAGCACCTTGAGGATGCCTCAGATGAGGTTTCCTCAGATGAGGCTTCATCCAGGCCTGCTCCAAGTTCCGGATTGTGCGTGGGTAAGCTGCAAACACAGCTTAGCACACTTGCAATTAGAATTATTGCACTTGTGAATGCAATCAAGTTCTTCATTGTTGAGTGTTTTCTGTTTCAACTGTTGGGATAAAATTGATGGTTTAGTGTGTTCACTGGTAAATGTAACTCTTAATTGGCAGTAGTTCAAAATTACGGATCTTATATAGTACTCTCAGCTCTGTGGTAATGATACACATTACAATACAAGCTATTTACAGCCTATGAATATCTCTGTTTATTGACGTATAGATAAGGAAGATATCGGAAAAAATCTCTAGAAACTTTGTGTAAAGCTTGCTCTGTATAAAGCGTTTTCCAGAATTTATATATATCTTGAGTTTTGAGGTGGCCTAATTGACCTCAAGTTGCAAATATGGAAATCCCGATTACAGATTTATATACACAGTAATAGTGCCTCAACCACATCTCTGGTGACGTCGGGGATGCAATTACACAGGGATAGCATTAAATGCATGGTTTCTTGAAATCCTCAAACGTACATATGTATGTGCAGATAGCTCCATGCGTTTGGGAAATTAACTGTGGTTGATATAAGTTTTGACCCAAGGTCACTTCAGATGTCTAAACAGGAGAGGATGATTCACAGGCTTGCGTAGTATATCTGTAATTGATGTAAATATTTTCTTAGGAATTAAAAAATGTGAGGAGTGATAAAAATAATTAGCATTCAAAAGCGCACTTGCATTCAATAGATAGGCCCTGAATTTAATTCCATATGAAAATAGTGTTGCTCATATTAAGAGTGCACAGTCATCTGATGCAATTTCCCACGCTGACAGTATCTTTTGGGGAATCCTTAATTTATCTTAAAGGGTAAGAATATGTAAGGTTTGATTGCACGTTGTCATTTTGCAAATGTAAAACGTGGAAGCTTGACTCATCGGGTTGTATATAATACGTTGGGCCTTCCTTTTGTATGGATTTTCTTCTGAGGCAAATAATATTTCCTAAATATTGCCAGGAAATTAGACACTTAATTTTAAATACCCTCGTTCGTTTGCATTGATAATGTTAACCCCAGTGCTATCTGGGGGTGTGTGGGAACCTGCGGTGACCTAATTGACATTATGGCTGTACAAAGTTTTTATTTGGGGCTTACAGTATCTATTTATACTTACAATCTATATCTACCACTGTCTATAACCTTCATGGACTTCCATATCTACGGTGTGGTTGCAATTACGAAGGGATACTATGAGATCGGTTTCTTGGAGTCCGTAGCATTAGCTGCATACTGCACAAACCTGCAGTGGAAAGATTGTTTGCCAAAAATCAAATGCATTGACCCCGTCCTCGATTTGGGTTTTCTGTGTTCAAATTTTACTCAAGTCTGTACAATTCAACTTGGTAGCATAATATTTCATGTGAGTCAATTTGAGAATTTTTAGGGTTTTTAACGCCGCTGAAATAATCATCGTACGTTTATCAAGGATTTAAGGTAGGTAAATGTATTTCTAATTTACAGGTCTGTATTAATAGGAGCTATGCATATACTACGTTTCACAGTCCAGAGGGATTTTAAGATTGATACGTTTGTGATTTTGCAAGAAGGTTTTGGGTAAATCAAAAACACTTATATTCATTGGAACGTTTTAAAGCTAACCCTTGCCGCGCATTCCTAGAATCGGTGACCACTTAGAAAAAATATAATTATTACACCCGATTAAATCTGCAGGAAATTCCCTATTTGCGGCTTCATCTATTCAGCTCCTTCCTCCAACTGAATTTCTTGTTGCCTGAGGGAGATCCATCTCCTAGAACTATAGTCCTTAGTCTTGCTGACATAAGCAGGGGTGGATTTACGGGGTGGCCCACACTGGCCCGGCCAGGGTAAAAAATTTAGGGCCAGGGTAAAAAAGATTTTGACTAAGGCCCTCAGATTACATAAATGCACATGCAAAGGCCCACAAATCTATTTTGGGGGTTAGGGCCAGGGTAAAAATCATTTTATTAATCCACCCCTGGACATAAGTATCTTTGAACCAGCAATTCAACTTAAAGTGTAAGTACCATCTTTGGGAAACACATGGAGTGAGAACATGAACGGGAACGGGGACAAACTATTTTTTACCCATGATGACCACTGATTAATTATAAAGGAAAGTCCGTCTGTTTCACCTAATTTGTTCATTAGTAGATTATTAAAAAAATTACAACATAATCGTGTATTATTAAATTATTGTTATATTATTATCAACTAGCAGCAGCCCTGTGCTTCACAGGAACAATTACTTGGAGAGGTGGTAGTGTGAGTGTAGAGGGGAAATCGCTTACAAATCAAGCCCAGTCGTGGAGACTTCCTGTATGCCTAAATCTTGCGCGCTGATCTTAAGAGTAGAGCGCGAAAGTTTAATAGCCACAAACTCCATGCCTAGGCGGGTAATTTATAAGGATTAAATTGGTATATCAATTTTAACTGCGCAAGTCCAGTGTTCTGCATCACTAATACAATAATTTGGCCGTGGCATAAACTTTATATTTCCCGCCGCCCGCGTCACAAGACTTACTCAAGTCAACTGTCAAGACTGACTGCTGATACGCAGTGCAGTCAGTTCAGTCATACAGCAAGCTATATGTAATGGAATGAGAGAGCGCGCTACACCTAAAGAGCTGACGCTGCCGACGGCTACGCCGCTACGGCTGACCGCTCTCGGCTCATCCGTTGTCCTTTCCCTGTCTCTCATACACACAGCGCTTCAGCCGTCAGCCAGTTGCAGCTGATTAGCTAACATTTGGTTCCCATGTTATGTCAGGACGGAATCGGGGCGAGATTTTTTTTCCCGAAGATTTCGGGACGGGAAGGAACAATAGATCGGGACAGAAAATGATGCTGTAACAAATATTGACGTAAATTATTATGTATAGGAATTGTTCCGTTTAAAATTTGCTATTCTATATGAACACTGCTTAAAGTAACCTTTCACTATTACTGGAGGTGCTCATATATAAACAGTTGAATTTGGAGCTTTTCTTTTAAGACTGGGATTATGATTCGGACCGGACACCCCGAGGTTTTAAATTTTTGTCCTAATATTATTTCAGGACGGTATCGGGACGAACTTCTTTTGTCCCGATACTTTCGGAAAGGAACGGAATTGTCTGCGGGACCAAAAAATTGTCCCAAGTATACAAATCCTAGCTGACGGACCTCTCCCATACACATTACACAAGTTGCATATATACTTTGCCATTAATGCCTGTTGGCGCAAGTGTAATACTATAACGGAACCTTAATACAACGCTGGGTAAAGATCTAATACCCCGTCTAAATTATTACACAACTACAAGAAAATTTAATATTCGCGACTGTCCTAACAGGCATTATTTATTCCCCGGATTACCTCAAATGATGGTGACTACCCATTTGTTTCAAAGCGAAGGCAGTTTCCTATTAGAGTAAGCTTTGCTATGTCCATTAACAAATCTGAAGGACAAAGTTTTAAGAAAGCTGGTATTTATTTGCCATAACCCATTTTTTCGCATGGTCAACTCTGTATATGATGGTTTTTGCAGAGGTAAGTTAAAATATATTATAAAGGTAGTTGCAACGGACACGGCAGAGCTAGGCGAAATAATGATGGGGAAAGGTGAAAGAACGTACACAAGCAATTGTGTACTTAAGGAAGTTTTGAAACATATAACGTTACATATTTAATAAAAATAAAATGTATTCAAAATCTTGAGGAATATCTAAAGAGTTCAGTTTGAAAAAATTTGTAACCAAGAATTTTATTATTACTAGCGGTGAAGCCACTAGGCTCCTTCGTACTCTTTTTAAGAGGAACCCTGTAAACCACCGACGCAGGCGGTGGCTATACTGCTATTTAAAATATTCCTGCAGTATCAGCAGAGGCTACAACATGTGCCACCTAGTGTATCATGTTCCATACAATTTTAAATTTGCGACTTGTATTTTTAAGCATCAAGCATCATCCTCATGAAGCCTTCACTACATTTGCAGAATAAACTTCTAATCCACCCTTCCTTTGCCTACTATTTCTGGTAAATTTTGTGAAGCCTTCCCTCAACCGTCGGGAAGAAATTGAGCCCACCTTCCATATTCCTTCTCTGGGCTTAAAAATCGGTGAAACCTTCTTTGACGGCAAGACTTCGAAGGCTGGACATGTCTGACACGGAGTACGTGATGCCCAAATTTTGAAGCAAATTGTTATCTAAATTTTGTTTACGTTTTTTTGATACAATTTGCTTTCTTGAATTGCTTATTTTAGCACCTGATGATTGCATTCTGTGGCCGAGTTCTACTTTCCCGGCCACAAAATTACTTTCCACCTTCCACTCACCCATATATAAACACTGTAATACATAAGTAACTTCCACCAGACTTCCACCTCCCACCAAACTTTCACTTGACCTTCCACCAGACTTCCACTTGACCTACCACTAGACTTTCCATCTAACCTTCCACCTTCCCCTTGATCATTCCACCTGACCTTCCACGTGACTACCCACATTACCCATACAGACTCTAATCTGGCTTTGACAATATTTACAAAGAACTAACTAAAAAAATACTATATTGCCCCCCCCACCCCCTACATGAGTTACTGCATGGCCGAAGCTAATTTCTTTTGTGAACATTCATTTAAAAATGACAGTCTAAGATCAATTTCGGTGTGATAACTTATGTTTCGCATTTTTAATTCGTAAAATTAACACGGAGGTGAAAGCAGTTGAGTGTAGGGAAGCTCATGGGAACAGGACCAACCCGGGTATTTGGGTACAGGAACAGGTCCAAAATGAATACAGTTTAAAAGTTCCCAATTGTAAAAGGAACAATACAGGTACTTTTATTTTGTACCCAGAAACCCGTGACCACAGTCACAAGCAGGTACAGGAACAAAAGTCGTTCCTGTTTGTGTGTTCCCAATAGGAACAGGTCCACACTGTTGAATTACCGACATTTAAACGTGTGGACCCGGGTATACTTTGACGTTTTTGAACTTTAATCATTTCCAAAGCACCAATGAACGCTCGAAATGAATTTTGAGCATTCCAGTGCAGTTACTGCAGGTAGGTTTTATTGTAATATAAAAGTAGTTATAAAAATTATTTATTTATTTCCACTGGAAACATTCGGAAGCATTTACGAAGATAAACTTATCAGCAGGGATGTCAATTTCCAATTTTGTGATTACAATTAACGATTAACGATTACTTCAAAAACAAAATGAATTTATAATTACAATTAATGATTAATGGGCTTATAACTAATAATTAATCATTACGATTAACGATTACTTTAAAAATATTATTCACTGATGATTACAATTAACGATTACTTTAGAAATAATTTTCACTGATGATTACAATTAACGATTACTTTAGAAATAATTTTCACTGATGATTACAATTAACGATTACTTTAGAAATAATTTTCACTGATGATTACAATTAACGATTACTTTAGAAATAATTTTCACTGATGATTACAATTAACGATTACTTTGAAAATATTATTCACTGATGATTACAATTAACGATTACTTTAAAAATAATTTTCATTGTTGATTACAATTAACGATTACTTTAAAAATAATTTTCATTGATGATTGAAATTAACGATTAACGATTATTTTGAAAATTAATTAATTGAGGATTGCAATTAACGATTATCTTTTAACAAAATATTTAATTGTCGATTACAATTATTAATGTTTATTTTTTTAAACATTTAATTGTCGATTACAATTATTGTTTATTTTTTTTTAACATTTAATTGTCGATTACAATTATTGTTAATTTTTTTTAACATTTAATTGTCGATTACAATTATTGTTCAATCAATCAAGGCCTGTTCGGCCAGTTTATTGCATTTACTCGGGCTTACCCATAATGCATTACATAGATACAAATTTTTGAATGCATGAAATTAGGAAGAAGGCTAGTTGTTTACATAGATTCACGTCGGCGTTACAAATATTACGAAGGACTAGTCTCTTGAGATGTGTGAAAAGTACTTAGTTCTAATATCACATAAGTACTTGCAGTCATACAGAATGTGCTCAATGTCATAAAGTGTAGGTGGGCCACACAGCTAACAAAATTCTTCATTAAATATAATACAGTTCATTCGATAGATTAGCCTACTGCTGTTGAGTCGAAACTGGCAAAATAGGGCTTTGAGTGACAATGGAATGTGGGTATTTAGATACTGCTTGCATTTATCATTTTAATAAGCTAACTTGTGCAAAGGGTGAGACGAGGAGTTCAGGATTCTGTTCATGTCGTGTAAACTGCTCTGATCGTAAACAGAGTGTATTATATCCTTTATATTATCAGCCAGATACACCGGACACTGCTTAGTAAAAACTTCTTCGAACCCTAGACTGCTTAGAATTTTGGAGACGTCGCCAGCCCGATAATTGATGATTACAATTGATAATTGATTTTTGAAAACGGCTAATTGATGATTACAATTGATAATTGATTTTTGAAAACGGTTAATTGATGATTACAATTGATAATTGATTTTTGAAAACGGTAAATTGATGATTACAATTGATGATTGATTTTTGAAAAAGGTTAATTGATGATTACAATTGATGATTGATTTTTGAAAAAGGTTAATTGATGATTACAATTGATGATTGATTTTTGCAAAAAGGTTAATTGATGATTACAATTGATGATTATTTCAAAAAATCCAAGCTTACTAAATTAACGATTGATGATTAATAATTAGTAATCATTAATCGTTAATCATTAATCGTGATTATTAATCGTTGACATCCCTGCTTATCAGCAAAAAAGCTTAAAAGTAAAGTTGCTTTTCCGCCCTCAAAAGTAATAAACAAGTTACGGTACAATAATTATTTTATAGTACAAAAATATGCAGGAACAATGAAATTATTTATTGAAAAAGCAACAAAATAGTAAAAAAACGTTTAGCTGAAATTCATATGTTTAAACTAAAGTACCCGGGGACGCAACCGGGTACTTGCATAACTTTTGGGAATGGGTACACGTTTTGGGTACTTTTCAGGAACGGGTACAATTTCAGGAACAGGTACAAGATTTAAGACGTGTGAACAGGTACAGGAACGGAAAATTTGTACCTGCAAAAGTTTAGCATAGGTACAGGAACATAAATTTTGTACCTGTATTTATGGGTTCGTGTTCAGGAACAGGAACCAAGTTTTTGTACCTTTGCGCTTCCCAAGTTGAGTGTTATAAGTTAAAACTAACTCGTAACAGGTTACTGTTACAAAATCATTTTATGTATAAGTATGATGGTCAAATTTCGATGGTGTTGTGTAGAATTATGTCAATTGGCTGAATGTTATTAAAAATCAACCACTGAAAAACCACGTGATTAGAAAGAGCTCAGTTGCCGTACTTACCGATGAAGTGATTTTTAACAAAATTTTGAAAATATTTTTAGCAAATTCCGTAATTCCGTCTAACGATTAATGGTAAGACACAAAATTTTTACTTTACATACTTTTCCCAATAAATTAAAACGTTGATTTACGGTTTGAATAGTCGCATACAGGGGGCAACGCATTTACTATCTCCAGTTCGCACTTTGTGTTTCTCCCACCAGAACATATAAGGATATGTTAATTAACACAGGGAACCATCTGGTCAAATTTAGGTAAAAGATCTGGAAGGTAAAAAATCTGTAAAATTTTGGTGGAATGTTATGTGGAAGGTCAAGTGGAAGGTCTAGTGGAAGGTGGAAATCCTGGTGGATGGTGGAAAGTAATTTTGTGGCCGGGAAAGTAGAACTCAGCCCATTCTGTGGCTGACTATGCTACATATTTTGTCATGGAAGGTCTCTTGGGCACAAAAATTGTAGTCTAATATAATTTTCTAGGGTTATCACAACCGTAAACACATCAGCTCAGGATTGTAATGGTTCACCACATCAGATGAAATTGTTGTAATATTTAGAAAAATGTGTACATTATAGAAATTACGGAGTTTTAGTTATAAACCGAAGTTCCCAAGCCATTGAGAAAGTGTACTGCTCAATCCGACACCTTAATAAACATTTTGTTGTTCGCTGGGTTTTTACCGGCATTGTCAGTAGCAGTATAGTAGTTAGAAATTTCCATTCACCACTTACAGAAACTATAGGAAAATAATGAACATTTTAAATCTTTTCCACCTGTGTCCCAAATAGGGGGACATGATGTAAAATTTGTAATCCCACATTTTTAAGAAACATTTCCTCCAGATTTTGCAACAACTTTGAAAAAAAGGAAGCTAATTAATTTTATTGCTACTCAGCAGAAACAATTAACAAATCTTGCCTCACTTTTTTACAGTAATTTGACTTTGGAAGACCATATTTGACTTAATGCCTTAAAAATATTTCAGCTTGGGTTTGCAAATATTGCTTATGAAACCAGGACCATTGATAAAGGAATGGCATTTTAGAAATTCGTGCATTAGATAATACAAAATGTAACCGATTTTAATTGGTTAGCTAAGTTAGTTTCCCGTTCCTATCCATACATATGTATCTGTACAAAGGAATTTGCTTATCGTACGCTGAAATGATATGGCTAAACGTAAAATCCTGTGTAGCACTTACATTGCGTAGAGTACATTGGGTTTTGTATAAAACTCCTTTCTAACAATACAATGCAAACAATATTCACTCCGAGATCTTTATTTCCACTATTTACTTCCACAGAAATTCAAAACGGGCAGAACTAAAAGTACGATATTAGATACGAACACCGAATCAAATTCCATATACGACAGAAATAGAAATGAATAACTGATCAATTCCAAAAATCCCTGTGTGTCTCTTGAATCGATCGACCCAAGCCCTCCCATAGCTCAACCAATTTAGCTTCCTTCACAGCATCATCATTTGCGCATAATTTCAACCAAGGTGTGATACATCCGACAAGGTGGGCCATATCCCTGCATTTACCAAAATACAAATTAAAAGTCTATTTACTAATATTTCCCTAATTATTAATACTACAAGTGAGCAAATGCTACTCAATGGGAATTTACGTTATGTAGTGGGCATTCAATCCCTGTCTCTTATAAAAGCACTTCATAGATTGATCCCGGACAGCATCCGAATCTACACACTCCCATAATTTCTCCTTTAGCGAATCTATTAAAAGTAATTATTTTTTGCAAATCGTAAGTTTTCAAAAAAATCTTCTATTAACTTTTTACATTTAAAAGTGAAGACAAGATCTCAAACGGCATTAACTTACCTTTCATTAAATTCTTAAAGTTGGTCGCCCTCGCGGGGTTACAAAACAGTTCGGAAAGAACGACGTCAACATTCACGAATATGAAACCCTTAACCTCCTTTCGATCATCATCATTGCATCTGTCGCTGTTCATATGATCCAGGAGGCATTTTCTGCTTTTGGGCCATGTTGGGCAGAATTCGGCGCTCAGGTTTGCAAAGGTAGTTTCGATTTCACCTCCTGTCAAAAGGTTCAGGAATTTATCTTCTTTAACAGGGATAAAGCATCCTCGCCCCTATCGAATTTGAAATTTTACCATAATTCATTAAAAGGATTTTACAAATTTTTGGTATCTAATATTTGATTCAAATGGATAATTGTTTTTGTACCTCCGCGTCAACAGCAAAAAACGTTCTGCTTATTATTTCTTTACTGGACGGATTTTCAGGCAGTTGAAAGCACCTTGAGAATTCCTCAGATGATGCTTCATCCTCTCCTGATCCAAATTTCGAATTGTGTGTGGGTAAGCTGCAAACGCAGCTGAGCACAATTGCAATTAGAATTATTGCACTTGTGAATGCAATCAAGTTCTTCATTGTTGAGTGTTTTCTGTTCCAAGTATTGGGATAAAATTGATGGTTCAATGTCTTTACTGGAAAAAGTAACTTAATTGGGAGTAGTTGGAAATTACGAATCTTATATTGTACTCTCAGCTCTGGGGTAAAGATGCACATTACAGTACAAGCTATTTACAGCCTATAAATATCTCTGTTTATTGACGGAAAAAATCTCTAAAAACTGCGTAGAAAGCTTTGCTTGTTTCCAGAATTTATATGTATCAGTATCTTGAGTTTTGAGGTGGCCTAATTGACCTCAAGTTGCAAATATGGGAATCCCGTTTACAGATTACTTTACACATTTTAGTGCCTCAACCACATCCCTCGTGACGTCCTGGATGCAGTTACGCAGTCATATCATCAAAAGCAGGATAATTCCATACAAATGGGAAATTAACTGTGGTTAACGCAAATTTTGACCCAAGGTCATTTCAGTTGTTTAAAAATAGGAGAGGATGATTTGCAGGCTTGATTAAATAGGATAATTGTGGTATGTATTTGCTAAGGAATTTTAAAATGTGAGGAGTGATAAAAATATTTAATGTTGAAACGTGCACTTGCATTTAAACAGATATTATTCCCAGAATTTAATTACATTTGAAAATAGTGTTGCTCATAATAAGAGTGGACAGTCATCTGACGCAATTTCCCACGCTGACAGTATCTTTTGAGGAATCCTTAATTTATCTTAAATGATAAGAATATGCAAGGTTTCATTGCACGTGGTCATTTCGCAAATGTAAGACGTAAGTAAATGGAGGTTGACTCATCAGGTTTTATTGATACGTTTGGCCTTTCCTTTTGTATGGATTTTATTCTGAGGCAAGTAATATTTCCTGAATATTGCCAGGAAATTAGTCACTTAAAGTTAAATACCCTCGTTCGTAAGTATTGATAATGTTAACCCCAGAGATATCTGGGGATGGGGGGGAACCTGTAGTGACCTAATTGACCTTATGGCTGTACAAATTTCTTATACAGTATTTATACTTACAAGATATGGCTACCACTGTTTATAACCTTCAAGGACTTCCATATCTACGGTGTGGTTGCAATTACGAAGGGATAACATGAGATCGGTTTCTTGGAGTCCGTAGCATTAGCTTCATACTGCACAAACCTGCAGTGGAAAGATTTTTTGCCAAAAAGCAAATGGATTGACCCTGTCCTCGATTTGGGTTTTCTGTGTTCGAATTTTACTCAAGTCTGTACAATTCAACTTGGTAGCTTAACATTTCATGTGAGGCAATATAAGAATTTTGAGGGTTTTTAACGCCGCTGAAATAATCCTCATATGTTTACAAAAGATTTAAAGTAGGTAAATGTATTTCTAATTTACAGTTCTGTATTACTAGGAGCTATATCTACATATACTACGTTTCACAGTCCAGAGGGATTTTAAGATTGATGCGTTTGTGATTTTGCAATAAGGTTTTGGGTAAATCAAAAATACTTATATTCATTGGAACGTTTTAAAGCTAACCCTTGCCGCGCATTCCTAGAATCGGTGACCACTTGGAAAAAATATAATTATTACACTCGATTTAATCTGCAGGAAATTCAGCATTTGCGGCTTCATCTATTTAGCTCCTTCCTCCAACTGAATTTCTTGCTGCCTGAGGGAGATCCATCTCCTAGAACTAGTCCTTAGCCTTGCCGACATAAGTATCTTCGAACCAGCAATTCATCTTAGAGTGTGAGTACCATTTTTGGGAAAAACATTGAGTGAGAACAGGAACGGGGACAAACTATTTTTTACCCATGATGACCACTGATAAATTATAAAAGAAAGTCCGTCTGTTTCACCTAATTTGTTCATTAGTTGATTATTAAAAAATTGAAAATATAATAGCGTATTATTACATTATTCTGTTATCTATTAAATTGATGTATCAATTTTAACTGCGCAGGTCCAGTGTTCTGCATATAAAATATTCCTGCAGTATCAGTAGTGGCTACACAATGTGCCACCTAGTGTATGATGTTCCATACAATTTTAAATTTGCGCCTTGTATTTTAAGCATCAAGCATCATCCGCATGAACCCTTCACTGCATTTGCAGACTATACTTCTAATCCACCCTTCCTTTGCCTACTATTTCTGGTAAATTTTATGAAGCCTTCCCTCAACCGTCGGGAAGAAATTAAGCCCAACTTCCATATTCCTTCTCTGGGCTTAAAAATCGGTGAAACCTTCTTTGACGGCTATCCTTCGAAGGCTGGACATGTCTGACACGGAGTATGTGATGCCCCAATTTTGAAGCAAATTGTTGTATAGATTTTTTTTTACATTTTTTTTATCCAATTTGCTTACTTGAATTGGTTATTTTTAGCGCCTGATGATTGCATTCTGTTTCTGACGATGCTACATATTTTGTCATGGAAGGTCTCTTGGGCTCAAAAATATTTCAAATGCGTCGATAGGAAATCTCATGGGGATGCTGAAACTGATAGTCTAATATAACTTTTTGGGGTTATTACAAACGTAAAAACATCAGCTCAGGATTTCAACGGTTCACCACATCAAATGGAATTGTTGTAATGTTCAGAAAAATGTGTACTTTATAGAAATTACGGAGCTTTAGTTACAAACCGAAGTTCCCAAGCAATTGAGAAAGTTTACTGCTCAATCCGACACCTTAATACACATTTTGTTGTTCGCTAGGTTAACGACAATGCCCGTGGTGGTAAATAGAAATTTCCATTCACCATTTACAGAGACTATAGGAAAATGTAGAACATTTTAAATCTTTTTCAACCTAGACCCCCAAATAGGGGAACATGATGCAAAACTTATAATCCCGCCTTTTTAGCAAAATTTCCTCCAGATTTTGCAACAACTTTGAAAAAAGAAAGCTAATTAATTTCGTTACTACTCAGCAGAAACAATTAAAAAATCCTGCCTCCCAATTTTACAGTAACTTGACTTTGGAAGACTTAATTTGACTTACTAATGCCTTCGAAATTTGCTGCTTGGGTTTGCAAATATTGCTTATGAAACCAGGACCATTGATGAAGGAATGGCATTTTAGAAATTCGTGCGTTAGGTAATACAAAATGTATCTGATATTTAAATTGTCAGCATAAAGTTAGTTTCTCGTCCATATCCACAAGAAGGAATTTGCTTGTCGTACGCTGAATTAATGAAACGTAAAATCATGTGTAGAACTTACATTGCGTAGAGTAAATTGGGTTTTGTATAAAACTCCTTTCTAACAATACAATGCAAACAATATTCACTCCGAGATTTTTATTTCCACTATTTACTTCCACAGAAATTCAAAACGGGCAGAACTTAAAGTACGATATTAGATACGAACACCGAATCAAATTTCATATACGACAGAAATCGAAATGAATATTTCATCAATTCCAAAAATCCCTGTGTGTCTCTTGAATCGATCGACCCAAGCCCTTTAATAGCTCAACCAATTTGGCTTCCTTCACAGCATCATCACTTGCGCATAATTTCAACCCAGGTGTGATACATCCGACAAGGTGGGCCATATCCCTGCATTTACCAAAATACAAATTAAAAGTCTATTTACTAATATTTCCCTAATTATTAATACCACAAGTGAGCAAATGCTACTCAATGGGAATTTACGTTATGAAGTGGGCATTCAATCCATGTCTCTTATTAAGGCACTTCATAGATTGATCCCGGACAGCATCCGAAACTACACACTCCCATAACTTCTCCTTTATCGAATCTAAAAGTATTTTTTTCAAATCGTAAGTTTTCAAAAAATTCTTGAATTAATTTTTTACATTTAAAAGTGAAGACAAGATCTCAAACGGCATTAACTTACCTTTCAATAAATTCTTAAAGTTGGTCGCCCTCGCCGGGTTACAAAATAGTTCGGAAAGAACGACGTCATCATTCACGGATTTGAAACCCTTAACCTCCGTTCGATCATCATCATTGCATCTGTCGCTGTTCATATGATCCAGGAGGCATTTTCTCATTTTGGGCCATGTTGGGCAGAATTCGGCGCTCAGGTTTGCAAATGTATTTTCGATTTCACCTTCTTTCAAACGGTGCAGGAATTGATACCCGTCAACGGGGACAAAGCATGCTCGCCCCTATCGAATTTTTGAAGCATTACAATTTATAAAAAGGATTTTACAAATTATTGGTATAATATTTGATTCAATTGGAAAATTGTTTTCAGACCTCCGAATCAACAGCAAAAAACGTTCTGCTTGTTATTTCTTCACTGTACGGATTTTCAGCCAGAAGAAAGCACCTTGAGGATTCCTCAGATGAGGCTTCATCCTCTCCTGATCCAAGTTCCGGATTTTGTGTGGGTAAGCTGCAAACGCAGCTGAGCACACTTGGAATTAGAATTATTGCACTTGTGAATGCAATCAAGTTCTTCATTGTTGAGTGTTTTCTGTGTTCCCAAGTGTTCGGATAAAATTGATGGTTTAGTGTGTTCACTGGAAAAAGTAGCTCTTAATTGGGAGTAATTGGAAATTACGAATCTTATATAGTAATCTCAGCTCTGGGGTAAAGATGCACATTACAGTACAAGCTATTTACAGCCCATGAATATTACTGTTTATTGACGGAAAAAATCTCTAAAAACTGCGTAGAAAGCTTTGCTTGTTTCCAGAATTTATATGTATCAGTATCTTGAGTTTTGAGGTGGCCTAATTGACCTCAAGTTGCAAATATGGGAATCCCGTTTACAGATTACTTTACACATTTTAGTGCCTCAACCATATCCCTCGTGACGTCCTGGATGCAGTTACACAGTCATATCATCAAAAGCAGGATAATTCCATACAAATGGGAATTTAACTGTGGCTGACGCAAATTTTGACCCAAGGTCATTTCAGTTGTCTAAACATAGGAGAGGATGATTTGCAGGCTTGATTATATAGGATAATTGATGTATGTATTTGCTAAGGAATTTTAAAATGTGAGGAGTGATAAAAATAATTAATATTGAAAAGTGCACTTGCATTCAACAGATGTTATTCCCAGAATTTAATTACATTTGACAATAGTGTTGCTCATAATAAGAGTGGACAGTCATCTGACGCAATTTCCCACGCTGACAGTATCTTTTGAGGAATCCTTAATTTATCTTAAATGATAAGAATATGCAAGGTTTGATTGCACGTTGTCATTTTGCAAATGTAAGACGTAAGTAAATGGAGGTTGACTCATCGGGTTTTATTGATACGTTGAGCCAGGAAATTAGCCACTTAAAGTTAAATACCCTCGTTAGTAAGTATTGATAATGTTAACCCCAGTGATATCAAGGGATGTGTGGGAACCTGTAGTGACCTAATTGACCTTATGGCTGTACAAATATCTTATACAGTATTTAATATACTTACAAGATATGGCTACCACTGTTTATAACCTTCAAGGGCTTCCATATCTACGGTGTTGTGGCAATTATGAAGGGATAATATGAGATCGGTTTCTTGGAGCCCGTAGCATTGTAGCTTCATACTGCATAAACCTGCAGGGGAAAGATTGTTTGCCAAAAAGCAAATGGATTGACCCCGTCCTCGATTTGGGTTTTCTGTGTTCGAATTTTACTCAAGTCTGTAGAATTCAACTTGGCAGCTTAACATTTCCTGTGAGGCAATATGAGAATTTTTAGGGATTTCAACGCCGCTGAAATAATCATCATATGTTTACCCAAGATTTACAGTATGTAAATGTATTACTAATTTACAGTTCTGTATTGTTCGGAGCTATGCATATGCATATACTACGTTTCACAGTCCAGAGGGATTTTAAGATTGATACGTTTGTGATTTTGCAATTAAGGGTTTGGGTAAATCAAAAATACTTATATTGAATGGAACGTTTTAAAGCTAAACCTTGCTCCACATTCCTAGAATCGGTGACCACTTAGGCTCCGTTCACATTGCACTTCTGCAAGCTAACTTGTTTCTTCAGCAAGCTAGCTTGCTGAGCAAACGGTCTGCAAGTTAATTTACTTGCACGTATGGAAGTTCTGTTCACTTTGCTGTTCAGCTGCAAGCCTAAGTATTTGTCTCTTGGCAACGTACGTTTAGCGACTTTTGCTATACGTCGTAAATCTAACACGGTGCAAAATAGCAGAATTGTAATCGTCAGAAAATTAACATTGCGCGGCATAGGAGTTGGTTCAAGGAAATGCAAGCATGATCTTGTGCTTGCAGAGGAAAGTAGAAGCGAGTTCTACTTCGCTTCTGCAAGTAAAATCTACCCTCTGCAAGTCGCCTCTGCCAGTGATGCTCACACTACTCTACGTTTTCGCAGTGGTAGTGGAATAGTGGTAAAGTGTAGAGTATTTCTAATAAGTACATATATTATGTAGTTATTAGTAGAAAAGCACCGCACTGAGATAGTTTCTGCTAGGAGTAGTGGCAGGTAGAGGTAACGGGTTGCTGTACTTATTAAAATAGCACATTGTAGTTCCGTCAAATTATTACAGTGGCAATAGAGTAGAGATAGAGGTATAGGCATCAGTATTTCATATATAAGTAGTGCCAACGTAGTAACCATTACTTCCTCAAGTGAAAGAGTGAAACGCACCAGTTATGTAAAATTAAATTTTATGCCTAAGCGTAAGCGCGCGTAAAATATTTTCGAAGTAATCATATTGGCGCCCCCGGATTCTATCTGTTCTGACTCAGTCTAGTCTACCGTCTACCAGCATCAGCATCACTGGAATTTATGAGAATTACACCCATCGAATTTCATTCGTAAAAATAAACTGATAGTATAGTACCTTTGCTGTGTTCCATGTATTAGGTTATTAGGTATCGTTTGGAATTTCCGCTTATTAGTGTCAGTTCAGAAATTTATTTCCATAGTTGGAAGCTAGAAGCTATCGATATGGACAAAAGGTGTAAAAAAGTGGCAACGAACTGTCCGGTGCCAAATATAACAGTTGAACTCAGCTCAAACCAAATGGTATTGCTGAACAAACCCAAAAACAAACGGACGATGAAGGACATTCTCGAAGCTCAGGGTATTTATGGACGATCCAAAGCAAGTTTGATCAGCCGAATTATAGAGAAAAATTCATAAAACCAATTTGAAAGGTAGATTACGAATTCTAGCCTTCTAATAAACTTTTGAATTTAATATACGTCCAGCAATATGGGAAAAATTCAACAAGACTCCCTTTCTCTAATAAATAGTACTAGTACTTCCATAACCAGTTGTTGAGTAGCACCGGACAGACCGGTGGTAATTGGCTGTTTTGACATATGTAGGGCTGCTCGGTTTGTTAGCAAATGCTGGTAATGCAATAATTTCTCTGGCATTTTGTAATCTGAAATGGATGGAAAGGTACTACATTTTTAGTGTTAATTTTGTATGGTTCTAACGTTTTATTAAAAACTACTTTTAAAATTCCAACATCTTGCGTTAGTCAAGTGTAGAGTAGTGTATGGCGAATGTAATTTTTTTAGAGTAGTGTTTTGGTAGTGGTTAGGTAGGCGCCAACAAAAGTAGTGGTAGTGGGTAGTGTTTTGCGTAAATATAAATGTCTTGTAATTACAGGTAGTGGTTTACAATCACATCTGAATTTTGTAGTAGCAACGGCAGGTGTAACTGGCGCATTTCTACATAGCGTATTTTAGAGTAGTGGGAATTCGAATGAGAATCACTGGCCTCTGCCAGTAAAATGCTTGCAGAGGCGACCAATGTGAACAGAACTTGCAGCGCTGCAAGTAAATACTTGCAGAGGCGACTTTTTCTTTGCAGAACTGGCAATGTGAACGGGGCATTAGAAAAAATATAATTGTTACACTCGATTTAATCTGCAGGAAATTCACTATTTGCGTCTTCATCTATTTAGCTCCTTCCTCCAACTAAATTTCTTGCTGCCTGAGGGAGATCCATCTCCTAGAACTAGTCCTTATAGTCTTGCCAACATAAGTATCTTTGAATCAGCAATTCATCTTAAAGTGTGAGTACCATTTTTGGGAAACACATTGAGTGAGAACAGAGACAAATAATTTTTTACCCATGATGACCACTGATTAATTATAATGGAAAGTCCGTCTGTTTCACCTAATTTGTTCATTAGTTGATTAGTAAAAAATTGACAATGTAATCGTGTATTATTAAATTATTCTGTTATATTATTATCGATTAAATTGGTGTATCAATTTTAACTGCTCAGGTCCAGTGTTCTCCATATAAAATATCCCTGTAGTATCAGTAGAGGCTACAACATGTGCCACCTAGTGTATGATGTTCCATACAGTTTTAAATTTGCGCCTTGTATTTTAAGCATCAAGCATTGTCCGCATGAACCCTTCACTGCATTTGCAGACTATAGTTGTAATCCACCCTTCCTTTGCCTACTATTTCTGTTAAATATTTTGAAGCCTTCCCTCAACCGTCGAAAAGAAATTCAGCCCACCTTCCATATTCCTTCTCTGGGCTTAAAAATCGGTGAAACCTTCTTTGACGGCTATCCTTCGAAGGCTGGACATAGAGCTTCCTTCGGGTTTCCGAAATCCCGAAGTTCCGTGTTCGGAAACGGAACGGAACAATTTCGGAACATTCTTTTTGGTTCCGTAATTGAATCGGGACAAAACCGGAACATGAGCACTTGTACCGATAATATTGGGACCGGGACGGTTCGGAGCATCGGTACGAAAAATGTCCCATATAATTTATTTCTTCGGAAAGCGGAATTGTTCTGTTCCGTTCCGAACCGATCCCGGTACAATTTCTGAAGTGTCGCGCCATCGTTCAACTAGAATGGAAACACATTTCTTATCGCTCTGGCTTGTAAGCAGTTTTTTGCCAAAATAACGAAATTGAATGAACACAGATTTAATTTACGCAAATGCCTATATGTAATGCGAGTATCGTTTTCCATGAAAATCAACAGAATAACTAATTTTGTTTAATAAAAATGGGCATGGACGATTTTTCTCGAAATGAAAATTCTGAAATCGAAATTATTAGCAGCAATGAAGCAAGCTTGCAGGAAATTAACACTGTTAGGCCATTGAAGTCCACACGCTAAAAATATTTATTGCTAAAAAATAATTAATAATAATTATATAATGCTGCAAAGTAGTTCTTTTTATATGGCCTAATTATTATTAAATATTATTTTATATAATTAAATAATAGCATTCCCTAGCATCCAATAATTATATTAAAAGTATATCATGTACATATATTAAGTTGCCAGTAATTTGTACACGCATTTCATATGTTGTAAAAAATTCCGGGATATTTCGGAACGGAACGGGTTCGGAACGGAAAAACTAGCATAATACGGAACGGAACACAACCTGAAACGGAAAAAATGCTTTACTACTTTGTTCCAAACGGTGTCAGTTCAAATGTTCCGATGTCCCGACAGCCGGAACGGAACCGGGAACAATATTATTTGTAGGTTTCGAAACGGAACGGAATTTCGTACGGAACAAAAATGTTGAACACATTGGAAGCTCTAGCTGGACATGTCTGACACGGAGTATGTGATGCCCCAATTTTGAAGCAAATTGTTGTATAGATTTTTTTTACGTTTTTTTAATCCAATTTGCTTTCTTGAATTGTTTATTTTTAGCGCCTGATGATTGCATTCTGTTTCTGACGATGCTACATATTTTGTCATGGAAGGTCTCTTGGGCTCAAAAATATTTCAAATGCATCGATAGGAAATCTCATGGGGATGCTGAAACTGATAGTCTATAACTTTCTGGGGTTATTACAAACGTAAAAACATCAGCTCAGGATTGCAACGGTTCACCACATCAGATGAAATTGCTGTAAAGTTTAGAAAAATGTGTAAATTATAGAAATTACGGAGTTTTAGTTATAAACCGAAGTTCCCAAGCCATTGAGAAAGTGTACTGCTCAATGCCAGATATGCGCAGCCTTCGAAGGCTAGCCTTCCAAGAAGGCTTCTTTGAAGGCGGAAAGGTAACTTTCTTAACGTTGCAGAAGGAATGGAAGGATGGAGATACTTTTTTCTGAAGGCTGAAGGAAGCCTTCACAAAAGCTAGCAGTGAAGGACTGTGAAGGAAGGGTTCCTAAATATTAGCCCTCCAAGGCCGTGAAGGCTTCCAGGTACACGAAATATCCATAACGTGAAAGCATAGCATATGCAACGACGTTTTGCTCCTAGCGCAACAATGCAGACAATTCGTGACCTTACAACTGACAATGTGTGCCCGCTCTCTTCACTGCACTGAATCCTGCTGGTACAAAACGTTTTTACGCGGGTTGTAGTTTAAAATTGAAGGAAGGCTATTTTTAGAAGAAGGTTGAAGCATACATGGGCACCCTCACGAGGGATTGAGGGATGCCTCGCCCTCTCCCTCGTCCTCGCCCTCACAAACCGCGAGGGTGATGGCGAGTACACGTTGATTTTAGGTGCCCTCATGAACATGAGGGAGAGGACCTATGAATAGGATGTGAACGAAAGAGGGGGAGGCAGAGTACACATGTAAGCCCTCATGACCTTCCCTTACCTTAATCATTATGCGAAAATCATACATATATTGTTCTTTAGCAAGACCAACTTCATAACGTCTTAGGTACATGGTTTATGGCCCTACGCACAAGTCCCAGTTTTAATTTTTAAAAGTAAAGGTCCTCTTGTTTAGGTGAAAATTTCTCATATTAAACTCCAGAAAAAAAATTAATTTTAGGATGTCGGGGAGACATGCAGAGCTTCTGCCGGGGACAGGGACGTCCCGTCGGGACACTGGACGGACCGGGACGGGACGTCCCCGGGGACAAAATAATTGTCCCCATGTCGTATTCGGGACGGGACGGGGACAAAAAAAATTGTCCCCATTATATTCGGGACGGGACGGGGACAAAACAAAATGTCCCCATTATATCGGGGACGGGACGGGGACAAAAAAAATTGTCCCCATTATATCAGGGACGGGACGGGGACAAAACAAATTGTCCCCACTATATTCGGGACGGGACATGCTTTTTGGTCGTGTATATAACGGGACGGGACGAGCAAGCACAGCAGAACAAGGATAACGTTTCAGCTTTAATGCTCATGAGTAAACTATTCTGTGAACACTATTTCACCTTTGTAGAAAATGAGGCTTGTTGCTCAAAAAGTTCAGGAAGAATCTTCTCGATTCTATAAATGCGTTTTTTATGTGTTTGATACAAATATTTTTTTACGAAATTTTCCTCATGTTCCGATTTTCGATATGAGAATGTCGACAACTGTTTTCAGTAATTATCGGGACGGTACAGGAATTTTGTTCACATTCCACGATTTTCGGGACCGGGTACAATATTTTTTTTAAATTTTGGGGACGGGACGGGGACAAGGTTGTTATCCCCATGTCCCGACTTTCGGGACGGGACCGGGGACGACGTTTTTTAAAAAGTTTGGGGACGGGACGGGGACAAGATTTTTGTCCCCATGTCCCGACTTTCGGGACGGGACCGGGGACAACGTTTTTATAAATTTTTGGGGACGGGACGGGGACATGGTTTTTGTCCCCGTGTCCCGATTGTCGGGACGGGACTGGGGACAAAGGTTTTTTAAAAATATCGGGACGGGACGGAACGGGGACGGGACAAGAATTTTGTCCCCAACAGAAGCACTGGAGACATGGTCATTTGTAAACAAGGGCACCTGGGCTTTATATTTGATTAATGCTGTTTTCAGGTCCTACTATTGAATATTACTGGTCTGAGGTTATGGAACCTATTTGTGACTAATCTTTATTAACCGGAGACGTAGAAAACAGCTTTGATCAAGAATAGTAATTTTCTGAGCTACTGAATCGATTATAATGAAGAATTTATTGTCAAAGACCAACAAAAATGTCTTTTATAACAAAATATTGTAGTTTGACTACTGAATGTTTTCCATTTTGCCGACAATTAAAATATACGAAAGATAGGAACTTTTTACCGATGGATTAGAATTTTAAACTTGTTTTTTACGTTATGTTCAGGATAAAATCGAAAAAACAAATTTTTCTAGTTTTTTATACTTTTTACATTTATGTCAACCACGAAACCTAATATGTACCTGTACCCAAATACTTGTGTAAAACCTGCACCAATAAAGGGCACTATTTTGAATACAGTAGTTTATTTCAACAACAATTTTTTAAAAATCTGTTGTGAACGCTAGGTTGTAGGAAATTGTATAATTTTTCTAAGATATCCAAAAGTTCCGTACGTTCAGAACTGGGAGGAATGTTGACACATATTGAAGTTGTCATATTTTAACCAAGTGTCCGCGAAAAAGTTATTTAAAGGCACAGGTATTGTAGGAAATTGTAGGGGGGTTATTTACGCGTAATATAAAATAACGAGGGCCCTCATGAGTGCGAGGGAGAGGGGTGTATTTTAAAAGTAGCCCCTCACGAGGGCGAGGACGAGGACAACCCGTAACGTGTCGCTCGATTGATGACGAGGGAGAGTGCGAGCAGGCTATATCCCTTCCCTCGCACAAAGAGGCAGAGGGGGAGGAAAACGCCCATCTATGGGTTGAAGGCAAAAATGAGTGTATGTATTTTGGAAGGAAGGGTGAAGGAAGGCAGATTTTTTAGAAAGCTCCATTCTGCGACATGTTGAAGGGGAAATTTTTACTGAATTTTCGGCTTCAAAGGCTTGAAGGAAGGCTATTTCATTTGTGCATCTTTGGCACAATCCGACACCTTAATAAACATTTTGTTGTTCGCTAGGTTTTTACCGGCATTGTCAGTAGTAGTAGTAGTTAGAAATTTCCATTCACCATTTACAGAAACTATAGGAAAATAGAGAACACTTCAAATCTTTTTCCACCTCCGTCCCCAAATATGGGAACATGATGTAAAATTTATAATCCCACATTTTTAGATAAATTTCCTCCAGATTTTGCGACAACTTTGAAAAAAAGAAAGCGAACTAATTTTATTGCTACTCAGCAGAAACAATGAACAAATCTTGTCTCACTTTTTTACAGAAATTTGACTTTGGAAGACCATATTTGACTTAATGCCCTTGAAATTTTTCAGCTTGGGTTTGCAAATATTGCTTATGAAACCAGGACCATTGATGAAGGATTGCCGTTATAGAAATTCGTGCATTAGGTAATAAAAAATGTAACCGATATTTAAATGGTTATAGCTAAGTTAGTTTCCCGTTCCTATCCATACATATGTATCTGTACAAAGGAATTTGCTTATCGTACTCTGAAATGATATGGCTTAACGTAAAATCCTGTGTAGCACTTACATTGCGTAGAGTACATTGGGTTTTGTATAAAACTCCTTTCTAACAATACAATGCAAACAATATTCGCTACACTACCAGATTTTTATTTCCACTATTTACTTCCACAGAAATTCAAAACGGGCAGTACTAAAAGTACGATATTAGATACGAACACCGAATCAAATTTCATATACGACAGAAATAGAAATGAATAACTGATCAATTCCAAAAATCCCTGTGTGTCTCTTGAATCGACCGACCCAAGCCCTTCCATAGCTCAACCAATTTGGCTTCCTTCACAGCATCATCATTTGCGCATAATTTCAACGCAGGTGTGATACATCCGAAAAGGTGGGCCATACGCCTGGATTTACCAAAATGCAAATTAAAAGTCTATTTACTAATGTTTCCCTAATTATTAATACTACAAGTGAGCAAATGCTACTCAATGGGAATTTACGTTATGAAGTGGGCATTCAATCCCTGTCTCTTAATGAAGCACTTCATAGATTGATAAAGGACAACATCCGAAGATATACACTCCCATAACTTCTCCTTTAGCGCATCTATTAAAAGTAATTTTTTAAAATCGCAAGTTTTCAAAAAATTCTTGTATTAGTTTTCTACATTTAAAAGTGAAGACAAGACCTCAAAAGGGTATTAACTTTTCGCTTTGATATTCACCTTTGATTAAATTCTTAAAGTTGGTCGCCCTCGTTGGGTTACAAAACAGTTCGGAAACAACGGCGTTAACATTTACGAATTTGGAACCCTTAACCTCCTTTCGATCATCATCATTGCATCTGTCGCTGTTCATATGATCCAGGAGGCATTTTCTGCTTTTGGGCCATGTTGGGCAGAATTCGGCGCTCAGGTTTGCAAAGGTAGTTTCGAATTCACCTCCTGGCAAAAGGTTCAGGAGTTCTTCTTTAACAGGGATAAAGCATGCTCGCCCCTATCGAATTTAAAGCATTACCATAATTTATTAAAAGGATTTTACAAATAATTATTGGTATCTAATATTTGATTCAAATGGATAATTGTTTTTGTACCTCCGCGTCAACAGCAAAAAACGTTCTGCTTATTATTTCTTTACTGGACGGATTTTCAGGCAGTTGAAAGCACCTTGAGTATTCCTCAGATGAGGCTTCATCCTCTCCTGATCCAAATTCCGGATTGTGTGAGGGTAAGCTGCAAACGCAGCTGAGCACACTTGCAATTAGAAGTATTGCACTTGTGAATGCAATCAAGTTCTTCATTGTTGAGTGTTTTCTGTTCCAAGTATTGGGATAAAATTGATGGTTTAATGTCTTCACTCAAAAAAGTAACTCTTAATTGGGAGTAGTTGGAAATTACGGATCTTATATAGTAATCTCAGCTCTGGGGTAAAGATGCACATTACAGTACAAGGTATTTACAGCCTATGAATATCTCTGTTTATTGACGCAAAAAATCTCTAGAAACTGCGTATAAAGCTTTGCTTGTTTCCAGAATTTACATGTATCAACATCTTGAGTTTTGAGGTGGCCTAATTGACCTCAAGTTGCAAATATGGAAATCCCGATTACAGATTACTATACACAGTAATAGTGCCTCAGCCACATCTCTGGTGACGTCCGGGATGCAAATACACAGCGATAGTACCAAATGCATGGTTTGTTATGTGTATGCAGAAAGCTCCATGGGTTTGGAAATTTAACTGCGGTTGCTATAAGTTTTGACCTAAGGTCATCACCAAAGGCCTCAACCACATCCCTGGTGACGTCGTGGATGCAGTTACACAGTCATATCATCAAAAGCAGGATAATTCCATACAAATGGGAATTTAACTGTGATTGACGCAAATTTTGACTCAAGGTCATTTCAGTTGTTTCAACATAGGAGAGGATGATTTGCAGGCTTGATTAAATAGGATAATTGATGTATGTATTTGCTAAGGAATTTAAAAATGTGAGGAGTGATAAAAATAATTAATATTGAAAAGTGCACTTGCATTTAAACAGATATTATTCCCAGAATTTAATTACATTTGAAAATAGTGTTGCTCGTAATAAAAGTGGACAGTCATCTGACGAAATTTCCCACGCTGACAGTATCTTTTGAGGAATCCTTAATTTATCTTAAATGATAAGAATATGCAAGGTTTGATTGCACGTTGTCATTTTGCAAATGTAAGACGTAAGTAAATGGAGGTTGACTCATCGGGTTTTATTGATACGTTGGGCCTTTCCTTTTGTATGGATTTTATTCTGAGGCAAATAATATTTCCGAAATATTGCCAGGAAATTAGCCACTTAAAGTTAAATACCCTCGTTCGTAAGTATTGATAATCTTAACCCTAGAGATATCTGGGGATGTGTGGGAACCTGTAGTGACCTAATTGACCTTATGGCTGTACAAATTTCTTATACAGTATTTAATATACTTACAAGATATGGCTACCACTGTTTATACCCTTCAAGGACTTCCATATCTACGGTGTGGTTGCAATTTTGACCCAAGGTCATTTCAGTTGTTTAAACGTAGGAGAGGATGATTTGCAGGCTTGATTTTATAGGATAATTGATGTATGTATTTGCTAAGGACTTTAAAAATGTGAGGAGTGATAAAAATAATTAGCATTCAAAAGTGCACTTGCACTCAATAGATAGGCCCTGGATTTAATTGCATATGAAAATAGTGTTGCTCATAATAAGAGTGCACAGTCATCTGACGCAATTTCCCACGCTGACAGCATCTTTTGGGGAATCCTTAATTTATCGTAAATGGTCAGAATATGTAAGGTTTGATTGCACGCTATCATTTTGCAAATGTAAGACGTAATTAAAAGGAGCTTGACTCATCGGGTTTTATATAATACGTTGGGCCTTTCATTTTGCATGGATTTTCTTTTGAAGCAAATAATATTTCCCAAATATTGCCAGGAAATTAGCCACTTAATTTTAAATAGTCTCGTTCGTTTGTATTGTTAATGTTAACCCCAGTGCTCTCTGGGGGTGTGTGGGAACCTGTGGTGACCTAATTGACCTTATGGCTGTACAAATTTCTTATTTGGGACTCACAGTATATTTATACTTACAATATATAGCTACCACTGTTTTTAACCTTCAAGCACTTCCATATCTGCGGTGTGGTTGCAATTACGAAGGGATACTATGAGATCGGTTTCTTGGAGCCCCAGCAGTATCTGCATACTGCACAAACCTGCAGTGGAAAGGTTATTTGCCAAAAAGCAAATGGATTGACCCCGTCCTCGATTTGGGTTTTCTGTGTTCGAATTTTACTCAAGTCTGTAGAATTCAACTTGGCAGCATAATATTTCATGTGAGGCAATATGAGAATTTTTAGGGATTTCAACTCCGCTGAAATAATCATCATATGTTTACCTAAGATTTACAGTATGTAAATGTATTACTAATTTACAGTTCTGTATTGTTCGGAGGTATGCAATATGCATATACTACGTTTCACAGTCCAGAGGGATCTTAAGATTGATACGTTTGTGATTTTGCAATAAGGGATGTGCCACAAATGATGTCATCCAAAAATCTTCCAAATTACGACTGACTGACTGGATGATCATTCGTCGTCACAACGAAGGGTGACTGACTGCATATGACGTCATTTTTGTAAGTATACATGGGTAATATACAGTGCAATTCCACAGGGTGTTTTGTTATTTGAAACTGTGATCGTTTGCAGTAATTAACAATTGCAATAACAATTATTCGGCTTTGTTTACCTCAGTTTTAGTGTCTCGGTGTTGTTTTTTTTCCATCGGTATTAGTCATAATAAAAGTGGAAGTCTAACAATGAGTAGTCTACGTGAACAAGTGTGACTAAAAATCTTCAGTGATTTTGACTTATTCTTGGGTAAACTCTTATAGGTCGGAGGTCATAGGAAGTGGGTCAATCATTCGGTCAGTAATTTTATAACATTTCGGTAATATATAACAAGTCCTTTTTAGGCTAAAATCAATTTTAACTTGTAAAATTCTGAAAGTTGACTTACTCCCGTATGAATCACACCTCTTCATGTAAACAAAATCTCAAATTGGCGAAGTGGGGTATTGTAGTAAAGCACATGGGGCAGAAAAATAAACTTGACAGGAAGAAGGTCATATGTGGGTGTTTAGTGTACAACGAAAAACGTAGATATTTGTAATAACCATGACAGTTTTGCAAAGCTTGGTAAATGGTGACTGCGATAATTGCCGAAGGCGTATGTATTAACATGTTTATTTGTGACCTTTTTGATTTCCTTAGGTATAGATTCCATTCAGCAGACGTTGTTTTGAAGAAGATTGGTTCAGCCCTCTGGGAAACCTTAAACAGACCACATGTACTAAAGTGCTTATACGTACTCCCCCGACAGATGGAGCAGTCAATAGGTTCTTTATTTAACTTTTAATTTCCAATATTCGTCAATACAGTACAAATAAAAATTATTGTAAGACAATTAATTATCTAAATTATGTTGAAACGCTAGCTTTTAACTAGTGGCTCTGTCCCGTATGTTACTTGTCCATATAACTCGTTGTGCATTGCGAGTTAGGGAAAGCCTAATGATTTTGGATGCTGAAGTAGTTATTTAAACTAGCAGAGTAACAGAAATATTGGGTTATATACACGCTAAAAAACGACGTCATGTTATAAAGAGGGGACTGACTGAGTACGTCATTATAAATCATGCAAGGCCATGTGACGATGCCGTCATTTGTGGCATGTCCCTAAGGTTTTGGGTAAATCAAAAATACTTATATTCATTGGAACGTTTTAAAGCTAAACCTTGCCCCGCATTCCTAGAATCGGTGACCACTTAGGCTCCGTTCACATTGCACTTCTGCAAGCTAGATTTTTTCTTCAGCAAGCTAGCTCACAAGCTAGCCCTTGAAATTTTTCAGCTTGGGTTTGCAAATATTGCTTATAAAACCAGGACCATTGATGAAGGAATGCCATTATAGAAATTCGTGCATTAGGTAATACAAAATGTAACCGATTTTAAATGGTTAGCTAAGTTAGTTTCCCGTTCCTATCCATACATATGTATCTGTACAAAGGAATTTGCTTATCGTACTCTGAAATGATATGGCTAAACGTAAAATCCTGTGTAGCACTTACAATGCGTAGAGTACATTGGGTTTTGTATAAAACTCCTTTCTAACAATACAATGCAAACAATATTCGCTACACTACCAGATTTTTATTTCCACTATTTACTTCCACAGAAATTCAAAACGGGCAGTACTAAAAGTACGATATAAGATACGAACACCGAATCAAATTTCATATACGACAGAAATAGAAATGAATAACTGATCAATTCCAAAAATCCCTGTGTGTCTCTTGAATCGACCGACCCAAGCCCTCCCATAGCTCAACCAATTTGGCTTCCTTCACAGCATCATCATTTGCGCATAATTTCAACCCAGGTGTGATACATCCGAAAAGGTGGACCATACCCCTGCATTTACCAAAATGCAAATTAAAAGTCTATTTACTAATATTTCCCTAATTATTAATACTACAAGTGAGCAAATGCTACTCAAAGGGAATTTACGTTATGTAATGGGCATTCAATCCCTGTCTCTTATAAAAGCACTTCATAGATTGATCCCGGACAGCATCCGAAACTACACACTCCCATAACTTCTCCTTTAGCGAATCTATTAAAAGTAATTCTTTTGTGCAAATCGTAAGTTTTCAAAAAAATCTTGAATTAATTTTCTATATTTAAAAGTGTAGACAAGAACTCAAACGGCATTAACTTATGTACCTTTCATTAAATTCTTAAAGTTGGTCGCCCTCGCCGGGTTACAAAACAGTTCGGAAAGAACGACGTCAACATTCACGAATTTGAAACCCTTAACCTCCTTTCGATCATCATCATTGCATCTGTCGCTGTTCATATGATCCAGGAGGCATTTTCTGCTTTTGGGCCATGTTGGACAGAATTCGGCGCTCAGGTTTGCAAAGATAGTTTCGATTTCACCTCCTGTCAAAAGGTTCAGGAATTTATCTTCTTTAACAGGGATAAAGCATCCTCGCCCCTATCGAATTTGAAGTATTACCATAATTTATTAAAAGGATTTTACAAATTTTTGGTATCTAATATTTGATTCAAATGAATAATTGTTTTTGTACCTCCGCGTCAACAGCAAAAATCGTTCTGCTTATTATTTCTGCACTGTACGGATTTTCAGACAGAAGAAAGCACCTTGAGAATTCCTCAAATGAGGCTTCATCCTCTCCTGATCCAAGTTCCGGATTGTGTGGGTAAGCTGCAAACGCAGCTGAGCACACTTGCAATTAGAAGTATTGTACTTATGAATGCAATCAAGTTCTTCATTGTTGAGTGTTTTCTGTTCCAAGTATTGGGATAAAATTGATGGTTTAATGTCTTCACTGGAAAAAGTAACTCTTAATTGGGAGTAGTCGGAAATTACGGATCTTATATAGTAATCTCAGCTCTGGGGTAAAGATGCGCATTACAGTGACCTTCAAATTCCGGAGCTATTTGTGGAGGCATCGACGGGAGTAGCAAGTTGATATTCAGTACACACATTGCTAGAACTATTATCAACATAATCACAAAATTATGTAACTGTAAATAAAGCGCGCTAAAAGTTAAGGTGCCCGGCGTCGCCGTCCAAGGATGTTGCCTCACCCTCTGTATCTCTGTTTATTGACGCAAAAAATCTCTAGAAACTGCGTATAAAGCTTTGCTTGTTTCCAGAATTTATATGTATCAGCATCTTGAGTTTTGAGGTGGCCTAATTGACCTCAAGTTGCAAATATGGGAATCCCGTTTACAGATTACTTTACACATTTTAGTGCCTCAACCACATCCCTCGTGACGTCCTGGATGCAGTTACGCAGTCATATCATCAAAAGCAGGATAATTCCATACAAATGGGAATTTAACTGTGGTTGACGCAAATTTTGACCCAAGGTCATTTCAGTTGTCTAAACATAGGAGAGGATGATTTGCAGGCTTGATTAAATAGGATAATTGAGATATGTATTTGCTAAGGAATTTAAAAATGTGAGGAGTGATAAAAATAATGTTGAAAAGTGCACTTGCATTCAACAGATATTATTCCCAGAATTTAATTACATTTGAAAATAGTGTTGCTCATAATAAGAGTGGACAGTCATCTGACGAAATTTCCCACGCTGACAGTATCTTTTGAGGAATCCTTAATTTATCTGAAATGATAAGAATATGCAAGGTTTCATTGCACGTTGTCATTTTGCAAATGTAAGACGTAAGTAAATGGAGGTTGACTCATCCGGTTTTATTGATACGTTTGGCCTTTCCTTTTGTATGGATTTTTTTGAGGCAAGTAATCTTTCCTGAATATTGCCAGGAAATTAGTCACGGAATTTTAATTGCCCTCGTTCGTTAGCATTGATAATGTTAACCCCAGTGATATCTGGGGGTGTATGGGAACCTGTGGTGACGTAATTGACCTTATGGATGCACAATTTTTTTATTTAGGGCTTACAGTATTTATACAGTGAATTTCCCATATAGTGGTTTCCTCTTAGATGGCATTCCCTCTTTAATGGCATCAAAAAACCCTCCTAGAGGTTTGCAATGTTAAAGGTATACAGTATAGTGGCACCAGCTATGATGGTATTCCCTCTATAATGGCACTATTATGTGTTACGGTGGCTCAGACAATGCGAAATTATAATGGCAGTTGGCATAAAATTAGCTAGATAATGGCTACAAAAGTATAACATGATGTTATAAAACGTGCGGCGGTTAATAATGCTTATGTCGGTTGGTTCAATTTTAATTTCAAATGTTAATACAGTTTGATTATTATTGTGGTTTACTGACACCCTGGTAAGATTAGCTGGATTTACGGCATATGATCCGTGACTTAAGTTAAAACGAACAGTTATAACACAAATCATTGCCATTTTTGCCTTGGCTCACTTCTAATAAGTTTCAATTCGTGCTGGTTTTTTTAAAATAAATTGAATTATTATATTGAAGATTTAAAATGACATTAAACAGACAGTCAAGAAAACCCTCATTGTGAAAAAGAGTACTCAGTGGAAGTAATTCCCATTGCCATAATTCCAGGATTTTGGTTTCTGGAATGGTTACATTGCAGCCGAAAAGTTTGTTACGACTAATATTATTAATAGTATGAGGAAACCTAAAGTTACTGAACATCTTAAACTCAATGAAGCTTAGCATACCTCATAATTTTGAGTATTCTGTAAAAATAAATAAATTTATAAATGCATTTAGTTACAGTTATTGTCTAAAAACATTAATAGTATATAGTTAACCATTAGTAACATATAGTGGCATCCCTATATAGTGGCAGGAATTTGTCACTCCCTTGGAAACCACTATATAGGAAATTCACTGTACTTACAATCTATGGCTACCACTGTTTATAACCTTCAAGGACTTCCATATCTAGATTGCAATTACGAAGGGATACTCTGAGATGGGTTTGTTAGAGCCCGTAGCATTAGCTGTATACTGCACAAACTTGCAGTGGAAAGATTATTTGCAAAAATCAAATGGATTGACCTCGTCCATGATTTGGGCTTTCTGTGTTCGAATTTTACTCAAGTCTGTACAATTCAACTTAATAATATTTCATGTGAGGCAATATGAGAATTTTTAAGGATTACAACGCCGCGGTCTGGGTAAATCAAAAATACTTGTTTTCATTGAAACGTTTTAAAGCGAAACCTTGCCCCGCATTCATAGAATCGGTGACAACTTAGAAAAAATATAATTATTACACTTATAATTATTATTTAATCCGCAGGAAATTCACTATTTGCGCCTTCATCTACATATTTAGCTCCTTCCTCCGACTGAATTTCTTGCTGCCTTGCTTCCTAATTTTTATTATTAAGGTTCACGCCTTAATTCTTAGCGAAAAGATCTACCAAATAGCTTCCTAGAGATGCAACTAGCTTCGAAACATATTCTTGAAAGAAATGTAAAATGGTTTAACAATTTCGACGTACCCCTATATGACCACAATAATTGACCGAGGTCGATTATTAATAGCGAAGCAAATTTGAATATCGTTTTGTGTTCATGTTCAACAATTGATTTCTTATGTGGCCATGATGACATATACGGGAGGGAGATTCAAAGGGCAGTGACGTTGTAATGTGTAATGACATTTGAGGTAGGGGATAAAAATGCTACAAAATAAAACAAATAATGCAAAGCCCAATTACCAATACTCACCATGTTAATAGTACATATGTGCTAATATTGGCTACACCAATGCAGAGAAAATTCAAGCAAAATTTTTTGTCAGAAGTGGGATTCGAACCCACGCCCGGAAGACCGGACTGCGACCTGAACGCAGCGCCTTAGACCACTCGGCCATCCTGACTCCTGTGACTGTAGACTCGTTATTCTCGTCCACTTCCTGGAATCTACTGCTAAATAGGGCTTAACAATATTTTGAAAGAACTTTAATCAAAATTAAGGAAGTTTCTACTTTGACAAATATTTTTTGTAATTTCCCATTTCAGTGCTAATAGGACTTGGGCCTGCCGTCTCAGCCCATTGTAATTTGTCATTTCAGCCTTATTTACATCTTGTTCTGGCGAAGTATGTAACAATGTACATTGTATTCCTCTCTCAGAAGAAGTATTTGGACACGGCGTGGAAATTACTTCAATTCCATGCAAATATTTACAACCCTCCGTTTTAATAAAAATAGTCAGACAAAAAACAACAGTTTATTGTCAATAGGATTTGAAATGAGTTGGAAAGCTCAGGAGTTCTTTAGTTATTCCAAAATCTATTTATAAACAGGAGTTAGTACAAGCCAAGCTGGAAATATAAATTTTAGTGGATCCTAATTGAATGAGCATCCACAGATGGAATTTTTATTTTCAATATTAACATCCATAATCGAATCCAAATTCACTATCATCACTTCTGCTACAATTTGTTTCTATTTTTTTTAGAGAATTCAAATAATTCCGACACTATTTAAAAAAATAATAAAAAGGACACCAGTGTAATTTAATTTCCAATTTACATTAATTGCTTTTAATGGTTTTTGCAAAACGAAGTAAAATAAATAAATGGTATAGATAGCTGAAAGAATAAAATTTCCGAAATTAAACAATGTTGAATTCACAACGCAGTGACATGCTTGTATAATGAATACAATTAACTGAATTAACTATAATAAATTGTTTTTCTTTTACGTATGTACCTGTCGTTATGCACAGAATGCTCTTATTCAAACATATTTTATAGGCTACTGTAATATGAGTGTATTGAAAAATTATCGGAATCCGTTTTCTATTTAAGGGGTTTTTGTTTAAAAGCCTGCAATTTTGCCTGAAATCTTGTATACATCGCATTGTATTGTATTTAATAACGATTATAATTGTTTTGTGTAATGATATAGCATAGGTTAGAGTTTATTCAAAGTTTTGCTATAACTTAATTTCTTTTTAAATAATTGCTTAAAAAATAGTGACATTTATTATTTTCTTAAATCCAGTATAGTAAATTGCTAGACTTTGGAACGAATAAGTCTTGTCGTTGTCAGGCAATATTAATTTTCACGAGATGAAATTGTATTGCAAACCGACGAAGTCATATAAACAAATAATCTTTTGTTTTCCGAATACTGTTCCCAGCGTCAACAAGTATCAAGTATCTATACACTTTGCGGCGCCCGTTTCATGGAAACCCAGACAACTGGCGTTAAAATACGTAAAATTGTAAATACATGTCGCACTCGTATCTATAACACACGTCATAATTCAAGAATCCTTTCGTTACAACGGGACAAATTATTTCGATACCATCCTATTTACCAAAATATTTTTTTGGCTCCTCACTATGAACACTCTATATCCATGTATTTTTGACTCCGAGTCAGGAGTTTGCTTTGAATCGAATATGCTTCTCGAACAGATCCCCAATCACAGATGATTTACTCCCCCAATGACATGAGTTAATATGAATTTTTACATGTGGTGAAGAATTGTCAAGCGCACGTAGGGTCAGTGTAGTGCAACATAGAAACTAAATACAATCAATGTAGGTATGTACATATATTAAATGTTTATATATAAATAATGTTGTTTTACTTATGTTGCGTTACATTTTCATTCCAAGTGTTTAACTGTGTATCACTGCCAGCAAAATTTCAATTATTAGATTTGAACGCTAAAGAAAGTATGTGTAAATATGTACATATGCTGGAGGCATTGCTATATATGATTCGATGTCAGAGCAGGTTCTTTGGTGAGGACGAATCTTAATATGAAATGTCACGGGGATTTATATGCTCTAACATGTCAGGATTCTCGACAATGGAATGCATAAAAAAATTACATCTTTTAAACACAAAATTTATAACACACGTGCATTTATTCCCTTCCGGTGCTCTTCCTTCAGACTGGGTAGGTTCTACGCTATTTAATTAAAATCCCCCAACTCTAATAACTGTAAGCTCTGTTAGGTCGTTTTGCATGCCTATTTTGTATAAAAAAAGAAGTAATTCAATACACTGGAAATACATGTGTAAATCTACAATTAAATCCTCTAATTCACAATTCTAGTTTAAAGAATAAATTCAAGTCCACATCAGCCTCAATATTTACCTGAATACCAGCTTCAACAGCACATAAGCTGCCCTCTCCATTCTTTTCCGCTATTTCAGATTGCAGAGAGGAAGAAATATTACAATAAATTATAATTTCAATTATGAATGTCTTGCATTAAAAAATTGAAAAGAAGAAAAGCCTCCATACAAAGATTTATCCCTGCCTTGATGGAATGTCATATTTAAAAAACTTACGGAATTTTTTGTGACAATCCTTGCCAAAATATTGGTTGGAGAAGTCTTTAATAAATTCAGGGTTAAATACACTTTCCTTCTCAAGCTTAGCACTCATCGTGGCTTTATTAGCGTAAGGTTTCTCTTGAATCTAGATCAGGAAGAATGAGAATGTGTTTCCAAACCCAAGCTTAAAAGTGATGACAATATTGAGTTCTATTTTTAATTATAGGATTAAATATAGAAAACCAAAGGGTCCTTACTAGCCCGATTGCTGCCGTGATACACGAAATGGCTTCCTAGATCAAATATAGTGGATATCAACAGAGCATACAAAATTTATAATTTAAGGTTTGGTTCCGAAGATCGTCACCAACATCATTCACCAAACTGGAACATTACTTAATGGTAAAACTTTATTACAAGGTCCTTACTTGAAGGTTGTTCTTGAATGGCTTGCATTGCTCATTAGCTTTGACCAATGCAAAAACAGCTGGTTTGAGT
Source organism: Allacma fusca (assembly GCA_947179485.1). NCBI lineage: Eukaryota > Metazoa > Arthropoda > Collembola > Symphypleona > Sminthuridae > Allacma > Allacma fusca. The sequence continues at coordinate 60,151,148 of OX359245.1, forward strand.
CCTCCCTTGGAGCACTTCCCCTTCAGCATTGCCCCTGTAAAGACACTCAAACGAGTCCCTACAGTTTCAAGGGGTGATAATGCCGTAGGTTTAGCTGGTGCAGGTTTAGGTGCTGGGGGTCCGGCTGAGGCAAATAAAACCTATACGTTGAAAATATCTCATCAAATTTCTCTGAGATAATTAGAAAATCCTTGTAACATTAAATTTCTCCATTATAGATGTCACTGCTTATCTCTTGTAAAGGATTGGTCGAGCAGACCTTATTTCAGAGCAGTCATTGGGATTGTGGGAAATTGAAATTAGCAAAACAATATTTATTTTTGAACTTACCAATGATGACATCAAAAAGAAGGCAGGGATAACCCCGGAGCATGATTTTTTGAGAGCCATAATTCCAGCAATCATAGGCTGGACGTGTAAATTCCTCGTGTTACAGGTCACCTGAAGCTATTCACTGAATAGCAAATTTTTCAAATGAATAGCATTAAAGAAGAGATGCAAACGTCTGGATTTGATTACCTGACCATTGTGCTTTGTCTCAATTGCGCTTGCAACACTTCTTATTCAAATCAATCGGGTTCACCAGTAAACATCATTTGTTATAGGAATGCAGAACAGTGTGGAGTATTGAAACCTTTGGTAGTTTGTTTAGAGATAAAAAAGTATAATGATCAATTCATCAGGTTTGTTAAATTGACTTCTTGCCTTTACATGGAATTTCCTTGTTACTGGTAAATGTATGTACGTGTGTGCACTAAATTCCGTATAGATGTTGTGATGTGTAGGGATGACAATGATCCGGTCCGGACCTTGATTTTAATGGTGTGGTCCGGTCTGGTCCAACATCAGGACCGGGTCAGACTAGTCCAAATGAACCTGACAATAAAGGTTTGCAAAGTGAAGAAAAAATAATTTAATGACGTTCAATGGAACCTACCAAAAAATTATTTTGGGTGTCAAAATATATAATTCTTCAAATATAAAGTCAGTACTTAATTAAACTTGAGGTTTCTCTGGAACATGGTCTGGCGTGGTCTGATCTGAGTGTTGGACCAGATCAGTTTCAGGGATCCCGATAAAAACACTGGCATCCCGACTTATGCACATGAATTATATTATGTAAATAGCATGCATTATTATGGTTAAATGTTATTTATAATACTATTTTATTTAATAATTTAAAATACAATACAATTTTTCAATTATTTGTTTAACACCCTGGATGGCTCCCACATCAATCATTGCTGTCCTAAAGCCACAAGGGCGAATGAGAATAAAACGTAATAATGCTTAACGACCTAATGGCCGAAGTATTTACTTAAACGTGATCAGTAACGATGTGATTTGGGTGACAACAAAACTCAGGAAATTTGGAGTGGAAGTCCTTTCCAAAGTGTGGAAACTCCCTACTTGAATTCCCAGATCTGGAACTGCTTGAATATTTTTATTGAGAAGGAGATGCATTCCCCTGAGCCTAGATCTGTCTCTGGAACAGGCCATCGTAACGGCCACACTCATTTCTTTTTTCAAATTCGCTATCTCCGGACGGATCCTGAAAGCTTTGTCATAAATGACCATGTACAGTAATGCGAACATAAAGCCCAGGGCAATGTTATGCACTCCCAAGACAACATTTTGATGAATGAACAAAATCCCGGAGTATCCCATCACAATGGATAGAAACAAGTGGACAATCTTGAGACCAAAGATAATATGACGATTGCCAATGTTAAATAAATGTGTTAAGAAAAAATATTGACGACAGGTTTGAAAGCACTCTTCGATGTTGACAGAGGAGGAGATCTTCGGATCCCTGCGATAACATGCATATAATATATTTTCCTATTGATTCCATTCTCTATAGATACTCAAAATGCTGAGGGAAGAATAAAAATACCTCAAACGAATCCCCAGCTCTTTTAACTCTTCCGTCCACTTTGCAAAGAATGACAAGTGAATGAAGAGAACGAGAACTGTGTTAGCATTAGCGTACATGTAAACGTAGGCTTCCATGATGAAAATGACGATGAAAGTCACATCGTTTCTGTAATTTTCCCCCACCATGGAATACAACAACTGAATTCTGCTCCTGTCTTGCAGAAACATTGAAAATCCCCCCAAAGCTGCACACGCAAAATGAATGGCTAGCGTTTTGGTAACTATTTCTTGCTTTGTTTTCGAAGAACGCTGGGTCTTTTGCATCATTCCTGTTAGAAATTAAATCAGGTCTGAACAACATGCTGGAAAAAATTTGTACACGCCTCGCTAGTTCATGCAAAAAGGCGGAAGGAATATTTTTCTTATCCAAAGTTACAACAAATATTATCTGCATCGATTCACACGATAACTTAATACATCGAGATTACTTTTTGACCGGATCAATTTTTGCGTTTTGTTTTGTTTTTTTGCAGAAATTTTTTTTTCGATCTATTTAGGCCTATTCAAGCTAATGCAGTGTGCAGCTCCCTATAGATTTTATATTTACACCACACATGGTGTACTTTGACATTACAACGATCATGCATTAACCATAAATTTTTAATATTGATTGAAATGAACAATACCTTCAGCCTTATAATTATAAAGCTCGTTAAAAATTGCTATAAATATCTCCGGCGACGATACAAAGCTCATGTAAGAGATCAAAATTCCAAGAGTATCAAAACTTGCATTCACGCAGTGAAGATGAAAATGCTCGATGACTATGTTCTCCGGAAATAGAATGCACTGGACTAAGCGAAGATCCAGGTACAAGGTGTGGAAGGCAGCCAAAATTGACACCAATTTCCAAGCTAAAATTTTCCCGCTTGATTTTTTAAGCTCAATTTTTGCTTCGAATCTATTAATCTCAATTGGCAGATAGTGCAGCCGTGAGTATAATGAAAGTATCCGGAAATTACTTTGAAGTTCTTTGATTTCTAACATTTTACTGGGAAATTTAAAGGGACCATCTCAATTGTACTTGCTTAATTTGACTAAAGCAAAAGTTTTCCGTTCTGTCGGACTTGTAGTAAAAGGCGGAAATTTGTGTAGTCTGTGGGGTCTAAAATATGTGTACTCATGTATGAATATTATTTCTTATAAGTCAAAATTAAAATAATTTCTAGTATTCACATTTCAGGTATTCTTTAAATTCTCAATTAAGGTTATTACTGAAATATTACAAACTTGAGGGGTCCCTGACAGGCATGTCATTAATGTTCTATTTTTTGTCGACTAAAGAGTTTCGATTGCGTACCAAACAATTAAAGATCACTTATAGATTTGAGAAACATTTACACAGCGTTATCAAGGGAGTTCAACATTTTTAAAGAAGGTATGTACTTCTGACTTCCGTCCTTATTGGGAATAATTGTGTAAACTCCTGCTTGGGCATTAAGTAATTCCAAAATAATAGCTTGTGGAATTTTTAAATTTACAATTTTATAATGAAACCAGAAATATGTCGTCCGGCTTGTGTCATGTACCGTTGTGGGGATCAAGTCTACATATACTTCTACAAATACCCACACACGTTCAACTCAATTTAGTCGAAATAACTGAATAGCTAATCCCGTTACATTTATCAGTAGATATTAAAAAGGATTTTGCCAAAGTATTACCAATTACCAAGGTAAGGGAAACAATTATTATCTACTAAATTCTGTTAGAAGACCAATGTTATATGTTCTGAAATAAATATTGAACAGATACTTTAATAAATACGGCTTACTTCCTGGAATTGAACATCATCTCTGATGTAATGACTGAGCAAGCTGGATTCAGGGGTAATGTGAAGCTGTGTTTCACAAATTAAATTTTTCTCATTTTATTAATTACCAGTTTACAAATATTAACCCAGTTAATAATTTTGTTTCAAAATCTCGATAAAATTTTCTTCAAACAAGCACCAACATTGTGAATAACAATAATTGTTAGATAACGGAAACGTAATTTAGAAATCCTTAAAACTTTCAACCTTCCGTCGAATGTGTGAACATTACACATTAGTTTTAATTTGCATTCCATATTTATTTCCGACTCCGGCACACAATCAAAAAATATTAAAGGTTTCAATGACTTCATTCTTTTTGGACCTTCGCAGAGATTAAAGCACTTTTCCTTAAACGCCGTAACCCCCTAAATTTTTGCGATTTTAAACATGATATTATATGGACATGGGAAATAGAAATTCTACTGCATTGAGTTCTTTATAGAGATGTAAACCTGCCTAAATACTACATTGCTATTTGTAATCATGTATTTCAAGTAACGTGTGACCAGGTTTGGAAAATCAAATAACATAATCAAATATTTAAATGTTAAATTATAACTATGTAGTATGTACATAGGAATGTTTATACGCTCCTATAATCATTTTTACAGTTAAATCTGTTGTGGACCTCCCAGACCAAATGAGTAAGATTTACTGCTGATGTTGGAGCATTCCACCTTCCACAAATGCGTTTAGTCTCAATTGAATTATACATTCTAAATTGCTAAGAAGTATCTACGAAGTAGTTGGCCTGTCATTTACAGATAAATGTCATTAATTTTCAGAATCCCATAAAACGTCCTTCAGTAAGTATTTTTTTAAAATATTTGTGCTGAAATGGGCAATAATATTTGTAAATTGTAAATCCGTAGCAAGTTCAAACTTCACTTCACGGTAATGGTCCATTTGCCAGCAAAATTTAACCGAGAGTTTAATGAGATACCTTTTAGAAAAGCTGAAAAGAATTTGCCACAATGTTTATATTACTTTATTTTTATATTGTATTTAAATTGTGGCACTAATAACTGTGGTCAATTGTTGTTGACTCCACACGTCTCTTGTATCATAGAAATCTCCAAACTGTGAAACCTTGGCAAGGGGCATCAATTGGGAGGGTGTCACACCTACAAGGTGAGTAAAAAAATCCAACAAAAAACTACAAGTTAATGACTTGCAGTTCAACTTTGGTTCAACTTCAAAATATTTTAGTCATTAACTTGCTACGTAAGAGCAATATTTGTCACACGAAAATGTCACATGAAAGTAAAAAATAAGCTTATAGGAAATGAAATTGTTTCCAGATATTAAATATGAGTTTAAGTTTCATGTAATTAAAATTTTAATGTTTTTAAGTTTTTTTGTGGACGATTTTTTCAGTTTCCTCAAATATTTGGACAGGATAATTTGTATTCATTGATACAACTACACATCCCAATATAGACTTTCAACAACTACACATAACTCAGAGCCAGGTCATTGCAACAATATGAGTTTAAAAGGCTTTTGCATTTCAGCTGTAATTAACACTAAATGAGCAAGCTCATCGAATTATTATAATCGCAAACCAAAATTTTATCAAATGAATTCCAGAATAGTAGAGATTGATTCAACAGTCATAAGGTCTGGTTAAAAGGCATCCGGAAGTATACAAAAATTCTAAAGTGAAACACAGGCTAGTACCGGGACCACTCACCGTGAATACTAACATATGTGTATTCGGGTAATGCACCATTAAATAAATATCTGTATCGTATGGGACTTCCAGCTGCAAATGTGGACTGGACGATAATGTTAGAAAAATCCCGATCAGCTTACAGGGCGGACTGACAAAAACATCAGTCAAGACGGAGTGGAATTGGGATTGCGATGGATTATTTTAATGTACTGAGGGATTGAGACGGAGTGGGGTTGACGCATCAATGTAGAAGACTGGGTGGGATTGATGATCAGAAATGAGAGCATACTTCCATCTGTTGTGTGCTTGGACAAATAAAGATGCCGCAAACTTTGCATGCGTGTACTTGTATATTAAATGAATGATTTCATCGCCATAATGATAACTCTGACCTGACCATTACTGCATGCACATGTTTTTGCAACCGCACCCGCCAGTGTCAGACATTCCCATTCAAGCACATTTCGTTCTTCAAGCCACAGTGAAAAGTTCCATTGCGGAATTTACAATAATTCAAATTGTTTCTATAAATTTCGTCAAAACAGAGGAAAGCATATACGAAGATACGCATAGAAGTAAGTTTTATATGATTTTGCAGTTAATAAATACCACAATGAGCTCGGCAGAGATAAGTGAGACAGAACATTATCCACTGTGCTACTCCAAACTGATATTATGTATTTATGTTTTCAGATGGGATATTATTTAAACAAGAAGTAGTGATTTCAATTGAGTCTGATAAGCGTTAACGATGTACCGTTGTATGACTATCGGCTACCGAATCGACTTATAGTTCTGTAAATTCCCATATCAAAGAAAGAAGTTTGATGGGAGCATTTATCCAAAAAGGAAGGTTCGTACCGAATATCATAAATTCAGATCTGTACATGGTTAGCTTTTTACATGGTTTCGAATTTTCTACGTAATTTGTCTTTATTGTTAGAAATAGTTTTATTAAAATTGAGAATGCTCCTGCTGAAGGAAGGAAATCGTCGTAAATGTTTCTCGCTTTTCCCTTTGGGTATTTAGGCAGGGAATAAACTATGGAGTACTTTGATACAGGAGTTAGTTTTAATTGGTGTCACAGAGATCAGACAAACCACAGGGAAAGTTCTGCGGGGAATTTTTTTCTAGACAAAGCACCCATTTGAAATCTGTGAAAATCGCTTTGCTGGTCAAACAGGAATTTCTCGGGAACAACGTCTGATTTTGACGTAATGTAAGTATTGTAACCGGGTGTTAGAAACCACCAATTCCAGCAACGCCACGCGACATTGGAGAAGTTGCAAACCATTGCTACATGAAATGGTAGAGCAAAGGTTAACGTTGATTTCGAATATCTCTAATTAACCAAAACAACACAACCTTAGGGTTTTGCCATTCTATCAGAACAATCATCCCAAACAACAATAATTTAGACAAATTGGCTTTCCTCTATGGAACCACATCTATCTCTGCTAAAGTTATACACACCGACGAATTTCTAGAATGCTTGAGGGTAATTGACAGCCGTATCAAGGTTGTAGATCTTAAAACTATTGTCAAAGATGCGATCTTGTAGAAGAGAGTGTAGCGAAGATAAAAGCAATGCTTAAAACTGTGAAAACACTCACTATTATGCTTGACATTTGAACTAAAACAGAAATGAGAACCAGTTTCATCAGTGTAACTGCTACGTTCTTTTACCAACCGTTGCAAGAAAACGCAAACGTGATTATGGGAGTGCAAAGATTTACCACAGTTACGCACAAGGCCGAGAACATTATTAGAGAAATGAAAGTCGTCATGAGTATGTCTAAAATTAAATGAAGTCAAGTCTGGCGAGCACTAACAAATGGGGTGTCGAATATAATATGCAGTCACCGTGCTGATCAGCAAATAATTTCACTGGCCGCAACGCGGTGGTAGTATATTTATTTAGTATTTGCAAAAATCAATAAAGTTTAAAGCTCCATTCGGACGTTTATAATGACGTATGGAAAGGACAAGTACAATCTAAATGAAGAGCAGTGGAATCATCACGTCAATTCAATTTCGGATTTCTTAAAGCCGTTCCACAATTACATTAACTTGATATCCAGAGAAAAAGTTACCACATCATCTGAAGTGATTGTTGTTATTTTGTCAATGTATGGTCATTTGGATAAGTATGATAATGATCAAATTTTTGGAGACGCAGCAAAGAAGATCAAAATGAAGTTACAAAAAGTTTCAAATTGGTTCCACGAGAGTGAGTGCTGCATTTTATTCCACATAATTAATTCTACACTTCTGGACCTCATAAACCGACTGGTATTGCCTACCGCTCAGAACCTTCTTGCCAAAAATACCTCATTGATGAATAAACTTTATTGTCACAAACAATAATTCAGACGTTATACCAACTCAAACATCTGCCAACGACGAATCTTCAGCAACTATAACAAGTATTCGTTGAGTAAGTTAGCAATAAACTTATGACGCTGTACAGTGCGCATAATGGTACATTATATTGCTGGTATTAACTACAGTTTCCGTTTTGTTTATTTCGGGACATGACAGAAGCATTGCTTCGAGCTCACGATCACCTATCGAAGTCTCCAATATTTTTGCGGACCGAAGATATCGTGAAATACTTGGATGAACGAAACTATGACCTTCTAGACGGCAAATACAACGAATTTTAGTTATGGATACACCATGCGGACGATTACCACGCGCTAGCTCTATTGTCAATTGACTATTTATCCATGCCCAATTCCACCAGTAATGTAGAACGTGAGTTTGGGGCAAGTGGTTTGCTTACAAAAGGAATATCTAACAGGTTGGATTGAAGAAACCTTGAAAACAACGTTTTGTTGAAAACGAATAAGAAATTATTGGAGAAATTAAAAGCATTGGAGGCTCAGGAGACATTAGGTCAGAAACAATGATATTACGTGTAACTATGGAAATTGCATAGTCTCATAAGTCAGTTAATATTCATTGTGGTGACATAAATGTTGAATAGTTAACATTTTCATCACTTGCTGGCACGTACAGAGACTAATAATCATTTCCGACACCTATGAGCATATAATGGAACAACTCTTACAAAGTTTGATTTCCTCAGCTTGCAACAAAGTGTGTTCCATAATTCGTAAAAGTTTTACACCAACTTACGTCAATTCTTGGGAGTAAGAAGCCCCAAAAATCGGAAAGTTTAACGGATTTTAAGTTCCGAAATAATTAATTATTTCCCCTACCAATATTTTAAGAATATGTTTTCGTGTTTTTTATTTATACGTATGTTTGTAGGAAATACGACGAGCTTTTTGGGGAGCTCTTTGGAAGGTCTCTAAGTTATTTTAGTTAGTAGTTTATTTATATTTTAAAATAAGAAAAGCAATGAAGTTGTCAGAATTTCAATTTCAGCAGTACAGATTCTTCTATTCACTGGAATTTTATGTTTCATTAGATTAGTAATTCAACTCCAATATGATCTTTCCGAGACGAATATTATGGATATAGGAGGAAAAAACAAAACAGCAGGTCTCACAAAAGTAAAAAAGATTATTATTAAGTTTATTTGGCAACTGTTTGAAATAGTAAAATATACGTTCGTAATTCGATGTGCATGGACTCCAAATGGCTCTTTTCAAATTACATTTGTCTACAAATATGCGCTAAACCATGTTCTTAAAAATATTTACAAAAGGTTTAACAAATTGTTTTAACACAATTAATATGCAAATCCACAAAATCGTCGACTTTACTTCGTCTTTGATATTTCAACCTGAGTCATCTCGGTCGTATACTATCGGGTAATCAAGTATTTTACTACTCACGACTCACACTGTGATGTGGGTCATGGGGGAAAACATGATTTTGGATACCCTGCTGTCGTATATTTTCTTGAATTGATTGCAGAAAATAAAACTGTCCCAACAAACCTACCTGTTTAAATACAGAATTTGCGACCGTTCTGGTCTTGTAAAAATTGTTTGTATAAATTCAATTTGTCGATCCTCAAGTCACCGCCGCAATGAAAATATTTTACGTTGTTGTATGACTAAAAAACATGCTTTACTTACTAGTACAGCTTAACTACAAGTTTTAAATTGTAGGGTAGAATTAAGTACTATTAAAAACAACTGCATAAACGCCAACAATCGTATCGCGTTCCTTTACATTCAGAAAACAATCTCTTTTACAAATGACTTCTCTCTAATCATAATCCACCTTGAAATTAGACCAAGCTGGTAAATTATCATTATCAGTCTTCTTGCCCGGAGTCAAACTCGCCCAAAAACAATTCCCACAGAACTTGACTAGACTTGATTCACGAAACAAAATAAGCAGATAAAAACGACGAGTAATTATGAAGAACCATACTTCAAATTGCAATTACAGATACGGTCGTCCATGTAGTTTTAATGTTGGACCACTTAAACGTTAAAATTAAAATCCCTCCAATGAGGTTATCCTGCTTACTTTTTCACATACGTTTTGTTGTCTTAGAGCAGCAACATTTATCCCCTCAATGAATTTGTTTGTTGGTTTGGCCAAACTCTTCACTATATCATAATTTTTATTTTCTGAATATTTTGGTCGTATTTCTAACATTCTTTTCGCACCTTTGCCAGATATACGAGCATCAGCTATGTCATAATGGATAACGTGCGATGGCAATGATAATCTGTCTTAGCCGTGTAGAAAAGCTGTACCAAGTCTGGCTAACCCAAATGAACCCTTTGAATCCCCAAACACTGTTGGATATCCATATTGGAACTATTGTTGATTTCCCAATTATATCTGATACTTTCCAAATCGGCTTAGACTGCCGCGTCCACAACCGTATTTCCTGTGAGATTTTTTTTGATCAAAGTTCTTGCCTTTTAAAATTGTACAATTTATTAAGCCCTGACTGACGAACTAACCGGTACAAGTACATAAATACTACAGTGTATAGTTGCGCTACGGTATTCCCCTTGTTTATTGTCTCAGAATTCCGGCCTGTGAGTTTCGAAAAATATTAACAAACTCTCTCTCAAGTTTTATAGTAGACCAAACAATTAATTTCCGACGGCTGTCTACGATTGTAACGGCCCCTGCTGCCATTTCATGCGTTTTCCTTGTGTCGACCTTTTCTACGTTGATAAATGCCAAACCCTTTGTCGGAATTAGGTCGCCCCTGTAGACCAGGTTAATCTGTACATTAGAATGCATTTTGTACATGCGCATTTAATAATAAATAATTCGATGGAGTTTAAAAATAAGTTTTTCAAGAAATTGATGTAACTGTTAAACTGGAAACCTTACTCTTGCGGAGCTAATGAGACCGACACCTTGGTCCATTGTGTCACCCAGCAACCCTACAATAGTACAATTAACTTTAAAAGCACCAGTAATTTTCGTCCAAGTGATTGTAATGTACAACAAATGATATTCATACTATTACTGCAAACTATGTAAGCTACGCTGCAGGCACTAGAGCATCAACCCGTGGGATATTTTAGGCCCGTGCCCGCCCGCGGCCCGTAAATGTTTACCCGTGCCCGCCCGGCCCGAAATTAAAGTTCAACAATAAAGCCCGGCCCGGCCCGTAAAATTTAAAAAAGCCCGTAGCCCGCCCGCTAATACCAGTCCAGCTTGTAAATTCATAGCTATAGACCCAGAACAATTTTATTATTCAATTTTTCATTTTCGCCTTTGTTTGAATAAAATTGGTAAGGACTGGGGTTACTTCCACTACAGAGTTCTTACATTTATGTTTGGCCAGTTGATGTCCCACCTTGGCGTGATTGTCTGCTAAAATATCCTTGCACTCATTGCACTTCGCATAATTTATAGACACCTACATTCAACTAGTAATTATCTGTTTAAGTGTTTTTCAAACTTGCAATCTTCCGACTATTTCCTGTAATTTAATTCGTTGACATTGAATGTCAAGGTACTGTTTTAAATGTAAAATTGTAAACGCTTGAAAATTGTTCCATGTATTCAAGTTATGTGCTTTTAGATACAACAAATGATCCAGCATGCACCACGCATGAATTTTTTCACGGGCTTTTACGGTCTTTCACGGTCTTTTTTAACCGCATTGAAAAGACCGTACCCGCCCGTTACCCGTCATATGTAATAAATTTTACCCGTACCCGCCCGAAGCCCGGGCGGGCTGGGTCTTTTTACGGGCTTACCCGCAAATTTTAACCGCCCGAGATTCTCTAGCAGGCACCCAACCAAACCAGTCTCGCATTTGAAATTTCTTCTTATTATTTACTTCTGTGCACGCAACCGCAAATTTACTAAATACGAGTAAATATATATTATAGAATACCTATTCTATGAGAACGCAGTAAATGTGGATAATAACTAACCCATTCGAATTTAATCCTGGTTTCTAAACTAAAACCATAAACGAAATATGCCATTTCTAATACTAGTACTTTGTAGACTACTAGAAGGTGTCTTGAATAAAATTATATATTTAATAATAGAATTAAGCAAAATTAAGCAATTTTGCAATTAAGGAAGGCGGAATTTCTCCATCAGATGTAACTGTAAGGTTACTTGTATTTATTTGTGTTTGAGTACGCTCAGAAACATAATACAAATAAATACATACATATCTACATACTAAGTAGACTTACAAGTCGAAGGCAGTTGACACACATCTTGTGTGCAATTAACGTAATACTGGGCTCTGGGCTGGGAGATTCTTAGTGCTGGTAGTAATAAGATTCAATTGGAAGACGACTACAGGTTTGATTATAGGGACGAACGGTACTTAGCTTTTGTTAAATTCTGAATAGCTTCTTCAGGCTCAACTTTAAACCAATGCTCTAGTTGATGTAAATCAGAGTACACACTATTAATCATACATCATACATTCATGAATATAATATTAATACAGTAAATATTCAAGTACTTTTATATTATAATAATAATTATTATTTCTAAATAAGATGTGGTAAATAACCCTCAACTACAGTATCCCCAACAAATTAAGATTTTTGCCTAACAGTAATAATTCATCTATCCGAGGATTATACCCTTGCTCTTTACTACTATGCTTCAATCAAGAAGGTAAGCTGATAAAAATATGCTTTACAAATTACTGAATGACACTATCCCTTACCACGACACCGCACTAAAATCAAGACCGTGTAATGACTGTATTAAGGCTAAAATTTGCGAGAGTGAGGTGTGGCTTGTGAACAGTAGTCTCAAAATCATTACAATCAATGAAATTCTAACTTATTTTTTGATGCGTTCATATCCTTCCAGCCTGACGCTAAATGCAAATGAATGAAGCTATTAAAGTCTCCATAAGGTTAGTTTCAATTCCGTACGTTAGCTTTTTAAAATTGTCTCGGCTTATATACATGTGGGAGTGGGATTGACTATCGGGATTTTGTGTGCGCATCAGACTGATTGGAATTTTCTCTATGGTACATAGTGATTTTGACGGAGTGAGTAATGATGTGTCGAGAGTGAATGGGGATTGGGAGTGTAAGAAGGGGGATTTCCCTAACATTGCTGGGTGATGAGACGGTGGCACATCACTTATTTGAATGTCCACTGTTTTTTCGGCAGAGGCTATTATACGTATATGATGGGATTGTCAAACTCATTGGAGTACCGCCATTTATAACAAATGAAAGCCAGAAGCGGAGCTTGGGAAATACGGAACTGTGAAAGGTGAAATAGAATGTTAAACATTTCAAAACCTTGGAAATGAATGGGCACACATTCAAAGTTGGACCCGATTTCTGTACATGTCATTCAGTGAAACATAACGTCTTCCGGATACCATAACAGTAATAGACGTCGATAAAAAATATTAAATCACCACTCAGGTGTGGAGACGTAAGTGTTTTAAGTGCAAGGACGTTCACCACGTTGGTAAAAACTATCCAATGAACTGGATTAAGTCGTACGCATCAGCAACGCAAAATACAATCACCCAAGAATTTATGGATGAGAACGAAGCAGCAGAAATTCTACCTGGTTATTCGCTACAACCTTTAATTTCAATACGACTTAAATCCATTGGATATTATTCCAGCACAGAAGAGTCAACAAGCAGCAGCAAAGATACTGCTAAGCCGAAAAGGAAAAAGTTGAAAATCATCAAAATAAGTACATTTGTATTAAGAAGCACAAAGACTCAAAACCTCTTCGACTGGCATTATAAAGAATGGAAGGCATACGAGCTGAACAAAAATAAGCCATGCAGCAATAAAGAACTCCTGCGATTCCTCCAAAGTATACCCCAAAACGAAAGCAATCACTTTTGAGATATCCAAGAAGCAGCCAAAGTATTCAACAAACATCCAACGGAACTCAAAAAGAGAGTAGTTAAACTACAATTAGCCTTATCATCACAATACAAAACAGAAAAGCAGGGCTAGGCCAAATTGCAAGTCAGATTGTTGAATTTCCACCTTTAAATAACCCCTGATTTCAATTATCACACTTAATGCACAATGTCTACGAGATGTAAAACGAATCCAAGAGCTTACGTGTATCACAAAGACGTTTAGCCCAGATGTTTTGTCTTCAAGAAACTAATATAAATCCTATTATACACAATAAATGCAATATGCTAGGCTATACCTAATGTTATAATCCTCCAGTAAAGGCATTTAGTGGAACAGCTGTGTTTACCAAAAACTCCTATAATATAATTAACAAGGTTCTAGTTCCTGGGAAAATGCAGATAACTACAATAACAAACCTCAAAGTTCCTTTTCATATTGTAAACGTACATATGCCACATAGTGATAGAGAAGCGGAGGTACTTTTAAGTGTACTTATTAAAACCCTTGATAAAATCAGGTCAGACAACTTTGTGTTATGTGGAGACTGGAACTATGTTAGTGTGATATGATTAGAGACAGGATAAACACTAAGGAAAGCAGGAAAAAACTACAATGTAACGTGATCAGGACAATAAACACTTACTCACTAATTGATACATACCAGTGCTTCTGTTGGGGACAAAATTCTTGTCCCGTCCCCGTCCCGTCCCGTCCCGATATTTTTTAAAAACCTTTGTCCCCAGTCCCGTCCCGACAACCGGGACACGGGGACAAAAACCATGTCCCCGTCCCGTCCCCAAAAATTTATAAAAACGTTGTCCCCGGTCCCGTCCCGAAAGTCGGGACATGGGGATAAAAATCTTGTCCCCGTCCCGTCCCCAAAATTTTTAAAAAACGTTGTCCCCGGTCCCGTCCCGAAAGTCGGGACATGGGGACAACAACCTTGTCCCCGTCCCGTCCCCAAAATAAAAAAAAAATATTGTACCCGGTCCCGAAAATCGTGGAATGTGAACAAAATTCCTGTACCGTCCCGATAATTACTAAAAACAGTTGTCGACATTCCCATACTGAAAATCGGAACATGAGGAAAATTTCGTACAAAAAATATTTGTATCAAACACATAAAAAACGCATTTATAGAATCGTGGCTCCAAGATTCTTCCTGAACTTTTTGAGCAACAAGCCTCATTTTCTGCAAAGGTGAAATAGTGTTCACAGAATAGTTTACTGATGAGCATTAAAGCTGAAACGTTATCCTTGTTCTGCTATACTTGCTCGTCCCGTCCCGTTATATACACGACCAAAAAGCATGTCCCGTCCCAAATATAGTGGGGACAATTTGTTTTGTCCCCGTCCCGTCCCTGATATAATGGGGACAATTTTTTTTGTCCCCGTCCCGTCCCCGATATAATGGGGACATTTTTTTTGTCCCCGTCCCGTCCCGAATATAATAGGGACAATTTTTTTTGTCCCCGTCCCGTCCCGAATACGGCATGGGGACAACTATTTTGTCCCCGGGGACGTCCCGTCCCGGTCCGTCCCGTGTCCCGACGGGACGTCCCTGTCCCCGGCAGAAGCTCTGATACATACAGAAAGCTGTATCAAGATCGAAGAAGCATGACTCACACCGGGACTCTTAAGCAAAACCCGCAAGCAAGACTTGACCGAATCGATGTCAGTGCCAACCTGGCAACACAAATAACGTCCACAAGTATTTATCCCTTATTAAGTGACCATGCATATGTAAACTTAAAATTGCAAATAAATAAACAAAAATAATTATCAAGTAGCAACAGATACAGCCACTCACAGAGCATTGTTCACTGAACGTATGGAAAACATAGGAAAGAAAACTATAAATGAGGACTCGCTTTCCAAAATCCACGACGCTCATATCGGAATTCATTCGAACATTCATGATGCACTTAACCACCTATCAACTCAGGAAAAGGTCATATATGTACACCACTTTTTCTCTGAAAAATATAATGCACAATATTCAGCCAGTCCACATGGGAACATACCTAGCCAAACTAAATAAAATCACTACTGAGGATAAACAAAAAATGGAAGAGGTTTACAATGAAGTGGAAGTAAATGAAGCCATATCTAGATTACAAAACAAAAAGACACCTGAATCAGATGGATTAACTTCGGAATTTTATAAACTATTTGGAGTTAAGTATAAACATATTATATTATGGCTGATCATAACTGTTTTAGCGTCAGGAAATCTACCATTAAGTGTGACTGGGGTAGTCACATTGATACATAAAAAAGGTAATACCACTGATCTCAAAAACTATAGAACTATAACCTTGTGCAATACCGACTATAAAATTATATCAATAATTGTTAAAGGTAGAATTTTGCCAGTTCTGAACAAAGTCATTGGCAACTATCAAACGTGCACTGTCCCAAAAAGAACTATATACGATAACCTGTATTTCTTTAGAGACGCGACTACTGCAATTAAACGTGGTGCAATATTATCACTTGAAATGGAAAGTGCCTTTGATAACGTAAACAGGTATTATGCAATCCAATGTCTAATTGCTATGAATTTTTCTGCTTTGGTAATAAGCACAATCAGCTTAATGTATAAGCTTAGTGCCATAACTGTACGTATAGGTAATTGTCTAACATAATATATTGATGTAATGAGACGGATACGACCAGGAGATCCTGTAGCCAGCATTAATTTCATAATAAGTTCTGAGATTTTTCTACAAAATATAACCGAAAACCTTCCATAAATATCTACTGGGCCCTACAAAGTAATGCCAAACACTTTTATCTTACTTTTAATAAATAATATAAACCCAATCTCTGTAATTGAAAAAGAGCTCAAATTATATATGTATTACTCAGGGGGACAGCTCAATAGAGAAACTTGTAGCCTGTTAATGCTTGGAGATTGGAAATAAAAATAAGGTTACATGTAATTTCCCAATAATATACGACGGGGTTAAGATTTTCGGAATGTATTTTGGAAGTACAGATTATTGTAAACGAAACTGGTCCGAACTAGTAGAAACATTTAGTATCAAAATGAGTTTCTATATGCACAAAACGCCATATTCAAACCTCCACCTAAAATCCAGAATTTTATAAACCTTCCTACTACCCACCCTAAGGTTCAGACTCAAAACTCAAGACCCACCGAAAGAATTCTTACAAACTATAGAAGAGAAGATTAATAGTTACCTTTGGGAAGACGGAAAGCATTAGGTCAAAAACCCCTTTATGTATTGCAGCACAATCCGGATAGGCTTAAACATTAAGCATGTGAACACACAGCTATCCATTTTCAGGTAGAAGCAAATACAAGATGCACTACAAGGGCGATTTAATAAATAATTTACTAAAGAATGCTGTGACAGGATTTTTAGCACACCAACCAACATCATCCCCTACCAAAGCAGTTATTATTCCAATATTGCTCAAATTTTGTTCAACACAATGTTCAGAATTAAAGGAATCAATAATTTTACGGGCAAACTTTCTATCAAAAATTATTTTAAAAAGTCAGTCAAATTTCCTTGTTAATGTCGGTATAACAACACTGCAACAACTTTATGATGAAAACATAATCAACAATTTACCAATACACAAGCAAAAGAAGTTTTCAAAGCATCCTGAAAAACTCACAACTGGCAAATTTAATGCGGAACAAACCCCCTGCACTACGAAATGTACGACTGTTACCAGTCAACTCACAACAAAATAACGCCAAGCAATACGTAAAATCCATGTTTGTGGAGCCTATTTAGTAATCAACTAGACCGGAGTACGGCAGTAAAAATCAAAAATTTCAATGGAACCATCTCAAGATAAGGTTGTCCCTCAAAGAGAAAGACGTTGTATGGAAAATATGGCACGGAGCTTTATGTACGCCTACAATGGCTTTCCAAATGGGCCGTATCCCTTCAAACAACTGCCCTTTCTGTTTCAAATCAAAAGTTAATGCAGAACACTACATTGTATGTTCTTTTTATACATCACTATGGGAGTACTGCAAACAAATTCTGATATCAGCCGGTCATGTGTGGGACGAAAAAGTTAAAGTCTTAGACCTACCTGAATTTAACCATTCAAACAAAGGTCTATTCCATATTGTATGCATGTCGTATACAGTTATCCATGAATTTCTGTACCTAGAATTGAACAAACATGTATATGTGAAGGGCACAGTAGCAAGGTTTAAGCAATTACTGTTTCAAACAATCTGCCTGGACTATCATAAAACAAAATCCAATGTTTTCCATTTACACATTTTCAATGGCTACTAACAAAAACTGAATTTTCTTTACACAGCAACCAGTGATAATATAGACATACGACTCCCCAGATTTGAGAAGGAAAATGTTCCAGACCATTCATAAAGCCGGGGAGATACGCAAACCCTGTAATTCCTGAGCTGAAGGCGTATGAATGTGGATGGGAATCATAAGCAGACCAGACTATTTAAGCTGGGTGTTTTTTATATACCCTGTAATCTCAAAGAGAGGCTATGGTCTGTGGATGCTTAACATGGATAAGAAGGAAAATCAGTATAAACATACAAACGATAATTATTGTACCTGGAATCAAGATTACAAAATGTTTAATGTTTTTTCTGCATCAAAACTTAAAAGAAACTTGAATAAAATCTGACCTTTTAATCTGTAAAAAAAATCCAAAATTACTAATTGTCTTTCGGCCCATTTGTAGTTACCTAAAAAATCTTAACTTACCTAAAAAATCTTTAGTTAGCTTAAAAAATCTTTACTTGCCTAAAAATCTTTACTTGCATAAAAAATCTTTACTATTGTGTTAAAAAATCTTTAGTTACCTAAAAAAATCTTTAGTATCAACGATTAAAATTACTTGAGTAATTAACTTGTAGGAGCATGTTCATTTCAGATGAAGAAAACTTTGATGCTCTTTGATTAGCTTTACGTTGTAAGTAAAAATTGCGACAATCTTAAATTTATATTTAAGTATGTACACTGAAAAATAATAATTTGCCTTTGAAAACAATACTTTATTTTAATCGGAATTCAGTAAAAATATTTGAATACCAATTCCGATTCTAATAATTTTTTGAATTAAAATACTTCCTGAGAATTATTTGGGATTCCAATATGAGTTAAAACTCTCAAATTTTCGAATATAATTCGGATTCGGATACCGATTCTCATCCTTGCTAGTTAGTATTGTAGAACAGTGTATATCGATTCTTTTAACATTGTGGTAGTGAAGAATCGACCAGTACGGCACTTCCTGTGTGGAAAAAGCCAGCAATGACACAATATATAGCTGAAATATGCTTTTGCAACAAAAATTATGCTTTTTATCTGCACACAAATCTCGTCACGCTTCATTTTTCCTTGAAAAATTGACACCAAAATTATTTGACCCTTTTTAACATTTTTAATAAGTCTCGTAGAAAATATTATTTTCGAAAAAGTTGATCACAATTTTAAGTAATATTTAGACATGCTCAAGCATGCTAACAGTCCATATATAGTGAAGCAATGAAGAGGGTGCAAATATTTGAGCGCGGCTCTAGCCAAAAGATAGCAGCAGCAGCGGAAAATATCCCTGAACTCAACTACCTGCGTTGTAGGTACTAATCGAACAAAGTTATAAAAAATGTTTCTGGGGCAGTTCCAGGACGTTCCTTTTTAGAACACCAAGGTGCACAAAATGTAATGAAAAATTCCAGAGATTTTGTTTTGACAATTTCTTACACTTTACACTGCCGGATTTTCGGAAAGATCAATTAAATTGTAACCAAATACCATTCAATCTACACAGACTTTCTTATGATTTCCAATGACTAATATGGGCACAATACAAAATTGAATGCAATTAAATCTTGCCATCAAGTTCTATTGAACCTTGAAATTGGGCTCGATACCCAAAATACTGAGCATATCGGCATACTATAATCCTAACCTTTCATCTAACCGTCATCCAAAACAAAACCATCTGGAAAGGGAAGTTAACCCCCCTTCCCGCTTACGCCTGAGTTGTTTACATAATGTATGGATGCCCCCAATTTTTCAAATATGTCTCCTGACTTTTTCCTGACTTTACTTCCTGACAAAATTTATTTACACATTATAGTTTTTACAATACTTGTTTCCTTTAACTGCGCTAACATTGTCCTACCACGGGTGAAAATAGCATGGATGGCATTGAAACTATTGAATATTTGAATTCCAGTTTATTACGTTTTCTTACTGTCAAAGTCACATGGTCACAGGAACATTTTCAACGTTTTCCTGTCAACATCACATTCTGACATTCTTAAATAATGCAATAGCAAATTATTAAAATGGCTTTGAGAATCCTCGCTGCTCAGGGCTCTAATAATTCGTAGCACTTACAATTAATACAAAATTATTTGTTCCATCTGTTTAGCCATATGCGCAATTAATCTGAAAAATTCTAGACATAGCGTTAGCGCTTATCATAAAATATAGAGCTCATATTATCCACATTTCCAATTTCGTTATCATTGAAATCAGTGAACTGAGAAAATAATAATATAGGAGGCGGAAGTTAAGTACATAATTTGAAATGCGAAAGATGTTAAGAGACTGAAGTTTAGGTTTACTGTTCAAGAAAACTATAGTAATTTGGAGGCATAAATTGGAACTAAACTCGTTTTTGTAAAACTCCCTTGCCAATAGTAATAATTGTCCAGCGGGCCACTTCGGAACAATTATAATTGCCATTTAACATCATAGTTTATTTGTGTGTATATGGGATATGCTATCGAAGTTGAGGAAGAAGCATATGCAAAGCACTAAATCCATGTACACATCCATGGAATCAAAATACGTATAGATTACAACGCTTTTTCCCTTATGACAAGACGACAGTGTTTGACCCATTACCCCAATTACCTCATCCCCCTCAGCACAGATCAACAAATACTTTTGGGCCTGTTCCACTGTAACCATGTATAGATATGCTCTATTCAATTACTACTAGATTATTTACTTTTGAAGCGAAACTGCCATAAATAATTAATTATCAAAACCTTCATTTACACACTCATTGTCATTCCCTAACGAATAGTTCTCCCATATCTTGAATACAATTCCCCTTGTCCCGAAGCCAAGAGTTCCTCCAATTGAGACTAAAATGCAGTTGGACACACACTCACGCAATCTCTATCACATTATAGTAAAGATAGGATATTTGTATGTATCATGAATAGCCATTTCATCCTTTAAGAATAATGAGTGCCAGTGAATTGAGCTGAGTATGGATAATGAGAGAATATTTTCAAAGCAAAGAATTTTTCATACTGAACCTTACGCTGGGAAAAGACTGTCAGAATTAATTATTATTGTTAATTTCCTCAACCAGTTTTTAATGCTTGTTTTCCCTGGGAAAACTGGTAATTATCAATGTGACAGGGCATTTCAGCTTTTAATTCTGAAACATATTCTCTTTTTTATTTTGATGTACAGTGTCGTACTCTACGTACTATATAAATATATAGTCAATGTTCAGTAATGTATTGACGTCATGTTCTCCTTAGGGAATGGAAAAACCAATATTCCGAAATATTGGTAAATCATAATGGTCAATAAATCTGTTTTTATCCTGTTGTTAAGAATGTATATATTCTTCAATGAAATGGCACTTCAGATGATTCTAAATTCATTCTATATATGTGAACATTCTGTATTCAAATACATATTATTCAGTTCATAATTTATGTTTTCCATTGAAGCATCAAACATATCAAGACTGAACTCTGAAGATTATTCACACAACAACTGGTTCATGACTTCATACCTGTACAACCTTTTGTCTTGACATATACAATCGATAGCCAGGTTTGTAAGGTGTGATACATTAATTATGTACATCCCTAGATTTAAAACAACTCGTCCAATGCGTTGTCTTTTAACTGGATCTCGGCTAATAAGGAAACCTTGTCAAGAGAAGACGGTAGGAATTTTCTCACAATTGTACAAGAATATTTGAGTGCATATAAATACTCTAACCTGCAAGGTGTTTTGCATTATGCCTACTGTAATTTCAAGTACAGCCGGCGAACGACTTGAATTAACTCTTTCACACGATTGGCAATTAAAGCATAAAATGATGAGTGATTCCATCAAATTTGACCTTGTTTTCGTGAGATATAGAAATGCAGGCGTCGAACCCTTACTTAAGGTATAGCTATAGTAGTATAGCCCAATTATTTACTAGAAACCGGATACATTACGCAGTATTATACACAGGTGCTTTATATATGTACAGAATTCTTAAGACCAAATTAAAAGTTGCACAGAAGAGAAGTAATAATCATTCTTTTTATACACTTCTTTCCAATTCATGGCACAGTAAAGTAGAATAAAATCCCTATTATTGAGCTCTACATCCCTATTTTCAATAGTACAAATATTAGTTTGACATTAAACGAAATATTCTATTTTATGAATATTCCTTTTAAAATTTAAGTCCATGCGGTTGATAATAAAAACTGATACAATTATTAATTTATAGTTCACTTAAATTATCTACTGTGTAAATGATTCCAAATTAAAGGTCATTACTGCAAATTGCTGATTTATCATATACACTTGCGGAAAAAGAACGTTTCCAAAATTAGAAATCAAAATGGAGTCAAAGCCAGGCCTTCGTCAGATAGTGCAAGGGCTCCTAACCCTGCCCATATTTGCTGTGGCACTAATTATATTACTTTTGACGGGCTTACTACTGCCTATTAAGGCCCTTATTTTTATACTGGCGAAAGTTTTCCGTCCAGATTTGACAGATTTTATGGGCGGTTTAAGTCACCTGTTTTCCTACCTCCCCTTGATGAATCTCACGTACTTTATGTATATTGATGGTGTAGTGTCAACAGAGATGTGTCGTTTCCATTTTCAAGACAGTGTTTTGAACCCCAAATTTCCAAAATTTTACAAAAGATTACAGCAAACTTGGACCACCTTCTGCGGCTACACATTCTGGAGAAATGACCCCAAATATAAAATTGAAAATCACATTAGGGATTATGATTACAGTGGAGAATTACAACTCACCAACGGATGTACAGAAGAGGACTTCCGGAGTGTTTATCCCAAGTTACTTGTAGCTCCTTGGATTGATGACCAGAGTCCCTGGGAAATGCTTTCAATTCCAATCTCATCAGGAAGCGAATCGAAAACATTGTGTATTTTCCGACATCACCATGCCCTCATGGATGGCTTCAGTGCCGTTGAAATGTTAAAGGAAGTATTCAAAACTAAATTCCCAGTTAAACCAACGGATGCCTTGAAAACGAAGAGGATCTTTCAATGGCAGCCTTTTTTGCGCCTTCCGTACGACTTCGCAGGTGTAATGCTAGAAATACTGGATTTTGAAAATAAATGGCATTACCCACCTGTCGGAGGAACGCGGGAATATCAAACAGTGGTTGTCAGTTCTGTGACAGTGGACATGGTGAAGAAAGTTAAGAGCCGAATTGGAGCACCATATGCCGCAATTTTACTCTCTGCTGTGGGTGGCGGAATTCAGCGAATGTTTCAAGAGGCTCAACTTCCGGTTCCAAAGTATTTATCAACTCTGCTACCTTTACCGAAGCCAAATCATCCGGGTGGATCCGTCAACCATATGTATGTGCATAATGATGTTGAATTTATGACTTTGAGTAGACAATTAAGGGATTTAAAATACATAAATTTCCGGGGAAATTTGTTCCCCAAATTGTGTGAAAATTTAAACTTCAACGATTATTTTTACTTAAGGTATCGTGTACTATTTGTATTACAATTTACTGTAAGTGGAGTGATTTAAATAATTGAGCGTGTGTTTTTTGGTAAATTTTTTCATCATAAGACGATTTACTGTCATCAGGGAACGTAAACTCATTAGAAATCCGAAAGAATTATATACACGGATAAAAATGGAAACTTAAAATGCAACTACTTTATTTAGTGTATTCTCACTACAGGACCCCATTTTTGATATCGTTTAGGTGGAATTTCTTGGTTAATTCAATTATGTACTGTTAATTTTTGGTCACAAATGTATTTTGTTACGAGATTAAAATGATCCTGCCTTTATGGGGGCTCTAAAAGAGAGTTTAAAGCACTCAGCACGTCAAATTTGGCTTTAACCCTATACTTCCGAAGGTGTGGACAGCGTGGCCAAAAATGTCAATTTCAGCAAACAAATTTTTATTTAAAGAAAAGTATGAAACATGCGAGTTTAGGAAATTAGCTAATCGTTCCCTATTATTCTGGCAATGGCTGCACCAAATTTCAAGTGCCCAGGTCAATCCAATTAGCCTACAAAAAATTACAAGTGGACCAACTTCGGGAATTTTCCGCCATTTTCAATACAAACACATACACCTATACTAATACACAGGGGCCCGACACACATTTTAGTGGAATCATAATTTTAATTTCATCGTTCAACGAGGCTTGTATCAGCTTGAAAACTTCTTATTTGTTCCAGTTGAGATAACCTATTACGATATATGACCTGGGCAGGTCACGCATTTCAAGTTAGTTTTTGTTGTTGCAATCGTTTTTCCAGCATTCCTATCTTACAATTCATAGGAAAAAGCGGGGCCATTTTCAGGTCAAAATGCAGATTATTGTCAGGTTCAGGTTCATGTTTAGAACCAACTTCAGATTCAAGTACAGGTTCAAATTCAATTTTAGATTTAAGTGTAGGTTCAAGTGTAGGTTCAACTGTAGGTTCAAGTGTAGGTTCAAGTGTAGGTTCAAGTGTGGGTTCAAGTGTAGGTTCAAGTGTAGGTTCAAGTGTGGGTTCAAGTGTAGGTTCAAGTGTAGGTTCAAGTGTGGGTTCAAGTGTAGGCTCAAGTGTAGGTTCAAGTGTGGGTTCAAGTGTAGGCTCAAGTGTAGGTTCAAGTGTGGGTTCAAGTGTAGGCTCAAGTGTAGGTTCAAGTGTAGGCTCAAGTGTAGGCTCAAGTGTAGGTTCAAGTTAGGCTCAAGTGTAGGCTCAAGTGTGGGTTCAAGTGTAGGCTCAAGTGTAGGTTTAAGCTTAGGTTCAAGCTTGGGTTCAACTTTAGTTTCAGGCTAAAGTTCAGATTCAAGTGTAGGTTCAAGTTCAGGTTCAAGTTAGAGTTCATGCTTGGATACAAGTACATTCTCAAGTATTGATTAAATTTATCCAAATATGATTTGTTAACTTTAATTTCCAGTTGGGCGCATTCACACATATATTCACCCAAGGTGGATTCTGTTTCGTGTACACGCAAAAGTCGAAAATTTTCTTGCTGTATGACAGAGCAAAGGTGTCATCCTATTCTACATGTAGGCCTACATGTGGGCCTATTTGTAGGGTGCGAGCTATTTTCAGAAACAAATATAGGCAAAATAGTATGCACTTGTTTTCGCGGAAAAAATGCCTATAAAATAGGAAATGCACGCCTGCATACATGTGGTCAAGGAGGCACACATGTAGGCAATACGATAACAAGGTTGTATAAAGGGAAATATATAGTATGTAAATACATAGGAAATATTATGCAGGCCGCAGGCTTCTAATGCAAAATAGTGGGAAATACTGGATTTTCACACAATATGGAGATCAGGCTACTGCAGGGACATGAGATTTCCCATTAAAAATAATATTCATACAGAACTAAGTACATGTGTGTAATGTATCGCTCATACTTATTGCAACGAGTAACAAGAAGTCTCATCTTCTCACATAATGCATGAGTAACGTAAATTTTGTATAAGTACTAACACTCACAATCAGTTTGTTTAAAAATATTACTACATATGATTGTAACAAACTATTGCGAGTGTTTGCTGAGTAATTGTTGCATACGAGGGCTTACTCTAAATTTTATCTAAACTGTTATATTTCCAAAATTTTGCTAAAGTAAAAAGGGCATAAATCATAATGTAATTATGAATTGGAAATAAAA
The DNA here is from genome assembly GCA_947179485.1 of Allacma fusca. Lineage (NCBI taxonomy): Eukaryota > Metazoa > Arthropoda > Collembola > Symphypleona > Sminthuridae > Allacma > Allacma fusca. Next base: position 60,176,788 of record OX359245.1, read on the forward strand.
TAATTGAATTCTACAGTATAGGGAAGGGTCTCATGTACGAAGTTGATATCACTTTCCGTTACCCTATATATACAGAAATGTAGGCAACGGCAAATGCCTACTTGTAGGCAAGGATACAGGCGCTAGCAATTGCATACATCGGCGAGAAGGAGTTCCCCTAATAAAATAAAAATATAGATAGGATGTAGGATTGGTAAAATCAGTTTAGCATCTTTGACAGATACGTACATTTTGATAACCAAATTACATGCGTATCTTGTATCTTTAATCAAATCGGTTGAAAATGGATTTGAAGCTGGTGTTGAAAAACTTCCAAATGGTCAATGATCCTGGCAACCAGGGGTCGGATTTTTGTAAATCTCCCTGGAAGATCATTTCTGAATTTCCCTACTGACTATTATCTCCCTGCTGGTAGGTCCTCAACGATTTCAAAAATCCCTGCTGATAAAAAGGTCAACTATTTTCAAAATCCCTTACAAGACGTGAAAACCTCTCCCAAATTAGGCTAATCAAGCCAAAAATCCCTGTTTGCTTAACAAATTTCCCTGAAACACGTCAACAAATTTGAAAATCCCTGCCAAAAAAAGGTCAACAATTTTAAAAATCCCTGTTCGTAAAAATAAATCCCTTCCCTTTGAGATTTTCCCTACCAGAAATATTTTCTCCCTGGGAAGAATCTTCCCGTCTTCCTACAAAAATCCGACCCCTGCTGGCAACAGTAAATGGTGAACTAACCCGACGGGGTAAGGTGGCCAACAACCCCGCTAAACGTTTTGCTTGCGCAACTACCTTGGTATCGAAAAACATTTTTGCAAACTGCCAAACATTTTTGGTCAACTACCTGGGTATCGACAAAACATTTTGTCCATCTACCAAATATTTTTTGCCAACTACCTGGGTATCGACAAAACATTTTGTCCATCTACCAAATATTTTTTGCCAACTACCTGGGTATCGACAAAATGTTTTGGTTAAATTACCCGCCAGTGTTTTTCAAAATGGCCAACTATCCCGCCGTTCAACGTTGCCCAACTACTTTGGCCCCATTTGTCAACGATGCCGGATCGCAGGATCGGGAACTTTTTCTACACCCGATTTGCAGTTGTTTCGGGGCATTATTAACAGGTTCATGAATTTATATCTGAAAACAATAAAAACCCGGGTAACATCCGAAAACCCCTCCTTTTCGGATTTTAAAACTATCTCGCTACGTTAAAAGGATTACCCCTTCCCATTTTGTTCAATGCGAAGACCTTTGCTAATCCCATTATCAGCTCTTATAAATTCAAATTAAACGTACCCCTCTGTTTACAGCATCTAAGCTCTTGAAAATGCACTCGCAGAAATCCTACGAAATATGTTATCGGCCCCTTCGTTTAACATGTGGCCAGGCTGTCCACAGCTTAGGAATAGTAGCATAGTAAAAAGCTTCGGAGTTATAGGGTTAAACAAGAACTTTCGTGAATTGTCTTGTATTTTTCAACCAAGGTTCTATAAAAAATATGATTGTTTCAAGTGGTACTTATTTTCCTGAAGGTATTTAACTTCCATCCACTGGCCAATAAAAGCCGACTCGGCAATTGAGAGGACGCGGCAAATTCAAGCAAAATTACAAAACCTGATAAATCCTGCTCTGTACAGCGCCGTTGCCGCCGTACCAACTGTCTTCGGATCGCTCCCTAATATTATAGCGTCTCAACTCCTGCACATAATGACCGGTGGCTCCTCAGCTTTGGTGTCCGTCTTTCCAGTGTCCGAAGAGCCCTGTTACGCTTTGGGGAGTCCTATTGACTGTTTAGAAGTGACGTTCGGAACGCCGGGACAATCTAATGGTAATACATATTTGTTTGCATTTGTGTCAACTAATTTTGAAATTAAAAATGTATTGGGGTTGAAATTGACCTGTTTATATATAGGCACAAGCATTTTGATAACTGGCGTCAATGGAAAACAGAAAATTGTGTTCAATATGGATACCAGGATATTTCCATCCGGGAAACTTTTTAGTAATTTCGGAACGTATGTAGAAGCCGAGCTACATTCGTTGATTCCCCCGAATCAGGACTCCCTTAATACAATCGACAAAAAGGACAGATGATTTTGTAACTTTGAATTTTGGCCATGCAGTGGCAAATTTTGTCATGACATTAAAATCAGCAAATATTTTCTCACCCACACTGATTAGTGTTTTCTTCCTTGATTTTTTAAATGAATTTAGTAATGTTTCTGATAATACTAATAATTCTGGTATTAAATCGGGAATGCCAAATGCCAAATTCAGGGATAAGGTCTAAAGTAGTCGGTAGTAAGGAACAAATTTTAACTACAGATGTACATAAAAATGGACTGGCAAAAATTTACAGCAAATGTTATGGTAAATTCATCAACGTATGTATGTACATGTCGTTACAAAAGATCAGAAATCATCAGCACCACGTTTTGAATGTATTAAAAAAATACGCTACTTGTAGTTATGTCGCTACTTATATTTTTGAAAATCTTTAGTTTAGTTTAAGTTCAAATCCAAGCGTCACAATGGTTTGCGCTTGCACATTAGTGGTCAGATTTTTGTGGAAAGACGGGAAGATTATTCCTGGGAAAAAAACATTCCTAACAGGGAAAATATCAGAGGGAAAGGATTCTATTTTGTAAACGGATTTCATAATTCGTTGATGTTTTTTTTGGCAGGGATTTTCAGTTGCCGGTTTCAGTGAAATTTGTTATGTAAACAGGGATTTTTGGATTGATTGACCTTATTTGGTAGGGATTTGACGTCTTGTAGGGAAATTATTTGCAGCAGGGATTTTTTAAGTGGTTGAGGAACTCCCTGCAGGGACATTTGATTCAACAGGGAAATTCAGAAATGATCTTCCAGGGATTGTTCATGATGACAAAAGTTTGGTGTATACATACATTAAGACACATGTCTCAACATTAAAGTTTAATAAGATTGGGTCTGAACGTCTGAAGGAAAGATTCTAAACTCTGATGAAAATATTCCTAGAAATTTTGCACTTTTTAACTCTATGGCTACATTTATAATAATTTTTACTTGGTAAAATTTACAACGAATTTTAAATTTTAGTTAGCAGTTTTAATTTAAATCCTTTCAAGTTTGTTAAACAGGCAAGGCGTTTTAAAAGGCTTGAAAAACAAAGCAATTTCAGTGTACACCGTTTGCTGCTCAAGGTGTCAGCAAGGTACATATGTACACGCATCAACTCTATACTATTCTATCTAAGGCATACTTATTGTAATTTTGCTCTAATTCTACTGCACAACTACACCATTATTCCTAATATATCTCCCCTACCCCTAATGGATTGTTCCCGATATCAGCCTACACGCCTACAAAATACTATAGTAAAAATAAGATATTTGTATATTTCAGGAAAAACCATTTTATCATGTAGGGATAATGAGTACCAGTGAATTCAGCTGAGTATAGATGAGAGGATATTTTCAAAGCAAAGCATTTTCATACTGAACCAAAGCTGGGCAAAATATTCGCATAACTTAAATCCTACAAATTTGTGGATTCTTGCGTACAGGCTACATAAATTCCTCCTGAGATTTATCCGTACCTATAGTCTAAATACAGTCAGAATTGAATCCTACCTGCAAACTCAAATAAAATTATGCATGCATAAATTGAATCCTGCAAGTTATTTACAATGCTGTGACTTTAAAAATAATTATTCCTTAAGCAATGCAGAGTTGACAATGGAAGTTCATGTTCAAGTCACCTTATTAAAATTAACTTTCAAAAAGTTTCAGATATTGTTTCAGAAAATTTTAATGTATGCTACTCATTCAAAATCAATTTTTGTTGCTTTGATATTTTGGAGGTGATCGAGAATTACTAGCGTCAATGCAAACGAATTGGAATCGTTTGCACTGTAGCAGTTAAACAAAAGTAAAAAAAACATTGAAATCAAATCTAGATGGGGCGTTTATTCAGCGCTTTGGAATAATTACCCAAAAATTCGAACATACATACCTACGTTTTCGTGCTTAAGAACCTACCTTTTTCTAGGTATCTACATATTGATATTTCCCAGCAAAAATAATTGCAGATTCTTTCCCCTTAAAATATACAGCCTACATACAATTGTCTACAACATATTTGAAAATTTGAGCATAACCTACAATCTTGCCTACTTGTAGGCCTACATGTAGGGTATGTGCCCAGCTTACTGAACGTCACGCTGGGAAAAGACTGCAATTATTAATTTGTTATTGCACATGGCCAGTTTTAAATACTTATTTTCCCTGTGGAAGCTGGCAATTATCAGTGTGGTAGGGCATTGCTGTTTTTAAGTCTTAACCTTATTCTCATTTGTAATTTGGAGTACACACAGACATTGTAAAGGTACAGTAGTGCAATAATGTCAGCTTCTCCTTAGGGAATGGACAAACAAATATTCCGAACAATGATTGATAATGATCAATAAATCTACTTTTATCCTTTTGTTAGGTTATTCCTCAATGAAATTGCATTTCACATGATTCTGAATTTACTGTAGCCATGCGAATATTCTGTATTAAAACACACATTATTCTCATTATTTATAATTTCCATCAATACATCAACAAATCAAGGCCGAACTCTGACGATTATTCATTTAGCAACGGGTTGATGACTTAATGCGTGTACATAATTGTCTTAACAAATACATAGATCCGGTACTGGCCAGGTTTATAAGGTGTGGTCCATTTAATACGGAACGAAACAATAGGCTCTTCATAATTTTAAATACATATTAAACTCATTAGGTGATAAAATTATAGAAATAAACTGCTTCCAAAGAGTGAGAGAGACAGCTTATTATATAGCTTATTACTTATTAGATACGAAGGGAAGAAATATTCAAACGAGAGAAAGGATCAACCTCTCAATTAGAATGCCAATTCATTTTGCAAATCATTATTAACATAGCTACGCGTATACGCCACACTAACCCAATTATTAAAATCAAGAAAGTGAAGCATACTTCTCGGAATCCTTCATCTGCTTCTTAAGATAAATAGAAATTACCAGGAAATTATTTGTGAGGTGAGGAGCTAGTAGTACCGAAAGCCAACTCTTATGCAGTCGTGTGGATGCACATACCACCAACACGAGGTACCAGGGTGCCTACGACACCTATTTGATTTAAAACAAATCAAATGTGTTAATTTTAGTATGGATCTCGCCTAATAGGGAAATCTAGTGACGGCAGTGGGAATTTTCTCATAAGGTCAATGAGAATATTAGAGTGCATTTCACGAACCCAATAAAAATCTTGCCCTCCATGGATTTAAACTTTGTATTCAGTGTATTGCATTCGATTGAAGTATAGCCTGCGAACTTAAATGGACTCTTCACACGATTCGCATTTACAGCTTAAAGTGATGAGGAATTGTATGAAACTTACAATTAGCTTTGTTTTCAAAATATAGGAATGCATGCATGAAACCTTTAATTCGGGTAACTATAGTGGAATAGCTCAATCAATTTCAAGGACTATGATACGTGTATTATATACAAACCGATTTGGCTTCATGAATAGGTTTCTTAAGATCAAATATAAAGTTTCACATACTAGAAGTATGAACCATTATGTTTATACTGCAGTGAAGATGCAGTTGTAAGTGCAGTTGTAATTATGTATTTTAGAGGTTGACGCTCACCTTAATACTGAGCAGCTTTGCTGATGTTTTTGATTTTTAAAAATCAAAAATGTGTTTCTACTTTAGGTAATATTTTATCCCACCAGGAGACCCCACAGGAGAGTTGATAAATTGTTTTGTAATTTTCTATAGTTTCTTAGTTCTATAAATGGATATTTTCAGTACTTATTTTTCTGTAGGGGCTTAAGTTTCTTCTACTGGCCAATAAAAGCCGAATCGGCCATTGCAAGGATTATGCAAATTCAAGCAAAATTGCAAGCAAAAAAAGTCCTGTTCTGGACAGCGTTTTTGGCGCCGTACCAACTGCAGTTGGATTGCTACCTAACATTATGACCTCTCAATTCGTGCATATAATGACCGTTGGCAAGAGCTTCTACCGGGGACGGCGACGTCCATAGGGACAAGGGACGAACAGGCACAGGACGTCCCTAGGGACAAAATAATTACCCCCCATGTCGTATTCCGGACGGAACGGGGACTAAAAAATTACCCAGTGTATTCGGGGCGGGACACGCTATTCAGCCATGTGTATAACGGGACGGGACGAGCAAGAAAAGCGGAACAAGGATATCTTTTTGTATCATTTATTTTTGAATGAGAGCATTCTCTTCTTGCTAGTGAAAACCGAACTTTCCCAATGGAACTGATTTTATTTTGCATTTTTAGAGTGCAGCTGCAAAGTATGTGGACGAAACTTAAGTAAATATGACAATACAAGTAATTATACTTTATTTATAAATCAACATTAGGGTGTTTGTCCAAAAAGCTAGCTTGCTGATGACAATTTGTACGGAAAACAGTTTGATCGATACATAAGCCACAAACATGGCAATTGTACAAATGATTCCTCTGAATTATTCATTACGTTTGCTGTAAGTACTAAGCATATCAGTACGTGTGTTTGCACATGTTTACCTACGTAATTAAATACACCCACAACCTTGTACAAGGAAAGGCTACAATGACCATAACTGGGAATAACCTGCCGAGTAAACAAATCTTTTTTCTGATATGATTTAATCTTCATTAAAATGTAATGAAAATGAAAGCGAATATTGTTTACACCTCCTAAACCAACATAAATGACAACCTAAAAGGGCTCAAAATACAGAATTACAAACGTACATACATTGCAAGTAAAGCCAATAGTCGTTTTGGGAAAACGAATTTGTAATTAATTACTCATTATTCATTCATTCATTATTCTTTATTACGGATTCTTTTCGGGCGGCGCCCATATCATCCAAACAATTTATTTGTTTTTAAAAATCATTGGAGAGTGAAACCAGGAAGTCATTCCTGATATTGCAATTATAAATAAACTTAAAAATATCACACATAAGATCCTTGGAAGGATTTCTAAAAAGTGAGAAAAGAGAGATTTCAGATTTGAAATTATAAATACTATATTTTCCAAGGAAAACTCGCCTTGGGAGATCGTATACTCTGCATCTAGTCAAAATATGCAGTAGAATTACTCATTATTAACAAATCAAACAATTACAAGAATTTTCGGGAAAAAATATGTTCAATAAGCTTTGTATGTGCGTGGATTTAAACCAGTTACTCAGTTCGCATATGCAAATTAACTTTTGTAAAGGATGTTTTATTTCCTGGGACTCGAATCTCAAATACGAACACAAGGTGGGCATTTACCCTTCTTAATATACAAATGTTATATACAATTCTCGTAGGTAAACTCGGATTTTAATACAGTGAATTATTTGTATTTAATGTTTATCCAGCAATCCGAGGCAGCTTGGAGCAACAAGGCTTTCCAGACTTACGTCCTTCTAAATGGTAGTGTGTTCGATTGTGGCCTTGAGTACTTTTATGCACAAGTGGACGAAGAGGGGCTTCCAACCGACTTGCTAGGAATGAGTGACAATGGAAACCGTTTAAATCCTGGTAATTCCAATGTTCAAATAAGTTGCCAGAATATTGATTCTAAATCGGGGCCTACGGGAGTGTCGGATGCACTTAATGGAGAAGAATTTGAAATTCTGGAGGACGTTCCAGAATATGATTCAGAGGGCGAAATAGACGAACAGGATTTGAATGAAGATATTTCAGAGTATGATTTCGATGAAGTTCCAGAAGATGATTTTATCGAAGAAAATTCGGATCGAGACGTAGAAGAAGAAACAGATGCTGATTTTCCTGAAGATTATCAAGTAATTTATGAAAACAATGTAGCTGAAGATATTGAAGATATAGACGATGCCGATGTTGACACAAACCGTCCCAAACGGCAATTACAACTTCCAGAAACAAGACAAAAAATTTATAAAAGGCTTGACACTCGGATTTTACCTAAAGAATATATTCAGCCACTGAAGGGTCTGCACATTATTAGATCAGCGAAAATAACAGAAAACGATCTAGCCGATGACACTGAAGATGATCTTGCCAATGAGCCTGAAGATTATCTTGCCGATGAACCTGAAGGTTATGTACCCGATGAAACTGAATATGATTTTGTCGATGAAACTGAAGGTAATCTAGCTCATGAAATTTCTGAAAATGACTTTGCTGACCATATTTCTGAACTTACAGAAGACAATTCGGATGTAAAAGACCAGGATTTGACTGAGGATTCAGAAACTGAAGGAAATGACGGTGACGATGATGCGACTCGTACCAAGAGGCAGATCAGAATTCCACGTCCAGCACCAACTTTCCCAAACCCAAAATACATTCAAACAGTGTTCTATCCCAAACCAAATTGGTACCCCAGACCTCTGATTCGCAAAACTAGATCAGCTGTCATTATTAGACCTCGGCCGAGACGCTGTCGACTAGGATATGTGCGATGTAATCCACTGAATCGAAACTGCAACCGGTTGAGACCATGTAGGCGAACCCGTTATTTCATAAATTCCCCCCTGAACAAAGTTTAGAGCCGAAGGCATTGAATAATTGAATGCTTTTGTGCAGTGAACCTGTCAAAATATTACGATTTCGCAACACCTTGGTTCTAGAGTGTAATTTGTATAATGACGCTAATCTTAAAATCAATCAAAAATGACGATTTTAGTTTTCTGATTATTTAAAAAATTAATACTTAGTAATGACACTGCCTGATTATTACAATTCTGTATGTTTATGATTAAACCTGATGATTTCTCTCTCCATTTCTTAAACCAGCGTAAAAATGTTACTCATTTTGATATCACTCTACCCTTCATGTCCACTAGTGATATAGCTCAATCAATTTCGAGAACCTACGAGCCGGTTGGTAGGCTTCTTAAGATCAAATATGAAGTATCACATACCAGAAGTTTGAACCGCTGTTCCTGAAGCCTTATAAGCTACAGCAATTTCAAGTGCTTTAATATTGCATTTGGTACATTTTCATATACACAACCAAAAGAACGCTTCCATATTTAGAAATCAGAATGAAGTCAAAGTCAACACTTCGGCAGATAGTGCAAACACTGCTGCCCGCCAAGTTTTAATTCTATTCCATTCAATTCCGTTTACAACATACATAGGGGCTACTCGCGAGTGACGAGTGCGCTCAGCACACTTCTACTCACACTCACACAGTGGAGTAGCAAGGTAAAGAGTAGGAGTGAAGGCGCAAAAAACTTAGTGAGTTGTAGTGGTATAAATCGAAGCATAGAAAATGAGTAGGAGTACCATGCTTTGCTACTCACTATTTCTCGTACCATTCTATTAAAAGTATAAAGCCAAGGGAAGTAGAATATATATTTTATATATATATTCTACTTCCCTTGGTATAAAGCTGGCATTGCCACGCTAAAAGATTGGCGGTTATTGGGAAATATTTCATAATTTTAAACAAACAATAGTGTGGAATGCCGACTTATGTACAAGCCGTGCATTGGAAGACAAAATATGTCACAGATTATAAATAAATCTTGATAATACTTCCAGACGTTGTTATTATAAATATAGTCAATTATTGTAAACTTCGTCGGTATTTGCAATTGTCATTGAATTTTGACTATAAAATTAAATTGAACTATTTTGTGCTTACAAGGTAACATTTTGGGATGGTACAAGCCGATTCAAACAAAGCATAGCACATGTTTTAGTACTCACCTAGTATGTTTCAAAACTCATGTAACTCGAGTGCATTTTGCCCCGTTCTCCTAGGACACGTCACCAAAGTTTCAAAATTTAAAACGATACCACAGGTGGGGACCTGTCTTTTCAAAAAAAGTTAATGTTAAATACCATAAGGATTTTGAGTTTTTGAAAGTCGATGAAATTTTGATTTTCGCTATTTCAATGAAATTCAAGTTTTTACGTACATAGTTTTATATCCTTCAACAAAATTCCCCAAAAAGTAATCCCTCCATCATTGCGCATCTGTATGTATGTTGTCGATATGATATATTCACTCCATATTTAATCACTTATACATACACATAAACTGGACTATTGAGATTTGCCCTATGATGTACATAAGTATAACCAGGGTTACTCAAATGAAAATGTCATGGGTTTTATGATTGCCTACCCACCTGAAATTGCACTTAAAATGCTCTAGTCTGGCATTCGTTTCATGGAGCTGGTTGGCATTACATTGCCAAAATTCCATTGTTATTAAATCTTGCTGTTGCATCACTGTATGGTGCTTCGGTCCCGTCCCACAATCCTCGGGACAAAAAATTTCGTTCCGATTCAGTCCGAAATAACATGGGGACAAAACTTTGGTCCCGAAACTGTCCCGATCACGGTCCCGTTCCGAAAAACTCGGGTCACCCAGATTTTAATCCCAGTCTTAAAAGAAATGCTCCAAATTCCACTATTTCCATAAGAATACCTCCAATAATAGCGCATGTTTACATTTAAAAGTATTCACATATAGAAAAACACATTTTAAACGCAACGATTCACATACATATTCATTTTTACATCAATTGTATATTGTAAAGGGAATTTTTTCTGTCCCGATCTACTGTTCCGTCCTGTCCCGAAATATTTTGGACAAAAACGTTCGTCCCGATTCATTCCCGAAATAACATGGAGACAAAAATGTTGCCCCGAAACTGTCCCGATCCCGTCCCGAACAGAAAGCCTACACTGAAAGCTCAATAGAGCGTACAATATTAAGGAATTACAATCTAATATTGCTTAATATTGTACACTCTCTTGATCTTCCATTAGATTGACAGCAGATGGTGTATAACCGAGAAACACAGCGAGCTGAAACTCTGTCCCAGAGGAGAGCTTTTTCTTTTCAGCTCGCTCAGCTCGCTGTGCTTCTCGACTTCCTTGCTGTGTATACCACCGACTTGCTTGGCTATATAGTGAAGTTGTATACTACATACGTATTGGCTTGCTATATAGTGAAATGAGCGCGCCAAGTTTTGAATTAACAGATCCCTCAGAAAGTGGCCAGTAATATAGAGACTAGTAAAAGCCCTGTGCTTCACAGGGACAATTACTGAAGAGCTGGTAGTGTGATTGTAGAAATTAAAAGCCAAACGGCTTACGAATCAAGCCCTGTCGCAAAGATGCTAAACTGATTTTGCCTATCCTACATCCTACCTATACATTCAGTTTAGGAGAGGCCTTCCTTCTTCCCTATTTGTGCAATTGCTAGGCCTATATCCTTGCCTACAAGTAGGCATTTGCCGCTGCCTACATTTCTGCCTATATAGGGTAACGGAAAAAGTTAGCCCCTTCCTACATGGCACCCTATACTGTAGAATTAAATTATATTTTGATTAAAATTCATAATTACATTTTGCTGTCTTTATTTTAGCAAATTTATTATGGACATATAGCATTAGTTTAAAAAACAATTAGTCTATCCCTCATGTGCAACAATTATTCAGCAAACACTCACAATTGTTTGTTACTTTCTTATGTATCATATTTTGAAACAAACTGATTGTGAGTACTTCTTCAAAATTAATGTTACTCATGAATTATGTGAAAACTCCTATTGATTGGTCGTATTGCACGTTACAGTAAGTATATAAGCATCGAGCAATCACATACAATATATGTATATGTACTTAGTTATGTATGGATATTATTTTGAATGGGAAATCTCACATGTCCCTACAGTAGCCTGATATTCCAACGTAGCCAACGTTCAAAAATCGTTTTGGTTAGCATTGAGATAACTTATTCCATAATGAGAAAATAGTTATGTATATATGCACATCCTACATATTTGCCTTCATACAAGCGCGTTTTCGTGCTGCCTACATATATGCCTATATGACTGCGTGTATGCAGGTGTGCATTCCTATTTTATAGGCATTTTTTCTGCGAAAACCAGTGCACCCTATTTTGCCTATAATTTTTTCTGCAAATAGCTCGCACCCTATAAATAGGCCTACATGTAGGCCTACATGTAGGATAGGCTAGCATCTTTGCCCTGTCGTATAGACTTGTATGCCTAAATCGTGCGCGCTTATATTAAGAGTAGCGATTTAAATAAACGGATAGGTAGTGCTCATTAATAATTAGGAGTGCTTGGCATGCCACCCTTTGGGCATTTTGTAAGGCCATTGAATTAAGATCGCGCGAAACTTTAAATAAACGGACAGAAAGTGCTTTTTAATAATAAAGGATTCCTATTCCAACAGAATTATCCTTATAAATTAACCGCTACTTTATGGAGTGGGTGGCTATTAAAATTTCGCGCTCTACTGTTATAATAAGCGCGCACGATTTAGGCATACAATAAGTATACACGACTGGGATTTAAATCTTTTAAGTGCAATTAAGAGGATTGGTCTATGTAGTATATTATTTGAGTATATCCTAGCAACCCTGTGGTATATTCAGCAAGCAAGCCGAGAAGCACAGTTTAGCACAGCGCGTTTTTTAAATATTGAGTTTGGGAGAGAACTTGAGTGGGCTGGAGCGTTGTACCATAATTTTTTGATGATGAATTGCCAACTAGGTATTTGAAACGATTGTTAGTCTTACAATTAATAGTTCACATGTCTTATATGAGATTACTTTGCCAAGCGAAGCGACGTATTAATATTAAGCCTTCTCGACATTCAATGATACGGGATCTATAGCAATTTACGGTTTTGTGTATACTCTCACAATGCACAAGTAATTGCCCCTGTGCGAAGCACAGGGCTTTTACTAGTAAAATTATTATTCTATTCCAACTGAAATTGTATTCAACAGAAATTAAAAACCGCGTGCTGAAAACCAGTGGATAACGAGCGCTACATAAAATTAATTATGATATCATTCATTATTTATTCCCAAATTTAATATTAACCGTCAAATTAGGGATAATAGTTACAGCGGAGAGGTGGAGCTAACCAACGGATGTACAGAAGAGGACGTCAGGCGCGTCTATCCCAAGTTAGTTGTAGCTCCTTGGAAAGATGGTCAGAGTCCCTGGGAAATGCTTTCTATCACAGTTTTAGGACGAGCGTCGAAAACATTGTGCATTTTCTGACATCACCATGCCCTCATGGATGGCTTCAGTGCTGTTGAAATGTTAAAGGCAGTATTCAAAACTGAATTTCCAATTAAACTAACAGATACCTTTAAAAAGAATAGGATCTTTCAATTGCAGCCTATTTTGAGCCTTCCGTATGACTTCACAGGTGTAATGCTAGAAACCAGGGATGGATAACGTTATTCATAACGTTATTGAATAACGTTATTATCGGAAAAAAAGAGAAAACGGTTTACAGTAACGAAACTATGTAATAACGTTAAACTAAAACTAACCCAAAGGTTGGATTTGCAAAACCAAAAACGTAAACCATAACCAAAAATATAAACGTTATTTTCCGTTTTTACCAATCCCATACATTGCCATCTTGTAAGCTCGAATAAAGCTTAAGCCTGATCTTAAATGAGACGTAAAACGCTTCTATTTCGTATCACTTCAACTAATTCTTTCAACAGGTGCTCTCCTTATGACATACATATATAGAAATGCATACCAACTACAGAAAGTCATTCCTTAGCCATTTACATTAGGTAATTGTTTACACATAAGCAAGTAACGGTCATCATTGTTAGTGTTCAATTGATGTAACAAACAAAAGCAAATACCGAAATGGAACGAAAAAAGACGAGCGTAGTGTCCAGAGCTGCGCTCAAGTTCAAGTAGACCATGAGTATTTCAAGTCATGGTCAAGTTCGGGTCATGGTCAAGTAAAATATAATGGATACTTGAACATTCAAGTCATGGTCAAGTTAAGTATATACTTGACCCTGAGATTTGAAATCAAGTAGTTATCATGGTCAAGACTAAAAATTCTACTTGAGAGTCACGTCATGTTCATGGTCAAGTAAAGATGTATAAATCCTTGACCATGAACAATGAGTATTTCAAGTACTTATTCAAGTAACGAAACGTTACGCATATCAAAGTTGTGGCGCCATATTTCAATAGGCTTTCTTTCAAAGTGTCGTTGTCGTTACTCCGAGACTCCGTACCCATGCAAGTTCGTCAAAAACATATTTACGCGTTACGATTCGATATCTCCAGATCCGCTTGGAAAGCCACTGTTGCACTAGTGAACTAAAGAACAGTGCTCGGCACGGGTATGGGTAATACTCGGGTAAACGGGTATGGGTACGGGTATGGGTACTACCCGAGTACGGATTTTGTGTACCCGAATAATTCCGGGTACTACCCAGGTACACTTTGGTCGGCTCAAAATTTCGGGTACGGATACGGGTATGGGTACGGGTACAAGGATTTCAAAATGGGTATATACCCACCGGGTACGGGTATAATGGTGTCATTTACCCGTACCCGCGACCATTGTACCCGAGTATTTAGATGTGTTGAGATTTGAGACATTTTGATGAATTTTATGAAAATAATGGAACTTCCGTTGGAAAATTCTGTCGGTATTTTTAGAAATTCTGAATACATATAGCTTATTGTTAATATCCTTTTAACCTTACAACATGCAGTAACTGTATTTCAGACTGTGTTGCTAAAATATATATTTATATATATAATATATATTTTTATGGAAACAGGTTTTAGGAAGAATAATTAATAAACAGACGAGGAATAATATCAAAATAGAAGTGGAGAATAGGATTTAACGAAATTTTATGCAAAACGTCTTCATAATGTAGTAATTTGTTACTAATTGCATAAATAGTCTGATTGACACGTATGCACATGATACTTCATTAGCCACAATGAATACAATTCAAGGCAAGATAATTTTTGTAATTGGTAGTTGTTTAGGAAAAGGCGGATATTTGTAACAAGATATTAATGAGTTACATGTACACAGAGCTACTGAGATGAGAAAATTAATGTAAAAGGCCGAATAAATCAAGAAGTGAAAAATCGAGTCGCCAAGTCCCAAGCCACAAATGCATGTACATATGGACTGGGTACTATAAAATACTTCGCCCATCAGCCCATAAACAATCAAATGGGGATGATTTTACTTCTAATCAAAAACGCTTATATTTTTCTACTCTTCAATCAAAATATATAATGTCAAATACCTCTCTAGCTAGTCAAAATTACCCACTCAGGTGTCATACATTATTACATATAACGTACTATATATTACATTAAAACAAATCTGGATAAAGTACCCGGGTACGAGTACGGGTACGACACTGAGATACCCGAGTATGGGTACAATTTTCGAGTATTTTCGGGTACAGGTACAACACGGGTACAGGTACATGGATTGAGATAACATTGCGGGTACGGGTACGAAAAATTTGTACCCGGATACTCGGGTATGGGTACGGGTATAGATACCAGTTATTGAAATACCCGCACTTTGGGTACGGGTACGGGTACCGATTTTTCGTACCCGTGCCGAGCACTGCTAAAGAATAAGAATATAAAAGGTTCGGAGCAGCACCTCTGAAAGTGACAAAGTTCAATTGTTTTACTTTATTGTTGTATAACACAAATGTATTGTTCATGAATCAAGTTACTTAAATTCAAGCGTCTACTCTTTTCGTTCTAAATAATGTAACATTTGTACAACGCTAACAACTACTACATATATAAGCCAGTTTGTTGCATTAACAGGGCAGACGCTGAATTGTGAATATTTTGAGTGAAGCAACCTAAACTTGAATGTTAGCATAAAGTAATTATTATTAATAGTAAAATTCAATGGGAAATTTACTTACACCAATTTAAAACATTAATTAATCATCGAGATTTAATTAATCAAAATTATTTTGGTGAAGCTTGTGAATTGTGAATAATATTTTCATTTGCTGTTTTAGCCGATTAACTGAATGCAGTATGAAACATCAAGAGTATTTGATCAGATTATTTAGAATTAGTGCTGTTGCTATATTTTATGTGTAAATACTTTTTTTATATTTCTATTTTGAAAAACTTGACAATTCAAGTCAAGTTCAAGTTCGGGTCATGGTCAAGTCATGGTCAAGTCAAGAGTTGTTCCGGCTATACTTGACCAGGTTCAAGTTACGCGAAAAGTACTTGAATACTTGACCCTGAATTTTCAAGTAATTGTCTGACCATGAACCGTCAAGTTCAAGACAGTCTGAAAAACCTACTTGACTGTCAGGGTCAAGTCAAGTTCAGGGTCAAGTATGGGTTTTACTTGACTTGAACGCAGCTCTGGTAGTGTCTGATTTTTTCCAATACAATCTTCGAGAAAACAATTCCCGGTGTTTAGTGGAAGGCTGTGATTCAATAACACGGGTGAGCCTTGCACCACATGTTTACTACAATTTCAATTGTTGTCAATTGGGATTTTAAAAATGAGCCACCTGTACTATTCTATTATTGTGTACTGTATAATAGATAATATTAAAAATATCAATGATTGCAAAAATTCAGGATAAAAAATTCTCATAACCGTTTTTAACCGTATGTCATGAAAGCTATAACCGTAATTTTGGAAAGCTGTTTTTAACCGTTTAAACAAAGATGCTAAACTGATTTTGCCTATCCTAAATCCTACCTATACATTTAGTTTATTAGGGGCCTTCCTTCTCACCTATTTGTGCAAATGCTGGGCCTATATCCTTGCCTACAAGTAGGCATTTGCCGCTGCCTACATTTCTGCCTATAAAGGATAACGGAAATTGTTACCCCTTTCCTACATGGGACCCTATACTGTAAATTAAATTATATTTTTATTGAAATTCATAATTAAATTTTGCTGTTTTTATTTTAGGATATTTATTTTCGACATCTAACAGTAGTTTAGACAAAATTTAGGCTATCAATTAATAATTAAGACTTAAATAATGTGACAATAGTTAATTATGTATATATCCTATATACATATTTGCCTTCATACAAGCGTGTTTTCGTGCTGCCTACATATATGCCTATATGACCACGTGTATACAGGAGTGCATTTCCTATTTTATAGGCATTTTGTCTGCGAAAATCAGTGCCCACTATTTTGCCTATAATTTTTTCTGAAAATAGCTCGCACCCTATAAATAGGCCTACAAGTAGGCCTACATGTAGGATAGGCTAGCATCTTTGCGTTTAACTGAATAGCATGGAAGCCGTAACAGTTTTTACCAATAACCATATCTTCAGATAACGGAAACGAAAACGTTAACGTAAATAATTCTGACAGAAACTTTAAGGTAATAACCAAAACCATATTTTTCGGTTTTCCATCCCTGCTAGAAACATTAGAATTTCAAAATGGCTGGCATTTCCCACACGTTGAAGGAACACGTGAATTTCATACAGTGGTTGTCAGCTCTGTAACAGTGGACATGGTGAAGCTAGCTAAGAACCGAATTGGAGCACCATATGCCGCAATTTTACTCTCTGTTTTGGGTGGAGGGATACAGCGAATGTTTCAAGATGCTCAACTTCCGGTTCCAACATATTTATCAACTTTGCTGCATTTACCAAGGTCAAATCACCCTACACCGAGCAAGAACAAACGTTAAAGCCCAAAAGGATTATAGTGTTTTCTGCCTGGTATTGTACCGAATATTGGCATGAATTTAATAATAATTCTTATAAAAATATAAAATCTTAAAAATTTGATTCTATATATATATTTAAAGATTATTTTCAAAATAATTGCTTATTGTAATCGACAGTTAAGAAAAATTACTAAGCAATCATTATTTGTAATAATTATCGATTGTAAAACGTTTCTTAAATAAGCATTAATTGAAATCACTAACATGAATTGTTAAAAATAATCGTTAATCGTAAAGATAATAGTTATAAGTCAATTAATCGTTAATTGTAATCAGTGCTCGGCACGGGTATGGGTAATACTCGGGTAAACGGGTATGGGTACGGGTATGGGTACTATCCGGGTACGGATTTTGTGTACCCGAACAATTCCGGGTACTACCCGGGTACACTTTGGTCGGCTCAAAATCTCGGGTTCGGATACGGGTATGGGTATGGGTACAAGGATTTCAAAATGGGTATATACCCACCGGGTACGGGTATAATGGTGTCATTTACCCGTACCCGCGACCATTGTACCCAAGTATTTGGATATGTTGAGATTTGAGACATTTTGATGAATTTTATGAAAATAATGGAACTTCCGTTGGAAAATTCTGACGGTAATTTTAGTAATTCTGAATACATATGGCTTATTGTTAATACCCTTTTAACCTTACAACATGCAGTAACTGTATTTCAGACTGTGTTGCTAAAATAAATATTTATATCTATAATATATATTTTTATGGAAACATGTTTTAGGAAGAATAATTAATAAACAGACGAGGAATAATATCAAAATAGAAGTGGAGAATAGGATTCAACAAAATTTTATACAAAGCGTCTTCATAATGTAGTAATTTGTTTCTAATTGCATAAATAGTCTGATTGACACGTATGCACATGATACTTCATTAGCCACAATGAATACAATTTAAAAATTAGAGTTCCGATGAGTTGGATGGCAAGATATTTTTTGTAATTGGTATGTAGTTGATTAGGAAAAGACGAATATTTGTAACAAGATATTAATGAGTTACATGTACAGAGAGCTACTGAGGTGAGAAAATTAATGTAAAAGGCCGAATAAATCAAGAAGTGAAAAATCGAGTAGCCAAGTCCCAAGCCAAAAACGCATGTACATATGGACTGGGTGCTATAAAATACTTCGCCCATCAGCCCATAAACAATCAAATGGGGATAATTTTACTTCTAATCAAAAACGCTTATATTTTTCTACTCTTCAATCAAAATATACAATGTCAAATACCTCTCTAGCTAGTCAAAATTACCCAATCAGGTGTCATACATTATTACATATAACGTACTATGTATTGCATTAAAACAAATCTGGATAAAGTACCCGGGTACGAGTACGGGTACGACACTGAGATACCCGAGTATGGGTACAATTTTCGCGTATTTTCGGGTACGGGTACAATACGGGTACAGGTACATGGATTGAGATTACATTGCGGGTACGGGTACGAAAAATTTGTACCCGGATACTCGGGTATGGGTACGTGTATAGATACCAGTTATTGAAATACCCGCACTTCGGGTACGGATACGGGTACCGATTTTTCGTACCCGTGCCGAGCACTGATTGTAATTATAAATTCATTTTTCTTTAAAAGTAACCATTAAAATTTGTAATCACAAAATTCGAAATTGACTTACCTGTATAGAGTAAAATGTATACGTAAATACTAAAGATGGAATGTAATGGCGTTTCAAAATTCAGCAACAATTTGTATGTATTCCTTTGATTACAAAAGTTTTGCTCCGCGATTATTTAAGTCTGTCGCGGAAGGCGGCGTCAGCTACGGCCATCTTTCCTTACCTCGTTTCCTGTATTATGTTAAGCGCATTTAAAAAATAATCTCATTTTTTTGAATTGCATTTTTATAATTTATTTTTGAATGACGGAATTAATTCCCTTCTTACTAGGGAATAACGAGCTCAATCAATGGAACTGATTTTACTTTGTATTTTTTTCAGAGTGCAACTGCAAAGTACATATGTGGATGAAACTTAAATAAATATTTCATTACAAGTAAATCATCATTAGGGCGTTTGTTCAACAAGCTAGCTTGCTCATGACAATTTTTACAAAAAAAAATTATTTGAACGATACGTAAGCCACAAACATGACAATTGTACAAATGATTCTCCTGAATTAGTCGTTACGTTTGCTTTTAGTATTAAGTATATCAGTGCGTGTGCTTGCACATATTTACCTACGTAATTAAATACACCCCCAACCTTGTGCAAAGCAAAGGCTACAATGAACATAACTGGGGATTACCTGCCTAGTAAACAAATCTAATCATTTTTCTGATATGATTTAATCTTCAATAAAACGTAATGAAAATGAACGCGAATAGTGTGTATACATCCTGAACCAACATAAATGACAGCGTAAAAGGGCTTAAAATACAGAAATATAAAGTACATTACAAGTGAAGCCAACAGTCATTTTGGGAAAATTAATTCATAATTAATTACTCATCATTAACAATTACAAGAATTTTCGGAGCAAAATATGATCAATCGGCTTTGTATGTATTTGGATTTAAACCAGGAACTCAGTTCCCATATGTAAATTAACTTTAGTAAAGGATGTTTTATTTCCTGGGTTTCGGATCTCCAATACGAACACATAGTAATTAATACTGGAAAAACACAGATTATTAGACTAATAAATGTAAACTATTTTGCAAATAGTAAGTAAACATAATTTTCTCGTGTGAATGGAGCCAATATTTTCAGAATCACTACATCAAACACTACAATAATTAAGGGTATAAAAATGACACGATTTTCTGTTCAAAGGTATCAGTTGAGCTTCGAGCTTTCTATTAAAAAGTCTAAAAATAATTTTAGAAAAATCGAATAAAATGGCTCTACTCATTAAATTCTTTACAGTCGCAGTTCTATGCTACACTGTAGCACTTTGCAGAGCTGAGACCAACGATGGTCCAGAGCAGTCAACATGGAAGATATTTTTCTTAAGCCATACAGTTGACCCAGGTAACGTTTTTCCATGAAAAATGGTGAGCCTAAAAAATTGTAACATAAACTTCATAACACCAAATTATTTTATTTCAGATGTACATTCTAATTATCGAAGTTGGAGCACCCAGACCTGGCTAGCATTGCTGAAACAACGAGACGACTTCATTCGGGACGATTGCCCAAAATGTGATTCTCTTTTCAAAGATGACTTCAACACAATGTTCATTGCAACCAAAAAAGAAATATTTGAAGCCTTTTCAAGAAACAATGATAGCTCCAAGGTGAGCACTTACCCTTATTAATATACAAACGTTATATACAATTCTAGTGGTTAAACTCGGATTTTAATACAGGGAATTATTTAATGTTTATCCAGCAATCCGAGGCAGCTTGGAGCAACAAGGCTTTCCAGACTTACGTCCTTCTAAATGGTAGTGTGTTCGATTGTGGCCTTGAGTACTGTTATGCACAAGTGGACGAAGAGGGGCTTCCAACCGACTTGCTTGGAATGAGTGACAATGGAAACCGTTTAAATCCTGGTAATTCCAATGTTCAAATAAGTTGTCAGAATATTGATTCTAAATCGGGGTCTACGGGAGAGTCGGATGCACTTGATGGAGAAGAATCTGACATTCTGGAGGACGTTCCAGAATATGATTCAGAGGGCGAAATAGACGAACAGGATTTGAATGAAGATATTTCAGAGTATGATTTCGATGAAGTTCCAGAAGATGATTTTATCGAAGAAAATTCGGATCGAGACGTAGAAGAAGAAACAGATGCTGATTTTCCTGAAGATTATCAAGTAATTTATGAAAACAATGTAGCTGAAGATATTGAAGATATAGACGATGCCGATGTTGACACAAACCGTCCCAAACGGCAATTACAACTTCCAGAAACAAGACAAAAAATTTATAAAAGGCTTGACACTCGGATTTTACCCAAAGAATTCATTCGGCCACTGAATGGTCTGCACAGTATTAGATCAGCGAAAATATCAGAAAACGATCTAGCCGATGAGAATGAAGATGATCCAGCTCATGAAACCGAAAACGATCTAGCCGATGAAGGTGAAGATTATGTGGACGATGAACCTGAAGATTATGAAGCCGATGAACCTGAAGGTTATCTTGCGGATGAAACTGAATACAATCTAGTGGATGAGCCTGAGGATGATCTTGCTGATGAAACTGTAGATGATGATCTTGTCGATGAAACTGAAGGTAATCTAGGTTATGAAATTTCTGAAAACGACTTTGCTGACAATATTTTCGAACTTACAGAAAACAATTCGGATGTAACATACCAGGATTTGACTCAAGATTCAGAAACCGAAGGAGATGACAGTGACGATGTTGCGACTCGTACCAAGAGACAGCTCAAAATTCCACGTCCAACACCAACTTTCCCAAACCCAAAGTACATTAAAACTGTGTACTATCCCAAACCAAATTGGTACCCGAAACCTCTAATTCGCAAAATTAGATCAGCTGTCATTGTTAGACCTCGGCGGAGACGCTGCCCACCAGGATATGTGCGATGTAATCCACTGAATCGAAACTGCAACCGGTTGAGACCATGTAGGCGAACCCGTTATTTCATAAATTCCCCACTGAACAAAGTTTAGAGCCGAAGGCATTGAAATAATTGAGTGATGTTGTACAATGAACACGTCAAAATATTACGATTTCGCAATACCTTTGTTCTAGAGTGTAATTTGTAAAATGAGGTCAATCTTGGTCAATCAAAAATGACGATTTTAGTATTCCATTCTAAAAATTGGTCATTACGTAAAATTAGTAATGACACTGTCTGATTATTACAGTTCTGTATGTTTGTGATTAAACTTGAAGATTTTCTCACCATTTCTTAAACCAGCTTAAAAATATGTTACTCATTTTGATACCACTCTACCCGTCATTTCCACATTGCACAAACTTGAAAAAACCGGGATGCATTGGCTATTAGAAATTTCATATGATAAAATTAACTTAGAAAGTAATGTAACACTTACAATTAGTTACACTGCAAAACAGAATGCTTTGACCCTTATTTAAGCATGGAAGATTGCAAGAACCTTTTATTAGAAACGACCGTTGGAAGAGCGCCATGACTCAAATGTTCCCAACGTATTTAAATTTTAACTAGTGAAAGCCCTGTGCTTCACAGGCGCAAAAACTTGGAGAGGTGGTGGTGTGAGTGTAGAAATTAAAAACTAAACGGCTTACGAAGCAAGTCCTGTTCTAGAGACTTGTTGTATGCCGTCGTGCGCGCTTATATTAGGATTAGCGCTTTAAATAAACAGGTAGTGCTCGTTAATAATAAGGAGTGCTTGGCATGCCACCTTTTGGGCGTTGTGTGAGGTCATTGAACAATGAACACGCGGAACTTTAAATAAACGGACAGGAAGTTCCATTATTAAGGACCAGTAGCAGCCCTGTGTTTCACAGGAACAATTACTTGGAGAGATGGTAGAGTGTATAGGCTTAACCGCTTACAAATCAAGCCCAGTCTTGGAGACTTTTTACTGTATGCCTAAATCTTGCGCGCTGATCTTAAGAGTAGAGCGCGAAATTGTAATATCCACAAACTCCATGCCTATAGGCGGTTAATTTGTAAGCACTGCTGCACTAGTCTAGTCAGACTTGACTAGAAATGGGAGACTTGACTAGACTAGTTAAGGATTTTCGTAAATTTGACTAGTTTGACTTGACTAGCAAGCACCTAATACCGTGAAGAATTGACTTGACTAGACTAGGCTTGCATTAGAAATTATAATGATTGACTTGACTTGACTAGGAGAACAATGTGCATGAACTAGTCTAGTCAATTTGTGAATGTCTTCAAATGATGCCTAAATCATTCAATGAAGCAGTTTTAGGAGGAAATGGAGAAACTTCTAACAATAACAAAGGCTCCAAGCCATAAAAAATTCCCATATTAGGACTTGTAACTGCGTCCTTCAACGATTAATAAATTGAGTTTGGAAAAATGCAGTGCATAACTGAATTATTCAAGTGTTAATTCATTGCACAATATAGGCAGCAACAGTACTCTACACGTCATGTATGCCTAAAGTAATTTAATAAAAACACTCATTTATATTAAAGTATTAAATCATGAATCGCCCACGGTGAGTCGAAAATATGTAAAATCTCACCAGACATACAGATTTATATAGTAAATATCCCAAATGATTGAGGCCGAAGCTAATGCAGTAACAATTTCATACAAAAATAAATCTGAGGTAGTGAGAAAACGTTTAAAGAAGGAGCCATATAAATACTGAAAAGTAAAGCATCGCAAGAAAATCCGTCCCCAAAATAAATGCAGAAAACGAACAACTAAATGAAATCACATCTAGAGACGATCACGACAAGGTAACTAATATCGGACTATTCTCTGAGCTGTCGGTCATTGCTCGTGCTCACAGAGCTTCTGTTAAGCCACCGCAGTTGGAGCAACCAATATTGTACACAGAATTTATTAATTTAAGAACTTAACCTAGAAAACTAACTAGAAAAGCCTAACCAGACGCAGCAAAACTGGAATTATGAAATGGTATTATCCGTTAGTTTCCTGGGGTTTAACCGTTCATCAACTTGTTCAATTCAACCGATTATCAAAATATTTCACAATTCTTTATTCAGGCTAGATGATTATTTCATTCCTCCAATTAAATGGAACATTCCCTTCATACATACTTGCGCAGTTAAAACTGTTAAAATAAGAACTACTTTAATATTGTTTTCAGGGTTTGGTGATGAATTGATTTAGCTAATAAATAAATAATAAGACAAATAATAAAAGGGCACCTACAGCTGCGATAATAAAATGCAAGTGACTAGGAGACTAGAATGACTTGACTAGGATTTTCGACTTAAAAAGTGACTTTGACTTGACTTGACTAGGATGTCTTGGAAACCATTGTGAATTGACTAGACTAGACTAGTCAATATCACAACCAACAAATATTAGACTTGACTAGACTAGTGCATGTGTATGTGCAGCTATGTTTGTAAGGATACCAGCTATTTGATACTTGGTGATCGGGTTACCAAGTTCTTCATTCAGTTTTGTCTTGCACTAACTAAGTCTAGCTAAACCTGAAAAACAAATTCATAAAAGAATGTTCAAAGTTTCTATTTCTTTCTACTTGAAAACTATGTTGAAACATTCTTCAAAAATATGGGACCGAAATTGTTTTCACAGCCCTCAAGAAATAATTATACAGGCATTCCTATGAACATATTTTACTTTACCGCAGGTTACTCACAAAATAAATGTTTTTGTCTACCCCCGTGCCAGATTTTAGGTGCTTAATGATGCTGGTAGATTACTAGCTACTATTGCTACTACTATTGCTACTACTGCTACTACAATTTATAGGGTTGAAGGAATTTTTCCAAGAGGTCTGTAGGCAAAATAGTTTGCAGAAATCTAAGCTAAAATCTAAAGCCTACAAAATAGGTGGGCTCAGCGTTCTTAGAATTATAGGTATATTCGCAAACTACCGAAGCATGTTTATTTAATGGAATCTATTACTGGCACAATTAAAATGAAATAAAACTTTTGCCCTAGTATTTCCTTATTGTGTAAATTATGGTACACACGAGGGGTCAATACTTTTTTGACCTTTCCAATTTTTTGCTGAAAAGGAGACTCAACCATTTGAGTGGAGATTCGAGTTTGAGTACAATTCAAATTTAAAACGGAATTTAGCATGAGATATGTTATGATGGTTTATGTTTATGACAATATGGTTGCGGTTGTTTAATCCTACTTACAAGTAAACATTTTTTGGTGCCCCCTCCAGATTTTGAAAATTCCACTAAAACTAGTTCGCTTATACCCTGAGTACTACTTTAAAACACATCTGCCACCTGAAAAATCCTTTGAGGGTTTGTAAAAAAAAATTGGCGCGAATTCAATTTGTCTCAAAATTCAAGACTGAAAATTTTAAACGGCATTTAACATGGAGAATTGTAAGTTTCACGTACCCCTACCTGTAAAACGTTGAAGTATTTTGTGAAACGGTTTTCCGTTTCCCAGTAATTGCGTATATTAAGGACATAAAGGTTAAAAATGGATTCTATGAAGTCGACAGTAACTAATGCTGCAATTATTTGGCAAATGTATATAATATACTAGTCTCCGGACAGGAAAACAATTTCATCTAAAAATAAATATTCGTAATAGTTTATTTGGAACTCCTTTTATCAACTGCAATTATGGAAAATACTTTCTTGTATGTTTGATACAGCTGTTCCCCATTGTGCAGTTTTACTGGGTATAAAATTCATGAACTTGCGGCTAAACTGGGTTAACAAGTTGGATGGCATTGCTCCTTGGAATGGAGGAAAATGGTAAATGTAAAAATTGGATTCAGTATGAAAAAGCATAGACGTTTTTGCAGGGGTTCCATCAGAGCTTCTGCCGGGGACAGGGACGTCCCGTCGGCACACTGGACGGACCGGGACGGGACGTCCCCGGAGACAAAATAATTGTCCCCATGTCGTATTCGGGACGGGACGGGGACAAAAAAATTGTCCCCATTATATTTGGGACGGGATGGGGACAAAAAAAATTGTCCCCATTATATCAGGGACGGGACGGGGACAAAACACATTATCCCCATTACATTCGGGACGGGGTTTTGGTCGTGTATGTAACGGGACGGGACGAGTAAGCATAGCAGAACAAGGATAACGTTTCAGCTTTAATGCTCATGAGTAAACTATTCGGTCACCGAATGTAAGACATGCGATTTTAGGTTGTCGAAAATGAAGCTTGTTGCTCAAAAAGTTAAGGAAGAATCTTGGAGCTATGATTCTATAAATTTGTTTTTTATGTTTGTGGTACAAATACTTGTACGAAATTTTCCTCATGTTCCGATTTTCGGTATGAGAATGTCGACAACTGTTTTTAGTAATTATCGTGACGGTTGACGGTACAGGAATTTTGTTCACATGCCGAGATTTTCGGGACCGGGGACAATGTTTTTTAAAAATTTTGGGGACGGAACGGGGACAAGGTTTTTGTCCCCATGTCCCGACTTTCGGGACGGGACCGGGGGAAACGCTTTTATAAATTTTTGGGGACGGGACGGGGACATGGTTTTTGTCTCCGTGTCCCGATTGTTGGGACGGGACTGGGGACACAGGTTTTTAAAAAATATCGGGACGGGCCGGGACAAGAATTTTGTACCCAGCAGAAGCTCTAGGTTCCATCGTTTGTATCGCATAGCAAGAATTTTTAAAAATCGTGAAACTTTAAAATATTTAAATGAATTGAATAAAAATATTTTGAACATGACCCAGAAAATTTTGAATTTGGTCATTTGCCTTAACTTTCCTACAAAATGAGTGATTTCGCATGTAGGGGAAAAAATTTAATACTGCTGAAATTCTTTTCGTAGTTATTAAAAGACAAATAAGAAATTTTGTACTTTTTCCAATTGATATTATCAGGAAGAAATTACCGCGTTAAAATCCAATTAATGTTTTTTCAATTGCACGAATTTTTTCAACCGGATTCCGGCAACTTCATTCCAGCGATGGCACCTTCTACAGTAAAGTCCACACTTTTTATTACTTCACCGAATGTTTACTTTTACGATATTCATCAAATCCGAACAGCAATTAGACATACATATTTGGGTTGATTTCATTTCATTTAGCCACGTGTTTAAGCAAGTTATGTCAAGTGAAACTGTTTACAAAAGAGTATATCTGGAATAAATATATTTTGCAAGAAAGTTTGTTTTGTCTAGTATGGAAAATCTTGGCGAACCAGCGAACCGGGGGGTTTCTTCATTGCCAAAACTATTTTCTCAATTTACTAATTCGAAGGATTTTTGGGACCCAGGAAATAACTAAGCAAAGAAAAATTTGACGATTTTGAAAACGTTTAATTCCCTAGTTGCCAAACTAAAACAAATTCGCAAAATAAATTATTTGTCAAATCGTGCTGACTTTAGTTTGTTGACACCTCAGAAGGTTTTTCATACCCGGACATGACATTTGAAATATAATATGCTTCACAATGGCATCAGAACATTTTGAAAATCAGAAATGTGACAAAGTTTACGTTAATGAACTGATTGAAAGTGTTTGTAGGTTATAAGACCGGATATTTGTCGTGGTAAGTGGATATTGAAAACAATTTTGAGCGCTGATATGTGCTGCTTTGGGCTGCCGTATTTACAACCTTTACAGGTCAAATCCCCCATAGCCCGTAAACTCTAGCTTCTAAACTTGATTCTCCAATTTTTAAAGGGTTGATTTCCATATTTTTCAGTACCAAATTTACGTTACCATAAGTAGTAAATTTTATAAACGCCAACTATTTTAACTTAAAAGCTACGATCGTAAATCTTTCAGTGTTAACCTCAATGATTTTGTCTAATTGGACTAACACTTAAAACCTAAAACGTTGCGTAAAATGTAGTATACGGTTCTTTACAAAACTCATCACGCAAGTAATAAAAATGAAACATTAAAAAAAATTAATAATTTTTGAAAAAATTGTGTCAATAGTACTGACGAGTATGTGTATAAAAATGCCAATTGAAATCGGAACGAAGTGATCGGCGGAACAGTTCGGGAGAAAACAAAGATTGTATTCCTTGGTACTTCTTATACATACGAACTCGAGGAAAATTTCAACCAATAACGAACTCATCCGAGGGAAATGTCTAAAGAATGTTCACACAAAATTTGAAAAAAATCACACAAAGCAGATTCGGAGGAAAAGTGCGGAGCGTACAGTTTTTATTTATTGTACGTATGAACACGCCACGCCGTCTGATTTCAATCAATAACAAACTTATACGAGTGCTTGACCTAAACAATGTTTACCAAAATTATGACCGAAATTGGTCAATTAGGTTCGAAGAAAAACTGCGTTACATACAGACCGACGGACAATACTCCATTGATTAAATAATTGCAGCATAGGTTGCTGTAAAGTAAACCCTACAAATGTTCATTCTTAACATTTAAGTTCTTAATTTTCGCATTTAGTTGATTATAGTGTTGGCAGAAGAAGCATCAGATTACTGGGAAACGGAAAACCGTTTCGCAAAAAACTTCAACGTTTTACTGGTAGGGGTGCGTGAAACTTACAATTCTCCATGTTAAATGCCGTTTAAAATTTTCAGTCTTGGATTTGGTCTTATAAGTTTTTTAAAACCCACAAAGGATTTTTCAGGTGGCAGATGTGTTTTAAAGTAGTACTCAGGGTATAAGCGAACTAGTTGCTTTTTTGTACATTTCTGCAGTCAGTGTGCTGGGCACCTTCACTAAATTCCCCACCACACGAGATGAAAAGCAACCACAAATCACTACGGAAACTAAAAGTACAGATAGGTTGTAGTTTGAATTTACGACGATTATTTGTAAACTTACCTCCGCCGTGTTTGACAGATTCAGTCAGAAATTACTCTCCTGGTCGTCTCCACATCTTTTGTGCTCCTTTGGTCCGACTCTGTCCAATCCGTCGTTAAAAGCATGGCGGTGGTAAGTAAGGGGGTTTCTTTTAGAAATAATTAAATTCTTTAATACCTATCTACTTTTAGGTTCCATAGTGGTTTGTGGTTGTTCTTCATCTCGTTGGGTAGGGAATTTAGTGAAGGTGCCCAGCACTATCATTAGTTATAATTATTATCGATTGTAAAACGTTTCTTAAATAATCATTAATTGAAATCACTGGCATGAATTGTTAAAATTAATCGTTAATCGTAAAGATAATACTTATAAGCCCATTAATGGTTAATTGTAATAATTTTAAATTCATTTTTTTAAAGTAATCATTAATTGTAATTTGTAATCACAAAATTGAAAATTAACTTCCCTGTACAGTGCAAAGCTGGGCACATATCCTACATTTATGCATAAATATACGCAGTTTTTATGGATGTTCGCACATTTTCCGAATATTTGTATGTATTTTATGTAGGCTGCGTGTTTCCACTAAAAAAATGTATGATATACGTATGGTATGAGTACTGTATTTACGAGTATGTATGTTTAAAAGGCCGGGGAGATTTACTTATGTATTATGTATGCACCGTGTATGTTCAGCGAGCTCCATCTGTATTTTCTTGGCACGGTCTGTGTTTATTAGTGTATTCACATTTATTATTTCCTGCTGCAATGCAAACGATTTCTATACGTTGTGACTGAAACCTACGAAACTAGAAATTAATAATTTTAAACTTAACTAATTAACAATATACACGCGCGAAGCCATGCTTCATTAGTTTATATAAAGGTTCAGAACGTTCTACATGCACTTTTATAGGCACGTGTACATATATTTATGCATAAATTTATTTATATGATGAATATGTGATGTATGATTACATTTCGGGACAAATTTATGTATGCACATATGTATGATTGCATTTCTGGACAAATTTATGTATGCAAAATGTATGCTCTTCGTAAACTATAAAATGTATGTAGGATTTAGGATACGCAATCTTTTTGCCCAGCTTTGGTACAGTGTACAATGTATACGTAAATACTAACGATGGAATGTAATGGCGCTTAACATTTCAGCAACAATTTGTATTCCTTTGATTATATAAAGTTTTGCTCCGCGATTATTTAAGTCTGTCGCGGAAGGCGCCGTCAGCTACGGCCATCTTTCCTTACCTCGTTTCCTGTATTTTGATAAGCGCATTTAAAAATAAAATCGATTTTTTTTCACATTACACTTTAATAATTTATTATTGAATGAGCGCATTCTCTTCGTACTAGGGAATAACGAACTTTCCCAATGGAATTGATTTTACTCTGTATTTTTTAGAGTGCAATTGTAAAGTATGTGGACGGAACTTGAGTAAATATGGCAATACGAATAAATCTTAAATAAATATGAAGTAAATCAGCATTAGGGCGTTTGTCCAACAAGCTAGCTTGCTGATGACAATTTGTACAGAAAACAGTTTGGACGATACATAAGCCACAAACATGATAATTGTACAAATGAATCCTCTGAATTATTCATTACGTTTGCTGTATAACCCTAGTATGTAAGTATTAACCCTATCAGTACGTGTACTTGCACATGTTTACCTGCGTAATTAAATACACCCACAACCTTTTGCAAGGCAAAGGCTAGAATGATCATAACTTGGGTTAACCTGCCGAGTAAACAAATCAAATCATTTTTCTGATATGATTTAATCTTCAATAAAATGTAATGAAAATGAAAGTGAGTATTGTTTATACATCCCAATCCAACATAAATGACAGCGTAAAGGGGCTTAAATACAGGAATGTAAACGTGATGCCAAGAGATGTCAATAGTAGTTTTGGGCAAATTAATTTTGTAATTAATTACTCATCTTTAACAATTCAAACAACTACAAGAATTTTCACCGAAAAATATGATCAATCGGCTTTGTATGTACGTGGATTTAAACCAGGAACTCAGTTCCCATATGTAAATTAACTTTAGTAAAGGATGTATAATTTCCTGGACCTCGAATCTCAAACACGAACTTGTAAATAATACTGGTAAAACACAGCTTATTAGACTAATAAATGTAAACTATTTTACAAATAGTATGTAAACATAATTTCCTAGAGTTAATGGAGCAAATATTTTCAGAATCCCTATCTCAAACACTGCAATAATTCAGGGTATAAAAATGATGGGAAATTCTATTCAAAGTATCAGTTGAGCTTCGAGCTTTCTATTAAAAGTTTAAAAATAATTTTAAAAAATTAAATCAAATGGCTCTACTTTTTAAATTCTTTGCAGCCGCTGTTCTTTGCTACACTGTAGCATTTTGCAAAGCTGAGACCAGCGAAGATCCAGAGCAGTCAACTTGGAAGATCTTTTTCTTAAGCCATACAGTTGACCCAGGTAACTTTTCCCCATGAAAAATTGTAAGCCTAAAAAATTTTATTATAAACTTCATAACTACAAAATATTTTCTTTCAGACGTCCATTCTAATTACCGAAGTTGGAGCACCCAGACCTGGCTAGCATTGCTGAAACAACGAGACGACTTCATTCGGGACGACTGCCCAAAATGTGATTCTCTTTTCAAATATGACTTCAACACAATGTTTATTGCAACCAAAAAAGAAATATTTGAAGCCTTTTCAAGAAACAATGATAGCTCTAAGGTGAGCACTTACTCTTAATAATATACAAACGTTATATACAATTCTAGCAGTTAAACTTGGATTTTAATATAGTGAATTATTTTTATTTAATGTTTGTCCAGCAATCCGAGGCAGCTTGGAGCAACAAGGCTTTCCAGACATACGTCCTTCTAAATGGTAGTGTGTTCGATTGTGGGCTTGAGTACTTTTATGCGCAAGTGGACGAAGAGGGACTTCCAACCGACTTGCTAGGAATGAGTGACAATGGAAACCGTTTAAATTCTGGTAATTCCAATGTTCAAATAAGTTGTCAGAATATTGATTCGAAGTCGGGGCCTACGGGAGAGTCGGATGAACTAGATGGAGAAGAATCTGACATTCTGGAGAACGCTCCAGAATATGATACAGAGGACGAAATTCCAGAACAGGATTTGAATGAAGATATTTCAGAGTATGATTTCGAAGAAGTTCCAGAAGATGATTTTATCGAAGAAAATTCAGAGCGAGACGTAGAAGAAGAAACCGATGAGGATATTCCTGAAGATAATCAAATAATTTATGAAAACAATGTAGCTGAAGATATTGACGATATAGACGATGTCGATGTTGACACAAATCGTCCCAAACGGCAATTACAACTTCCAGAAACAAGACAAAAAATTTATAAAAATCTTGACACTCGGATTTTGCCTAAAGAATACATTCAGCCGGCGAATGGTCTGCACATTTTTAGATCAGCAAAAATATCAGAAAAAGATCTAGCCGATGAAACTGAAGATGATCTAGCCGATGAACGTGAAGATTATGCGGCCCATGAACCTGAAGATTATGAGGCCGATGAAACTGAAGACGATCTAGCTGTTGAGCCTGAGGATGATCTTGCTGATGAAACTGAAGATGATCTTGTCGATGAAACTGAAGGTAGTCTAGTTTATGAAATTTATGAAAATGACTTTGCTGACAATATTTCTGAACTTACAGAAGACAATTCGGATGTTACAGACCAGGATTTGACTGAGGATTCAGAAGCCGAAGGAAATGACGATGACGATGATGATGCGACGCGTACCAAGAGACAGATCAGAATTCCACGTCCAACACCAACTTTCCCAAACCCAAAGCACATTAAAACTGTGTACTATCCCAAGCCAAATTGGTACCCGAAACCTCTAATTCGCAAAATTAGATCAGCTGTCATTGTTAGACCTCGGCGGAGACGCTGCCCACCAGGATATGTGCGCTGCAATCCACTGAATCGAAACTGCAACCGGTTGAGACCATGTAGGCGAATCCGTTATTTCATAATTTCCCCACTGAACAAAGTTTAGAGCCGAAGGCATTGAAATAATTGGATGATGTTGTGCGGTGAACCTGTCAACATATAAAGATTTCGAAATACCTTTGTTGTAGAGTGCAATTTGTAAAATGAGGTCAATCTTAAAGTCAATCAAAAATGACGATTTTAGTATTCTGATTGTTCTAAAAAATGTAATACTTGGTAATGACACTGTCTGATTATTACAGTTCTGTATGTTTGTGATTAAACATGATGATTTCTCTTCCCATTTCTTAAACCAGATTAAAAATATGTTGTTACTCATTTTCATACCACACTACCCGTCATTCCCACGTTACACAAACCAGAATGTACGGGGATGCATTGGCTATTAGAAATTGCATATGATAAAATCAACTTAGAAAGTAATGCAACACTTACAATTATTAGTTACACTGCAAAACAGAATACTTTGTTCCTTATTTACGAATGGAAGATTGCAAGAACCTTTCAATAGAAACGACCGTTGGAAGAGCGTCATGACTAAAGTTTTCCCAATGTATTTAAATATCACCATTGCGATCCTTGCTGAAACTTGTTTGAGTCACCAAGTTTTGCACTCAGTCTAAACCCTGACAATGCCTGGCTAAATCTGGAAAAAAACTAAAATTTTATAAAATTTGTTCAAAGTTTCTATTTCCTGCTTTTTAAAAATATGTTGAAAAATTCTTCCAAAATAGGGGATCGAAATTGTTTAATGATTAAGAATTTCTGATGTAATTATGACAGGTAGTTTTTACATCAATATTGTAAAAAAATTTTGTTTACGCTGCAAATATACAACTGAACAATTATGGAAAAAGTTATTACACTATTTAAGGATGAATCGTTTCATATTTTTGCTCGTATTCGCCTTGCCGTGTAGTATATGAGGCTAGCACTGTCCTGCATAAATTTTCTGTGATAACTGTAATCATAGCATTTTCAAACACAACAATTGATTAGAATGTTGACTCTATTACAGACGATCACTGTTTTTTATCACTCTCTGAAGCAATGATATTCTCCTTAGAGGTAAGTTACCGTATGCAATTAAATGCTAAATCATACCACTTTAATGACACCTCCCCAATACTGTAGTACTGACATAATTGGTTTTTACGACCGGGCCTGCGGTCTGGTGGTGTAGTGAATCTGTAAGGTTGCAGAAGAGTCGGCTTTCGACTCTAGCTCACCCCAAAATAATTTCAGGTCATTTCTATCTTTCTCTATACACTATCGATATGCAAATGAGGTCTGGAGGCATGTTGCGCATTCTTGG
Source organism: Allacma fusca (assembly GCA_947179485.1). Taxonomy (NCBI): domain Eukaryota; kingdom Metazoa; phylum Arthropoda; class Collembola; order Symphypleona; family Sminthuridae; genus Allacma; species Allacma fusca. The sequence goes on from OX359245.1 coordinate 60,211,083, forward strand.
AAGAGTATCAGCAGGAGTAGTGTGTGCCGTACACTGATAATGATTCGTAAGATGAATTGGTGTATTTGTATATACTTCGACTGCTGATATCTCGGATAAGATTGTGTCCGTGGCATGTCCCGTGTCTCCTCTCTTGTCTGCATATCCTCTGTCTCTACCTGTAGCTTCACATTTCACTCTCTCTCTCTATAGCTAAGTCTGCGTATGTGTGTGGTGACATACATGCTTGCAAGACTGCGGGGATGCTGTGTGTGACACCGGGTATGTGCTTTGAAACTGTATGTGCTAATGTATAGCGGACTGCACACGTAGCGGGGGCCTAGACCTCTACCTTCGGTTATTAGTCATATGATGACGAGTTTACATGCAGGCCTGTGGTTGAGTAAGTGTGGAATGGGCGGCCGCCCCACTTCACAGTACGCAGCTAATGGGCCAGAATGGCTCCAATTTGTAAATAAATTAAAAAGAGAATAAAGGAGGTAAAGAAAACTCTGTAAGGCCTTAAGGGCAAGAAATCGGAGTATAAACCCCAAATAAAAAATTGGTTTTTACATTTTGCAGTATAATAACAAACCATTCCGTATATTTTCATTCCTTCATCGATAGTATATATGTTCACTGTTTTTTAACAACCACTGCGGGGCAAAAGTGTTGTCCTTGATAACAAGGAAAAAGGGAGTCATTTTTTCAGCAATTGGGAAAATTGTTTGGCATGTTTCAAGTCAATTTTATATTCTTGCAATAATTAATTTTAATTTGAACCTTAAACGCTACTTAAAATTTTCCATGTACAAATATTGTTAAAGGATTGATAGAAAACATGTACATCTATGTATATACTGTATTGCACGCAATTGTATTATGTAAATCATTGTCTCAGGAGAAGCTACAAAAATTATTCATTTATTTTTGAGTTACTCTGCAGATGTATATATGTACTATAAGTTAAGCATATCATTCATCACAGGATTTCAACTTCCGCTTGAAAGCAAAATACTAAGATTACATGACCACTTTAAAACCCCTTTTTTACGTTTCATTCCGTGCAAAATTTAATTACACGGCAAGGCTGTGGGTTGAGACTGATGTGGTAAAATCCATGAACATTTATATTATTGACATATTCGCTGGATAGAAATCAAAGCCAGTACAACAAACACAATTGTCCGCAATGACAGATTTAGGACTTACAAACGAATTTTTGGAAGCATTTTTAAAGGAACCCGTGGACAAATTTGAGGTCTGGTCCGGATCAAATCTTGGGGATGGCTACACCTGTACTCTTTCTAGCGTGGACGTTTGGAGGAAATCCAATCCCAAGCCTGTTCATCTGCTATTCAAATGCTTCCCAACGAATCCCGACAGGCAGGAACTATTATATGAAGTTGTCTCCTTCCAAACGGAACTCGAAGCTTATACAAAAATCTTCCCAGCATTGCGAGAGTTCCAAAAGGAACTGGAATCTGAAGTTATTTCCCCACCAGTGCCCCCTTTCTACTTCGGTCAGTATATTCCTCCAGAAGAACGAAAAAGTAAGGACAAAATCCTAGTGTACCTTCAAAATCTGAAGAGCGTGTTGTGTCAATTTACCCCATTACTGTAATTCTTACAGAATTAGGTAGACCAATCAAGCCTCTGGATAACTGCATTGTTATGGCAAACTTGCGAGAAAAATCCAACGGAGGGTTCAGATTACGGGATCGCTTTTTAGGGCTTGACCTTGATCATTACAAGCTGGTCATAGAAGCTCAAGCTAAATTTCATGCACTATCTTGGGCCTATAAATGCAAACGAGGAATCGACAATTTTGACATTCAACCCATTAATTCATCAGGGTTTTTGACATTTCTGGAGTCTTGTTTCAAAACGAGTTTTGCAGCGGCGAAGGAAATATTGAAGGGAAATACAGTTGGATTGAATGCTCTGGATCATTTGGAATCCGTCAAGGAATCTGTTTGTGGGTTGTACTTTGGCTCTGATTCTGGACCGTCTGGGCGTGGCCATTCAAAGGATAATATTCTGAAGAAACCTGGTCTGGTGGTTTGGAGTGAAGGTTTCTTGAAAATTTCATTTATTTTACAAAATTTGGGGGCACACAAATGTTTGAGTTAACTTGTTCACGCACGTGCGGCCTTACAGAAAGCGTCTTATCATTAGGGCGCTGCGCTGCTCTAAAAAAGCAAATAGTGCTCGCGTATTGTAAAAAACCTGGCTGCAGTAAAATAATCCAGCAATTTGAGTTGCCACAGATTAAAAATTAACGCTTTCATAAATAGGAGAGGGTGTAAAATTATCAACAAAATTGTAGATAGGATGCAAAGAAAATATATATTTTTTGAAAAAATTTTATCAAAGAATTTAAATTATTAGAACCCTGGAATGTCCTTTTGCATGGAGATTGCTGGAGCAATAACATGATGTTTCGTTACGATGAGAAAACGAACCGACCGGTTGAAGTTGTATTTTTGGATTTCCAACTCTGTCGTCAAGGTGACCCATTTTGTGACGTTAGTTACACTTTGTATTCCAGCGGGGGTCCAAATTTGAGGCCCAAACATTTAGAATCTATGCTACATGTGTACTACGATACGTTCACTGACATCTGTCGAACGCTACAAGTCCCACCTTTGCCAGCCTGGAGTTGGGAAGAGGTAAATCGACGATTCCATCGCGCTAAGATTTTTGGGGGAATACATGTCGTTATGTTTCTTCCAATAATGCTTAAAAATGTGGACGAGCTGGTTAACCTGGATGAGTCTGCTGATTTGATTGAGAGAGAAGGGCTTCCGGTAGATGGAGTAAAAAACTTTTCAAAGTTGATTTCCCAAATGTCCGCGACAGAAAAATCCAATCCACCTTTGGAATACAGGATGAAAGAAGTCATGGAAGATTTGAGTAATGATGGGATATTGTAATGTCTACTTTATTTCGTAACTGCAAGTATTTATTATTTTTTTAATTTTAATTTTTATTTTGACTCAATCTCTTCTTTCTGCATTAACACAAAAACTTCAATAATAAAATCCTGTAATCAGTTCAAACTGATGCAACTTATTAGCATTGTAATCTCCCACTAATTTAAGCCAAACTTTTGTAATTTTTTTATACTACTACTGATTTTTTTTTATAAGGAGTAGCATATTTAAAACCAATAGTATATATTTACAAATTTCAAATTATTATATACATACACACGTATCTATTGTTTGTGAGTTTAGTTGAAAAAAGAAGTACTTGAATTGAGCTTCTCCAAATATTCTGATGTATTTCCAAATTTCATCTCCCCATATTTCCAAAGGTCCTAGAGGTTAAAGCGTAAATTCAAGTTAACAGATCTTAACTGATTTTGTACATATGCTTGATTTAATGCGAGCGAAAGAGAAGGCTTTCCATAAAGTCATGCTCACAAGGTACACTTGCTAACTCATCATTTCCCATTTAATTTGAATATAAACGCGCTAATTTATAAGTGATCACAAATGTCCTCTCACATATTTTCTTCAAGCTATTTCCTGTAAAAATACCCAGAGCTATGCAGAATATTTAATAAGCCAAAAATTCCGGACTCAAGCATCATTAATAATTTGTTTTTTTTTTAATATTCAGGAATATTCATACCAGCATCTGTCTTCACACTCTTGGCATCTCACCTCCTCATATGTACCTTCGAACGAGTAATTAGACCTTACAAGTAAACCTTTTTCCGTGTCCCAAAAATATATATTTCGAAATTCCACCAAAATTTCCATTTGCTCAAACCCTATAAATACTAATTTTAAATTAAATTATTTTAAATTAGTATCTAGTTCCTAAATACTAATTTCATTAATTAGCCCCAAAGGTTAACAATGGACTATTGTAGGGTTAACAGCAGAGCTATGCAGTATTTTCAAATACAATATTTTAAAATACGTATTTTCTGATCACCAAGTATTTTGTATTTTGTATTTCAAAGTTGGTAAGCAGTAAGCAAGTATTTTGTACTTAGTATTTTGAGAGCCAGGAAGTACAAAAGTATTTGGTATTTACTTACTCTCAATGAAATATGAAATGTAATTCAAATAAAGTATTTTGCTCAAAATACTTTTCGCTGGTATGATTTCTGATTTTGACACTGTATGTAGCTTATACAATGTGCAATGTCTGAAAATTCCATTTTACACATTGGAATAACATACAGTACGTTGGAATGCATCCCTTGGCTACATCAAACATGTTCATCTGTACATATATCGTCGTTGAAGATGCGAAATGGTCTACTTGGGCATGGTTTTTATCGCACAGACCATTTTGCCTCTTTAAAAACGATATTTAAGATACGCCGAAGACGAACGCCTACTCGAAATAATTTTCAGTTACTAGCCCCTTTTTATAATAATTATTCCGAAAATACATTTATTTACTAATAAATAAAAATTTCATAATAATCTGTTAATTCATTAACAGTCAAAACGACTTAAAATATAATTATAATGGACTTACCTATTCGGCAACCGTTGAAAAATTTTTTACTACACATGTTTTATATGCAGTCTTTGAAGTGACTGTTTTAAAAAGTTTGTTCTAGAAATCAAAAATAGTGAGGATTAGGTGGGTATTTTAAGAAAAGTATTGTATTTAAAATACAGTATTTTGTATTTGAGTATTTTAAATTTTCTACCAAGTACTGTAATTTTATTTTTATTTTAGCAATGTAACCTGAGGTATTTTACTTTGTATTTTGTATTTTCCATATTTTAATTTAGGTATTTTATTTTGTATTTTGGCATCGAAGACCAAGTATTTTGCATAGCTCTGGTTAACAGTAACCAATACTAGAATTATTATTCCGCCACTGTACACTTGTCACCTGACCCGACAAAACGCTCGTTCAATTTTTGACAATGATTATTCGAAATAGATTATTTTAATTGACATAGTTTTTAAAAAAAAAAGAACTGTAAAAGATTTCTCAGGTAGTAGCTGTTTTAAAAAAAAGTATACTCAGGGTTTGAGCAAACTAATTTTGGTGGAATTTTGAAAATCTGGAGGGGACACTAGAAAAGGTTTCCTTGTTAGAAATAAACATTTCGCTCCTTCGGGATTTAAGTCAGCATCTCCCTCAACGCCACGCTACAATTGTAAAAGTAAATGGAATGCTATTAAAAGTCAAAGGAGGAACATAATTTTGTCACCGTGTCTCGTCTCATTGTGACATTTCCTTGCTTAAGGGAAGCACGTGCTCTGACACCTACTGTGCATTGTGGGAGGCGTGAGGCTGAAGAGCGCGCACAATTTCAATATCCTCATCCTCGAAGAAGTGAAACTGCGAAGCTTAGGATTAAAAGTAAAAGATCCTCTCCTCTCTCAGTCATCTTCTCATTATCCCTTTTAGCCCATGTTGTCATTCTCAACTATTTGTTTCTTGATTTTTGTGTCTGCTCTTCTTCAATCTCCGTTGGCTATTCCAACTTTGAGACCCCGCCAGTGTAAAAATTGTGTAACATTGTAAATTACAAGACAAGTGTGAACTACGTATGCTGGATTCCATTAAAGGTAGATACAAAATTCTTAAAATCAAGACTAGATATATATTTATTTGTTTTTAATTCTGTGTATCATTAATTTGTCCCGGTGCATTTTTCATAATTTTTATTGTCGACGAATCTCAAATGTGTAATTTTTTTTGTAGGATTCACGACCAAGTAGGTCTCATGATGCCGCGAAGTTCTCAGCCCAGTCATTATTCGAGTTCGGACAGAAGACCTGGTGGGTTTAAAAGAGTGTTTAATTGAGATAGAAAATATTTGACAATTTGTTTTTTATGTGTGATTGTTGTAAATGATTTGTACTGAAGGTGTGATTGTTGTAAATGATTTGTACCGAAGGTGTGATTGTTGTAAATGATTTGTACCGAAGGTGTGATTGTTGTAAATGATTTGTAATGTAATGACGGTGTGATTTAAATGTGTTCTAGATCGAAAGAGGGATCCTCGAAGCTATAAATATTATGAGGATGAGGATGACTGTGAGGATGATCGAGGGAAAAATCGGAGACATTTAGGGAGGTCTAGACATCAGGATGGGGAGGACCGATTAGAGAGGAGTGAGTCCAGGAGTCGGAGTAGGAGTCCTCAGCGAAATGAAATTAATATTAAAGGTGATGATAGCAGGATCACTACTGCTGGGATTCAAATGAAATTAGCTGTCCCGGCTGCTAATCCTTTACCTGCAGCTTCCAAGAGTTCGCTTGTGAATTCATCCCAACCAAGTGTAAGTTTTTATTGATGGAGTTTTCTTCTTAATTTTTATTTTTGGGTGATTGATAAGTGCTGATGATAATGAAGTAATGATTAACATTTTGTGTGAAATTGTAGAAACCTTCGACCAGTAAGTTAAAAGTTGCTTCAATTTTCAATGAAGATGATGATGATGAGCCGGAGGAAATGCCTGCTGAGTGCCGTATGCGTATGAAAAATGTTGGAAGGTAAATTGAGTTTCATTTATTTGTGATTTAGTTAGAGATCAAGTTTGGGGGGAGAGAAAGTTGAAGATTACTTGAATGAATTTTCGTATGTAGGGAAACTCCGACTTCGGCGGGCCCTAATTCGTTTGGGAAGACGAAAATCGGTTTTTGTAACGTGAGTCATATTGCGGAGAAGAAGAATAACAAATAGTAGCTTTTCTATATACTTAACAATGTGGGACTGTTTGTTGATCTTGGTCGTTAATATCCATGAAGTTATAATTTGAAGAACTATCCATGAAGTTTCTCCCGTTCCCTTTACAAAAAGGAGAGTGATTGTGTTGCCACCTTCTTATAATCAAAATGTGACTGTAATTTTCCTAGGACAGTTAGCCACATTAGTTGATATGTGCTATCTGAAACCGAATGTGTTGGATGTTCAAAAAGAATTTAATTCCCTCGTGATATTTTTTTGTTGTACAAGGCTGCGAAAGTATCTCATACTCCTTTATTTTTGCGACTGTATGGTTGCAGTTTCTGTGGTTTTAGTGCAGATCGTACATATGTATTGTTTACGATTTGAAACCAAGGCAAGGGCCCAGTGAAAGCAGTAAGACACTCCTCTCTCGGTTTTATCATGTAATCCGGGCGATCATTTCTACCATGTTGAAATCAATTGTGAAGAGTTGTAGTAAAATGCTAAAATACTGTCCGCTTGTATTTACAGCTGCTGAACAAGGCAGTTCTAAATGTATAATAAAATAATACGTAACAGTAAAGTATTCACAGCTGAAACCTGGCACATGCTAGGACATAATGTAGGGAAAGTTAATATTTTGAAATATTCAACGAGATGACTACTATTTTAAGGAAATAATATCAAAAGGACTTGATTTTTAAATAGCGCACTCAATCCCTACACAAAACTGAAACTTGTGATCAAGCACCCTTAATAACCGTGTTTGTATTCTTCCATGCTACTACTATTATTCATTTTATACACATGTAGGAATTATACCTGGGCACCTTGTGTAATTTTAATTAGAAGTGATGACATTTTGCAAGTAGCGTAATATACACATATGCTGATTTCCTACAATTTGTTGCACATCTTTCTGTGCGTGTGATCCTGCCGAATGCCAACACATTTTAAAAAAATGAATAAATGCCAATTTCCTTGTTGTATTTGGATCAATGCATTTGTTTTATCAATAATAATAATAACATATGTACATAATCAACTCTTGATCTAACAGATGCTCAGGGGTTACTACCAAATTTTGTACACGACAAAAATTATCTGATATATGCCAAAATCTGAAGATTTATGTATACGGGACTTGGGACAACAAAACTGTCCGTTAGATTTCTAGAAATATTCGCTATGTAGCCAGCCGTTAAAGCGAGAGTCGCCTGTAATTAGATTGTATGCCCTGGCATTTATATTTTTGAATCCATGAATTTTTTGGTATCAGTGAGTGTCTTTTAAGCAACGTGATTTTTCGTGTTGAAATGTTTTGCAGGATTAGTCAACAAATGATGGGATAATAAGGCGGTGTGGGTTGAAGGCTGAAGTTGAAATTGAAAGGCAAATATACATATGTATGATATTTAGTAAACTCAGAGATTTGTATGAGCGAAAGAGTTTTATAGAGTTGCTTGAGTAAATTAAAATAGTTACTGAGACCGAATATCAAGTTACTTGGGTTGGAGAAAATTAAATGACGGGACAGGGCCGACAACGTCTTACAACCAGAGGTCACGGGACGATTTTGTTCTCTGATTTGTTGTCCCCTCTTGTCGCTAGTATGGTATACAGGCAACTCTCGCTATAAAGGATGTTGAAATACCGCCAAAATTTGCCCCTTATTAGCATAGTCTTATCACTTATGCATTGTGTAAATGCAAATCGTGTCTACAAAACCCCTTATAAGGCTATCCTAAATAGCGAGAGTTTACTGTAATAATTCATGTTTATATGATGAATAATACTCCTTTCCAATTTAGTACTGGCATTTTCATAGCGACTTCATTGTAAATTAGGTGGGAGAGCGTGTCAAAACTAAATCCAATCAATTAATTTAAAAAATATATTTCCAGAATTCTTACGTCCCACATCTTTTATAATTACTTTTAAATTTATAAACGCAGTACAAAAATGTTTCGCTAATTATTTCTAGATTAAAAAAATCATTTCAACATACTTAGTCTATTATTCCATGGAAATCCTGTAATTATTTTGTACAGAAATATTCACCTTCACAGGGACTGATCTGCCGCAGAAGACCAACTTGGCTTACGTTATAATTAAGAGCTCATATTGACTTTCACCACATAATTTTTCCCCGATTAATTGGATAAAATTAAAATATGTGATGCCGCATTTTCGAATTATTGTTGAAATTTTTTAAATAAAATACAGGACTGGCGGATGCCGGGAGAAGGCAATTCTTCTAGGAGGCAATAATTCTATCCTATTTCTTTCATTGGGATATTCTTTATTAACCCTTGGTTACATTTACGTTGTACTCTCAGTATTTATCAGATGGGATTGAAGTTTGCTTATCTTTTCTATCGCTCACATTTTGTTCTGTCACCACCCACTCACTTTTATTTCGATTTAACCATTCGAACCACAACTTCACAAATTAAAAAAATGGCACGGTGAGAAACTCTTCTGCATTTTGCTCCTAATTTTGGTAGGGATAGAGGGTAAACCATTTCTTGGCATCCGTGCGTACATATTATGGATGTAAATAGTTTTTGGAACTTTGTCCCCACTACTTTGGCGGATGTTGTTTTGCAGCAGAAAATAAACGATGGTGAATTTGTGCTAAAGACGAAAATTTGAACAAGTTGCTGTGAAATTTTCCGAAGAGGAAAATCCAGTGCTTGTAAGTTTGTTTATAACTAAGTTTTTTATTAAAAAAATAACAAGTCAGAAATTCCACCTCCTCAGGAGGATCCTTCTCACTCTCATATTTGTGACGCTGAATTTTCCGAACAGTGCTTCCTAATTGACGACATTCTCAACGTTGAGACCTACCAGATGACATCCACGAGACTGAGTGAGACCATAAAATTCCCTACAAGTGACCTGAGTGAATCCGAGAGAATACAAATTTATTCATGGGAATACAGCTGAACAGAGATCTTGGAAAATGTAGAAATACAAAAATAAATATGGCGAGCAAAAATAATTGGCCTGTACGACTTTAGTGATACTTTTTGGTACATTTTACAATTTGGAGAGATTCGAAGCCTAGGACTAACTTAAATCGTGTCCAGATTTTGCTGACAGGCCCAAGTTGTTCTTCATACTTGTACAATAAAAATTCTCACACTTCTTTGGGCTTTGGGTTTCACAGAATAATTACGCAAATGTAAATAAATCTCTTTCGCCCAACCAATTTCTACTTCGCTCCTTAAAAAGAAGACTAACAGCCTTGTACTTACAACATTATTATTTATGCCATAATTTATGAATGTATGAATGCAATGACAATTTTCAAATCTGTGCAGGTATGTATGTGTAGGTGGATTCCAGGAAATCAGAAACCTTAGTGGAACAGTCTCACTTTTGAGAATTGCAATCAAACACTCGGGCAGATGCTTTGTTAGCCGATTTCATTACACGTGTGCAACAAATACCTGAAAAAAATTCCATTGACGGAGTTAACGCAGTCCTGCGTTATTGCATTATTTACATATTGGGACCAGATCTGAGGGATTTTCGATGAGCAGACTATTTCAGATTATTCTTTGAAAATGAAAAGTAATCATGACTTTCTGGATAGACTAGACTAAATTAGCAGTCAGAAAAAGGGCCATAAAAATATTCATTAGCAAATATAATGATCCAGTTTTGATGAAATCGGTAAGTATCGAGCTGCTAGTGTCTGTCCACTTTGTTAAAACTGAACACTGATGAACAATGCAGTACCAAAGTTTTAGGAAGCTGAATGAAACTTTTTTCTCAATTCATTAAAATCTATTTACATCTTGAAAAGGATTATAAAGATGAAAGTTTTTAACCAATTTCCAAATGTTTGATTTTATTATCCATTAAAAATACATAGAGGACCAATGTACATGAAATAATGTCGAAAATCCGCACAAATCTCGATGTAAGAAGAACGTAGAATACATTGAGCTAATTTGTAGCCTTGCTGTGTTCCCCATAACGGAAGGTTATAGGATTAGCTGATCTATTCGGCCATTTAAATGTAGGCATATGTATATGCAGGCTCGGTCGTAATATTAAATATAGGAAGGGTATAGGGTAGGCTGAGTCATTTGGTCACCTTTGCCTTGTAAGGATTTACTCATTTGTAGTAGAATAGAAATACTGAATTGAAATACACCAATATTACATACATATATGTACAGGAGCGTAATATCGCCGATGAAGACCCAAAGTGTGTATATACTGTTACTTACTGTTATTTAAAGCAAAATGATAAATATGCGCTTTCCTTAAAACAAGCTGTATCTGGAATGTGTGTAAAAACAGTTAGCTGGTCTTTGTCAGTAAATAAATACACCAAAGGTTATTACACCTCTTACAAAAATAAAATCACTCAGTGTCAGGAATAACATGAATTTGACTGGATTCTTCACATTACATAATATTGTGTAATGGTTTGTAATCTAACATAATGTTTACATTCGTTACAATGATGAGAAACTTATCATGGTTGGTTGTAAATGGAAAGTATTAACGCCAGTTCCATTTATTCCTCCCGACAGCTTAATAAACAAAAGGCAGATGACTGTTTGTTATTCTTACTAACTGTTTACAATTTTATCCTCACATTCCTGGTGCTTGAGACCCCAATTTCTGACTCTGGAAGTTGATATTACAAGAAGACTCAAATGTATCCCCATGAAAGATACATATATGCATCAATCTATGATAACTTGTGCTTTGGACGCTGAATTCGCTCAACTGGTCATGCCCATAAATTTCGAACGGGGCAAAAGCGCGTCAAAACATTGTATTAGAAATCTTGTTTGCCCAGAAAATAAAATTGTGCATGTCTAAATTTTTTAAAGAATCTGAATTGTGACTGCATTTCTTGAAATGTGTGATAGTAAACCATTTTCAAAAATCTGGAAAAATATTTGCTTGAAGATGCGCTTATATATTCTAATTAAATGCGAGATTATGATTTAGCCAGTGTGGCTCGTGAACTTAAATGGATGGAAAAAGTATAATGCTTTTGGCAGGGGTGGGTTTACGGAGTGGTCCATCCTGGCCCGGCCAGGGTAAAAAGTTTAGGGCCAGGGTAACAAAAATTTGACTCAGGCCCTCAGATTGAATGTTTAAAGGCCCACAACTCTGTTTTGAGGGTTATAGGGCCAGGGTAAAAATTATTTTATTAATCCGCCCCTGGCTTTTGGTTACTTAAAACGATTGGGTCTTTCACTAATTTTGAGTTGGGATAGTTTACCAAATAACATGTATAGGCTCAACGTATTGGGGTAAATGTTTTCCAAATCCGAGAATGCTTGCTAACTGGAATTATTTTATTAAATGGTTATGGATACAAGTACTGTATAACACATAATTATGGATTATAAGCTGCTTTGCAACATTTAGTGCATTGGATTTATAATATTGGATGACACATATTTTTAGGGGCTACGCTAGCGCCCCTTTTGGGTTTCTCGTGACTGTACATACATCTGTACGTTTGTACGCTTCCTTGCGGACAGAATAACTCAAGAACCGGTGATTAGATTTTGTTGAAACTTGGTACACATAGTCTCAGTGCATAAAGCCTGGATTCGTTCGTAGATGAGCTTAATCAGTTCAACCGTTTCGAAGTTACCTGGGTTTTTACGGGCAGCACTACGATAACTCAAAAATCGCTATTGGATTTTATCAAAACTTGGTTCGTGAACGTATGCATAAACTGCTTCGGAGTTACCCGGGTTTTTTGAAAGCTTAGTAACCCGTTATTAAATTTTGTTAAAATTTAGTAATTACGCATAGTCTCCAGACATAAAACTTAGAATAATTCATAGATGAAGTTATTTGGTAAACCTCTTGGGTGTTACCCGGGTTCTTGACAACTCAGTAACCGTCTCAATTTCCTTCAAACTTGGTACACTCAAGAAAGGTTTTTTATGCTATGCATAGGATAAAGGTTTGTGACGTTGTAAATAAGAGACCTGATTTTTTACCAGGGTCCGCGCGTGTCCTTGCGCAGCCCCCAAATTTCAAAGTGACCATTTTCAGCCCACCGATAATATTTTTGTCTTTATTATTAATATAAAAATACGATTTAAAATTTTTGAAAATAACATAAAAACGTGTCCCAATAATTTTTGTACGACTACGCATTCCCGCACTAAGCACTTTGCTCTCCATCAGAGTCACTCGGGACGTCAAAGCGAATGATAGGGATGCTCCTTCTCTTCCGTGCATTAATTATCACATCTTCTTCAAAGACATCATCCTCTTCCTCATCATCCTGGGAGTCCTTTGATGATCTCTTCGCATGAAACACGACATACAACAAGAGTGCAGCCACGAGCACGAAAATGATCCCAGACATCACCGTCACCCCAATAAGGATCCCATTGAGATACGAAGGTTGAATTGCGAGCACAGGCTCAGAAGTAACCTCCACATTTTTCCTGTGTAGTATTTGTTCTCCCCTCAAATGTGGTATCTTTGTGGGCGTAATATTCCACTTTGTAGCTTCCTCCACAGCCTTCCAGTTATTTTTCAATTGTAAATCCCACAATGAATTGACACTTTTGTCGTCCTCCAAGTCCTGACTGATTGTCATGATGAAGTTATATTGTCAGGGAAAGTATATTCGGTCATACTAAAACGTATAGTACTGTTATTACTGTGGGACAAATAACTATTAAATAGATATTGTAAAAATAATTTTCCGAACACTTGTGCCTACACGGAGATTATTTTCCAAATGAAATGCAACTGAAAGTGGGAACACGCATTGACGGTGTATGAAAATCAATATCTCAAGAGGCTGAGCTGATATTGATGCATAGTAAGTAAAATATTAATCCTTATAATCTTCTCAAGTTCTCTGTTATCAACAATTTCGGATATACATATTTACAGGCATACATAACTGAATGGACTTGACGTTACGTTGCAGCAACTTCCAGTTTTTTTCCCTAACAATAATAATACATCCATTTCGTGATGGGCTTTAATAAAGACTGGAAACTGGAATGACCGCAATGAAATAAATTAACAATGAAAAAAATAGTACAAAAATGTGTATTTACTTTTAGTAATAACTACGTTGTTGTATTTCAAGAGTCTTCCTGGAAATTAAAGGGATTTCAGGTAAATTTTTAGGGAATTCTATGTTAACGTAATGTTGTTTGTATAACTCCGTATCCTTGTAAGGCAATATGTTTTATCAATCCCCTGGGTCAAATTCACTTATCTGTTATGGTTTTGTATACAATTCTACAGAGAGAGAGACAGCTACACATGAGATTTTGTTTGTACTTAGATGACGTCAAACACGTAGCCCTTACAATTAGAGTGGTAAAAATTTCTAACACTGCCATATTTAATAATTTTTGCAGCTAATCTAAAAGCTGTGGTGACAATGTAAGGAAATCCTCTAAGCCCTTGAACATTTTGTATTGTAGGTGAGCAAGTACCTGATAGACACGTGAGTTTTTATGCTTAAGTGGGATTAAAATGTGAAGATGAAATTTTAGATAACATGGGTGTGCAAACAGTAAACCACTCGCCAGATCAAGATCAGGCCGAAGACAATTGGGGTGGTGGAAATGCAGAATTTAATTTTAATTGATAATAGCAATAATTGAACTTTGCCTTCTGAAGATTTTATCTCTGCATTAAAATTCGAGAACATCATCAGGATCATGAGCCGTAAGCTCCTGAATTAATTAATTTGTTTTTTGTGGATGTTATTTGCCTATTAAACAATAAAATTCCATGGAATCTGCACTGTGCAAAAATAACGTTTAATTTTCTGGGGTGAAACTACAGTAAAACTTTACAGGAAAATTTTCTTAAAATCAAACTGGAATATTTGCATCGCGTCATCTAGTATGCAAAATGCTCATGTACTTAGTTACAAGTTTGTTTTACTTTTAATAAGTATTTTGTGGCTCATTTTGCTCCGGGCTGGCAATTAATCCTTCTAAATTTATACAAAAAACATAACATACAAGCGAGCTTTCAAACAAGTCACTAAGTTTCATTTTGTGTGCGTATAGTACATTAAAAGCAAAGTTGAGGAAATTCAGCTTGAGGAGCGAAAGGGAGACTTTCCCCCAAAACCCGCGACTTTGCATAATATTTTTTACAGTATCGATCGAGTATTTTTGGGCTACTATTTTAAATCATGTTTGTGCATGTTTTGTGATATCCACATAAACAATGTTTGTATGCTGACTTATTAAAAGAATTATTTGCCAGATATTTTTTGAAGAAAATAATTTTGTCAATTGGTACTTTTTCATTTATAATGAATCTCAATAACTTGTTGTGCAGCAGGGACAAGAATCGGAATCCGAATTTCACAATGCCCCAAAAACTTTGTACCTCGATTGTATATAAATGGAGAGTTGCATCGATTAGTTGTAAGTATAGACAAATAAATCCATGATAGTAGAATCGCAATTTAAACAGAATTTTAAAATTTGGTACTTACAATACATAAAAGATGGGTTTAAACAAAAGTATTGGAATCGTCACCGGAATTAGTATTCCACAAAAAATAATAAAAATTGAAAATTTGTTTCGACCATACTTTTCTTCTTCTTTACTTCTTTGTAAGTATTTCCGACTCCAACTTGTAACAATATTAAATCATTTTAAAACTCATTAAAATGTATAGATTTTCAAAATAACCATAAATACTCGATTACAAAATGGTATTTCATGTGCAATTTTTTGAATAAAGTTTATGCATCCAAAAATGGTGAAAAAATGAAACGTTATTTATGTACAGCCCATAATGGCAAATGGATTAACTAAAACTATTTTAACTTGCCTATACTCTAACTTTAAACTAAACTGTTATATTTAATGTATCTGTCTTTATTGTATACCTCACTGTTATTTCGGATAACAATCTTATCTTGAATGCATAAGCAAACGTGGGAAAAATTACTGCCTACCTTAAAAGGTACCTACAAATGTCCGATTTTCGTGCCCTAATTACCTATACCTATTTGCCTAAAATAGTAGATTTGATATTTTTCTACTTTCCTTCTCTAGAAATTAGCAAATGATTTTGCCTACCTGCTAGCCTAAATAGGTTCAATTTTCCCCTGCATTTACAACTTACAAATAGGCAAACATTTGCATACTTTTTCATACATGTGTATGTTTTACTATATGCTATATCCATAAAATAGACAATGTTTGGTATTATTTGCTGAAACCTAGTAAACACTTTGTGATAGTTTGCTGTATTAGCTATGCCTTCCTACATTTACACTTTAATCTCACAAATATGCTATATACTCGTTTACCCTAACTATGCACATTGTAACCACCTACACGGAATTTAGTATTAGCCTATTTATTTCCTATTTTCAAGTGGGCGTTTTGAAGGGCCTAAGTGTATTCGTCTACCCTACGCCCTACATCACGGAGAATTTTTCAGCCTAATTACATCCTAACCTATTTGTATAACCTATTCATAGGCTAGGCGCCCACAATTGGCATAAAGTAAGTTAAAGGTGTTAGTATGTTAATTTAGCTACTTTTCTATGTTTCAACTCGATAGCAAGCATATATCCTCATTTACTCTGCCCATTTGCAAACTTTTTTTTTAAATGAACTTTTCCAATTATTTCCCATCTTATTATTCCAGCGGACATTTAAAGATCCTAGTCTATTCGCCCACCCTACAATAAATCAAATTTTTTGGCCTGACTACAAATTATTGAGCCTATTTGTACGCTGGACGCCCTCCATCTATTCTAAACAACTACAAATTTAAGAACCTCCCAATCATGCTGAAAAATAAATTAAATAAAAGTAATTATGGATAGTGATCAAATTTATTAAATTGTATTAATAAGTCTTGTTGTAAGTACTTTGTCCATTGAATCATTAATAATTATAAAAATCTCGAGCGTCGAGACCGGGGTTTTTACGAATACAATTGCATAAAACTGAAGTAAATAAGGGCTATACAGTAACGACTCATTTAATTTGCGTCGACGTGACAATTTACATGTTTATGATGCACGAATGTGGCTGCTTAAGAAAATCAAGTCATTCGTGACCAAACTGTAACCAACAACAAATATAACAATTTCGATATTTAAATAACCTAGTATATAGCTGCGCTTGTAGCATTTGCATCTGAGAATTTTACTTCTTAACAACCAAATACTTGATGAACCCAATTAATGAGAACTAAACGGAATAATAACTAATTATTATAATGATTGAATGAATCAAAATGTATTTGTAGGTCCGTTAGACAAAACGTCGTCCGTAGGAAAATAAAATCGTGTATTTTAGCCTTATAGAACTTCGACACCGTGAAATATTTACATCGGAAAAATGATTGCATTCGCAATATTTCCTTCATAAAGATCTGGGTCTTGAGAGTCCACACACTTCACAGAAGGAAACTGCTTCAACAGACTCTTCTGGATACTGGGCTTAAATTTGACGGTCGACTTCAAATATTTGATTCTTTGACGCGCCTCGCTGGATTTGAACATTCCACCTGATACCCAGAGACTTTCAAATGTCCGACCTTTGAAATTGTGGAAGGACACTGTATTTAAATTTGGAAATCTCTTGATAACATCTTCTTCATCCCGGAAATACAAGTATCCTTTCGTACGTCTTCCCCAGAGGGTGATGTGCTTTACTGCAGGCATTTCATTCGGGAAATTGACTAAAGCCTCTGGTTTTAACGCTCGTATTACCAAATGCTCCAAAGTATGTTTCCCGAGTTCCAGGAGGGCTTCGAAACTCTGCCTGTTTCGTTCAATAAAAATCAAATCAGGACACCCTCGGAGTAGTTTCCCAACAATCAAGAACTGGAACTTCATCTCCGCCTTCACCAAAGACTTCATTCCCTCCACTTCGCTCATCCTGGGATTATGTTTGTAAAAACCCACAGATCGAAGAAGATTCAATTTTTCCATGTTTCGAAATCCCTTCACCATTGTGACTGGGGCACCATAAATTTCCTTCACATTTGGTAGTAGTTCTAGAAGTTTAGCAGCTGTCAGGTGTTCGTACTTCGTCCCACGACATCGGCGGAAACAAAATTTTTGCACGCTAGGCAACGGAAGGTAGAGCCGAAAATAATCATCTGGGCATATAAACAGTTCGGTAGACATACCAAACAATCGAAGTTCTTCGGTGTTGGGGAAATCATGACAGGAAACCACATCAGTCGTTCTTTCATTCTCATCGAATCCACATAAAAAGTAAGATCGGGCGGAGGAGGGATTTCGTACGTATGTAAGTAAGTAAACCATTGCTCCGAACCTTGTTATAAACGCCCGGCACTCGTTAACCTCATCGGAAGAGAAATAACAATTAAAATTCACCTCCAAATCAATATAAACTGCACGTCTCAGACTCTGTAAATATTCAGTTTCGGCTGCTATGGATGACGTTCTCAGTTGGATTTGGGGATCCACACAACCTCTTGTTGTCTTGACTTTCACATTTGTCAAACTGGACCAAACGATCCGATATACAAAAAACGTTGGATCAGCAACGGATCGCCAGGTCTCATTCACATCACAGCAGGTCTTCAAGTCGGTAGGGCTCAGATATCCGAAAATCTCCTTCAGGATCTAAATTCAAAATCGGAGTATATAATTCGATTCGTTGAGGAAATTAATGCCCCTTCCAAAGAAAGTCAAACCTTCTGTAAAGCCTTCTAATTACGTTGCACTGTTGCACAGCTTAATTCTACGATTATTCTGTAAAAAAATAATTAAATCTTACGACGATGTTATCAAAAACAGTTCCTGCAATGACTGTTGTATTGAAACTTCCCATTTGATCACTTTCCTCCAAAGTGCTTTCTGACTCTTCGGTTTCCTTCTTCGATTTCTTTTCTAGTGGCTGGAAATTCTGCGAACCTGTCGGACTAACCTTAAAATTCTCATTCGGATCCATTTTGAACACTGGAATTAATATAAACAATTATTGCAAATTAGGGAGCTTCGGTTCGATTCGACTGTATAATAAACCTCTAGCGTAGCCTCGTCTCGGTCATCTCGTTCCTCTGTGTCTGTACAACTCTCAATATACGATTTTCACTCGGAATATTTACATAAATACGGAGTCAAACTTCAAGCCTGCGTATTGCGACCTACAGTTCTTTAAATAGTTACGTCAAACTTCCTAACTTTGGGACGTTGCATAGGGTGCACCCACGTTTTTGAGGACGTGATCGGCACGAGAAGCCTGATTTCATAGAAAAATAAATATTTCAGAGGGTATTTATTAATCAACGTGAGTATAAATATTGTATTTTTCCCACCAATCCTGATCATGTAAATATCATTTATTTGTAATTATGAACTTGGATTAAAAGTGAACCTCTACCCTTATTTAATATATTATGTAAATATGAACACGGCTGCTGTCATACAAGTGACATTAAATTTTGAACGTCTTCAATTTGTTACAATCACACGGTTATTAGGCGCTGGTTCCTATCCATTGTCTTCTACTATCCCCGATATATATCAATGAAGCAAAATATTTGATTCCGATAGCTTGCATAAAATTTAGTTCCAGATTTTCTAAAATTAACTTGATCTGAGTCAATATTTGAGATCACCGGCTCCAGAAACAGCCGGCTGTTTTTCAGAATGTAAATTTCTTTAACTGTTTGTAGCCAACTGATAAAGTTCTTTACACGGGATTAGAAACTGCAGATTTAGTTTGTCTTCTGAGCGTGTCCAAACTATAAAACCAGGCACACGAAAATTTACTGGGACAAATGAACCGGAATAAACTGTTAAGCAAATTCTGTGGGGTTTGGTTTCATATACTGAAACGTCACATTGCCGATGAGCAAACCGAGGTACAACTTATTAGTCATACGACTTTATCTGTATGAATTTAATCTCGTATGAATGTGCAACGCTATCAGTTCATTAGATTAATGTTACGATAATTATCAATAAATCTCAGTTCACGCGAAATTCCTCTTTTGAGGGATGGCTTCCTGAACGTTCAATCAGTAATGTCCAAGATATCGCATCCTTACGGTCGTCATTCCAATAGAGGTCAGCACACGATTATTCATTCATTTCCACAAAATTATTCATCTTTTCAAGAGCACGAATCAATGGAGCTCAGCGAACGGAAATTATTTCGGGCGAAATTTTCTCCCCACACTTGTATAGATCCTAAACAGTTATGAGATCAGCATTTATTTTGTTTGAAGACTCCTCAAATGGTTCTCGCAATCTGAAATCAATAGCGGTTAGAACGATGAGAATTTTGCCTATCGTTTGCACAACGGGAGCTCCAATTAGCATTGGCGTGAATAAAGATTATGTAACGGAATTAGCGGATGATTCTCACATACCAACAGTGGCTTAGAAACTAGGTCAAAATTTTTTACATTGAATTTAAGATGTCATTCTGGTTATACATTTGTTAGACATGTTATACTTGCTGAATTTGGAACGTTCATGAAACTTCGATGTTATTGAAACCGCGAGTAGCGACCACGAGGGTCATCTAGTGCTGTCCATGGGAACAGGAGACACCCTGGTTTTTATGAACAGGAACAGGAATGGGTGCGTACGGGAACACAAATTTTGTTCCCAAAACACTTTGGGAACGTTTGGGAACATAGAAATTGTTTCCAACATATGGGAACAAAAGCGGGTTTGGGAACCGGAACAAAACTTGTACCTACCTGGTATTCACATGAAGTTTATAATATAAAAATACCTCACAAATAAAATATGATTTTATAAGTACGTCGCAACATGTCAAATAAGTCACTCTTTCGCACGTTATTTTCTAACAAAATAATAAATATTTATTATTTAACACGTAACAAAAACAGAACACTCTGGAACTTTAGCCCAAAATTGTAGCTCAGAAAACTCCAGCGTACTTTTATCCTTATTAGTTCAGCAAAAGTGTATTGAAAGTGCTACTTGTCTTGGCTAATTTCAGTTACTACTGTACTTTGCTCTGCGATGATTAATTTAATGACTGTTACTAAATTCTCATTTAAATTCGAGTAGCTAAAGAAATTGGAGATGGTGTGCTGTTATTTATTTTTAATACAGTCGATTTGACATTTGGTTTTTTTAATCGACGCATAAATAGAGTTACCTGGGGCATAAATGTGTAGGTTGTGCTTTTCTGCTAGTCTTTAAGTACTTTTGGGAACAGGAACAGGAACATTCCTGTTCCTGCAGGAACAGGTCCAGGAACTTTGAATTGGTACCCATTTTTATGGGGACAGGAACAGGACGATTGCGTTAGTTCCTGAAAAAATGGGTACAAGTACAGGAACAGGTATGGGTACCAAATTTCCGTTCCCATGGACAGCACTAGGGTCATCTGAGGTTGACAGATATTTTCAATTCTGACAAGACTGCCAAGCATGTTTTGTGATAATCCAACCGGTCAAAATAATAATAATCTTTATTCAGGTCGATTTTTTGGTCTTAGCCCTTACAACCTTTGGATATGTGTACATTAGCATTGCAACCGGTCAAAATAAGAACATATTTGTATTTGATGCAATTAATTGGCTGTTTCCTGACAGATTTGAGAGGAACTGCGTTAAGTTTCTCGTTCTCGTTCCCGGTCATTCAAGGATACCCATAGGTTATGATTTTGATCATATTGAAAGGGAAAAATGCCGGTGCAAGCAACTGCTTCTTCCAAATATCATTACCGAATTAGTCAAGAAAGCTAATATTACTAATATTAATAAACTCGTATATGCGAATAATTATTTCACTAATGGCATGTGCTCTGACGGAACACCTGTTGTGATTGACAGAAATTACGTGGAGTACATTAGAGTCGTTATTCCAACCATAATAGGCTGGTGGCATCAGTATAAATTCAATCGAACTAACTTTTTTTAAGATGCTTTCATCTCAACCAGACAACCACTACCTTCCTCTTAATCTGTCCAAAGTGTCCAACGGTTTCTTCAAGCAGCGATGGAAAAGAAGGCTTTAACTTTTTTATTTTTGCCAGGATTATTTTGGTATTGTAAAAACGTTATATGTGTATGTATGCTTTTAAGGATAAGATCAAAACGGTTCCTTTATATTTGATGAGCACGGGAATGTTGAGCAGCTCACGAACTGTAAAAAAGAATGAAAATCCTATGGTGTGAGAACTGTCCGAAAATGATTATAAAATGGCGCTGTCTTGTTCAATAATTCCTCTGAATCCTTTACACACAGTATTAGCTTAATTAATAATGTACTTTATTAATTGTAATTATTAAGCTTTAATATACTATTGAACTTCCCTTTAAATAAATAATAAAATAATAGATATTACAAGCCACAAACACGAAGCTCCTCTCTAGTAAAGTTCACGTAGCCGACTCCTTCTCTTCTTTCTTCTTTGATCCTTGTAGCCTCTGGAATCCTCTTGAACACTGGTCACTGCACTTCTTATTCCTAATTTACATTTAAAGTCAGTAGCTCCTCTTGAACACTGGTCACTGCACTTCTTATTCCTAATTTACATTAAGGTCAGTAGCTAAATTTAGAATAAGATTATACCTTACTTCTTGTCTCCGATAGACAAGGTTCGAACAAGCACTCTTCTCGAATTTATAAATGTCTTTCCTCTATCCTTCCTTTCAACCTTCCCTCGTCTATTACCATAAACTCCTCGTGGCCCTATCTCTCCTATTAGTATCGCTTTGGCGTATACAATTCCGCCCACCAAATTATTAAAAAATAATTTAAAAAAAAAATGAGAAAAAAAACAATTTATGTTAAAAAAAACTCAAACTGTCATTACTTTCAGACAATATTAATTTTAAATCAACATTTTAAAACTTACTTTAAGACAATATTAAAATTGTACATCAACATTTTAAAACTAGCTTAAAAACACTTAAACTCCTTTGTCAATCTCGTTGACTTCGACCTTGTCCATCCTGTCGTCCTCTTGGTCTTCCCCTGAAGGCAACAACACGAGTTTGCACACTGGTCTCTTGAAAATTCCGTCTGCGGTTTTGACCGCTACTGTCCGAACTAGTTGTTGCGACTCCGTCGCATCTGTGAATACTTCCACAATCCTTGCTAATTTCCACCTCTGGGGAGCTAGATTGTCATCCTTTACGACAACCATATCACCAATCTTGAAGGTTTCCTTTGCTTCTCGCCACTTCGTCCTCTTCTGTAGTTGTTGCAGATATTCATCTTTCCACCTGTTCCAGAAATGGCATCGCAATTGTTGAACACGCTGCCACCTTGACAGCGTGTTTACCTTCAATCCTCTTAGGTCGTCCTCTGGAATAGCTAATAAAGGCTGTCCAATTAAAAAATGACCTGGAGTTAATGCGGAAAAATCACCTGGGTCATTCCTCTCGGGACACAAGGGGCGGGAATTGAGACAGGCCTCGATGCTCTTCAGCAAGGTGTCCAACTCCTCGAACGTCAAGGTTGACTCGTTGGTAATCCTGGCCAGATGAAATTTCATGGACTTGACGGCCGCTTCCCACAATCCACCCATGTGTGGTGCAGCCGGCGGGTTCATCCTCCACTCGATCCCATCCTTTGCAAGATTCCTCGTCACTATTTGATCTAATTCTTTATCGCGATTCCTGATGATCGCCTGGAGTTCCCTTTTTGCCCCCACGAAATTCGTACCGTTGTCACTGTAAATGACGGACGGTAATCCTCTTCTTGATACGAATCTGTGTAATGCCGCTAGGAATGCCTCTGTCGATAAACTGCTGACTGCTTCTAAATGTACTGCCTTGGTAGAGAAACAAACAAACACAGCCACATAAGATTTAACTATAACCTTATTTCTCCTTGTTACCATTGACTCCCGGATTTTGACTGGTCCGGCGTAATCAATGCCAACGTGAGTGAATGGCCGACTTGGAGTTATCCTCGCCTCTGGAAGATCTGCCATCATCTGGAATCCTGTTGATGCACGCTGGACTCGGCACGTCTTGCACTGGTGAATGACTCTACGCACTGATCTCCTCGCTCCTAAAATCCAATACCTCCTTTGCAGAAGAGACATCGTGAGCTGTGGTCCGGCGTGATTACTCCTACTGTGATACCACCATATAATTAAGTCCGTTATGTGGTGTCGTGGAAGTACTATGGGGTACTTTTGATTGTCTTGAATTCCCTTCGCTTTCCTGAGCCTGCCGCCCACCTTGATTACCTCATCTTGCAAAAAAGCATTTAAATCCTTTAATTTAGAAATATTTGGGAACTTTGTCTTTCTCCGGAGTGCCTCTATCTCCTTTTGAAAAGCTTCCTTTTGAACAAATCTGATCCATCTCAGCTCAGCATCTCGTAAATCCTGTGTCTTTGGGTAGTGCAGTTGAACTCCTTGAATTCCGTTACACTTTGTTTTCCAAAACATGACCCACACGGCTGTCCTCCATCTCAGCTTGAACCAACATGAATGTCGTTTGGATACCATGGTGATGGCTGATTCCTCTTGCTTTGCCTTTTGAACTGTTGCGTGTACTACTATCTTATTTGTTGTAGGCATTTTGATTATTAGAGGGAATTCCTTTGGTCCATGCCACCATAAAGTACTGTTTATAAACTCTTGTACAGACATACCTCTTGATGGTAGATCCGCTGGATTGTTTATTCCTGGTATATGATTCCAATCCTCTGGTTTTACTAATTCCTGTATCTTGATTACCCGATTCCTTTCAAATGTCTTCCACCGATTTGCGTCTCCCCTAATCCACGCGAGTGTTACTGTGGAATCACTCCATGCCTTTGTATCCGCTATGTCTATCGGTAGAGCTTTTCTGACTGCTGTCAGTAACTCTGCTAATAGTAGTGCTGCACATAATTCCAGTCTCGGGAGAGACTCAGGTTTGACCGGGGCCACTCTACTTTTGGCTGCTACCAGTCGTGACTGGCACCCTAATGTGGAACTGCAGTACAGATATACTGCAGCAGCATATGCTCTTTCTGAGGCATCTGCAAAACCATGTAATACGTATTTAGAATCCTTTTTGTAATTAACGCACCTGGGAATCCGGAGCTTATCTAATCCTTTTAATTCTTCTTGGTATTTGTTCCAATCCTGTAGTAGTTGTGTTGATGGTGCTTCAACCCAAGCTACCTCCTCTTTCCATAACTGTTGCATGACGATTTTGGCTCTGATAGTTACTGGACACAGCAGTCCTAATGGATCGAACACGCTTGCAATTCCGGATAAGATGCTCCTTTTCGTTACCCTGTTCGATTTTGGCAGCTGAACTTGAAATCGAAATTGGTCGTTTCCATGATGCCATACCATCCCTAATGCCTTTATGTAGTCATCCTTGTCTACTTGAAATGGAATATTGACTTCTCGGAAATCTTCTGGAATAGCCTGTATTACTTCTGTGCTTGATGATGCCCACTTTCTTAGCATGAATCTTCCTTTACTTGCTAGCTTTACTAAATCTTGTTGTAATGCTATTGCTTCCTGTATAGAGTTTCTTCCTGTGAGGCAATCATCAACATAAAAATCCTGTTTAAATACCTTTGCTGCTTCTGGGAATTCCTCCTTGTGGTCATCAGCTAATTTGTGTAACGTTCTAATTGCTTGGAATGGTGCACTCGCAGTGCCGAAGGTGACCTTTTTGATCCTGTATTGCTTGATTGTGTCGTTGTCCTCTCCGCGCCACAGTATTCTCTGGTAATCCGTGTCCTCTGGTTTGACCCAAATGTGTAGATACATTTGCCTGATATCCGCTGATAAGGGAATAAGCCAGAATCTCCACCTTATTAGAATAGTGAATAAATCCTGTTGTATAGTAGGACCTACCAGAAGTATGTCATTAAGTGACTTTCCTGTTGTTGTTTTGGCACTGGCGTCGAAAACAATCCTCATCTTTGTTGTAGAACTGCTTTGCTTAAAAACAGCGTGATGTGGAAGGAAATAGCACTCTCTTGTTGGGTCCTTTGCTTCATTATATGATAAGACCTCTAAATGACCTTCGTCAATTAAGTCCTGCATAGCCTTCCTATATTGCTGTTGAATTTGACCGTTCCTTTTGAATTTGTTTTCCAGGGCCTGTAATCTTTTAAGCGCCATGTCTTTGGATTGTCCCAACTCATGCTTTGAATTTTTGAAAGGTAGACTTACTTCGTAAGAGCCATCGTCTCTCCTTGTTGTCGTATTACCATAGTGTTCTTCGGCCTCTCTCTCCTCTGTAGTGTATGTGGGTATACTTTGCTGTAGAGTTTCGACGCTCCAGAATTTCTGTAATTCCTGCTGTAGTTTGCATTTGAGATTGAATAAACTCGCCTTAGTGTTCTTTGCCCTCGTCTGACCTCCTCCAATGAGCCATCCTAGAGTTGAATCCTGTGCGATAGGCTGATGACCTTTACCTCTTATAATTTTAGAACGAATTATCTTGTAATGCATGTGATTTGAGAGTAATAATGATACTTGACCTGGAGCCGCCCACCGTGAATCCGCTAATCCTGTAGTAGGTAAATGTGGTAAATTCTCGCGTGGTATCTCCTGTGATGGATATGGACCTCTAATGGTAGGAAGTATTAGAGCCTCTATGTCATACTGTATCCTATTATCTTGCATGGAAATGAGTTGAAAACTTACAAATTCTCGTACCTTGCAGATGCCTACGTCCGCTGCGGCCTCGATTGAGATTGGCTCCTGTAATTTTTCTTTTTTCAATCCTAGTAAGTTAACTAATGATGCACTAATGAATGTTTCATCAGCACAGTTGTCGATGAGTGCTCTCGTTTGAATTTCTTTTCCTTTGTCTCCGATGAGTTTAACCAACGCTGTAGGCTTCAAGGCTACTGTTGCTTGACCTGTGGTGGTTAATGCTGCTGTTCTCTTCTCCTGTGTTGATTGTCCTGTTTTCTTGCTGTATGACTTATGAAGTATGGTATGATGCCTTTGTTTACACTCTTGGCATGTAAACTGGGATTTGCATTCCTTCCATTGATGATTAGGTTTAAGACAGTTGGTGCACAGCTTGGCCTTCGTGATGAGTTGCTTCTTGTCTTCTTCGCTGCTGTTGAAGAGCTGTGGGCACTTCGATGTATAATGGGATGATTTACATAAAGAACAAGTTGGAGTATACGTACTTGCCTGCTTATCCTGTGTGTTGTTACTTCTCTTGAATCCTTGCTGTGGTTGTTCCTGTGATGACGTCATGAGATCCACCATTTCCTTGCTTAAGAACTCTAGAAGAGTTTTCCAATCCGGGCACTTCTTGTCCTTTAATTATTGATGGAATCTAAGCCTCGTCTCCTTGTCTAGCTTTCGAACTACTATAGTCACCACATACACGTCGGAATTATCATGTCCTAATGTTTTGATGGAATCTTGTGCATTCTGCACTGTACTTATGACCTCCTGTATATCCTTTGCTGACCTTGTTTTCATACACGGTAAATCAAGAATCTCACTTACGTACTTGTATATGAGTTCCCTATCGTGTTGATACCGATCCACCAATTGTTTCCAGGCTGGGTCGTAGCTTGAATCATGTATGCTGACTGTTGATAAAATCCTCGCTGCTGGGCCGTCCAAGTATGAAATTAGGTATTGGAGTTTGACGGCGTCTGTAAGGTCGGTGCGGTTATGAACGGCATGCTCATACCGATTCTTGAAGATTTGCCAATCCTCTAGTTGCCCTGTGAACTTCGGGACTTTCAATTCTGGGAGTTTGACCTTTTGTGTCGGAGCTCCTGTTGTGACTTGGGGCTGGGTTGGCTGGGTTTGGGCTGTTGTGGTGAGTCTTGCAATATCCTGTTCCTTCTCTCTGACAATTGCTTTGGCTTCTCTCCTGGACAATCGCATCTCCAAGTCAGCACAGGTATTTTCAATGTTGTCCTGATCCTGTATCTGGGCCTGAATAATTGCATCGTCAGTTAGCAAATCAATAATGCCCTCGCTATTCTTTTCAAGTTTGCCCTGTATTTGAAGCACTCTTTTTCGTATCGTGTCAATCTCTGGTCGCGTCACTGTATTAGCATCAATTGCACTTATCCTTGTGTTATACTGCGTTAACTGTCCTTTCAATGCTGCCCTACTTTTTCTGAGTTTATCGATACCTGCCATTTCAAATCCTGTACGGTCGTTTTAATTTACTGTCAAAGGTTTTACTTACAATTCTCTTCGTCTCCTACTCTTCAAGTAAACTACATCCACTACCGAAAGCGTCCTTTCGGATTACAGAGTGGAACTCCCGCTTTATCCGGCAGGTCTGGAGCTACGAGGAATTTCGGAGCACTCACACACAGGGTTCAGACACTTCACTGACTCAATTTTATTTCCGCTGGACGAATCGTCGGCGAAAAAACTCGAAGGACCATAAATGATGAGCACGGGAATGTTGAGCAGCTCACGAACTGTAAAAAAGAATGAAAATCCTATGGTGTGAGAACTGTCCGAAAATGATTATAAAATGGCGCTGTCTTGTTCAATAATTCCTCTGAATCCTTTACACACAGTATTAGCTTAATTAATAATGTACTTTATTAATTGTAATTATTAAGCTTTAATATACTATTGAACTTCCCTTTAAATAAATAATAAAATAATAGATATTACAAGTCACAAACACGAAGCTCCTCTCTAGTCAAGTTCACGTAGCCGACTCCTTCTCTTCTTTCTTCTTTGATCCTTGTAGCCTCTGGAATCCTCTTGAACACTGGTCACTGCACTTCTTATTCCTAATTTACATTTAAAGTCAGTAGCTCCTCTTGAACACTGGTCACTGCACTTCTTATTCCTAATTTACATTAAGGTCAGTAGCTAAATTTAGAATAAGATTATACCTTACTTCTTGTCTCCGATAGACAAGGTTCGAACAAGCACTCTTCTCGAATTTACAAATGTCTTTCCTCTATCCTTCCTTTCAACCTTCCCTCGTCTATTACCATAAACTCCTCGTGGCCCTATCTCTCCTATTAGTATCGCTTTGGCGTATACAATATTTTCTTGTTTCCTATAAAACATTATATAGGTGTTATAAAGGAAAGTCATGTAAACAGTTGGTTGGTTATATGCCGCATTATGACAGTGACATAGAAGAGTATAATCTAATTTTATAAGATCGTCCATCATCATAAACAAGATTGTCAGACTGTATATGACGTCGGGCATATCTGTCTGCATGGGAATGGTACTAATCAGGGAGCATAATTGCTTAACTGCGCTGGTTTATTTAACTAC
Organism: Allacma fusca; assembly: GCA_947179485.1. Lineage (NCBI taxonomy): Eukaryota > Metazoa > Arthropoda > Collembola > Symphypleona > Sminthuridae > Allacma > Allacma fusca. Next base: position 60,239,915 of record OX359245.1, read on the forward strand.
TTTAGGACCCTGCTCGATAGTAGTCCAGAAAGATCATAAAATTTCCTACAGTCGTCCGTCAAACGAAATTTCAAAATACCTGTGAAGCAAAATGTGTAATAGGCTATACATAATTCTGCAAGTCCTCAAAACTTCGAGTTTAATTTACGTTCTTCAGGATTGTGACTTTAATTTTTATCTTAGGACGTTTATTTTTTTTTTGACAAATGATGAAAAGAATTTGCATCAAAATATGGGAATCACATATTTTTGTTCCCTTATTTGGGCATGGGGCAAAGCATATGAGACATCTTTCATATATGTAACTACTCTGGTGGTGTGATAAAGAAAAGTTGATGTAGCACCCTGTATCTCATTTTGAGATATCATGCACCTGTACCTAGATAAACGTAGTCTACTTTACTGTAAACTGAGATACTTGTTTTATTATGTGCATACATTTATTATGCACTCTTAACAATTCTTTCTGGTGTCTCTCTTTTATGACACCGTGTATGGATTCAAAAGGGATGGCTTCAGGCGATGTTATGTGGGACTAAAATGTATTGATAATTTAGTATGTGTGTAAGGTATGCAAGCATTGAAACTGTTATCGCTTATTGTTGTTTCGTCATTTTTGTGATTCCCAGCCACGGCTAATATGAAGTTTGGACACTACTGAGATTTGTATTCACATCAGAATTATATAATATTATTTTACGTTTTGAATGTCTTTTCTATTCGTTGTATTATAAATTGTAGTTTGTTGACTTGGAAATGTGGTTAAATAATATGCAGCATATTCCTTAAACATTTATTGTTGTTGCTCTGGATTCTGGCATTTCAATTCTTAGCAACCAATCTTCTGGAGATACGTTTTGCAATTTTTTTAAGTATGGCCTCAGAACGTAAACACAAGGCAAATTTTTTAAAACTGTTTTAAAAAATTGCAATCAAAACGATTTTGTTTTCTATTACTTCAATCTTGTCTCACGAGTCTCTCTCTTATGTTGAGGGGACTTCCCCGTACACGTGCTCATATATTGTGATTTGCTGTTAGAAGATATGGTTTTTAGTTGTTGAAAACCTTGTATTGATATGTAGTAAATATACTGCACATACTATACTTTACAAATTGTTAGATTAAGTTTTCATACCATCTAAATAGCGTTGCCGTTCAAATGTACATACAACGGGACAACAAGGAGTGATTTTTAGTGCTGGTATGATGGATTTGGTAAGCATACATGTTCCGTCAGAACATCATATGGCAATGACTTTGGCGTATCATGGAACTGGCAGAATCATTTCCATTCAGCATTAATTTTAGCATGGTTGAAACTGAAACAAATGTTTTCTTCTTCCTACAAAGTAACTCGCAAAAAATCTGTTAACAGTAGACACTGTAAATACTGAGCCTCTGTTTCCCTGGTTTACCTGTCTTCTGAAATACTATCAGGACAAAATCGTTCTCAAGTGTACAAAGATGACTTGGCAAACCATGAATTGGTGAAAGCTTGTAAATACACCAAGAAGGAAAGGTGTCCAAACGACTCAGCCTATCCTATATCCTTCCTATTTATAAAATTTGAACAGAGCCTACATATATGCCTACATTTTAACCGCCGAATAGATCAGCCTATCCTACATCCTTCCTATAAAGGATCCAGCAAGCCTACATATTAGCCTACGTTTCACTAAAAAATTAGCTCAACGAATTCTACACCCTTCCTAAATAGTATATGCTTTTCATAACTGACAGACTATTTAAGACCATTCTAATCTAATAAATTAAAAATCCTGTCTCAAGTAAATGGGGTTGAAATAAAATAGTTAAAGTTTAGACACCTTGACCAAAGCCCTAAGAGCAAAATAGTAAGGATCTTGATTTGGTTTACGCCGGAAATGGTACGCAAATTTTACAACGTTGGTCAAAAGGGATGTCACACTTAAGATTTCCTTAAGTTCCCACTTTACCGAATATTTAGAAGTTTTGATTTCGGTGAGGTTTCCGCGCATATCAAGGCGAGATAGCACGTACTTTTCACGCTTAAACCACTCCATAAAACAATTTGCAAGTACTAGGCGGCGACTATTCTTTAATTTTCATTTTGTCCATTCCATATGCCATTAAATGAAGATGACATGCTTCAAAAGCCTACATACATATATGCCTATAGTTCTACGACATTGGCGGCCTGAGCAGTCTCATCTCATTAAGTCAATGAGAGCGAATCCTTACATAATTCTACGACGGCTGAGCCTACCTATTTTGTAGGCTAGGTTTTAAGTGTATATTCTTGCACCCAATTTTGCCTACAAGCGTCTTTAATAAAATCCTCGCACCCTATAAATAGCCTACAAATAGGCCTATAAGTAGGATAGGCGGACACCTTTGCCAAGAAGTGTAACTACAAAAGAAGTTAAAATTCTCAGGAATGTACAAATACAATCATCCGGTATAAGCATACGAAAGTAAATTACTGAATAGCACGGGAAAGTCGCCAGTTGCCCCAAAAATTTGACTTTTGAAATTCAGTCCTTATTTGATACCGTCGAAATCCGGACACCCTAATGTCGTAGCATGTATTGCTATAACAATTTTTAACATACATATAATTATGAATTGCAGTTTAAAGCGTAAGCAATTCTTCTTTGGTGGTCAAAGCTCGGACTGACTCCCAGCCGCATTGCCATTGTGAGTCTTTTACTTTTAATTGATCACAGCTGTAGCTAAATTATAATTTACAATTACAATAGTTAATTCTAACTTTTCTTGCTTAGCTTAGCTTTATGAGAAAAAAAATCTCTCTACTATGATTTTTTAATTGTTCCAAAGTTAGTTTAGGAAATTTTGCTCATCCCTAATTTGTACGTTTAGGTCGCTTCAGTGTCGCATTGCTTTCAACTACTTTTCGTTAGAGCGGCGCTATTTTTACATCTAAAAGTTCTTTATATGGGTGGATATGCAACTACCAAGGAGAGCATGTGGGATGAAAAACGCAGATCAAACATTGTGGCTAATGCTTTCACAAATGACCGCTGGCCTTTGTCCAGCACATTTAAAAAAAATATTTTGGGCCAATCAAATTTTACCCATATGTTGTATGTTTTGACTAACTGGATGTATTTTCCGATTGAACATTAATATTACATTATTTGTTGCACAAATATTTGATTGTAATAAACTTACAGTATCTTGTGTTAGTTGTCAAGATAACATTAATAATTACATGTAATGTTTGAGATTTTCCCACCTTAAAATAAATTCTGAAATTATTTTCTCAAAGTTGTGTTTAGTTCAGTAGTGCCATAGCGTCATGTGTTTTGTTAATTTGCATATGTCAATTCTTTGAATATTAGCCCGAAGAACGATTACCAAAGTTATGTATATCTACTTGAACAGCTACTAATAGAAATTTTTATTTCTACTACAGTGGAATTTCGTCTGAGGTCAGTAACAAGTTATGTAAAAAGAAAATATTTTCTGCAGTTCCTAAGGCAATGGGAAGCTGCAGAAATTATGTACTTATACATATTGTGGGCCGCTTTTACACTTTTCACTTCACATTTTCTACAAATTGTGGAATATGTAGTGCAGCTGCCGACTGTAGTGTTCAAAGCTATCATCAACTTCCAACTCTTTGGAATCCGGTTTTTATGCTTGAATGTATAGACAGTAGTGCTTTCCTCGAAGCTCCCAAACTTGCCTCCTACTTTCAATAAAATGCATGCATGTCTCTCTCGCATTGTCAGTGGTTCCCATGCAAGTTCATATTAGAATTGACCCACCTCAATTGCCAGCTTCATGTCTCGTACCTTGCTCTGTTAATGTGGTTACTCTCATCAGGATAACGGCTCAATGGAATGTACTCGTTAAATATTATGAAAGTGAATTGTATGAAATGCTTAAATATGAGTCAATTTCTTGTGATCAATCAGTTTAATTCACTTCCTTCGGAAGTTAACAAAGTCAAGAAAGCGTAATAATTATTGGAGCTCCTTAGTCAAAGAGATTTTCTCAATTTCAATTTTATTTTATAAGAATACTCTACGGGTTATTAAAAATGAAATATCTCAGTGCTCCAACCGCACCCCATATCCTTTTAGTTCATCTAATCTTCCTTTGCTATCCTTACCGGGTCACAGCCGGGGATTTATTGTCACCCTTACCATTGGGCTATACTTATGTGTCTCATCATTTCCCTCAAACTAATCCACTGGTCATTGAGGTAAATTTCCATTGTAACTCTGTGTGGGACCCAGTATATGGGAAAAAGGGAGAATTTTAACCTCAAATCAATTTAACGTCTTTTTTTCATAACAAGTTGCTTTTTGATACTCACTTAAGTTGAATGCCTTTTTATTGATTACATTTTTTTAATTTTACAGCTCCGGGAGAAAATTCAAGGTCTACCTTTGAATCCTTTTTTAACGACTGACAAGCAACTGGCAAGGCACCTGGAAGGTAAATAATTTCTAATTTCATATTTTCTTATCATACGTAATTACTTTTCCCCTTAATTTGATAATATTTCAATTTCTACAATAATTGCATGAACAATTATTTATTCTTTAATTGCTCCTCATCAGTAGCGTTTTTAAATCGTGTGTTTGACTACGGCTGATTTATATTCAGTTTATTTTACAAATTTTGCTCCAATCAGCCCATTTATATCAGATTTTTCATTTTATTTTTTGAAGCCACAAATTACGATGTTGACCATGCATTGGCGAGATTACAAAGGGTAAGCTATTTTTTCGTATCAATCTTTACGTTGTCCTTGAATTGTCTCTTACTTTTGTCTCTGGCTTTTATCGTAGCTTTCACTTTCACTTGGTAAATATATAGTACAGGAATATGAAGTACATTTAAATAATAGTTTATTTATAAGAGAATCTACTTGCATGTAAGCATATAATTATGTATGTAATTATGTTTTGCTATTGGGGAGGAAAACACTTCAAATATTTTCCATTGGGTTATTCCTCCAGACCTTGCACCTGCATTAATGTTTTCAACTTCTCATTTTTTTCTAAATATTAGTCTCAGTCTTAGTTTTGCATTGTTGTAAATGAGTATATGGAGAGAGCAACTATATAGTACATGAATGCTTTCACCGTTACTTGAGTAGAGTTATATGCAAGGGCTATGAAACTGCATGGGAAAATGCATTTATTGAAATAATGTATGTATATAGCTGAGATTGTGAGCAGGAATATTTTTAAAAAAATAGGAAGAAGCACTTATCCCATCCATGTGTGAGTTGTGCATAGGATAATTGACAAGAGATAACGATCATCTATCCAAGCAATAAAGGGTTTAATTGCTATTGATGTTGATATCGTTCTACACTATTAAATGATCCGCCAATCGGCACCTGTCTTCCTTAGCAATCCTATGCACTTACACGGGCAAACAAGATAATGCGAGTGAGATTAGTCCGTTGTAACTGCTTCATTGTTACTTGCCAACTCTTACAAGTAACCATTATGTTACTATTTTTTATACCTATCAATAATAAATTTACATTATTATCCTACCAACAACTGTCGTAATTGAAACTGCATGAATCTCAAGGCCAATTATGAGCTTGTTCTTATACTGAACCCCCTAGCAATTTTAGTAGGCTGGAAGCTTCAGAACCTCCAATTATTGTCCTAACAAGGAACGTCTCACAACTGTCACAGAGGTATTTCCTCAAACTTCCCTCAAACATAGTACTTAAGGTAATTGACTTCAGTGGGACATTCCGTTACTGAAATCGTTTTTTTAGACAAGAGCTGTCAAAAATATTTTCGATCAACAATTTCTGAAAGGGGATAATTCAAAGCAGAATTTCTCAAACCACTAGTTTTTTTCAAAGAAATTCCTAATGTTTATTGTCAATCATAATTTTAAATCCGTAAATTATTAATAGCAACTTTCGAAATTTTTTTGTGGAAACATAACTTGCTTGTGCGTGGAGAAAAATTATCCAATTAGCCTTCTTCATCAAAACAAAATCTTCTGACTTTGCTCTTTACAATTTAACTTTAGTCTAAAATTTCTGTTTGCAATTCCAACTAAAATATAATTTTCTCTTGTGTTTTACGGAGAATGGCATTTAAAAATTTTGCTCTTACGTACCCCACATTTAGACATTTTTGGCCGTAAATATTCTCTGCCGTTCTATAGCCAAATCTGTAACAAAAAAAGCAGCGACCACGAATGTGCCACTGAAGTCATCCACCTGTGTGTGGGTCTTAATCGAGCCAAGTTTCAGAGAAATACCTCAGAGACAGTTGGGAAGCCTTCCTTGTAAAAATTTTAAATTAAATTTCTCACACCTTCCTCAATGTTAAACATTGATGGCAAGAATACAGTCTCTAGAAGAGCCGAAAGCCCCAGGAAATCAGAGAGCATTCATGTAAGTAATTATATGCAAATGCGTAGGACTTTAAACGCAGTTGAGATAGAAACTCTGCAAATAAAGCCATCAATCACCCATTACTTACAATCAATGCAGACAGGTTTTCATTTTATGTGCCGTCAATTCGACTTGTAATGAAGGAGCCCGTCGAGTGAAACTGTCTGACGATACACTCGCAGGGACAATCAAGATCAATCCCTTGGAATTTAGAGGAGCCAGTAAGCTTATGTAGAACTTACGCTTGTACACACAAACACACACACACATAATAGACACAATAAAAATAATGCATCTCAATACAGCATGCAATTTTCCTGCATTTTTCTCCTCATTTGCTTATTGCACTTTTGCACGAGTTATTTTTTGGGGGAGAAATCTCTGAGCCTTCTGGTCTTCAAGTGCTCTTTTGACTCACCGACAGCTTAGCATTGTTTATAGTGTGTTTATTGAGTGTGTGTGTGTGTTTGTGTGTGTGTGTGTGTGGAAGCAATTATAAAAGTGACGTGTGTAGACTACAATAGATTACTTGAACTTATACTATTCCATGACTCCCTATGAGACTCCTTCATGATTGAGTTATTAAATTTCTCCGTATATTTTCTATTCAGAAATGAAAGTAGGGGTGGGGAGCTGTTAATGAAGGCTCTTATTCCTGAATTTATTTACTTTTACTCTCATCACTTAAATTAATTCCTCTAACAGACCACGAGATTTCGAAAGGCTGTTCGTGCGGATGAATTGCTAACATGGACACCTCCTGATTTCATGATTTGGAATTTACCCATTGAGCAGTCCGGCTACACAGATGATGGGAATCCTGGTGAGTTACAATCTTTTACAACATTAGAATTTAATTAAAATAAATTAAAAATTATAAAACAATTTATTCCCTCTCAAATTGTTTTACAAACTTGTAATAAAATTATTTTTATTTTTTATCATCCTCCAAATGACAGTTTACTTAATCCCTTTCGGTCGATGGAACTTCGGGGAATTTTTCCGTCAGGGAGGAAGACGCTCCGAATTATTTTACTACGTTATTAGATTTATGGAAGAGGCCAATAACTGTACTTTGGGCCTCGTCAATCCCAGGACAGGCTGGCCCGTGGATCAAGTCACGCTCCTCATAGATGCTAAAGGCTACAGTGTCTATGATTTCCTTCATCTGAAAGCAACCTGGACTTTGGTTAAAATTTTCAGGGCAGTCAGTCGACATTATCCCTTTACAATTAAATTAGCTATAGTTGTCAATGCCCCAGTGGCTTTCAAAGCCCTTTGGAAACTCACGAGGGTTTTTTCCTCCACCCGGGCCCGGACCTCTTACCTAGTCTTCAGTAGATTCAATCGAGATGCCCGGAATGCCCTAGTTCATCATTTCCCTATTAATACCATCCCTATTGATTTAGGGGGCACTTATGTCCCTCTCTATGATAGCCATGAAGGACTGGAGTACGATGTCATAGAGCACTACTCTCATTATCCCGATCATATTGAGCCCAGCAGTAGTCAATATGTGGAGCACACTTTGGCCAAGAGGAACACAACCGAGGCACAAATGCTAATTACAGGGAATTCTACTTCCCCTGTCAAAAGTTAATAATTTCTGTTATTGGATATCCCTCCTCTTTTTTGTTAAATTTTATTCTTGTTTTTATTTTTAACACACCTCCCTCCCCTTTTGTTTTGATGAGGCTTCATGACCCCTGTCAATCATCAGAGCTTGTTTATCTTTCCTGCAGCTATTAACAGCTGTATTTTATTACTCATATAGAATACATTTTGTGCCAATGACTATATAGCCTTACAGTAGTGCAGTAAATTACCCATGTACTTCTGTAAGTGATATTTTTGTACACTGATTTAAGTAATAAAAGTTGAATTTTGTCATTAAAACTTTCGTCAATGCTGTATTTTATTCTCAAGTTGAGTCTTGAGAGTGGATGTTTTTTTGGGAATCCCATCAGGTCATGTGTTCTAATTTGCACTTGAGAGATGCATTGATTTAGTATCTATATAAATACATATATGTAGGTGTGTATGAACTACCTATGAATATTCAACTTCATTATTTGATAAAACTTTATCAATTTTTTGAGTGAGATAGATATAGTGTAATGGCAATGGCAAATTTAGTGGTTAACTATAGCAAGCGTAATATTTAGTCTTGAAATTCTTTCCTATTAAAGCATAGAGTCCGAACTTGTATGTACATACTGTAGGGACGCAGACTGTCCTGGAAACTTGTATTACGTGAAGTGGGGAACTACTTTTAGTTAAACTAATAATTATAGCAAGTGCAGAGAAAACTCATTACTGATATGGAACTTTCGCATATGATTGACATGCGAAAACAGGTTCACAGTTCACACGCACATATATATGTAAATGTATTTTGAATTATGGGTAATAATTTTTACTTGAGTTGAGTGCTCATATATGTGTGGAAAGGAATCAAAGGAAGGTTTGCTCGTGTGTATGATAAAACACAGGAGTGACATAACCAGCATTGTAGGTATTAGCCCAATTGCTCTTGACTGCATAATTACATATATTTATTGGAGTGAAGAATTATTATCCTTCCATTTAGTATTTTTATTCCCTCGTGGACAGTCTGCTGGTATTATTCCTTTAAGTGTGGATTGAAAGGGAGCAGAATGTCGACTACACCTACGTCCAAGGCTTTGGAAGGAGAGTGGAACGGTTTTGTCTTCCGATTGGCAACGGATGAAGACTTTCCGAAAATCTCGGACCTCCTCCGGGATAACTTCTTTACTTCGGAGCCCCTCACTGTCTTATGGGGAACTTCTGAGGAGTATGAGAGGGACGTGGATATGATGTGTCGAGCAATGTTAGGGGACAATTTGAGCTTCCTGGCCTTGGATGCCGCCACCAACGAGGTGATTTAAAGCTGAAGAGAATTTGTATAATTTTCTAGTAACAGAGTAATTTTAATTTTTTCAAAACGTTGACTTTAAGATTTTTTTTTGTTTTTAAAGGTTGCAGGAGTGCGTCTGAATTTCCACAATGCCCGAGAGAGTCAACCCGCTCCGCCCACAAATCAAAACGCTAAGAGGATCACGTACTTACTGAGGCTGTTAAATGAGAAATCCCAGCTTTTTGATACGTACAAAATTGAGGAGTTTGCAAATTTATTCACTACCTGCGTTCATAAGAATTATCGTCAACGGGGTCTGGTCACGGAGATATACAGAAGGACAATTGCCCTGACCCGTGAGAGGGGGTACTTCTTAGCAATGGCAACTTTCACAAACCCTTTCTCGAGAGCAGGTGCTGCCAAAGTTGGATTCCAAGAATTGGCTCGAATCCCTTTGAAGGGGCTAAAGGATGAGGATGGAGAAGAACTAGCTCCTGGTGCTTCTGATGACTTCTGTATAACTCAAGCTGTTTACATTCTTTAACTATACACAGTATAGTAATTTAGCTTGGATAAAATTCAGGCAATTCTTAACACATTGGCATTGCAATTTTACCCCAGTGTTTCAACAACAAAAAATTCCAACAGTTCAAAAAATTCACAAAATTCCTGTTCAGTCAAATCGTTATTTTTATGTCTCAATTCATTGTAGGAGATGAACGCATCGTTTGACTCGGGTTGATATATTTTGTACAATAAACTTGACGCTGTATCAAAGTATCCTGTTATAATGGAATTATTATTTTTTTTTAAATTCAGAGCTCAAATTATTTCTCCACCTTGGCTTCAGTATTTTCAAATTCGTCTGGTGAATTAAATTTGAATGAATGCTTTTCTTTTACCCAATGAGTGGAAAGAGGCAGAGCCAACACACCAATTTCTAGAAGCTAGAACACTAAAATGCAATAGTCAAGGAGTAATTACGTCGAAAAAAAATTGCAAGTTGTGTACCATATCAAATATATGACATATCGTCGCTGAGGAGAGCAAATGGTCTACGTCCGTATGTTTCTGTACACAACATTTGCACCGTTTTGCCTCTTCAACGACGATACGCTCATATTTGCATTCAGTGTTTCAAGTGTAAATTGACAATCAATTTACTCGTTAAAGATAATTTTAATAGTTTTCAAGTATGCCTGTTTCTAGCTGCTAAACATCAAATGGTTCAACTGAATTTGTTATTACTACTTTAATCTGGTAATATATTTCAGCAGGACTGATGCACATGCATTATAGAATGATGTGGATAAAAGTTAAATGTTAATTATTCCAATGGTTTTGCAGACGTTTGAACTTTTTTCATGTCATTGTCTCTTCTAAATTTGAATCAAAATTCAAATATTTTTACAATTTTCGTAAGTACAAATTTTGATTGTAATTTGAATTGTTAGGAAAAGAATTCGAACATTTGATACATATATCCTACTGTAGAAACACCATAACTCCCAGTTTAGTTTTTGGTGGTCTGATAAACATCGTACGATGTTCAAATTATGCTAAGTTTGCCTTTTATCCCTGTACAAAATGTTTACAGTTGGTTGACTGTTTAAACTTAAAAAAAATTTTACAAACTTGTTTTTTATTACAGATAAAATATAGTTTCAAATTGAAATTCAATCAAAGTAAAAATGCTTCGCTCTACATAATTAAGTTTTCAGTTAGGCTTTTTCTTTAAGCACTGTGCCCTTCCTCATTGTCACTCTCAATGTCAAAGCGAATGATGCTCCTCTTCTTCCATGCGGCTATCATCATAGCTTCGTCAAAGACCTCATCCTCTTCCGCATTATCCGTGGGTGGCTTGGGAGAGCTCTTCGCGTGAATCACGACATACAACAAGAGTGTGGCTACTAGCACGAAGATGATCCCAGACACCACTGTCACTCCAATAAGTATCCCATTGAGATACGGAGATTGAGTTGGGAGCACAGGTTCAGAAGTGACCTCCAAAATTTCTGGTACTTGCTCATTGTCAGATGTCCAAGTTGGTAACTCTGTAGAAGTATGACTTATTGTTGTATTCTCTTTCACAGCCTTCCAGCTCTTCGGCAGGTGGAATCTCCAAAAAGAATTGAAACTTTTTTCATCCTCCATGTCCTGTTGTATTCCCATGATGGGATATTATTTCCAGACAAAATTTATTACAGTAGTTCATACCAAAACTCAGCCCAGGAGAAATGTCAAATAAACATGCGAGTGAATACCCGAAGAGTTTTGCCTACACAGAGGAGATTATTTTTCCAATGGAATGCAATTTGAAATCACTAATGACTGTATCATGATCAATACCTCAAAGGGGTTGAGCTGATATTGATTGCTCATGCAACATGATCTGTCAGTTAGGGACCTATTAAGCCTAATCTTGTCAAGATTTTTATCTACAGGTTCAGATTGTTCACATTTGCACATTTACATATTATCTCTAATTGACTATACGTTGTAGCAACTTCCAGTTTTTTCTCTAACAGTAACATGTGCTTCTCGTGATGAGAGATAATTGCGGCTTGAAACTTGAATGACTGCAAAGACACAATTGATCAATGAATGAAGATCTTAATCTCAGAAAAAATAAACGCTATGTAGTTTCATTCCGGAATATCTTCCTGGAAATTATCAAGGATCTCTGGGAAAGGTGTTAATTATCTAATTTAATTTCTATTCTTAAAACATACATGTATGACAATATATTCTTTAACAATCTGGGTCAATTTTTTATATTTTTAATGCCGATATATATTTGCATAAAGTGATTTGAATTCGAGGGAATAAGTTTGTATAGCTAGTAGCTACCACATAAAAAGTGTAAAATTTATGACGGAATACAAAATTTGCACTATTAGCAATATTGAATACTCACAGTGAGTCCACTCAATTGTAATGAATTTCACCTGCTCCTGTATAGATAAGCTATGCATATGTATGTATAGATATACATGTATGTATATAAACAAGATATTCAAAACAAATAAATAATTTAACCCCTGCTATATATCAAACGCCGTCCGTCTGTCCTACTGCATTGCTTGAACAATTTATTCGATAATTATTCGTAGGTTCCGCCATTATATCGGCGCGTCCTAGTTTTCGTAAACATGTGCACACAATATTCAGTGATTATTCGGAAGTGAGGATAAATTTGAAGATTAGATTTCACCTGCCTTTGTATCAGACAATTTATTTGGATGTTTGTACTTGTACCTTCAAATAATCTCTGAAAAATACGTTTGTTTGTAAATAGCAATGGGAAAAAAATCCAGAAATATTCATTGCAGCCGACGTTTCCTGAGCGGTTCAAATACTGTAAGCACTGAAACATTTCAACAGCCAAAAATTATTTCAATTGTCACGTAAGCCTAATTGGTTCCAGATAATTTCCCCAAAAATCACAGTACACAAGAGGGCGTTAACAACAGTGTAAGAATAACAGGCCAAATAAATGTGCATCCCTGCGCTGATATTTGAGGGCCGTTTTTTAATTCGTGTATTTTTAATTCCCCCAGTCTCCGAGACTGGGTACTTCAAACCGTTCTCACTCTTTTCCCAAAACACATTCAAACCTCCCGCCAAGAGATGTTCCAACCTATTTTGGAAAATGTTATACTTTTCGCTAATCCAATCATTTTGCAATTTATAATACACCCGGCTAGAAAACATTGAGTCCAAAATCCCACCATTGTGAGCGAATTTCAATGAATGATTCAAATGCATCTGCTCCTCAAGAATCCTCCAAACAATGTTCAAATCCGTGGACAAAGTAACCACCGCAGTCATTGGTTTAGTTAGTTCGGTTACTGTCAGATTCTTCAGATCCTGGTTGCAAGTACAATGAAACTGGTTGGAACGGAAGTGTGTCTCGTTGATTTTTCGATGAAGGAACACAACCGAGGCGTCGAAAAAAATAAATGGGTCATTTTTATAATATCCCTTAGAACAATATCGTATTCTTTCGGGAGGGAAGGTATTTGGACGGATCGTCATTGCGCCGCTATGAAAGCAATCGCCCCCTGGTAAATAAAAAGTGAAATTTTCCAACTCTCTCAAATACTTCCAATGCATTTGTGTTGGGAACGTTACCGCAAAATCTGATTTAAGCAATCCTTTGTAACTATTAGATAGAATAAGGGCCACAAATAACCACGTGGCCACAAGGCAGTTCGCAATTCTCGTTTTCCCATAGACACCTCCTCCTTGCTCTACAAGAGGGCATAAAGCGTAAAAACAGGCTCGCGTCCAGGAACGAAGTCCTTGGATGTAGTTCAGGTAGATGATCATAGCTAAGGCAACAATTGCTTTGGAAGCCCAAATCTGCCATCTGAACGGGGCGTAGTAAACTCCAAGTCCAGCGTTGGCTTGCCAGACGCCATCTGTAGTAATGAAATTGAACCGCCGGATGAATCCTGTGTCGTAAATTACACCGTCGGTGGCCGTTGACGATACTCGAAAACGAGGGAAACTTCCCCGAGGATGATCAAATTCATTGAAGCTAGCATTTATTCCATCGCATAAAACTGAAATCCCCTTTACAGCCAGAGTTGACTGAATTCTTAGACTTTCCAGTTCTAAACATAGGAATTCGGGATAAGCATCGGTATGAAGAATCCATTGTACAAGTTTCCCTTTGCCGATCCATGTCTCGTAGATCTTTTGTAAATTGGTGAGACAGTTCCCATCTTTAATATGGCATTCACCATTTTGATGACATAAAGCTTCGGATTGGTCTGTACGATCAAGGACAGCTGGAGCATTCTCGCAACCCACAAGTAATCTGAAATTAATCGTAGTAGTATTTCCAGGCTTCAAAACGTATATTGGGGTGTAGACGGAGATCGTATTTTGAATACTGTCTATGCCAAAGCAGCTTTGGAAGTTATCTGTATTACTAACTGGGCTCACTATGAAAAACGTTACTTCTAGGAATTTCAGAAACATTTCGTTTTGATTTGAATCAACTGGCAGTTGATATTGTTCCCTTTGATTTTGATAATTCCAAGTATTATCAGACGGAACTATTACATTTGAATTTAATTGACAGGAGCAATAATTGTTTCTTTTGTTAGGAGCTTGTGTAAAATTCCTCTCGGAAATAAAACCGACGTAGCAATTTATGAAATTTGTTTTAAAAATGAGAGGGTGGGAATACTCGTTTGCTCTGAAACCCTTGGAGTTAAAGTCGCAGGGAGGCAGGCTGGAGTTGATGACTATGAGTTCATAAGGCACCGTCACGGAGGAGTAATTAATGAGGTTTAATGTTTCTATCAATCTAATGTAACACGAGGAGTATGAATTTATTATGGGGGCTAGATTCATATTGTTTTCCTGGGTAAAATTCAAATTTAGTTGGATGCCAACGGAATCTAAAATGACCCAGGAAGCTATATACCAAAAAACTTCAGCACAACAAAATTTAAAAGACTGTCTCATCTTTAAGCATTGAATGTTTAAGCAGACAATTCAAACTAATGATCCTAAAGGAACTGGGGAGGTTATTCTCAGAAGATTTAAAATCCTAAATTTTTAAGTTACGATAGTTAGCCTTTATGGAAATAATGAGTTTCGATGTCGCAGCTTACGATATTGCAAATTCTTTTCGAGAATAACTCCCCTGGTCTCAAGTTATTACATTTTTGCAACCAAGTTGTAAGGCTCAAACAAGGACAATAGCGTTAAATATACATAATATGTGCATGCACCCATTGCCATTTTGATAATTGCCTCTTCACAGGAGAATGACGGCAAAGATAACTTCAAATGCTTACGTATAGTAGTTTGACTTCGTTTCCATTAATACCGAAATTCTTAGACTCATATTATGTGCTGGGAAGAATATTTGGTTCTTTTGTTGATTTGTTCCATCGTGCAATGATATTAGCAAAGCTAACCCACTACATGTTCTCGAATAAAATGACGCTATCGTATATCTAAAGTGCGTAAGTGGTCTAAATATAAAACTATCTTTTAATGAATTTTAAAGTATATTATTTGAGACAAGCAACAAACAAATTATCTTATTTCTAGACGCACAGAGTTAACCTATGTCTAAAATAAGTTTTTTAATTAATTAAGTACGAATTCATAAATGTACAGTAATACAATTTACAATATTTGTTTTACCATCCCACTAATGTATGGAAGTGGGCCAGTTACTTTCACCCACGCAAATCTCATCCTGCTTACTTTCCAACAATGGAAGAATACGATGATTGTCTCAGACTTTTACTATATAGTTTCAGTAACCAAAATACAATCATAATGGCAGATGTGAACATGAGAATTGGGGAAAACATCCTGGCAGAAACTCGCTGACACAGTTTGTACTGGCAGTGTCTCACAATATTCTGCTGAAAATTATTAACCTTGGCAGTTAAATTGTTTTTTCGGGAGTAATTTAAAATGCAGCATAAAAATCTCCGGCGGAATTTTCTCCGCGTAATAATCTCCACTCGGGCGTAGTAATCTCACGCGAAGTTTTCTCTGCTTAAACAGCTCCGCGTAAAAATCCCCGATGGAGTTTTCTCGTAACTCCGTCGCAATTCACGTGAAGGAAGTCCGTGTAGTGTCTTCTTCGTTGAAATTCTATATACCAATATACCATCACCGACATTACATGTATTAAGCAAATAATTAGCTAATGTATGCATATACATACTTATCTGTATTTACTTTGACATCATTGCCATATATGTCAAGTAGCAATAACCAAGGTTCATAATTTGTTTCTTGGATTGCTAAAAGAACTTCCCTGGGCTTTAGGTAGTGGGCAGCTTTATCAAGTTTATTTTCAAATTTATCCTGGAAAAGTTGAAAAATGTGGTTAGTTCTTAAAATTTACCGGGTCCAATATTTTTGTTACATAATTCAATTGAACATTTTACACTCCTTAAGTATTGAGCTGAGCTCGTTCAAAGAAAACAGTGCCATCTTGACACCGATCGTAAATGCATACTCCCATTGTTTTATCCGACTGATCGAAGCGTCCCCTATTATTAATTACGCCTCCATTTCTACTCCCTATGAACTGATCATAATCCCCTCGGGACAAAATGCCTGCTATTTTACTGCAAATAGCTTTACTTCAAACGTGTACTTCAATCCCATTGTTTTAAAAACCAACTTTCTTCATTGCTACGTCGGTTTCATATCTGAGAAGAACGTATTACCAACACCCACAAAGGTCACTAATTGTCCTTGTAAATTGAACGGAAATGTAATTGTTCCATCGTACGAAGCAAACGGCATGCAACTTCCAGAAGATCCCGACCAAGCTCGAATGTTCCTAAAATTCCCAGACTTGACATTTTTCATTCTGACTGTAAATAATGAAGCCGGCGACTTTCAAAGCTGCTTTGGTGTATACAGTATTCGTACGACGATATCTGCGTACACGCCCATATACGCTTTGCATTTCATAAATAGTACTACGGTGCTGTTCGGGCTCATTTCTAATGTCCTCAAATCTCTTGTTGTAAATAAAGACCAATCAGAGACGTTCATGGAACAAAATGGTTTGTGTGATCTCAAAAATGCTGGAGATTGTCTCTTCAGCTTGAAAACAGTCTACGAGAAATGGATTCAGCATGGGAAAGCTATTGAATGGAGTATACAGACTGATTCATATAATGCTAACTTCAACTGCGTTAACATCAACAGCATAATAAAGCTGCGGTCAGCCTTGTCTTCAAACGCAGTATCAATTTTATGTGATGGGTTTAATGTTAGCAACTGGGGAACTTATTGGCTCAGAATTTTCCCACATTTTCGAGCATCGGTGACTATAACGGAAGGTAAATTTTATCCGACTGGGTACGTTCGAAGGTTCAATTTTATTACTGCCGATGATGTTTGGCAAACCAACGCTGGGCTTGGAGTTTATTTAGCCTCATTCAGCTCGCAGATTTGGTCTTGGGTAGCATTCGTTGCTGCGACCATGGTCATGTATCTGAGATACATTCAAGGGATGTCATCATTGACATGCGCTTGTTTTTATGCCTTATGCCCTCTAGTGGAGCAAGCTTCAAGCGTCTCAACAAAAACTAGACACTTCAGCTGGTTAACACCCATGTGGTTACTGATGTCACTAGTTCTGTCCAGTAGTTACAAAGGCATGCTGAAGTCAGACTTTGCTATGACCTTTCCAATACGAACGAATTGGAAGTATTTAAAAGACTTGCAAAATTTCACCCTGTTTGTATCCGGGGGTGACTGCATTGCGGAAATTCGTAATAATCGAGTAGTGAGTCAGTCAAAGAATTTTTACTACAAAGGAGGAAGAGTTTGCTACGACCTTCCATATGGACAACAACAGCAGTTTTTATTTTATGACGACTCGTCTATGTTCCTGCATCTCGGGCTTAATTCCACAAAATTTAAAACGAACCAATTTCATTGTACGTGCAACCAGTTCCTGAAAAACTTTATTGTGACGGAATTAATGCAGCCCAAGACTGCGGTGATTGCTTTATCTACAGATTTGGAGGGGATTTGGAGGATTTTTGAAGAACAGACAAAATCAAATTATTCTTTGAAATTTGCTCATAATGGTGGAATATCGGACCCAATGTTTTCTGGGCAGGTATATTATACTTTGAAAGATGATTGGATCAGTGAGGAGTACAATCTATTCCAGAAAAGGTTGGAACACGCCTTAGCAGGTGGGTTGCATGTATTTTGGCAGATGTTAGAGAACGCCTGGAATCCCAGCTTCGGGAAATCATCTGTAAACGGAGTTGGAGAAAGGCGAAGTACAAAAAAGCCCTCGAATGTTAGTTCTGGCTTGCATATTTACTTGGTTTGCTATTTTTCAGTTGTTGTCAATCTTGGAATTGTAAGTGTTTTTTGTGGGGAAATTGCTTGGTTTGAATTTAATTTACGGTTCAGTCGAAATACTAAAATTTGTGGGTAAATCAAGATGCATTTGGTGTGGGCTGGGGATACTTTGCTATAACAGGAAAATAACAGGAAAAATAAATTGAAGTGAACAAGAAATAAAATATCTGCTGGATTATAAACCAGGCATTTGGTATTTTGAACTGTCTATGTTACGAAGATAGTATTGTCTTGATTATGTTTGTAAATATGGATACATACATATGTCCAGATTAAATAAGGAAGATTATGAAATCAAAATGGCATTAACTGTATATCGTACTAAAATCAACACCGGAGCAGGGGTCATACATTAGTAGTAAAGTGATTGTAATCAGTTCATGGTAAGTGGATGTAAAATATTTAGGTCAAAGTCCCAGTGGTTCCAAAACGGACAGACTTCAAAGGCATGTTATGCTGAATTAATTTAATATTATTGGGTAAAGTCTGGATTCGATAGCGTTATTGGTGTGTATTGTAATTGCTTTTAGACGCCCCTCAAGTTCCTGCTGAACATAATTTCCCAAATGTTTAGCCGCGTGTTCTCATGCAAATAAACTCCTGTCAATGCAGCAGCTTATCCTTAACTTAATCCCACATCCCGAGGAAGCGACGAACAAACCTTTGTAAAAGAAACTGTTTACGATTAGCTTTTGGGGATAAATACAATGAAACCAAACTGTTGAAATAATCCTGGTCATGGTCATAATAAATATCGACTTGAAAAAAAAACTTCACAATTTCTTAACAAAATATGGCAAATCCCCAAGGCAGAGCATAAATCAACTTGGCCTTTGTAGCAGTCATGCAGCTAATGATTTGCTAATCACTTCTAAATTACGTTGGAAATTCTTCTAGGTAGCCTGCGTTTAATGGTCATTCCGATGTCATTGCAGACCTGGATCATAGATTTTCATACTGAAGAGTCATATTTTGTTGTACAAACAATGAAATATATTGCAAATATTTAGCCTTAAAGTATAAAAATGTTGTACAAGACAAATGTGTAGTAAAGGCTAAAACGCATTTATTTTAGCAATTGTTTACAAGAATTGTAGGCAAAGTAATTCAGATGTTTGATGCAATTTTTCCTCTTACGCATGAATGAAAAGGATGAACTCGTCTCGGCACCGCAAAAGACAATGTAACTTTTTATGGAACTTGTTATCCCAAATTTCAAATGCCTCCAAAAATTGCGAAATAAATTACAGCTATAAAATTTACTTTGAAACTATGCTTGGTACGCTTAATTATTTTAACATTGAGAACTGGAATCACACTTATCATATGATGACCAGACCAAAATATTTGGTCCGGACCTGAACATTTACGAAAAGAGCGTAGAGCTCTAAGAACAGCTAACGAAAATAATTTACAATTAGAGATCTACGAACCGAAGTCAAAATATGTTTTGAAAATGATTCGGTGCAGAAGAGAGCAATTTACTTACTGGGTCAACGCAAAAAAAAACAAATCGGGTAGAAAACTTGATACCCGAAACCATACTTGCAGCCGTTCAGTTCATAAAGTGGTGAACTGAACTGAACTAGCCCTTATTCTTATTGTTTTTGAATGAACTTGAACGAACTAGCTAAATGCAAACTTTTGATTGAATGAATTTGAATTGAACTCAGAAGAACTTATTTTGAATGTGAACGAACGTTCATCATACGTTCAAGTGACGCAAATTGAACTGAATTGAACTTAAGAGTCAGGGTTTGAATATAAGTTCATATAATCATGAACACAAAACGAATATTATACAAAATATCTCTAAATTGCATGAAAATTTTTTTTTTGTAATCTTAAAAGATAGCACTCAGGTTTTTGATAATACATTTCAATGACATTGAATTACAAATCAATCAAATTGTTTACATGTAAACAGATTTTTACATTCAAGAACGAGTATTTAGCACATTTTGGCCGAAGTTGCATTAATTAAAAAGCCCAATAATTGTAAGAATAGTTATATGATTTATTAATTTAGAAGCGCTTGGTTTTTTTACATTGATTGTTTACCAGAAAGCTCAAATTCAATGCTGCTTTCAAAACACCGGAGTTTCGAAAGCAGTTATTTAATCAGTCATTTAGTGTGAGAGGGGTCTCACACATCCTTATGGGAGTACAAGTACTCCCATACTTATGTATATTTAAGGGTAAGTGGGGTGATTGGAACTGGGAGTTCCAATCATCCTCCACTTCAGGTTTAGTCCTGCTGGACTATTGCGACAGAGGAATAAAGGACTCTCTCACAAGAACTCAAACGCTCCACACTTGAGCCTCCTCTCAACATTATTTTTCATTTGGTGCGCTCTCATAATTACGAGTATCCTAGTCCCAAGTTTAGTTTTTCATAATTTCAGAGACTATTAGTTATATTTTAGTTATTTAATTAGAATTAGGAAAGTCAATCCTGACATTTTTTGGTGGAGGTGCGTGGCTTTCCCCCTCTGCCTTAGCAAGCCAGCGGGTCCTCACCTCTCCAGCTGCCGAGACCACGCGTCTCATTCCGCCCCAGCAGCATCAGCAGCAGAAGGAACAGCGTGGCCATCAGCTCACACTTCTGAGCCACCATCTTCTCCCACGCCGTCCTCCGTGCCCAGCAGTACTGCATTGGACTCACCACGCCGTTCACATCTACTCATCCCGGCTCTCCAACTTTCTACTAGGATTTCTCATTTTCCAAATAATAGTAAAATTTGGAAAATCCGGTGGATTATTACTTGTGACTTGAACTCTTGTGCTCCAATTAAACCTTTTAGTGACACCGAACTGAACTGAACTGTAAGTGAAAAGTGTGTTAATTTCAGAGTAATTTTGGATTTTTCGTTTTGGATGACCAGGAAAGGTGAATGTATCACTTGAATTTCACTCACTCTCCTTCTCACCGAATTTATTTTGACCATGCACCTTATTTTGAATAAATTATGATTCAGTTTTTCAGTATATTATATGCTAAAGTGATAGTGTGATTCAGAAATTATTTTCGGATTTATTTTTGGAGTAATTTTTCTCGTATTTTGGTATATGAGTTCGTGATTTTTTTACTACCACTCAAGCTCTGATTTGGGAATTATCCTCAATTTTCTTAGCCGTTTCAAATAATTATTGCTCATTCCATTTGTATACTTATTTTCGGAATTTTTACCTTACTTTCTGTGTGGAAATTTTTGGGTCCAAAATTCATTTCCGTTCTTTTTATTATTTCGGGTCAGGGACGCCGCGACCACGCCGTTTCTTTCATAAGCATTGCCTTGCATTCTAAGTGCACGGTCGTACAATCAACGAACTCTAATTTTCAATTATTTTTTGACCCATCTACTTCCTGCATAAGGCTTATTTAAGGTTTCTTCGTATTATCGAAATTTTTGATTATATTTTGAAAAACCTGGCTTGGTCTCACATTGCCCCTCTATCACAGTGTAGTTCCCTTCCTACAACGTGGCTCACAGTAGAAAAGCCTTATAATTGTACCTTTCTCTTCACGCCTAATTCCCTCATCTCATTTTTGCTCAAATTCCCAATAATTTTGGAATCCAGTTCGGAATTTTGTATTTTCCTGATTCCCTACTCAAAAAATTCTGTACGCTCGTTATTTGTCACATAATTCTGTCAGTTACGGTAATCCTCAAATTATTCTTGACCACTGGTAGGAAAAGCCTTAGAATTGTATTTTGCCCGTGTGAGTTAATTTTGCTCTCACTCGTCACTCTCATTCATGCAATTCCATCTTTGATTAGAGTTGCCGCACTTTCAAAATTTCAGCTTATTTTGAAGCGTGGCATATTTATTTTTGAATTAATTTTGAATCTCCACTTCCTCTGGCCATTTTCGTTTGACCGTGCTGAGGAAAGACCTTACAAGTGTAATTTCTTTTTCCCTGTTATCCTCTCACAGACTCAGCATTTATTTGGCCAATTTACTTTTTGGTTTCATTATTATTTTTGAAACTATACTAGTCTCACGTCGCTCCTTCAAAATAATTTTTGAAATTTTTGAGCCTATTGCTTTTTGGGCCTCTCACGTACTTTCCTCCAGTGTCCATACGGTAGGAAGGCCTTACTACTGCAATTTCATTTTTCCGAATAATTTTTGCCACTGAATCTCCTAGCCTGTTACGACTGATTGTTATTTTCCTAGTACGAGTGTATACTTTTTTCTCCTACGAGTGGATAATTATTTTGAAGTAATTCTGAACTTTGTCATTGTTTTTTGTGATCCGTCTCATAACACCCCAGCGTATCATTATTAATCTAATTCATCGTACTTACTGTATACTTTCCATCAGTCACTCTATCACACACAGTTATATGTCTCTGGCATTGGAATTTATTTTTGAGTTTAGTCTATTCTTCCAAATTACAATTTTTGAAATTTAGGAAGAACACAGTCATCCATTATAACTCCCTTAATTAATGTGTGGTGGCATAGTCCGTATACCTACCTACAGTCCATACGTTGGAAAAGCCTTCGAATTGCAATTAATTGAAATTACAATTCCTGCTTTTCATCTCACTTCACACATTCATTCCTCTTGAATTTTTATATCCTCCGTATGCTCTGTGATCCTCCCTACGTATATTCCATACCTGAGAATTAATCCCAGTACCTTCGGAATTTCAATATTTAATTGAAATTTTGAAATTATTTCGTCTGAATACACTTCGCCCCTATTCGTTGTGATCACAACAATTATCCACGACCCTGCTCACATTCAATTCCTAAATTTCAGAAATTAATTAATTACGGTCCATTGTACTTTACAATTTATTTCGGGAATCTAATATTCCGCTTTTGCCACAGCATTCTACCAAGTATTTTCACGAATTACATGAAATTTATGCATGGTCGCTAATCCATTTGTATTTTTTTTGAGCTTTTGAGGTTTACATTCATAATTTTGAAGATCCTCCATCTTGGATTTCCAAGTTCGGCGTGGTCATCAGTCCATTCCATCTGCCATTCAAGATAAGGCATCGGGACCTTCCACATACAATCAGTGCTGATTGTGCGGTCAACTCCTCCGAGGTCAGCCTTTGTATTCCTCAAGGTTGAGACGGTACTGATAATTTATCCGCGGCTATTACATTCAGGTCCATTTTGAATAATACTGATTACTATTGCTAATCCAATTATCATCATTTTGGAAATCTATTAACAAAGACTGAATTAATTATTCCTTTTGCGTTAGAATTATCTTCGATTCTAGGTATCTTCGTTTTTCGACTTTGATTTTTACAAGGTTGTGTTCCTACTGATATCATTCAATATTTTTTGAATTTTTTGAATTTTCGATAAGTTTAGACGCTATTCCCATTCACATAATATCTCGTTTTTTGCATATGATAATATCCAGGACTGTCGATCCTCTGATATTATCTAATTACTATTGTGTGATTACTTATTTAGCATCTTTGACTAATTATCATAATTCATCATCACAGTAACTACACAAATCTCACTTTGCATTCATTGCATTTAAAATTGAATTCGATTATACCACAGAGACTTACAACTTACAATTTAATTCTAATTGACATTTTTGGATTACTAATTATCATCCGTTTATAGGTTTTTGTAATTATTCAATTTACACCTTTGTCCGTGCTAGCAATTTTTTTTAGACGCAACCCATTTCAACAATGGATCAACAATCTGCTTGGACTTCCTTTGACCCTTTCGGGGATTTCTTCCGTTCTCCCACTGATCCACCACAACAATCTAGTGGACATCCGGATCCTTTCACTCGACACCCCATGTTGGGTCCATCACAGATGAACGTCCCTGTCGCTGATTTACTCGGCGCACGTAACCCAAAGTCATCTAATGAGAGGTACAGACGCTTGGATCGCTTTCGGGCTGAAGTCGAACAATATTATAGCGACGATGACCCTAGGGCCTTCGTCCGCCATGTGGATTTTTACTCCAAGGACATGTTCGTTAGTCCTGATTCCGTGGTGCTTAACTTGAGGAAATTCTTCCAGAAGTCCCCGGACAAGGCCGTCCAGGAATGGTTCCGTTCCGAATTTCCCCGGATCCGCCTCTATGAGGAGATGGGAAAACCTGTCAAGGAAATATGGCAGTTTGTCTCTTCCAGCCTCATCCGGAGGTTCGACCATGAGAACCTCAAGCCAGCGAAGCAGGCAGCCCTGGATTCCTTCCGCTATACAGCAGGGATGTCCGCCGATTCTTTTGTTGCAGAATTGCAACATTTATGCCTGGATCTGGATCCCCGGATGACGGATGATGCCATCATTGAGAAGGCTCGTGGGAAGCTGCCTCCATCCATCGACTCCTTTGCCGTCACGCTTTCCCGGAACATCCCGGAGTTCATTAAGAACATCCGAGGACTTTTGCGGAACACTCCGATGGACACTAATGTCCGGTTTCGGTCCTCCACGTCTGCTTCCCAGGCTCCACAACTGAACGAAAGTTCAGTACGGGCTACAAATCAGTTGGTCTGTGATTACTGCAACCGCAGTAATCACCACTGGAAGCAATGTCGGAATTTCCAGCGGGATGTGGTGAATGGTAACACCTCTCGCATCATGTCCAACATGGACACACGTAATTCCCGTTTCCTTCATAATGGTAATCAGGCGCCAGGTCCTAATTATAATAATGATGTATCCTCTCAGGGAAATTTTCAGAATTCACCGGCACATTCCAACGGGAATTGGAATTCTTCGGGTTATAATGCCAATTCCAGGCAATATCAACCACCGCCGGATCCACTCCAAGGGGTAAGTTTCGTTAAAATAGACTTCCTTTTGGCTATAAAAATTCACCGGCTGTATACCAAACAATGATGGATACAGTACTTGGTGATTTAAAATATACGATTGTGTTAGTCTATATTGATGATTTACTAATTTTTGCTAATGATTTTGATACGCTCATGTATCGTCTTGAACTTGTCCTAATGCGTGCTCAAAAGTTCAATTTAACCTTTAAAATTAAGAAATGCTATTTTGCCTTTAACGAATTACACTTTTTAGGACATGTCATTTCTGGAGAAGGAACCAATCCTGACCCCGAGAAAATTGAAGCTGTCAGAGTATTCCCCAGTCCTAAATGTCTCAACGAAGTCCAGTCATTTCTGGGCTTCTGTAATTATTATCGTACTTTCATTAAAGATTTTGCAGGTAAAGCCAGACCTCTGCATAACCTAACTAAGAAGGATGTTCCATTTGTATGGGGTGAAGAGGAGGAAACAACCTTCCAAGCTCTAAAAGATGCCATGGTTAATGCTCCTGTTTTAGATTATTTTGATGCTGAAGCTTCCATCCGAATTGTCTCTGATGCGAGCGGATATCGCATAGGAGCTACCTGTGAACAATCCAGGGATGGTAAAATCTGGAGGCCCATTGCATTTGCCTCTAGGTTATTAAAAGGAGCTGAACTAAATTATTCTAATCCCGAAAAGGAATGTTTAGCTATTGTGTATGCTTTTGAGGTTTTTAGGCCTTACATTTATGGAAGGAGAATACAGGTCCGTACTGACAATGCTGCTCTCACATCCCTCTGTACTATGAAGGACCCTCACTCCAGGATAGCTCGTTGGCAAATAAAACTAGCCCAACAGGATAAGGAAATCATACATGTTCCAGGCAAAAATATCCCGCATGCTGATTGTTTGTCTCGGTATCCTTTACGCTCTTTAACAATAATTCCCTCTCAAACAAATGTTGAGGGAGAACCTAATGTCCATGCTATAATTGGTGGTAATATTGAGGAATTTATCGAACATCAAAATAATGATGATCATTTGAAAACCATCATTCAAAAGATACAAGTACCTAATCAATGTACTGGAAATAATGTAAATGGCTTGTCTAAACATTTTACTTTGATCCAAGGGTTATTATTTAGATTAGACAAACGCTCTGTGGACCCCTACAAACTTGTGGTGCCAAAATCTCTCCGTGGAGCAATTCTGAAGTTAGCCCATAACGACGCACTTGATGGAGGCCATGTGGGCATATATAAGACTTATCAAGAACTTCACCGTCGCTATTATTGGAAGGGGATGCCCAAAGACGTCCTTAGTTATATTCAAGGTTGTCCTACGTGTCAGGTGGCTAATCCTGCAACCACAAAGCCACTTGGGTTAATGAAAATTGTTCCCCCTCCAGAGGATGTATTTACCCGCATAGCTGTTGACTATGTGGGCCCCATTGACCCTATTTCTAGGTCAGGTAATAAGTATATTTTTGTGGCTATTGACCACACTAGTCGATTTGCGTGGGCAGCAGCAACTCCCACTAATACTGCCCTAGATTCTTGTAAATGGGTGAAAAAGTTAATTTTCGAACAAATCGTCGTTGTTCCATTCATTGTCACGGACAATGGCCCCCATTTTACAGCCATTGAATTTGTACAATTTTTACAAAAACATGGAGTCATTCATATTAAAATAATGCCTAATCATCCCTCCTCTAATGGAAATATTGAGAGAAATAATGCTAAGATCAAACGATACATTAGAAAATACGTATCTGCCAAAAGGGATAATTGGGATGAATTCTTAGGAAAAGCTTGCAAGGCACATAACATGCATGTACATGCTATTACAAAATTCTCCCCATTTAGTTTGGTTTATGCTGCTATACCACGGTTTGGTCCACGTATACCTCGCCGGCGTAAGAAAGGCCGTACAAATGTCAAGTCTCCAGATGGTTATGTTCCGCCTAAAACTACGGCTCGTGAAACAATAAGGTCCCCTGTACAAACGAGATCTAAAGTCTCGCACGTTGCTCAAGAGACCGTTCCTCCGATAATAAATCCAACCACAGCACCCGTATTACCACCAGACCCTGAACACATAGCAGTCTCAGGAATTACAATTAATCCTTTAGCTCTAAAGTCACGTCCCGATGGTGTTAACTCTGTACACTCTCTCTTAAACCCCCTAATTTTTGAAACAAGTCCCACTTCCTCCAATGAAGACTATGTTATGACTAATATAAGTCCCGAAACAATGCCCCGTCTTTTTGATGAGTCAAATAATTATCCTTTGAATCATGATACCAGTGGTGACTCCAGTCCGCCATTTTTGACCCCTAATAATCGCTCTGATAACTCTTTTAATGTTAGTGTCTCTGAAAGCATTTTGAATACGGAGCCCACAATGTTCAATACCCCATTAGAACTTCCCTCGGATGAGTTTCGTTCTCATGTAACTTTACAGAAGAGTTCTAATTCCTCAATAGTTCCTCAAAAAAGCATTACTGACTTTTTGGATGAACTTACTGCTCATGTTAGGAAAACACTATTTCCTCATTCCCAATTAGTATCAAGCGATGTAGATATACCCAAAGAGCAGGAAACATTAACCTTAATTAATCCCGTAGTACCCAAAGTTACTTCGCCTATACCAATGCAATTTCCAGATAGAGAAATTATTTGTCCTCATGCTGTAATCCCTTTGACGGAAATACCTAGTGTAAAGGATACTTCTATAACGTTAAATTCCAAAGTGCTTCCCAATGTCACTTTGCCCCTACAAACTGAGAAAGCCATAATTTCTCCTATTGAAGTTAATACTCGAACTACAATACCCGACGTATTAGATATTGTAGCTCCTATCACGTCTGAAGTACTTAATGTTGTATCACCCCTAATATCACATGTTATTGAGAGAGAAATAATTTCTCCTCCAGTCATAAGTACTCAACTTACAATTACGAATGAACCAGATGCTCTCACAGCTTTGATCTCCGAAGTAACAGTTGCTTCGCCTCAACTGACCGAAGCTATTGGGAGAGAAATTATTTCTCCCACTCCTGTTTGTACTCCGACTTCATTAATTAGTGAACCGGAAAATTTAAAACCTGTAAAGTCCATAGGATTTCCAGTCACTCCGCCCCTTCCTATACAAAACATAGAGAGTAAAATTATTTCACCTACTCCCGTTTGTATCCGTGCTCCTGTAACTAATGAGCAGGAATCCTTAGAATCTGCTAATTGTGAGCAATCTCGAGATACTTCGCCCCTAATAGTACACCATATTGAGGCTGAAAAGATTTTGACCAATACGGATTGTAGTACATTAACTGGTACTAATTTTCAAATACCCACCGTGGAAGTCATTTCACCTTCTACTGGTTCTGCGAGTATCGAACTCTCATCGATATTGCCCAATCCATTCTTGTCCCCTCCAAAGTCAGAGGTGATCACCGTTAATTCACAGGTACAAGGTAATGATCCAATATTTCCTTGTCCTCCGGAATTAACAGTACCGGAACTTATGGTTTCATCTCCAGGTCCCCATATAGTAATTACGTCACCATCTGACTCCTTTACTTTCGTAACCCCCGCTTGCCCCAAAACCGCTAGGCTGAGTGATTTTGATGAAAATTCTTTTGAGAATTTATCATCCTTGATTAATTCTCAGATTTTTTCTCCATTTGATCCTGCAATGGAAGAATCTACACTTGACACTAGTACGGTGCTGCCCGTCCTGCTGCTACAGCTGTAGCACATAGGAATTATAGAGGGAGCCCTCAAGCCTCCGAAGTTAGGCCCGCGGAGCTTAGGCGTGGTGGCCGACAGAGGACGCAAACTGTCCCTCATCAAGCCCCTGACTTTAGGGAAAAGAGAAGGAAATAAGAAGGGGTGGTAAACCCTTTATGAGTATCACCTGGTTCTTTATTTATTTATATGCCAGTTAAAATACTACTCAGGTTTATGGTGTGGTAATCAGAGATTCGGTGGTCACTTACACAAGTAATTGAGGTAATTAATTATGTTGTTTTTGAAGGAGTGAGGAAGTCTGTCGACACGGGAATAGGACTTGGACATTATATGCAGGATAAATAATGACATTTTATGAATATTATTTAGAGGTTGATAAGGGACGGAGTTTAACTTTCCTTTCTCTCAAATCCTTATCCCAAAATTCCTGAATTACACTACAGGGACTACTTAAGTTTATGCTAAGTACTTAAAAATATACAATTGAAATTCTGGGATAATTCAATGGAGGGTAAAATACCATTGTAGGAATATGTATAAATTAAATGTGATAAGACAACACACACAAATTATACATTCACTTTCCAATACTCCTTGCACATATTTAGGGCCCAATTATAAAAGGAAAGAAAAGGGTCAGAATCGATGTCTGATTCTGACATTATCTTTCCTTTCTAAATATTTCCCTTTTGAAGATAGCCTCCTACCTTTCTTCATAATTCCTTGAAGATTAGAGTCCAGAATCGTTGGTGATGGGCCTGCCAAACGTTATGGGGAGCTTCAAAGAGACCAATATGCTTATCTACCTCCTCATTCCTAAAAATCCTCAAAATAGCTGATAGGATCCTTAAGTTAAAATATGTTAAAATCTTTAGAATTCTTATCTTAATCCTACAGCTAGTTTGCGACCACGACGAAACGACCCACAAATAATATCTCCAATTTATTTTACAATTCAAATTATTCAAACTATTCAATAGCTCTGCTATTTCATTTGGGGGATAATTGTGGGGTCAAAATTCTTGAAGTTCTAAAACCATATCTCACTTTTCGAATCCATCCTCAGTCGTGGTCTCCAACTCCAGTTAGAAGGTCTCTTTCTGCTCTCCTAATAAGTATTTCTGTCATCAATCGATTTCCTTTGGACTTACTACTAGATTCTGTACTCAATCTGTTTGGTTCAGCCGCCACTATTGTAAGTATTTTTACAAAAATAAACACAGCTTCGAAATATAGTGTAATTGTGTAGTGGTGCACACTTTGGGAGTGATTTTGAGGGTCTGACAAAAGCAAAATTTAATTGTTAATTATTTTGTAGCTATTAATCATGACCCAACAACTTTTATGGAAGGAGAAACCCGTGTTTCCAACTAGAATTTGTAATCGATTCGTCAGGGAACAAATTCAGCTCCGCATCTTGAAAGAGATTCCAACTGTCAAAGTGGTGCCTGGGGACTCTTGCGATTCTATGGAAGTGTCGATTCTGATGAAAGAAGTTCAGAATAACCTAACATCCATCATTCCCACAGAGCAGCTCCTTCAGAGTTATCGAGAGGAATTTTTTAACATGTATTTACGTTTGACAGACACGGAATCTCACCAAGCTCTCAATGTACGACTCTTCGACACCAGAATTCAAACGGAAATTCCGGAGTCCTTCACCACTCTGTCATTATGTCAAGACCTGGACAACCTACGCAACCATGTGCCATCCTCTTGGTGGGGTCGATTTGTCCTGCTGTTTAGGGTGCTCACTTTTCAGCCGTATGACCTCCCCATCTTATTTTGCTTCCGTTGCACCAGTCAGGAGCATCTTGAGTCATCTTGCTCCCAAAGTCCAGTTCCCGAAGACAGCTTGATTTCCGCAGCTGAGTCCCGACTGTCTCACCTTCAATCAGCTATTTCCAAAGCCGAAAGACTGCTCGAAAAATTGAAGAGCCCAGCATCACATTTAACGCCACGGGCTTTGTTCGCTGCTTCATTTTCCGATGTTCCCTCCATCCAGACACCCTCATCACGATTCATTTTAAACGAGCCATGGTACAACGGCCCTACATTCCGCACTTTGATGGGTAACCAACCACCGGAGATTACAATAACGGCGGCCAATGGAAATTCCAAGCTATTTCACAAGCTTGTGCTCGTAGCCAGTTCAGCAGCAATGGCCCTATATTTTCAAAAGCGAGACAAAGAACCCTTCGTCACATTGGATTGGCCAGACTGTGATCCAGCCATATTGGAGCTATTATGGACGTTCCTGTATGACGGACGAGTCTCCGTTCCTCCATCACAGCTGACTCTCATGAAAGAACGTTTTCTTATGTTAGGGATCAACTACTACTTGGCTTCCGAGCATCCATTTCAGGGGTTAACTATTGCTGGAAATAACTCTGCCTCCCCTTCTGCTCCAAAGTAGAGATCCTCCTTATGTCACTTTGTTTTCCCTTCTCCCTCTCCCTTCATACTTGTCAATTTTGAACTCTTTCTCTTACAAGTTAATTCCTATTTTTGTGTCAACCTGTTAACGTTTATGACACAATCACTAAACGTTTATTGCCTGTGTAATAATTTAACTCAATATATAGTCATTTTTGTGTGCCTATATAAGACCTCGCTTCCTTTCCACCGTCTCATTCCTCAAAAGCTCCTTGTATGGATACATTACTGTTACCATCATTATTACTCTAATTAATATTGTTACTCCTCAGCTAATTCTCATTAATATTTGAGAAAATTTGTACTTTATTTGGGTAGGTATATCACCGAATCTCCGCTGCTTACACTTAATTATTTTCTCTACCCCCACATTCGTAATTCATGGGCTTGTGTTAATATTTGGTGTTATAGGGAATTAGTTAAATTTATTCGTTAATTAATTTTCTGTTTTCATTATATTTCAGGACTGAATATGGCGGCTATGGCTCCTCCGGCTCCCCCTAACTCACCCAGGCGGATATCGACCTGCTTCAGTCCAAGACCTTCATAATTCACCACCTCATCACAACTTCACAATGGTTCAGGTGTGTCGCCCAGTGTGATGAATTCATCGAACTTGTCAAGTCGTATTCCATGGGACACATTGGAAATCACACTTCCTATTCACATTCTCACCCTGTGGATCAACTACTACCGCTACAGACTCTCATCTGTAACCTACCGCAAGTAGCCACTCGACAAGCTGAGTTGATTATTTTACGAAGGATGTATCACCGTCTGCGCTCAATACGTCATCGGGCTAATTACATGTTAAATATTCCATAATATCGTATATCTGATGTGTGGTTTTTGTAGGTTTTATTTTGAGGGGGACGTATATTCATTATTCATCATTCTCTTCGGGTTTATACCCTTTTTTTGTTTATTTTTTGACATCCTAAGTGGTCACTTGACCCATATTTGTAATTCAAATTAATTATATATATATGTTCAAACATGTATGTATGTCCACCGCCATGAGTCGGGGACGACTCATTCCCCTGGTGGGGGGAAAATGTGAGAGGGGTCTCACACATCCTTATGGGAGTACAAGTACTCCCATACTTATGTATATTTAAGGGTAAGTGGGGTGATTGGAACTGGGAGTTCCAATCATCCTCCACTTCAGGTTTAGTCCTGCTGGACTATTGCGACAGAGGAATAAAGGACTCTCTCACAAGAACTCAAACGCTCCACACTTGAGCCTCCTCTCAACATTATTTTTCATTTGGTGCGCTCTCATAATTACGAGTATCCTAGTCCCAAGTTTAGTTTTTCATAATTTCAGAGACTATTAGTTATATTTTAGTTATTTAATTAGAATTAGGAAAGTCAATCCTGACATTAGCAAAAAACTCTTGCTTCAGTCAAAGCTCCAAACTATAAAAATAAAAATAAATGTCACTTAAATATATCGTAATTTACACGCTAATGACAGATAAAGTGAACTGAACTGAACGGCCGAAAAGTATATAATGAATTGAACTTTGAAAAAAGACTGCAAGAATTAACTGAACTGAACGTAACGACTGGAAAATACGCAGTGAATTGAACTGAACTAGGACATGATTTTAACAAAGGGAACTGAACTTAACTGAACGGCACGAAAAATTTTGGGATGTGAATGGAACTGAATTTGAACTTTGGACCAAAACTGCAAGTATGGCCGAAACTGTCCCGAGAGCAAAATATACCAAAAAAATCAAACTCGAATCCGACTCGTTCCCGAAACCACGAGTTTCCCGAACTCGAACAGAAACACTGGAGGACATTGCCCCACCCGAAAGACCTGTAGTTGGGCCAATAATAAGGATGAACTCAGTGGTTGTTTCTAGTTGAGCAGCTGAGCATTATAATTTGTAAATCTTTTCTCGCCCCAGTAAAGAAGTTTACCCGCTAAATATCTATGTCTAAAGACATTCCTTGCATGTTGTCTCACCTTTCTTTTCCTGGTTTGGTGTATACTGTCTAAGTCTACTGTCGCAAAGTGTCATTTATGTTATAAACATTTGAGATTTTATACGTTCTAAACACTATTACCCCCACAGGTTTTATTTAATTCTGTATTATGTTCAGAAACGGAAGTTTCAATATCGATTCAAGTACCTCGATCGAGAGTATCGATGCAAATTCCTGGTGCGAGTTGATATCTGTTGATGAATTTGTAGAGCACAAATTCCACAGTAAATAAAATTGCTGCAAATAAATTGCAGTAAAACAGGACTTCACAAACCATGTAAATGTTCACCCCGGAGTTTTTGTTTGACGAAAAGCCTTGTCTATTAATATCACTTTTAACTGCAAATTGTTTTTGCGACAAGGCTATCGTAAGTCGATGCATTTTAGCCCAGTAAAAATTCAATCCGCTCGAAAGAAGCTGTCGTAATCTTTTTTTCATTACATGATATTTGTCTGGAATCAGATCCCCATCAAAAATGACATACATAGTTTCGAGAAACGTGTCATCCAAGACATTTCCATTATGAGCAAATTTTAGGGATCTATTCTTTTTCATCTGTTCTTCTAAAATGCTCCAGTGCAAATTCAGTTCGGTTGAGATTGTTAACACAGCAGTTTTGGCTTTCGTAAGATTCGTCATAGCTAATTTGGTCAAATTTTCGTTACAGATGCAGCGAACATCTCTAAAAGCCTCATATTTTTCAACGTTCCATCTCCAGTATGATAATTCACCGTCCCTGTACGTAACTGAGGAAAAAATTTCAGAGCATGTGCGGTTGTTCTTATATACATATTCCACTTCATAAAACCAACGCGAAATTCTTGTACAAGCACCTCCAGGAATAAACAGTGTAAAATTTTCTAATTCTCTCAGTTTGGTCCATGGCATTTGCATTGGGAATGTAACTGAAAAGTCCGATTTGATCATTCCTTTGTAGCCATTTGAAATTACCAAGGCCATGAGAGCCCAAATGGATACGACAGATTTTATTTTACGATTCTGCATACAGAATTTCATTGACTGATCAATTAGTGTTCCGTATAGAAAACAAATAGCTCCTGCAGTTTTCGTTTTAGCACCAACGATCTTTGCAGACAAGAAAATAGCCCCTGCCAAAATTGCTGTAGTCAAGCATACCCAAACCATGTGTTCAAATGGAGCGTAGTAAATATCCAGTCCATTCCTGGATTGGGTCACACTGTCAGAAGTAATAAAGTGAAACATTGGCAGATGACCAAGGATTTGCATGTTACCAGCTTCAACTTTCTGATCAAATTTCAGTATCGGGAACTTCCTCCCATAATATGACGTGGCATTCGGATTTACACCACTGCACAGAAATATCATCGTATTCAAATACACTGACCAAGAATCCTTAATGGTTTTACGCTGTATGCAATTTTCTCCCTTATAATTAAAGTGATCGTAAAATTCAAAATAAATATTTCGCCCTTGAAGTATCGTAATTTCATAGGCTGTCTCAATTACACTGAAGCAATTGTCTTCAAATGATCCATAGAAGCAGTCAGTATAGCAAAGAGTAGTTGTAAAAGAATTACAAATATGTGAATACTTGTTGTGTGTACTGTTGTGACGTTTTAAATGGAATATTGGGATCCATGCATGAAAGAGCCTTTGAATTTTCTCACGAGTATTCCAGTACACAATATTAGGTTCAGCTTGATTTACGATGATAAACAAATAGTCGTCAAATTCCAGATATTTGTTAAGGATCTGGAACTCATTATAGTTCTCATTCCACTTTTGAAATCTGTAAAACGGTGGCTTAACTACAGCCTGGATGATTTTTACCCATTCGCAATCATCATTTTCAGACCTCCGTACTATTTCTGAAATGAAGGATACGAAGCATCGTGTGAAGGACTGTTTAAAAACATAAGGATGAGAATATTCAGTGACATTCCTAACCACAGTATTTCCATAGTCACAAAAGCTTTTGTGTAAAACAAGTTCAAACGGGGAGGAAATTGATGAAACATCAATAGCGTTAGAGGGGTCTGTGACTTTGATAAAACAATGGGAGTAATAATTAGTTGCTTCCCTCAAGTTTGTCAAATGTTCTTCAATAATAATTTCAGGGGCTGCTTTGGTACGAACAAGAAAGGAAAATTTGGTTGATAAAACCACAACAAATATAGCTTTGATGATGAGTTTTAACTTCTGCATTATTTCAATTCGTTGTATGCAAAAGACCTCATGTAAGATATGCGTTCAAGTCAAGTTTATTAAATTATTAAATTAATTTTTTAAATGAAAACAATAGCTTGAGTACCAAAAAGACACTTTTAATACAAGTGGTCGGAGCTTTAAACTAACTTTAACTTTATTCAAAGTCCAGAAAGAGAATATAATAATTATTTTTGAGCACTATACATTGTAAATACTACTATATTGTCGATACAAACAAAACATATCACTGTTTTATATGACCTTGAATTAACACAAGTACAAAGAATAAAAATTTAGATAAATTTTGAACCCTCAGTTACTTTGTGATTGCTTCAAAGTGAGGATGAAGACTGACTCAGAATAGTGAATTTGACGAAAGTGCGTATACCAGGGGTTTTCAAATATTATTTCTTTCAGAATATTTTCATTTAATTCTGTATGTTCAAGTGCCCACTTTATATGCACGTAGGTATTAAAAAGCTATCAAAATAATTGAAATTTCAAGTTTATAGAATATTGTTTCTAGAGATACATAATTCTGATTACACCAAATGTATACAGATTTGAAACCCCGTGTTTGAGTATCATGTTGAGTTTATATTTTTTTAAGTGGGTATATACATATACATACATTCATATATACATTCGTGAGTATAAAAAACGTAAGTTCTTTGCACAATAATAATTAAAATTTCAGCATAAGGAAAATCAAGAGTCCTACTTATTGAGGATTTCTTAAAATTAAATTTGCATGTCACATTACCTGGTTTGGTGTCTACTGTCACAAAATGTCAGTGATGTTATAAATACTTGAGATTCCATTCGTTATAAACTTTATTATCCCCACAGCTTTTATTTCATTCTGTATGAAGTTTTCAGAGGTCTTGGTGCGGTTTGATACCTTTTGATGAATCTGTGGAGCATATAGTTTCCGCAGAAAATAAAATGGTTGCGAATAAATTACAGTAAAGCAGGACTTCACTAACCATGTATGTAAATGTTAAGTCCGGAGGTTTCGTTTGACGAGAAGGCTGGTCAATTACGAGCACTTTAAATTGTTTTATTTTTTTGTCGCGTTATGGCTGACGCAAATTTGTGCATTTCATCCCAGTAAAAATTCGCTCCGCTCGACAGTAACAACCATAGTCTATTTTTCAATGCGTAATATACACTTCTCCTTAATCAGATCCCCCTAAAAAAAGACATACATACTTTGACGAAACATGCAATCGAAAACTTCCCACTATGTCCAAACTTCAGATACCTATTCTGCCACATCTGTACCTCCAAAATGATCCAGTGCAATCAAATCATGGACAGAGTCAGCATAGCAGTTTTAGGATCTGTGAGATTTGTCACAGCTAGTTTCGTCAAATTTTCGTTAAAAATGCAAAAAAACGTTTGGTGAGCAATGTATTTTTGATCGTCCCATCCCAAGTATTTGAGATCATCTTCTGTGTACGAAGCAGTTGAGGAATATTCGAAGTGGTCAAAGTGGAAAAAGATGGAAAAGTGGAAAAAGATGGAAAAGTGGAAAAAGATGGAAAAGTGGAAAAAGATGGAAAAGTGGAAAAAGATGGAAAAGTGGAAAAAGATGGAAAAGTGGAAAAAGGTGGAAAAGTGGAAAAAGGTGGAAAAGTGGAAAAAGGTGGAAAAGTGGAAAAAGGTGGAAAAGTGGAAAAAGATGGAAAAGGTGGAAAAGTGGAAAAAGGTGGAAAAGTGGAAAAAGGTGGAAAAGTGGAAAAGATGGAAAAGGTGGAAAAGTGGAAATATCCGGAACTGTAAAATCTAGCCCAGATATAGTTACGTAGGACAAGCTCAAAGCGATAATTGATGAAAAGTAAATGCCCTTAGAGGGATTGTGGCTAGTGGTCGGACCAGTTCAGTTAGGTTCGTAAAATTCTGTTTAGTTGGGTTCACAAAGTGAACTGAATCAAAAATCAAAATTCCAGTTCAGTTAGCTACTCTTCGGCTCAGTTCAGTTCAGTTTCCTGTATGAACTGAACTGAACTGATTACAAAATAGCTTAACGCGCCAGGTTAATACTATAACCCAAATAGTTACTAAGTACAATATATATAATATATGTTTGCATATGTAAACACTTACATACATACAAGATATGTTCTTATATACATATAATTATATAGCGCGGGAAATGCAACCGTCAGAGATGATAAGCGCGTCATGACAGAAACAGGCTTTGTTGTGCATGCGTAACAATCTGTTCAAACGATTCAGTTCAGTGCTGCACTCAAGTTCAAGTAGACCATGGGTATTTCAAGTCAAATAAAGGTGCGCATGTCAAAAACGCGGCGCAAAAACTTTCAAAATAACATTTCACTACTTCCTATTATTTTAATGTTCAACAAGTTTCAACTCATGCTCGGCATGTAAATTTGGCTGCAATTAAATTTGTTACTTAATGTAACAACTGACATTATAGTATTTGCTCATTGAACAAGATTCTTTGATAAATCATTTTCAAATAAAATTTTGTTTTGTTAATAATTATCTTAAATACTATTTACAATTTTGAGAATATGTGAAAACAAGATATTGAATTAGTTTAAGTATATACATGTATGAGAATACACGGTGAATTTCCTATATAGCGGTTTCCTCTTGGACAGCGCATTCCCTGTATATTAACATGCTTAAATTTTCCCTTGTATTACATTTTCATTATGCATAGTAGTAACATACAGTGGCATGCCCATATATGGGCAGGTATTTTGTTATCCCTTGGGAACCACTATATAGAAAATTCCGTGTACATGTGTGTATATATGTGTGTTCGGGTCAAGTCATGATCAAGTCATATTCAAGTCATTTTCAAGTCAAGTGCAGTTTTGGTTGTACATGATTATGTTCAAGTGATGTAAAAAGTACTTAATTACTTGACCATGAAATTTTAAGTAATTACCTAACTCGAGTCGCCATGGTTCAAGATCGTATCAAAAAATACTTGACTTTCATGGTCAAGTCAAGTTCATGGTTAAGTCTGAAATTTACTTGACTTGAGCACAGCATTAGTTCATTTCACTTTTACGCTGAAACGGAACCAATCAGTTTGGTTTGTGTATCGAACTGAACCAAAACTTGTATGAACCAAACTGAACTGAACTGAAATTTTCAGTTTTGAACTGAACTTGTCCGACCACTAATTGTAGCTTTGACGAACAATGGGAGTAAAAGTAGGTGACCTGTCTCAAGCTCATAAAATGTTCTTTAATCGTTAATGTGGACCAAAAAACGCAAGATATGAGAGGAAACTTGAGTAAAAAAACTTGAATAACTATTATCAAGAGCATATTTGTTTTCTTTTGCATTGTGTTAAATTCTTAATGGTGCAATTGCTTGTTTCGAATTATGAGGAGGATTTCAATAAATAACTAGTCAGAAAAACTGTGAGCGTTATATAATGTGCAGACAAGTTTATTGGGAACGAAAGATGTATCCGAAATGCCACCAAGGAACATATTTCCTTGAGATATTATTCGTTATTTGAATATTTATCTTGAAGAATATTATCATTTCATTTTGTAAAGTCCTCCGGGTAAGTTAATATGTTTTTTAATCTATTGAAACGTTGGAAAATTTATTAATGCTCAATAACATCCGTGATATTACATGTCTTTGAATATCCATAAGTAATTGTTTTATTTCAATGGTATAGTCTTTTTGAAATGTGTTAATTTAAGTACAGAAAAGTATAATAAAACTCAGGTGTCGTTTGTTAATGTTAGCTGTTTTTATTTGGATGGACTACTTATACTTATAAACTTAAGTATATAAACGTATATATTCTAAATACTTTATTGGAGTATTTATTATTACTCTATTACGGATTGCATATTCAAGAACCACCCTGTGTAATAAAATGTGTGCTAGTTCAGACTAAATACAGCTGGGTAGGGAAGCTCATGGGAACAGGACCAACCCGAGTATTTGGGTACAGGAACAGGAACAGGTCCAACATGGGTACAGTTTAAAAGTTCCCAATTGTAACAGGAACAATACAGGTACTTTATTTTGTACCCAGAAACCCGTGACCACAGTACCAAACAGGTACAGGAACGAAAGTCGCTCCTGTTTGTGTGTTCCCAATAGAAATAGGTCCACACTGTTGATTGACCCATATTTAAACGCGTGGACCCGGGTACTTTGACGTTTTTGAACTTTAATCATTTCCAAAGCACCAATGAACGCTCGAAATGAATTTTTAGCATTCCAGTGCAATTACTGCATGTAGGTTTTATTGTAATATAAAAGTAGTAGTAAAAATTATTTATTTATTTCCACTGCAAACATTCGGAAGCATTTACGAAGATAAACTTATCAGCAAAAAAGCTTAAAAGTAAAGTTGCTTTTCCGCCCTTAAAAGAAATAAACAAGTTACGGTGCAATAGTTATTTTATAGTACAAAATTATGCAGGAACAATGAAATTATTTATTGAAAAATCAAAAAAATAGTAAAAAAACGTTTAACTTAAATTCATATGTTTAAACTAAAGTACCCGGGGACGCACCCGGGTACTTGCATAACTTTTGGGAATGGGTACACGTTTTGGGTACTTTTCAGGTACGGGTACAATTTCAGGAACAAGTACAAGATTTTAGATGTGTGAACAGGTACAGTAACGGAAAATTTGTACCTGCAAAAGTTTAGCATAGGTGCAGGAACATAAATTTTGTACCTGTATTTATGGGTTCGTGTTCAGGAACAGGAACCAAGTTTTTGTACCTTTGCGCTTCCCTACAGCTGGGGCCGGATTTTTTTGGGAAGAAGGGAAGATTCTTCCCAGGAAAAAAATATTTCTGGCAGGGAAAATCTCAAAAAGAAGGGATTTCATTTTGAAAACAAGGATTTTTAAATTCTTTGGCAGGGATTTTAAAATTTGTTGGTGTGTTTCAGTTAAATTTGTTATGTAAGTAGGGGTTATTAGATTGGTTGACTTTGTATTTGACAAGGAATTGACATGTTGTAGGGAAATTATTTTTGCCAACCGGGATTTTAAATTTTTTCCGTTGATTTTTTATTTAGCAGTGATTTTTGAAATAAATTGTTCAGAACCTCCCTGGAGGGACATAGCATTCAGTAGGAAAATTCAGAAATGATATTGAAAAAATTCGACCCCTGAAACATTCTACATATTGTACAACAATAAAGCAGCTTTTTTAGTAAGTCCTTAGGTTTAAATAGTGTTAAATATAAACATTAATTAAGCTTATAGAATAAAGATCATCTAGAAAAAGAATTTAAATATTCTTCGAAAAGTGGTCATAATTCTGAATAAGATGCCCAGCAGACCTGGTTTGAGCAAGACTAATTTGATTATGTGTCGTTGAGTTTTCAAGGTGCGATACGACCTTGCCTTCGATAGCTCTCGTGTAATCAAACTTAAAAATACAGAGCATTTTCAACAAATAAGAATATTTATTTATTCCGGACAACAGAGTTACATACTTCCATAGATTTTAAAATGGAGATTTTACTAGAGCCCATCTGTAATTGATTCAATTAAATGTGTACTACTAATAACACTGATTGCTATAAAATTAATTGTAAAGTAAACAAATTCCACCCATAAAATTCTTTATAATCTATGATAAAACCGAAAAAACTTGTCACTCTTTCTTTTTTCTTCGGAACCCTTTTCCGTCACTTCTTTCCTCCTTGGATGACTTGGACACTTCCCTCTCGGATCCGCTATGCCAGTAATTTTCTTCATGCCATTTTCTCTCACTTCGAAGCTGATTGCTTGATCCCTCGCTTGACCATTTTGCTCTGCATTTGTAATTGTGGACATATTTAATTATTTAATTGCAGACGGTGAGGCGTGAAGTTACATAAATATTATGATAAAAACTCGTTTAATATTACATCCGTAAACATCGGGTCAGTTCGTTGCCTTGATAATACATGTATTCTGAAAATTACGAGCAACATTATTCAGAGAGTTTCACTATTTTAGCGTTTCTAAAAATTAAACCAGTGTAGAAAAGTAACGACTAAATTTTAACTTCACATAGAAAATAAAACGAAAGTTATATAATAATAATAATATAATAATAAGGGCCCGTTAAGGCCGCATTTTATTCTTGCACTTGAGCTTACTCATTATGCCACATACAACCTTTATAACTTGAGAAGTTACAACTGAGAAGCTTATACCGGCTCTCTTCGGTTTATAGAGTGGTGGGAATCACATGTACAGGGTGTCGTACATATTTATTCCCCTTATATAAGTAGGCACAGAGCTAGACAAGTGGGACAAACACCCCTCAGTCCATTCTTTCCATTAAGAGAGTATAACACAAGTCTTTTTGCTCCAGCCGAGGAAATGTAGAGTAGAAGGAATTGGGAGGGAGAGGTTTTTGTTTGGGTTAATTGAAGGAGATTAACGGACGCTCATTAGACTGGAATGTCTAGCGAGCAATGCAGATTGGCAGCTTCTCCTGGTTCCTCTCCGTCTAAAGGATGTCCACTGCTAGT
This sequence comes from Allacma fusca, assembly GCA_947179485.1. Classification (NCBI taxonomy): domain Eukaryota; kingdom Metazoa; phylum Arthropoda; class Collembola; order Symphypleona; family Sminthuridae; genus Allacma; species Allacma fusca. The sequence continues at coordinate 60,281,707 of OX359245.1, forward strand.
TCCCCTTGTGCATCCAGGCCATGGCTTCAGTCTTCAGAGTGCAAGCCCCTTTCACGCCCTTCTCCTCACCCCACCCAAAGCTATAGTAGACGATAGAAAGAGCAGTGGAAATTATTAAAGTATCAGAGCTTTACTGGAATCGAAACCGACTCCAGCCGCAACGAACGGGACGCTCTGACAACTCAGCCACCCTGCCTGGCTTTTAACGAAAGTTATATTCCTAGATATAAATATTTGATCGTAACTGCTAGAGATGTGTTAAATACAAACATATAGATGGTACTGTACACACATAAGAAATCTTCATATAACTATAACGCAAAGAAAATTTGACAGCATGGTAAGTGAAAACATACTATAGTTAACTTAACCTTAAGATAAACAGTTATCTACTGAGTTATGTGCATTCTAATTTCCCAATCATTGTAGTCTCAGATTTCCCAACTGTTTAAGCATGACTGCTTGGGTTAAGCAGAAGATCAAATTTTCTAGAATCCATAAAACTGATGTACACAGGTAACACTGAAGCAGGACTTCACAAACCATGTAAATGTTAACACCAGAGTTTTCCTTTGGCGATAAGGATTGCCTATTACGTGCACTTTTGAATGTAAATTGTTTTTGCGACAAAGCTGAAGTGAATCGATGCATTTCATCCCAGTAAAAATTTATACCGCTCGAGAGCAACAACCCTAACCTTTTTTTCACCACGTGATATTTGTCTTGAATCAGATCTCCCTCAAAAATGACATACGTCGTTTGCAGAAACGTGTCATCAAAAATATTTCCATTATGAGCAAATTTTAGGGACGTATTCTTTTTCATCTGTTCTTCCAAAATGTTCCAGTGCAAATTCAGTTCTGTTGAGATTGTTAGTACAGCAGTTTTGGCTTTCGTAAGATTCGTCATAGCTAATTTGGTCAAATTTTCGTTACAGATGCAGCGAACATCTCTAAAAGCCTCATATTTTTCAACGTTCCATCTCCAGTATGATAATTCACCGTCCCTGTACGTAACTGAGGAAAAAATATCTGAGCAAGTCCGATTGTTCTTGTAAACGTAATTACTTCATCTCATAAAATGTATCCGAAATGCTTGTACAAGCACCTCCAGGAATAAACAATGTAAAATTTTCTAATTCTCTCAGTTTGGTCCATGGCATTTTCATTGGGAATGCAACTGAAAAGTCGGACTTGATCATTCCTTTGTAACCATTTGAAATTACCAGGGCCATGAGAATCTAAATGGATATGACAGCTTTTCCTTTAGTATTTTGCATACCGAGTTTCATTGACTGATCAATTAGTGATCCGTATAGAAAACAAATAGCTCCTGCAGTTTTCGTTTTAGCACCAACGATCTTTGCAGACAAGAAAATAGCCCCTGCCAAAATTGCTGTGGATAAGCATACCCAAACCATGTGTTTAAATGGAGCGTAGTAAATATCCAGTCCATTCCTGGCTTGGGTCACACTGTCAGAAGTAATAAAGTGAAACATTGGCAGATGACCAAGGATGTGCATGTTACCAGCTTCAACTTGCTGATCAAATTTCAGTATCGGGAACTTGCTCCCATAATATGACGTGGCATTCGGATTAACGCCACTGCACAGAAAAATCATTGTATTCAAATATACTGACCAAGAATTCCTAATGCTATTGTGTTGCACACAATTGTCGTCATGATAGTTAAAGCGATTATCAAATTTAAAATAGATATTTCGCCCTTGAAGTATTGCAATTTCATAGGCAGTCTCAACTGCTCTGAAGCAATTGTCTTCAAATAAACCATAGAAGCACTCAGTGTAGCAAACTAAAGTTCTAACATAGCTGCAAATATATGAATACTTGTTGTGTATTGTTGTGACGGTTCAAATAGAATACAGGCATCCATTCATGAAAAAGACTTTGAATTTTCTCACGAATATCCAAGTACAAACTGTTACGCTCGACCAGATTTACGATGATAAATACGTAGTCGTCAAATTTCAGATAATTTTTAATAATAATAATAACAGTCTTAAACTCGTTATCGTTTTCATTCCACTTTTGAAACGTGTAAAACGGTGGCTTTACTATAACCTCTTTGATTTTTTCCCAATCGCAGCTATCGTATTCAAAACTCCATGCTTTTTCTGATATGAAGGACACGAAGCATCGTGTAAAGGACTGTTTAAAAACATAAGGGTGAGAATATTCAGTGGCATTCCTAATCACTGTATTTCCGTAATCACAAAAGCTTTTATGCAGGACAAGTTCAAACGGAGTGGAAATTGATGATTTATCAATAACGTTAGAAATGTCTGTGACTTTGATAAAACAATTGGAGTAATAATTTGTTGCTTCCCTCAAGCTTGTAGAATGTTCTTCAATTGTAATTTCAGTGGTTGCTTTGGTACGAACAAGAAGGGAAAACTTGGTTGATAAAATCACACTAAATATAGCTTTTATGATAGGCTGTAACTTCTGCATGATTTCAATTTGTTATATGTGAAATACTTCATACAAGCGTTCAAGTCAGGTAGACTTTTAAAAAACCTTGACCTGGCCTGACATGATCTGACCTGAACTTGACTTGAACTAATTTTGAAAATTGGTCTAAACATCCGCATTTGCACTTCAAGAATCAAGTATCTCAAGGAACTTGAATGTTCGTGTACCCAATTTTCAAGTTCATTTGATAGACTTTGATTTCTTGACGTTCATGTTGTATTTATAACTTCATTCGAACTGCTCTTGAATTTCATTATGAGAGTAAAATTGTAGTTAATGAATAAAAAAAGTAAAAATTGCGTTCAGCTTTGATAGTTGATAGCAGGGACTAAAATCGAAATTTCACAGTTACAAAAATTTGTATGTAAATGTAAATGGATAGTTGTAATTGATCAGTTGCTAGAATTTTTGAATTTCGGTACTTACAATACCTGAAAATTGAATTTAGGGGAAAGTATTGGAATCGCAATTAGCGTCTAAAAAAATTCAAAATTTGTTTCGAAAATCCAAAGCTCTTTGTCAAATATTTCCTTCATATGTTAAAGTTTACAAAATTATCCGCATTCAAACCCCTCCCCATCCTAGGTTGATAATAGTTCGATCGTTACTAGGATAACTTTAACACCCGATAAAAATCGTTTTTTAAATTGCTAAAAATATTTGGAACAGCTGGCAAGAGGGGGGATAATACGCGGGATTAAACACCCTGCTAGTTGGGTTTTCCCGACTCTCAGTTCTAACGGATTGTTCTAATTTTCCACTTCTGATTCGGTATCAGTTATAAATGCCAAAAACAACTAGTCTAATTCACTGATTTCCATAATTAGGTTAGCACTTATATTTTGACCTGCACACGTATGTATGTAATTGAAAGCATGAACGTTGCACTCACGCAGTGTCTGTAACCAATTCATGTCGCCCATACTTATAAAAATATTAATATATTAGATAGTAGTTCATCTGCGTCCGCATGTGTATTGACAGCAAAATTTATCCTCACAGACAATAATATTGCCTTCAAACCTTTTGTTAGCTTCAGAACAGGTGAACTGGGTAGTAGCCAGTGCTCATTTTTTAATGACAAAACACTGAGTACTGAGAACACACTAAAAAAAACAATAAGTCCGAGCTTTTAATTATTCAAAGTCGGGAACAGAATATATGAATAATTATTCTTGAGCACTAGTCATTGCAAATACTACTTTAAAGTCGATGCTAACAAAACATAGCTCTCCTTTATATGTCTTCGAATTAAAGGAATTACTAAGCCTAAACACTGTGATAAAATGTTAGGGCTCAGTGACTTTGTATTTACTTCAAAGTGAGGATGAAGACTTAGTCAGTTTAGTTTGATGAAAGGGTGTATCCCCGCCGTCTTAAAATAGTATTTGTTTCAAAGTAGTTTTATTTCATTCAGTAAAGCATGTTTAAGGACCCACTTTAACATATCATAGCTACTGTATTATACTGTAAACGCCCGCTTATTTGCTATATAAAAAATAAGTGAAGTTGATTATCGACATTTTCTCCACTAAGTTGAAGGAGTATTGTTTCTTGAAATACATAATTCTGATTACACCGATTCTATAGTTTTGAAACCTCGTGTTTGAGTTTTATGTTGAGGTTATTTCGCAAATTAATTGAACTGTCAAATTAGAGAAAATCAAGGATATACTTATTGAGGATTTCTTAAATTGAACATATGTTATTACATAATTATATCAGGTTACCTATAGATATAACATCTAATATTCACAGTTCCTATAGATATAAAGCCATTACACAAAATGAATTTTTTACTATCTGTGAGCCTCAAACATAAGAAATTCATAAAAACAAAATTTTGTAGCAATTTCGCTTCAGAAATTCATCTTGGGAAAAGTAGGAATTTGGACTTCACAATTATTGAATCGAACGTCCGGCATTCACAAGAATTATTTGGAACTCTGTATTTGAAGAAAATTTATGGGAATTTATTTTACAAGGTTTGATATTAATTTACAATGACCACAATTGACAGGACCGTGAAATCCGGGACAGGAAGTACATTTTGTTGTGTTTTGTAATACAGAAACATTGGGATTAGTTATTTGAAAATTGTATGAATTTTAATAATCTTATGAATATTCCCTACTGGTTTGTTTTTACTGTAACTTTTTACGGAGCGTATCGTGTAGAAATTTTTGTGCAAGGAGAACATGTATCTTATGAACATCCCCACTCAGTGTATCTACTGTTACTTACATATAAATTCACCATTCAAAAGAGATTAAGCATGCTAAATGTAAGGAATTAATGATCGTGCTGAAATGAAGGAAGATGAATGAAATCTTCGAATATTGTTTTACATTAATCTGAAGACTAATTTCAGTTTATTAAAAGGGAAATCAAAAGGAAATCGAAACAAGATTTAATTTAAAAAACTTGAGTAACTACTTTAAACAGGATTTTTATTTTCTTTTGCATTGTGTTAAATTCTTACTGGTGCCATTGCTTGTTTCTAATCATGAGGAGGATTTCAAGAAATAACTAATCAGAAAAACTGTGAACGTTAGATAATGTGCAGACAAGTTTATAGGGAACGAAAGATGTATCCGAAATCCCATCAAGGAACATATTCCCTTGAGATATTATTCGGTATTTGAATATTATTCTTCAAAAATATTATCATTCCATTTTGTCCGGGTAAGTTAATGTTTTTTAATCTACTGAAACGTTGCAAAATGTATTAATGCTCAACAACATCCGTGATATTACATGTCTTTGAATATCCATAAGTACTCGTTTTATTTGAATGGTAAAGAGTCTTCTTGAAATGTGTTAATTTAAGTACAGAAAGTATATTAAGCAAAAGGTTCTTAGGGAAAAAACATGGGAAAACTCAAGTGTCTTTTCTTAATGTTAGTTGTTTTTATTGGGATGGACGGAGTATTTATTACTACTCACTGTTACGGATTGCAGATTCCAGAAACACCTTGTATAATAAAATGCGTGCTAGTTCAAGACTTAATAAAGCAGGGGTCGAAATTTTGTGGGAAGGCGGGAAGATTCTTCCCAGGGAAAAATATTTCTGCCAGAAAAAATCTCAAAAAGAAAGGATGGCTTTTTGCAAACAGGGATTTTTTAATTCTGATCTTCTTTGGCGGGATTTTTAAATTTGTTGGCGTCTTTCAGTGAAATTTGTTAAGCAAACAGGGGTTTTAAGATTGACTGACTTTATTTGACAGGGAATTGACATCTTGTAAACCAGAGAAATTATTTTTACCAACCTGGATTTTGAAAATCGTTCACCTTTTATTTAGCAGTGATTTTTGAAATCGTTGAGAATCTCCCTGCAGGAATATATCATTCAGCAGGGAAATTCAGAAACGATGTTCCAGGGAGATTTGAAAAAATCCGACCCGTGAAATAGGTTATTGTAATAATAAAGCAGATTTTTAGGGTTAAATAGTGCTCAAAAATAAATATTACTTAAGCTCTTAGAATAAAGGTTATCTAGAAGCAGAATTTTGATTTTTTTTCGAATAGTGGTCGTAATTCTGAAAAGGATATGAATAGGAGCAAGACTAATTTGATTGTGTGTCGTTGAGTTTTCAAGATGCGACAGTACATTGACTTTGATAGCTCTCGTGTAATCAAACTTAAAAATACAGAGCATTTTCAACACACAATAATATATATTTATTCCGGACCACAGAGTTACACAATTACGTCCAACGATTTTTAAATGGAGATTTATGTCATTAGTTTCCTGTAACTGGTCAAAATAGTTTCAAACAATAATTAATAAATGTCACTTCACAAAATGCCTATTTTACTTGAGCCCATCTATAATTCATTGAATTAAATGTGTACTACTAATAACACTGATTGCTATAAAATTAGTTGTAAAGTAAACAAATTCCGCCCATAAAATACTTCATAATTTGGGATAAAAATGAAAAAACTTGTCACGCTTTCTTTTTTTTCGGAGTCCTTCTCCGACACTTCTTTCCTCCTTGGATGACTTGGATACTTCCCTCTTGGATCCGCCATGCCGGTCCTTTTTCTTCATGACATTTTCTCTCACTTTGAAGCTGATTGGTTGATCCCTAGCTTTTCCATTTTCCTCTGCTTTTGTGATTGGCTGCTGCAACTTCTCCAAAAGCTTCGCATACTTACATTCCTTGGTAACTTCGTGTAAGTTTTTAAGGTACATGGGAACATCTGAATTCTCTGCAACTCTAACGTTTGAGTAATTCCAACCGTAATTT